>OV049926.1:96337065-97542951 GCA_920104205.1 Eupeodes latifasciatus | reverse complement strand
TTGAATTTTAATGTTGGTAAAAAAGTTAGTTGCGGGTCGCACAATTTGACGGCCACCATAACTGTACCAGAGTTTGGGTTATGTTTGTTGTCTATACACGTGCTAAGCCAGTCAACACGTCAGTTTTATGGTGAGTCGTTATTTTTTTGTTAATCTAAAGTTTATTTTTATTTATTCATATTAGACTTTGATTTGATAAAATGTAGTTTGTTGATATTTGAAATTACAAAAAAAAAAAAACATTAGTCCAGATTATAATCTCAAATTTCGTCTTTTTCGTCAGTAGTGTGGCGTCAGTTCTGTGTCAGGTAAATTGTTATTGTTCTTCATTTCTTGATCATTAGTACTTTTAAGATGAATAGTGTTAGATTTTGTTTGTTGATTACTTTGAAATATTTAGTAAAATTATGTGAAAGTAGTAAAAGATAAGTGAATAACGTTACGTTAAATGTCAAAAGTCTGTTTTGAAAACTGATGTAGTATTACATATTAATAATTATTTTTAATTGTTACTAAGTGATTTTAAGTGATCATTATTAAATCCTAAGAGATTTTTACTAATTTGTATTAAATTTCATTATAATACTTTCAAAACTGTGTATACTCGTCAGTCCTCTGGCAGTCAAATTCTGAAATTTTTAAATATCTTACCATGTACTCAAAAAAGTGACTGGCCCGATTGGGAACAATATATTAATTAGATTAGCTATCATATACACCCGAATTTATAGAAGTTTGATTTAAAAACTATCGTAAACAAAATATCCTCAAAAGTTACCCAACTTTTGTATAATCACCCATATGTATGTATTTGATATTTGCAGCAATACGAATGTGTCAAAATTAATAAGACAAAATAAAGTTTTCATTAGAAGGTACGGAACAAGTATGTAAGGGATATTTTTTTTGGTTGCATATTTTAGCGATTGATTTGATTTTTTATTTTATTTTTGTTCAAGGGAATTATGCAATTGTTGAATTTTTTTTAAACTGTTGCCATTTTGGAGCAATTCAAAATATGCACATGATATTTTGTACATGTCTTTTCATGAGTGCATATGTCCAATTACCTGCATACAATGGTTAGTGCCACTTAATCCACCAACGACTCCATCTATTATTCTTCCTATATTCCAGGCACCATAATGCTATATGCACTATGACACTTATTCGATGTTGCTGCAGCAGAAAATACCCAGGTCTAACTAGTACTCAGTACATACTTAACACTAACTTTAGAGTCCTAAAAAATAATCGGTTCCAAATTGACAGGACAAGGTCCTTGTTGGAAAAATTGAGTTGATACCGATTTAAGTACTAATTCTAGGACTAGAACTGGTCATTACCATAAGACTCTGTAAAAAAATTGGCCGTAAGACTTAGAATGATTGTAGACATCATTTATACAAATACATGGTGCAAAATTGATGTTTGTTAGTTGGCGTTGAAGGGAGAAATACCATGGTGGAATTTCCAATACAATATTTTGAACAGTTTGGAAAGTGTAAAATTGGGTTTGTTAAAAAAAAAATAAAGGAACAAATATAACAGCCTAATCTTCACAATATCAATGACCGATACTCACTGCTTCAACCGAAATAGATACTAACACATAATTATTGTCCTATTTGACAAATTTATACATTAAGTTGTCAACATAATTAAAGTTAAGCGATCTTAACTTGATAAGAATCCTTGTGTTGCTTACTCACATCTTCAATTGATGCATCTTCCTCAACAATCATTTGTTGTTGTTTCGGTTGTAGAATACTCTTGGTGGTTAGTTCCTTAGATTCTCCATTGATTTCATTGAATTTTCCAACGTTTTCTTTGTGTTTTTTACTATTTAAGTGATTGTCATGTGAGCATTTGCTGGAAAACTGTTTTCTACAAGCATTGCAATATAAACTAGTCTGTTTTTGCTCTAATGCGGCCGTATCAGCATTACGCATTTGTATAACTCGATCTTGGAATTCGTCAGCTGAGACTGGGGGCAATGCTGCTATTCTACGTTTAAGGTTATAGCGATGCCAATCAGTTTTGTAATGTTCACGGTGAAAATCAGTGTTGGCAAATTTAATATTGCAATTGATGCATGTAAAAGCAGCCGACGACATATTTGATGTTTCTTAAACAATTTTAATGAATTTCACAAAGAAAACAAAATATAAAACCCGATTAAGGAAAAAATTAAAGCAAAGCTACACTACACGTTTCTTCTATTTTAGCTTTTAGGAAAGAAAAAGAAAAGGAAAGACTGATACAAAAACACTCTATATGAAGATATAAATCCTTCGTACGTATCACCCTTCAAAACCCATTTGTTTACATTAATGTATTTGTAATGTGGAAGAATTCAACGAGTAAAATTGACGTCTTTTCACGCATACATAGACACATTTACTGAGTTTTTAGGGGAAATTTCATAAATTAGAGGAGAAATTACACGCACACTAAGAAATACTTTATGAGGCCAGTTTCCGGTTTAGCTTGTAGGCAAACCAATATGGCTACCGAGGATTTATATCTTTACTAGAGTGTTTTTCGACGGATATTTTGACATTTTTGGAATTTAACGAAACAAAGGAATTAAACGAATTTTTTAACGAAAAAGTAAACTGAGCACAATTGCCAAATTTGTACAACTTTATTACTTTTGGTATATTTTTGTGTAAGGCCATAGAGGAAATATATTAGGTCCGTTCGCGTACCCTCCTAAAACAGTCAAATTTTACTAAAAAATACGAAATTTAACCAAATCCTGTTCGCGTACTCAAAAATTTCGTAGTTTTTCGTAAAAGAGAGCGCTCACGAGAGAGTAAAATATTTCCCCAACCTACAAATTTTAGCCCAAGAAATTTCTTTGGGCTGATTGTGAAAATTTCAAATTTGATAGAAATTCAAATGAATTGCTCGCTTTTGCTGTCAGTTATAAAATTTAAAAACAAATTTTCAAAGAATAGCAACAACACAGTAATATTGTGTGAAAAATTTGTTGTTTTCCCGTTCGCTTACTTTTTTGTAGTGTTTTTTTTTGGTGAGAGAATTTTACCCCCACTCTTTAAAATATTTCTTTTTACGAATTTTAGTGCAGAAAGTACGCGAACGGACCTATTATCTAGAGTCCCGACCGGTACCCGTCCTACCTGAAAAACCCTCAAATTTTATTCGAGGTGAACTCTCTCAAATTCGAGGTCAACTCTCTCAAATTCGCTATCGGTGAATACATGTGAGTTGGGAAAAAAAAACAAAATGGGGTTTGGGCTAAAATAGAAACTTATGGAATTTTTATGACCTGTCAAAAATGACAATCAATTTTGCAAAACAAAACAATGGATTTCGGATTTGAAGAGTAAGTTTTTGTTAATTGTTTTGATATTTAATATAATTTGATATTTTTCAGACCAAAATTCCTTATAATGAGGAAAGTATATACAAGTTCACTTCATTGAATAAAAAGTAAGTCAAATTGCAGTGAAGAGGGTGCAACAATAATCGATTTATTTTATAGTCTGTGTTCTCATTTTAGATGCTGCCAATAACATACCATAATCCAGGAAGCAATTTCCCTGAAGAAATCTGGAAGACAAATCAAACAAGGCGCTGATTTGCAGGCAAGTTTTCATATATTGTATTTCTCTTAACAAAATATTATCAATGTTTTTAACGACAGATACTGCCCATTGTGTTTGTATGTACATCCCAACGGCATAGCTCCCGCAGGAGTTGACGGTGGAGGTGTCACCATCTCTACCAATAGTCAAACGCATTCAATGCAACAAAACCAGCAGCAACAACACCACCAAGTCAATGATGCAAGTGGAAGTTTTGCCATGCAATAGTCGACCGCTAACGCCCTTCTCCCAGCAGCTGAGTGTTGGTGTTGGAACGACATAATAGCAGCAACTGCCAACTTGGCCTATTCATCAGCTGCCAAGAAATAAAATGCAAGCGGCTCAAAAAAAAAACGACGCAACAGCGCACGGAGATCAATTGTGTAAGTACGAATCGAAACATTCATATCGTAGTCAACTCGCTTAATCTTTATCTTCTAGGTGTAATGAGTACTACCAGTCGTTTTGCAACAGAAGCAAGTTCTGCAAGAGAAGCAAAAAAAAACAAGACTACAATCACAGGAAGACTCCAAAAAATTTCCAACCTTGACTGTAAATTAAGTGAATTCAAATATTAAATTTAAAACTAATCCATTCATTTTGCTTCTTAGGATCGCACTGGCTTAACGGTGGCAATCATTCGGTGGCAAATGGGCTGGCCCGACAAGAATCCCCTAAAGGCCAAACAGATTCAGATCAGTCCCTCGGCAGCTACTGACGATGTCGGCGAGTTGAATCTATCGATTTTCACACAGAAAATCAACATCAAAAACAGTAAGTCAACTTCCATTTGAGATTTCCTTATATAATGAAAATTAATTTCTTTATAGTCACAACAATTCAGTGTGAACAACCTCTATCCGCAGCGGAAGTGTTTGTGGGTCAAGCGATCTCTGCGTTGTCGACAATGCGAACACAATGCCATCAAGCCGGAGTACCATTCAGGGTCGATCGAGTATCGCATTCAATTGTTCGCTAACTATCATGTGCCCGACGTTCTACTTGCGCTTTGTGAAAAGCCACTGAAGCCTGGCACGTCCACTCAATCGATCCTCAAGCTAACTAACCCAACTATGCACGATATGACCACAACCATTATGGAGCTGCCAAGTGCCAACCACTGAAGAGGAACGGCGAATGATCGACTTCGAATAAAAGACGACCGTGCTGCAGCAACATCGACTTCATCATTGAACACGAGTCTATCGAGACAGACTGTTGCGAGGCAAGAGGAGGTTAGGAGGTGGGTGAAGTGGAAGGGTAGGATAAGGATGAGGTAGGGAGAAGTCATAGGAAGAGTTTGGAAAGGGTAGGTTGGAATGTCAAGCTCCGGGGGACGCGGCCTGCTAGCGGTGCACGGCGTCAGCTCGTCGGACGGGGGGGGATCTTGCCCCCGAAACTTAACCTCGCCTGCAATCAAAAACATAAATCAGGCCAAGGAAGGAGGAAAGGGAAGGAAACACAAACGGACGGACTATGGCACATCAGGGCACTGCGGGTGTTAGTGCAGTGAGGCCATTACCCACCCTACCTTTAGGTATCCGCGGCCAGTTTTGGATACCCCCAATTGTTGGTCGATTATCGGCTTCAGGTCTTCTTACATGTCCTATCCGCTACCCTCGACACCCCTGAAACGAAACTTAAAATGTCATTGTTTCGCTTTTGCGAAACATAAAAAAACTTTCTTTTTCTTTTGCACCGGCGTTTTGTCGGAAGTTTTTATTATTTTTACATGACGAAAACAATAATGTAAACTTGACAAAAAAATTAACAAAAGATTTTAACAAAAAAAAATATAACAATAAATCCAAAAAAAAAGAAACAAAGAAAATGGTAACAAAAAAAAATCTCAGTCAGTATAGTTATATATTTAGGATTACCCTTTACGGTATTTTTTTTTTCTGCAACGATCGACGGAGCCCTAATCTCCTACCCCTAAAGAGCTCTCAGGAGGTATCTCTTAGGACCCTATAAAATAAAATTTATGGACCGAACCCGAAACTTACACTAACCGTTTTCTTTTCGCACCTCACAATCGAAGTATAAGAAAATAAATTATTGAAATATACAAAAGAGGAAAAAAAAAAAACACTTCCACGCCTTTGAACCAACGTTAATTAATTAGCTAACGTATTAATTTTAAGAAAAATTGCAACAAAAACTTAATTATAGGACAATCACAAACACAAAAAGATCCACAGGGCCTGTATGGTTTTATATAAGGATATATAGATGAGGTCGCCTTTTCTGCTATCGCTATTTGCGGGACTTTTCACTGGCTCAGATTATTGAATTTTCGGAATTTTCCTTAAACACGTCTATTTTATATACCCTTTTAATTTCTTTTATTCTTTCTTTTCTTTCAGTTTTTAAATTTTCAATTCCACTGTGTTAAATTTCTTTTATTGCAATTTTTTTAAGTTTCTTTAAATGTCAATTTTTATTTTTCCTTTAACTTTAAATTTTTTTAATTTCAAATTTTTTTCAGGCGGCGGCCCCGCTCTCCTCGAATTAATACGGGCCGCCGAGAATTAAACTGACACACAAAAATAGAAAAAATAAATAACCTTCTAGACTTAAAACAAATTTTAAAACACTCACCACCTTTTCCTGTTCTTAGTTAATTTTTTTTTGTTTTGGTTTTCCTTTAGGGCAGTAGTATTACGCTACGCGCTTTATTTCTCACAGTTCTTTTTTTTTTATCTTTATATAACCTTTATATAAACACCTTTTTTTTTCTAAAAATAATTTAAATTTTACAATAAATAAACAACACTAAAAATAAGAATTTACCAAAAATCCGATTTTCGACGGTTTCTTACAAAATTTTTTTTCAATTTGAATTTAAATTTTTGAATGCACTTCCACCTTATTATGTGGTAACCAGCTAAATGAAGGTGAGCTGAAATTACCTTCAAACCAACACAGGCAAAAAAGCATTCGGATGATGTATTTGTACCTCTAACAGGAACACATCATCCGATCCACCTATCCACACAGTGTATATCTCCACCAACATCATCACACTCAAATAGTGGGACCCTACGTAGGTATTGGTATACTTCCAAAAAAAATAGGGGTCTCAGTGTCCCAAAAACCAAGGAGGTGTTCCACTGTTTACCAAGGGGAGACCTGTAGAACAGACCCTCATGCGACCAGAACATTACAAAAAAAATCCGTACGCCTAATTACAAAGTAACAACACAATATATAAATAACAATCACCTAACTAATCACCTAAATTAAAATCACCCAACCCCAGCAATGACAACGAAAACTAAACATGGACATAAAACAAACTATCGTTCACATGCAACTTAACCCGTCACCCAACTTCAGAGACAGAACACAAAACAGAACTCACTTTTACGAACCGACCTATTGCTTTCCAATGGAAATTCCATTGAGAACAACATCTACTAATGACAGCTACGAAACTCAGAATTACCAAACAAAACATAAACAACATTTAGGTAAGTATCAAATTTATTTTCTTGAAATACATTTTAATTTAGTTATTCTCCTATTTTCTTATTTAGGATTGAGGTGGTTCCTGACCAGGCGTCCACAACAAAATTTGCTGTTTATTGAGATATACTCTCAATAAGCAGCAAAAACCAGAAATTTTTGGCCGCCTGAGAAGGGTATTCAAGCGAAGACAATAACGGGACGCTCAATGGACGCTGAGGTAAGTTTATACGTTTCTATTTGTTTTACTTTATACTAATTAGTTTTTTTCTTTTCAGATATCTTGGCTAATTAATTAACTGTGGGGAAAAACCCACGTTAAAAGCCGGGCAATACACTTGGGGCAACGTTTAAGTTAAGGTAAGTCTTTCATAAGTAATTCCAAAATGATAATGCCTCATACAAAATTTTTTTCCAGCTGTAACTCTAGAGGGCAATGACCTGGACCATGATTCCCGACCTACCCCAACCTAAGTGATATTAGGTGTGAAATGTCTTCAGTATAAAGGGTGATTAATCAATTAGACAGGTGAACTTAACATATATATACATCAATATCTATACATTTAACCATCCACATATATTTTCCAGGTTTTTTTGTTTTGTTTTCCGAGACTGCCGGGACCCCTAACCTGCTGGAGTGACATGGGTATGAAAGTTTGAGATGCTGGGAAGTAGCATTTTAGAGAGGCGGAGATGAGTAAAACCAAACTTTGGTATTATAAAGTGAATACGAAAACTATTATTTACGTTGAAGTACCCACTAATTTTTCTGTATATATTTTTTTTTTTCAGAATTCGGAAAATGAAACCAGTCAGCAATTTTTCCTATCCCGTCATCTCTATCCGCCATCACCACTAATTTCTACATCAAGGTATCTACCCGTACACCATTCAGGTATTATTGGTGAGTGATCTTTTTATACAATTAGGTTGAGTGATTAGATTATAGATAAAATTAATAAATTAATAAATATATAAATACATAAAAAAAATAAATAAGTTACTAAAATTAGGGATTTTATAGATATCACAGATCGTAGTTTTTAATCATTGCGGATCGTAACTAAGTTAATAAAATAGTAATTTAGTAAATATCACAGATCATAGTTTTTAATCATTGCGGATGAAATAAAGAATTAATAAATAAATAATTAAAAAGTAACTAAATTAATAAAATTAGTAATTTAAGTAGGTATCACAGATTTTTAAAAGATAAGTTACTCAAGCTAAGTTAAAAAAAAATATAAATATCACAGAAAAAAAAATTTAAAGCTATCAGTCTTAGTATGATTAATAAAGTTAGTAAAAATATCACAGATGGAATGGTTAAACCGTTTTATCACAGGTAAAAAAAATCTATCAGTCTTAGTACAATTAATAATGTTAGTAAGAATATCACAGGCGGAATGGTTAAACCATTTTATCACAGATGTTTGATAAAATAAGTTAAGATATATAAATAAATCAATAAATAAGAACATTTAACATTAAGTAACATTTAAAACTTAAAGCATGCAATAAATATAATAAATATATATACATAAACTATCCATGTTTATTAATCATTTCCAGGTACTTGTGTGTTTTGATAGAGGGTGTTTCGGTTTTTTTCTTTTTTTTTTCTTTTTGAACTGTTGCTGAATAGACATAATAAGTGATACTCACGGATAGTTTAATAAATTAACTAATAACAAACAGAAGCGATACGAATAGCAACAATGATAATTATGACAAACGATTTGTATTTAAAACAATCAAGCAAACGCGTTTTTGAAGCAATCTGCTTATTGTTTTAAATCTTTTGCGTGATATATTCCAAGTCTTTTTCCGGTCAAATTTTCTAATTCATACATTTGGTTTCCAATTCGTTTAACTACGCGGCATTTAACATACTTTGGTGAGAGTTTCGCTGATAAACCTTTCGATGAATCGCTCAACACAAAATTTTTTCTATACACCTCTTGTCCGGGTGAAAATTGCACGTTTTTAGTACGGAGATTATAAATTCTTGAGGATTTATCGTTGGTCTTAATTATGTTTTCGCGGATTTGATTTCGTATGCACTGCAATCGACCTTGTCGGGGAAGAGTTAACAACTCGCTGTCGTCCAGCGCATGCAACTTCTTTGCAAGTTCATAACTGCTACCGTGCGTCATCATGTTAGTGCCGAATAATGCATAATACGGTGACACACCGGTAGAGCTATGAACCGCGCTTCTTAACGCACACGCGATGTCGCTAAGGTGCGTATCCCAATACCTTTGATCATCTTTAAGGTATGATCGGATAGCAGCCAACAATGAGCGGTTCACCCTCTCCGACGCGTTCGATTGCGGTGCATAGTGAGCGGTTTTAAAATGCCTTATTCCATATTTAGTTATCATTGATTCGAATTCTTTGGATACAAATTGTTTTCCATTGTCGGAATGGATTATATTGGGTACTCCAAACATATTGAAGACGTCGTCTTTTAAAAATTTAATGACGCTCGAAGTGCTTGCTTTTCGTAACGCTTTCAACAACACAAATTTGGACAAATGATCTAAGACAACAAACACGTATACATTTCCCAATTTTGACCTCGGATATGGTCCTAAAAAGTCAATGTATACTTTTTCAAACGGACGATTACTACAATAAGACGTAACAATAGGAGGACGAGATACTTGATTAGACGCTTTACTTTGTTTACAGACACTACAATTGGAGACATATTCACGAACGTGCACAGTCATATTAGGCCAATAAAAATAATTCCTAAGTCTATTAAGGGTTCTTGATATCCCACCGTGTGCGGACTTAGGAGGATCATGAGCCCTTTTTATGATCTCCTCGGTTAAACCCGATGGTACCCAAAGGAGCCATGAATGTTCCCACATTTCTTCTTCGCCTAATTTTTTAAAAACTTTTTTGTATACATATCCGTCTTCGTACTTTAAGTCGGGAAGTTCGTCTTTATGGTTGTAAACCGTCTCGATGAGGTCTAAATATTCATCGGAAAGGAATTCCGCTGACTTCAAGTCAATCAACGGGGCAACCTCCTCAAGAGTCAGAGAATCTACGTGTATCCGAGAAAGAGTATCCGGTACTACGTTTTGACTTCCTTTACGGTGCTGTATGTCGAAGGCATAGGACTGTAACGAAAGACTCCACCTTGCGAGCTTGCCACTAAGGTCCTTCATGTTCATCAGCCATTTAAGGCTGGAATGGTCCGTTATGATCGTAAAGTCCATACCCTCGACATACGGCCTGAATTTCTTGACAGCCATCACCGCGGCCATACACTCCTTCTCGGTGACACTGTAGTTTCTCTGACTTTTATTAAATTTCTGAGAGAAAAACGCGATCGGGAGCTCCTCTCCCTCCTCGCCCAACTGAACCAGTACAGCACCGATTCCCGCGTCAGAAGCATCACATTGGATGTAAAATCTTTTTGTGAACTCCGGGCGCGAAAGAACCGGTGCTGAGATCAACGCTTTCTTCAGATTCTCAAATGCCACCAGCGCTTCATCCGTCATGTAGAACTTCTCGCTTCTCTTTTTCAACAGGTCAGTCAAAGGTGCAGTCAGAGTTGAAAAATCTTTTATAAACTTCCGATACCAGCCTGCCATTCCAAGTAGCCTACGGATCTGCCTAGGGGTTTTCGGGACCGGGAAATTCACGATTGCCTCTACCTTCGCTGGATCCGTTTTGAATTTCCCACCACCAACTATGAAGCCCAAGTATTTTAACTCTTTGAAGCAAAATCTTGATTTCTTCATGTTGATGGTGAGATTGGCTTTGCGTAAGCATTCGGCTACTTCGCTTAGCAGACTGATATGGGTGTCGAAATCGGGTGCCATGATAAGCAAGTCATCGAGGTACACGAAAACACGCTCCCTAAGTCGTGCAGGAATCACCTTGTCCATCAACTGGCTCAACCGTTGAGCTGCATTGCACAACCCAAACGGCATCACTGTGAACTGGTACAAGGGTCTCCCCGGTACCGCAAAGGCAGTCTTTTCCCTACTCTGTTTCTCCAGCGGAATTTGCCAAAAGGCCTCTTTTAGATCGATGCTGCTCATATATATCGCGTCGGGAAATCGGCTGGTGAGTCCTTCGATGTGAGGAAGAGGGTTGGCGTTTTTCTTCGTCAGTGCGTTCACCTTACGGGAATCCAAACATAGTCGGTTTTTGCCGGGTTTCCGTAAGAGAACCACTGGCGAACACCACGGGCTTTCACTTTCCTCTATCACACCGAGACTCAGCATCCGATCCAACTCATCGTATAACAAGGTTTGTATCGCTGGAGAGACAGGGTAGTGACGCTGTTTCACAGGGAGGGCATCTCGTGTATCGATGACATGCTCCATCATGGTAGTCTTTCCAAGACCATCGCGCTCAAAGCATAAAAATTTATTTTTGACTGCATCTAGCCTGGCCTGTTGATCAGAGGTTAACTGGTGGGCATTTGGAGAATCCGATTGTTCGTCAACCGAGATACTACTTATAATTCCCGGGGCTAACTGGAACACCCTCCAAAAGTCAACTCCAAGATAGATCTCCTGATCCAAGCTGGGAACGAGGAAGAAGGTCAACATCTCTTCTTTACCTTTATATGTCACGCTTATAGTAATTTTGCCCACAATTGATTGACTTTTTCCGTCAGCGGTCCTAACTCCTGAACTAAAGGGCGTAATAGGACAACCAAGTTGTGCAATCAACTGTTTGCAGTTTTTTCCTAAAATGCTTACACTAGCACCGCTGTCTAGTAAGCCTAAAAATTCTCTAGAACCTATTTTAATTTTAGCATAAGGCCGAGGGTCAGATTCTAAATTTAAAATAGTTGAAGATATCTTCTTTGAAGTATCTTTCCGAGCCTTGAATCTCGCTCTAGCCTTTAAAATATTTTTTGAAGGTGTGCTAATTGCACTGTTAAAAATTCTTGCCCGAACCTTCTCATACTCCTGAAGACGGACATGCAGCGGTTTAATTTCGTACAACTTTTTTTCTTTTATTTTATCTTTTATAATTTCTCCTCTTTCTTCCCTCTTTAAAATTTGAATTTGGGACTCTTCCTCTTTTGGAAGATCTTCTAAAATAACTTCATCATTTTCTCGTAACTCTTCTTCGTTCCTATTCTTTATTGGGGACTCTATTTCAGGGTTGTACGCGATTCCCCCAGAGCCTTCGCGTCCCTCGCTCGGTTTTCCGGATGGCATCGCGGACAACTGGGTGTTTTAACACCTTCCTGACCACATTTAAAACAAAACAGGTTTCTAACATCGGACTCGCAGTCGAAATATGTATGTCCTTGAACTTTGCAGTTCCAACAAACTAAATTTGTTGTGTCTGCATATCGACGAGGAGGATTCTTGGAACGCGCCCCTCCAAACTGGTAAGCAGCGAGTTGTTCATCTACCGGCTGATAATCTTCTTCAAGTTCCAACTCGCTCACACCGAACTTATTGGGAGGCCTACCGGCTGGTCTCGGTAAGTCTCGCTCTCTTTTTGGAAAAGCTGCTTCCGCTTCCTTGCAAACATAACGAAGCTGATCCAAGGAAAAAATCTGCTGCGGAAATACTAAGCTCCTAAGCTTGTCGTTTAAATTACGCTTTATGCTTTTGATCAAATCGGCCTCTGGAATTGGCCTTCTAAGTTGATATCTCATTTTATTGATAGCAACGAAATACTCTTCACTACTTTCGTAGGAATGCTGCTTGCGGTCTAGGATATCATGCGCTATCTCTAGATCCGTCCTAGGGTTTTGGTATCTGCTTAATAACGCTTCTTTTAACGTTGGCCAATCAAAATCTTTGTCCACTTGGAACTGCCAGAACCAATCATACGCCGGGCCCGAGAGCAATTGGTGGAAATCTCTCAAGATTTCATTCCACGAGCAACCATATCTTTTTTGCATTTTTTCCAGTCTAAGCACGAAGTCTTCCACAGTAAGTTTGTCAGAAATCCCGTCAAATTTCAGACCCCACTTGTCAACTTTGACCGGGGTTCTGAATCCTGACGGCATATACGGATAAACTACCGGGGGTGGAAAAGGAAACGGGGTCTGGTAACCCCCAAAAACTGGTTGGTTAGCCTGTGGTTGAAACGACCTTTCAGTAGCTACTGGTGGTGGATTGGATCCGCGTTGCCCTACCGGAACAAACGCACTTCTACTATGGTTACCCGAACGATTTGGTAACCTCGGAGGAGGACCTACCGGTGCTGGATGGGATATCGGCGGTGGTACCGCAGGTTCTCGAGACGGCGGTGGGTTATTCGAGTTTGGAACAGCTAAAGAAAGCTTTTCGAGAAACCCACTGAGCTGCCGTTCGATTTGAGCGCTTACGTGAGCTGTTATGTCTCTCTCTAATTCCTTTCTACAGGTAGATATGCCTTCAGCTATTCCTCTGTTTATCATGTGCTCTAAATCTTCAGGAATAACGGTTTTTTGTTTCTTTTTAGGTAACGTTCGAGCAATACTCTCCAGAATCCCTCGGGAACCCTGGTTGGATGAAACACCTTGCGCCCTAACCTCATTTTCCCTACCAGTGTTAGGCCTAACGGTGTTGTCGAAGGCCCCGAACATTTCAGGTGCAAGCGATGCTTCTAGATCTCCAGCACCGCTAAGATCGCTGTATGAAGGAGCAGATAAGGACCCCGTATGGACACTTGTGTTTAGGATGCTGGGAGCGCTAACTCCGGAGGTATCCACTTGTTGATATGTGGATCGGATGTGCCTGTCGGAGACCAACGGAGAATGTAACACTTTTTGCCTTACTCTTGAATCTAAGTTTTGTGTGGCTGACCTAGTAATAGCTCTACTTTCTTCTTCTATTTCAGCATTCCTGATCAGCTGTTGCACGCGATCTTCATCGTTTCCCTGACGTGCCATTTTAATTTATTTAATAATCAACAACGAAAATGGATTCGAACACAACAAAAAAAGGATGTGTGGTGAGTGCCCAAAAAAAATTATTATTTTAGCTAAGCAACCTAATTTCTTTACTAATAGATACAAAAAAAAATAACTATTTAGAAAAACACCTATTTGTAACAAAAAATAAACACACTTAACTTACGAAAACGAAAATGTCAAAAAAAAATACAAAAAATGAATAAATAATGTAATGACGAACAAAATAAGATTAACGAAAGTGGAGTAAGAAAAATGAAAAAGATAAATTGAAAAACCTAATTTAAGATAAATAAATTAATAAAAAAAACAAATGTAACTTAAATAAAAACTGTACACCAAAAAAAAATATAAATAAATAAATAAGATAACCAAAAAAACTGTAAACTATCAACTTGATCAAAAAAAAAATGTATACTATATTGTAACAGAAAAATTAATAAATAATCAAAAAGGTAAATAACTAACAAAAAAAAAGAATAAATAACAAAAAAAAAAACAATGATCTATGTAATTATCAAAAGAAAACAAAACTGAACGAAAAATATGATAAATAATTCCGAAAACAGGATTGTAAATAATCAATTTTGAAAATCGAAGAAAAAATGTACTTACTTAACACCGTAATCTAAATGTAAATATTTGAAAACGTATCGTTTTAAACTTGTATCTTACCCTAAAAAGTATATAGTTATAAATAATTTAATTCCTGTTTTAACTCTTGCAAAAAAACAAACAAAACTAACCGCAAACAACAAAACAAATGAATAAATAAGTTAACAAATAAACGTAAGACAGCGTTCAAAACTTTTTTTTTTTATGAATCTTAAAGTAATTTTTCTTCTGAAAAAAACTAAGACCTTAAAACTATAAATGAAATTGTTTAAATTTTCGAAAAGTATTCTTCAATATCAGAATTTTATATAAATAAAAAACTTAATTGAAATTTACTTAATATAATGTATATATACATATATATACGAATCAAACAAAAAAAAACAAAACAAAAATATTATATTGTAACAAAAAGATATATAACTAACAAAAAAAATTTTAATAAATAACCAAAAAAATAATAAATAACAAAAGAAAGGTTTAATAAATAACGAAAAAAACGTAAATAAATAATGGAAACAAAAAAAAAGTAAAGAAAAATGTCGTAAATAAAGAACGAAGTTTTCAAAAACTGTACTTAACCCTACAAAAAAAAGTTTTAACTATATCAAAGTAAATTATTAAATCACTCAAAAAAACTTAAACTTAACTTATGTTCAAAAAGAATTCTTATTTATGAAAAGTTTACGTAACTTACAAAAAAAAATATCAAAGAATTATAACTACTAAAAGAAATAAACTACAAATCTTGTTCTAAGTATAGTCGACAAAAATGTACCTAACTAAAAAAAAATATGTAAACAAAAAAATTTGTACTTCTTGCTTGAACTTATATTATAACAAGAAAAAGTTAAATTGAACAAACAACCAAAAATATAACGAATAAAGAAACGATATTTATCAAGAAACTTTTCAGTTCTTTAAAATCTTAAGTATATTTTTTTTTCAAAAAAAACACTAAGATCTTTCTTTTATTGTTTCCTTTTATGTTTTGATAATATTTCAACTTCAGAATTTTATCTTAAAAAAACTGAATTGAAAATAATTTAAAAAAAATCAAAACAAAATATATTTATGAAAAAACAGGATTAACCAAAATACTTGTGTAACGAAAAACTTATAACAAAAAAAAATTATAACTTTACAATATTAGAAAATTTAGAAAATTTCCTGTAGAAAAAATCTGAATAATAAACAAAAGTGAATTAAAGTTCGATTTAGGGTTTTCAATTTCATAAGCTTTCGGGGTGCTTTAGGTAGCTTCATAACGACTTGGTATGACCCTACTGACGACCTTGCTGGAGAAAAAAAAGACATCAGACGGACAGACTAAACTTCCCCTGATGTGACCATAAATGGACAGGAATACTACTAGAAACACAAACGATTTACATTACAAAGTTTTTCCTTACCGTTCCCGCAATCCTAGACAGTCTCAAGGACTTGTCTAGAAGACATGAAACGGTAGGATAAAACTCACAAAAATTTTTGGAACGATGATGTCGGACTACCCGTCTCGCACAATCAATCGTCCAAGTAGCAAACAAGACTAGGAATAGAAAATTGAAAAATTAGAAGGATAGAAAAGTAAAAAAAAGTTAGGATGGGAATAGGTAAAAGACAAAACGAAAATGTACTGACTGACCTTACTAAAGCTTTCGCAAAGGAACGTCGCGATACACCTAGGTACGCCTGTGGCCTTCCTGGTGCAGACATACGCCCTTTGCAAAAACTTCAGTCATTCCCGACAGAACATTACACTCATTAACCGCAGTCACTGCGAATTTTCAAACACTCGTCGCAATACGACTAGGTACGCCTGTGGCCTTCCTGACGCAGACCTACGAGGTTTAAAAATCCACAGCAAGTTTGGTTACGACAATACGACATAAAAAAACTGAAACTAGTACAACATAAACTAATTCGCCAAAAAAAATGTTCCAACTAGGTTGGAACACCCTTTAACGACGTTGGGCGCCATTTTGTTGCGGGGCAAGAGGAGGTGAGGAGGTGGGTGAAGTGGAAGGGTAGGATAAGGATGAGGTAGGGAGAAGTCATAGGAAGAGTTTGGAAAGGGTAGGTTGGAATGTCAAGCTCCGGGGGACGCGGCCTGCTTGCGGTGCACGGCGTTAGCTCGTCGGACGGGGGGGGATCTTGCCCCCGAAACTTAACCTCGCCTGCAGACAAAAACATATATCAGGCCAAGGAAGGAGGAAAGGGAAGGAAACATAAACGGACGGACTATGGCACATCAGGGCACTGCGGATGTTGTTGCAGTGAGGCCATTACCCACCCTACCTTTAGGTATCCGCGGCCAGTTTTGGATACCCCCAAATGTTGGTTGATTATCGGCTTCAGGTCTTCTTACATGTCCTATCCGCTACCCTCGACACCCCTGAAACGAAACTTAAAATGTCATTGTTTCGCTTTTGCGAAACATAAAAAAACTTTCTTTTTCTTTTTCACCGGCGTTTTGTCGGAAGTTTTTATTATTTTTACATGACGAAAACAATAATGTAAACTTGACAAAAAATTAACAAAAGATTTTAACAAAAAAAAATATAACAATAAATCCAAAAAAAAAGAAACAAAGAAAATGGTAACAAAAAAAAAATCTCAGTCAGTATAGTTATATATTTAGGATTACCCTTTGCGGTATTTTTTTTTTTCTGCAACGATCGACGGAGCTCTAATCTCCTACCCCTAAAGAGCTCTCAGGAGGTATCTCTTAGGACCCTATAAAATAAAATTTATGGACCGAACCCGAAACTTACACTAACCGTTTTCTTTTCGCACCTCACAATCGAAGTATAAGAAAATAAATTATTGAAATATACAAAAGAGGAAAAAAAAAAAAACACTTCCACGCCTTTGAACCAACGTTAATTAATTAGCTAACGAATTAATTTTAAGAAAAATTGCAACAAAAACTTAATTATAGGACAATCACAAACACAAAAAGATCCACAGGGCCTGTATGGTTTTATATAAGGATATATAGATGAGGTCGCCTTTTCTGCTATCGCTATTTGCGGGACTTTTCACTGGCTCAGATTATTGAATTTTCGGAATTTTCCTTAAACACGTCTATTTTATATACCCTTTTAATTTCTTTTATTCTTTCTTTTCTTTCAGTTTTTAAATTTTCAATTCCACTGTGTTAAATTTCTTTTATTGCAATTTTTTTAAGTTTCTTTAAATGTCAATTTTTATTTTTCCTTTAACTTTAAATTTTTTTAATTTCAAATTTTTTTCAGGCGGCGGCCCCGCTCTCCTCGAATTAATACGGGCCGCCGAGAATTAAACTGGCACACAAAAATAGAAAAAATAAATAACCTTCTAGACTTAAAACAAATTTTAAAACACTCACCACCTTTTCCTGTTCTTAGTTAATTTTTTTTTTGTTTTGGTTTTCCTTTAGGGCAGTAGTATTACGCTACGCGCTTTATTTCTCACAGTTCTTTTTTTTTATCTTTATATAACCTTTATATAAACACCTTTTTTTTTCTAAAAATAATTTAAATTTTACAATAAATAAACAACACTAAAAATAAGAATTTACCAAAAATCCGATTTTCGACGGTTTCTTACAAAATTTTTTTTCAATTTGAATTTAAATTTTTGAATGCACTTCCACCTTATTATGTGGTAACCAGCTAAATGAAGGTGAGCTGAAATTACCTTCAAACCAACACAGGCAAAAAAGCATTCGGATGATGTATTTGTACCTCTAACAGGAACACATCATCCGATCCACCTATCCACACAGTGTATATCTCCACCAACATCATCACACTCAAATAGTGGGACCCTACGTAGGTATTGGTATACTTCCAAAAAAAATAGGGGTCTCAGTGTCCCAAAAACCAAGGAGGTGTTCCACTGTTTACCAAGGGGAGACCTGTAGAACAGACCCTCATGCGACCAGAACATTACAAAAAAAATCCGTACGCCTAATTACAAAGTAACAACACAATATATAAATAACAATCACCTAACTAATCACCTAAATTAAAATCACCCAACCCCAGCAATGACAACGAAAACTAAACATGGACATAAAACAAACTATCGTTCACATGCAACTTAACCCGTCACCCAACTTCAGAGACAGAACACAAAACAGAACTCACTTTTACGAACCGACCTATTGCTTTCCAATGGAAATTCCATTGAGAACAACATCTACTAATGACAGCTACGAAACTCAGAATTACCAAACAAAACATAAACAACATTTAGGTAAGTATCAAATTTATTTTCTTGAAATACATTTTAATTTAGTTATTCTCCTATTTTCTTATTTAGGATTGAGGTGGTTCCTGACCAGGCGTCCACAACAAGGTCCAATATTTTGTTGAAATTGTTGGCAATCCCATTAAATTGGCTTAGTCCACATGAGGAAAGACTGTCAATTGTCAAGAATTCGTTGGTAGAGGAGATGTTAATAGGAGATAGATAGCTCTCATTCGTCTGTTTAGTCCAGATCAAGTTTGGAAGATTGAAATCTCTTAAGACTAGTAACTCGTCTTGTGGCTCAATTTGATCGTTTATTTTGTCTATGCAATTAATTAAGTTTTCATAAACATTGTTAGGACAGCTTGGAGGTATATATGTGGCGATAATGTATAGCAGTCCTGTCGCAGTTTTAACTTTTATGCAAATTATTTCAACATCAGATTGATGAAAGTCGTCAACCAAAGTGCATATCAAGCAATTTTTTATGGCAACCAAAAGTCCACCTCCTACAGTGCTGATGTCATTGAAGCAGTGTCTATCACGTCTGTACACTTGATAATTTGAATCGAAGAGTTCCGTATCCAACAATGTATTGTTTAGCCAAGTTTCAGTCAAAATGATTATGTCGTGTGGTAGAATGGTTATATTTTTGTAGACCTTATTAATCTTTGTCCGTAGTCCGTTGACATTTTGATAATAGATTAGAATTTTTTGAAGCTGCTTCTTTGATGATGTGGCATTGTCTGGATATTGCGAAAATGGTTAGAAGATGATATTCTTGTGCTGATTTGCTTATTTTCAAATTCGTGGACTATTATACCACTAGGCCACATAGAAACGGAGTTGAGAAGTTCAAAGATAGAGTCGGGCATTCTTAGTTTGAAAGATGCATATTTCGAATAGTTGCGGTGGATCAATTTCTCTACTCTCATGGTTGTTGAGAAACCAAACTTTTCTTGAATATAATTCTTAATGTCAAGAGCATTAGTTGAAGGGTCGAGTTTTGATATTAATAGAGTACGGTGACCTTCGACTACTTTTAAACCACTAGATATAGGAGATATATTTCGAACTCCCTGTCCATTTGTATTAAACGTAGGAATTAATGGTGCTTGTAACGTACCTATAGATGGCGTAGTGAAAGGAAGAGGAGGGCATGATGATCGCGATGATGTAAGAGCGTCTGTTAAAGGAGATTCAGTCGGTGTTGCCATAGGTTGTTGAGAGGTTGGTGAAGGGTGTATCAACACTATTTCTTCGGATGTTGGCTGCTGTACGGATTCAGTTGGCTGAGTCGATAAAGATGAGGTGAGTAGAGTTTGTAGCAAGTTTTTTTGTCAAGGGATTATCTTCGGAATCGATGTCGTCAATCTTACGTTTCAAACAAGCAGAATCATTTGGAATATTCGACATTTCTACTTCTTTATTAACTGCGTCATTAGTATACATGGAATTTAAATTGTCCACCTTTTCTGATAGTCTTAGTACATGCGAATGTAATTTGTCAAGATTCAATTTATTCTGCAGTACATCACGAACAATGTTTGTGTATACGAACACAGTCGTCGCAGAAAAAGTAGAACGATTTTCTCTCTTTGAAGAGTTTTATTGTACTATATGGTGCGTCAATACAGGCCATATGAGATAATTTTCTACAATTTCCATGGCAAATTACGGAGTCAATCAAATAATCGGCAACTTTATCGCAGCTTGAGCACATAGACATATTGTTTTGATTTTACTTTTCCTTTTTAGATGATGTTGATTTTTACTTCTTAATTTAAATGATGTTGGTAAATTAATTGTTTAAAAATTTAAATAAGTAATGTTGGTTCTTAGTGTACTTCGAAAATTTGTATTCCAGTTATCAAATATACAAACCCATATGTAGATGAGTAGTCGGTAATGTAGTCGATGACAGATAACAGATGGTTTTGGCCCCCATTATGAATAGCGAATCGAACGTTCGACTAAAAGCGAATGTTTTAGCGAACTTCGGTAATATCGGTATTATCGTTAGCGAGCTTCCGCATTCGCTTCAAAATCAGTGCTGCCAAAAATAATTGCATTGAAATAACATATGTTAAATGTCAAATAATGTCAATTGCTTTAATTATTGTGAAATTTGTTTTCTCATATTGTGATTTGCGTTCTTCAATAAATTGTCATTTGTTTATTAAAAATTAATTATAATGTTAAGCAACGTCGATTTGTTTTTTGAAGAAACTGATTCTGAAAGTACGAGGGAAGAAAATATTACGATGGGTAGAATTAGGAGAAACATTCGAGATAGATCCAATCCCTTAGAACTCCCAGATCATTTGTAAGTTTTCAAAAAATATCTATTTCTACAAAAAGATTAATGTTCTTTGTTTTGTTAGGTTTGTTTTATATTTTCGCCTGAATAAGGATGCATTTAATTATGTGCTCAACGAAATAAGTGATACATTCACATCAACCAGTACACGTTCCATTCCACCTCTTATAAAACTAGCTTGTACGCTGCGATTTCTTGGAAGTGGTAGCTACCAAAACTGTATTGGTAATGATTTCGATCTCGGGCTATCCCAACCAACGGTGTCAATCGTTTTGAACGAAGTTCTTCAAGTGCTAGAATCCAAACTTTGTCCAGCTTGGATACAGATAGAAATGGCACAAAGGGAAAAACAAGACGCGAGAAACTACTTTTATAGAAGGTCCAGGCTGCCGGGTATAGTAGGATGAGTGGACGGAACACATATCGGAATTATTTGTCCAAATCAGTTGCAACATCAGTTCTTAAATCGAAAGGGTTTTTACAGCTTAAGCCCAATGCATGCTTGTAAGCTTTGATATTTCCAAAGCATTTCAGATTATAAACATATTTTTGTACAGGCCTGTGATAGAAATGTCACAAAGGGAAAAACAAGACGCGAGAAACTACTTTTATAGAAGGTCCAGGCTGCCTGGTATAGTAGGATGTGTGGACGGAACACATATCGGAATTATTTGTCCAAATCAGTTGCAACATCAGTTCTTAAATCGAAAGGGTTTTTACAGCTTAAACGCAATGCTGCTTGTAAGCTTTGATATTTCCAAAGCATTTCAGATTATAAACATATTTTTGTACAGGCCTGTGATCATAACATGACTATTCGTTATGTTGATGCCAGATTTCCTGGTTCGACTCATGATTCATTTGTTTGGAATTGCAGTGAATTAAAAGACGTTTAAGAAAGGTGGTGGCGAAATGGAGAGAGTTCAATGTACTTGGGTGTGTAAACAAATTATTGCTCTGAAAATTAACTTTAACACTAATAAATTTTACATTTAGGAGATTCTGGTTATCCTCTACAACCCTACTTACTTACTCCATTTAGAAATTCGGATTCAATTCCTAGTAAAGCCTTATTTAATTCATTACATTCTAAAGCAAGGAATATTATAGAAAGAACCATTGGAGTTCTTAAAAGCCGGTACAGGGCTGTTTTGGATGAAATAAAACTGCACTATTCTCTAGCGAAGGCAGTAAAAATAGTAAATGTAGCTTGTGCCTTGCACAATATAAGCCGTAGATACAATGTAGCTGATCCAGACACAACAGACATAGAAAACAGCTTGCAGGACGTTACAGATGAACCATTTCAAAATGAAGTGAACAACACAAACTTAGAAGCCCAGAGAATAAGAAATGAAATTTTAGCATCTATGTATATAAAAAAATAACTTTTCTTTTTACGTTATTTTTTATTTCGTTTTATAAATGTTTGCATTAATTTAACATACAAAACTTAAAATAATTCATCACATTTCAATTGCATTATATGTATTATGTAGGTAGGAACTTTTTTCAAACTTAGAAATAAATAAAATAAACGTAAGAAACAAAATATATAGGTGCGTGTAAATTCAGGTATTTTTTGTACTTATAAAAATGTAATCCTATGAAAAAAAAACAACAAAATAAAATAAAGTAAAATAAAATAAACAAAAAAAAATGCATTTAAAAAGATACAATAAAGATAAATAATGAAATAAAGTATACCAAAAAATAAACAGACGAAGAAATAGAACTTATTTAGAAAAATTAAAGTGAGTCCTTACTCAAATCGTCCTTTTCATTTCGATATCGATTTTTTTTAATTTTATCTCAATTTTTTCTTTGTGGCGTCTATTTTTTCAATATTTTCTTTTTCTTTTCTTTTTTCTTTTTCCTTCATAATATTAAGTTTTTCTTTTTGTATTTCATACTTTTTTCTTGTATACCTAGCAATTTCTGAAATATTTTTTTCGATAGATCTGGCTGCCACTAACAGATCTGCCTGGGTGTCAGTCTGTCCTTTTAATAAGTCCAGTCGCTCGGATTCTCTACGATTTAAATTCATCACCTTTTTCCGACTTTGCAAGGAACTTTGATTGAAAGATGCTCCCTGACCGTGTTCACCCTCCGTTGCATTTGAATTGTTCGGAACAGATGCTTGACCCCTTTGAATTCGTTCCCCTTCTGTTGAAATTTCTTCCTGCAACATTTCTTTTAATTGTTCTTGTATGTCCTCGAATTCGTCCGATTGCGAATTATTTTTTTGGATCAACTCTTTTTCCTCCCCCAGTGGCTGTAACATTTTTTTTGTTCGATGAAATTTTTTGCTTAAGTTTTAGCTTGTAGTCCCAAACCTAGGTACAAAAAAAATTTTCCTTAAATGTAAATAAAACAATTTGAGAATGCACCTTATGCCAATCTTTTCCCTCACGTGACGGAGGACCAAGAGAATTTAATTCTACTGAAAATTGCTTCCAATAATCTTTCTGGTTTCTTTTGGATGACCCAAAAGCTCCTATGCCTCTAGCAATATCGGGATTCCTTTCCATCAGTTCCACAAGCTTTGCAAACTGATTTGTATTTGTTCTTGAAATAAACATTATTATTTTCCTTTTTTATAATAATTCACAAACTACCTTTTTCTTTTATCACACATTTTTAATTAAAACAAACAAAACAAATAATAACAAATTATCGATAGAAATTTTTCCAGACACGCCAATTTGTAATTCGCTAACGTTATCACTTAATATTTTGATTCGATAGGATTTGACAATTTGAGCGGTTAAATTAGCGAACTCTCGCTATTTGTAATTCGTCGATAACTTAATTCGCTAAAATTTTGACATTTAAAGCGAACTTAATTTGAGCGAATCGCTATTCCTAATACGAAATTAGCGAATTCGCAGTTTTAAGTTCGATTCGCTATTCATAATGGGGGCCTTTGATTGATAACAGAAACAAGTACAGATGTAAAAATATGATGACAGGTAGTTTATGATGTGTTGTATTTGTTGTAATCCAGCAGGGAATAACAAAATAAAAACACAAAGAATCCAAGCTTGAGCGAAAATAAGGAATCGCCAAGAGCATAGAGGAAATATATTATCTAGAGTCCCGACTGGTACCCGTCCTACCTGAAACACCCTCAAATTTTTATTCGAGGTGAACTCTCTCAAATTCCCTATCAGTGAATACATGTGAGTGGTGAAAAAAAAGCAAAATGGGGATTGGGAAAAAAAGAAACTTATGGAATTTTTGTGACCTGTCAAAAATGACAATCAATTTTGCAAAACAAAACAATGGGTTTCGGATTTTAAGAGTAAGTTTTTGTTAATTGTTTTGATATTAATATAATTTGATATTTTTCAGACCAAAAACCTTTATAATGAAAAGAGTATATACAAGTTCACTTCATTGAATAAAAAGTAAGTCACATTGCAGTGAAGGAGGTGTAACAATGATCGATTTTTTTATAGCCTGTGTTTTCATTTTAGATGCTGCCTATTACATACCATAATGCAAAAAGCAACTTTCCTCAAGAAATCTGGAAGACAAAGCAAACAAGGCGCTGATTTACAGGTAAGTTTTTTTTATTATATTTCTCTTAACAAAATAATATCAACGTTTTTAACGATAGACGCTGGCCATTGTGTGTTAATTTTTGTTGGAAGCGCAAGAACACTTTTCTAAACAATTTGTGTGGATTGTGGACTTAAAGGTGCATCTCTCTGTACAGTACCCAATTGCTGCTGTATTATGTTTGGTGATATCTGCTTCCATCTCAGCGGCCATAGCTGCCGCAGGCGTTAACGGTGGAGGTGTCACCATCTCTACCAAAAGTCAAATGCTTTCAATGCAACAAACTGCAGCAACACCACCAAGTCAATGATGCAAGTAGGCATTTCAACATTCAGTGTAGCCGACCGCTAACGCCCTTCTAGCAGCTGAGGTTTGGTGCTGGAACGATTCAACAGCAGTAACAGCAACTGCAGAGTAAGCAGGCAATTCAGGCTAGTTAACTTGGGAGTGATCCAAACAAATATTTTAAATTATGATTCTTTAGGGCTTCCAACATGCTCGACCTATTCATCAGCTGCCAGGAAATATAATGCAAGCCGCTAAAAAAAACGACTTTTGCAGTGGCAACAAAAGCAACATCTTCTGGTTCCACAAAGTACAACAACGAGCGGAGACCAGTTGTGTAAGTGCGAATCGAAACATTTATATCATGATCAACTCGCTTAACCTTCGTCTTTTAGATCTAAATTCAGGCTTATAGTGCCAAATGTCTCACTATCTCGCTGCCAATAAAGGACTACGGGGACACTTAGGTGGCTGAAGCAGCGGCTACTTCTACCGCTGAGGCTGACACATACGACATAGAAAAGGTAGCTGATACGAATGCCGGTTTAGAAGCAACTTGTTGGGACAATATAGAACCTCCTAAATGACGGGAGTCGGAAATCATTGGTAAGCCTTCTTAAGAAATGAATTATAAATACATAAGTTAAATACAAAATAATCTCAGCAGTTTGTATGTATTATTTTAGAACTCCCTGCAATTTTTGTAAACTTAAAGACTGACAAAACAGAAGCTGAATTGCATGAATTCATAATGTCTTTTGAATCACCAAAGCTAAGGCTAACTGGAATCGCCACAAGCATACCCCTACAAACTGCACTAATGATGTTCCAAGAGTTGTGCAAATAGTCGTAAAGTAAGTTCTACATAAGTCACAAACTTTGAAAGCACTAATTATTGTTTTTTTTCAGCACCTAAACAAAAAGAAGCGGTATTGGAACAAATTCTGCAATGAGGATCGATTTGACTCTGCCGTTCATTTGATCCGACGACATGCTGAAAATATCATCCACTGATAATCTACGTTCATCGTGGCGCAGCTAGTTTTAAAATAAAATTGTAATGTATTTCAAAATTTTATCTAACTTAGTAAAATTTTTGTTCTCAAAATTAAATGCTATTATTTATTTCGAAAAAAAACACAAAAAACTTTGAAAAAAAATTAAATATTTAAAAGAAAAACACTTCTTTTTGGTTTTCCTAAATTTTGTCTACTCAAGTCAAATATTAAATTAGTGAATTATAACTTCATATTTGTATTGAAATTTTGGCAAATAATAAAAAAAAACGAATAAGCTGTATAAAGTATATTTTTCTTTATTGAAGTATTAAAACAATAATATTTGTAATCCTTTTTCTTCTTATGTTTTAGTTCATCACGTTCGTGTGTATTTTTTCGCGATTTCATATGGTCAACAGACTCATGAGTCTTCATTTGACTCTACCTAAAGTTTTGAAAACCTTGATTTTAATCCTTTTATGGTCTTAAATAGTTCGTTTAAGAGTTAATTTTTGATGCTGATTACGAATACGAAAACGAACTTCGATTTTAGTTACAAAACTATTTTTCAACATTACTTTTGTATATTTTTAATTTACTACAGGAACTTGATGTTTTAACCTAAGACTACAAATTCGTTATAAAAAGTACGAAACAATTTAAACGGAATATTGAGGAAAGATATTGTAGGTTTGGGAAAACATCACACATTTTTTTTTGAAAAAAAAATCTATTTCATGATTTTAGATAGCCGCGAAAATCCTTATAATGTATAATAAGGTTGGGTGCCGAATAGAATTTAAAAACATATTTTTATTAATTCCACTTTATTTTAAAAACAAATAATCATGATTAACAAATCAAGAAGTCTACATGTTTAATGACTTAAATAATTCCTTATCACAAAAAAAGAATACAATATTATTGTTAAGGACTTTCAACAAATGTGAATTTTAATGTGGATATAATCTAAACAATTTTTTTTTATTCATAGATACATATACTCATCAAAAAGGAGACATTTTAAACGGATCGATATGTATGCTTTATTGAAGTCCCACCAGGCATTCGGACACTAAGAACAAAAGAAAACATAAGAAATTAACAACTAGAAAATCATAATAGTAAACTTACTTACTTCTAAGCCCAAAGTTAAGCTGCAACAAAGCATTAACAGCAGCAATGTGATTTGGACGAAAACAATTGATCGGTATGGGGTGTTCCCGATAACGCTATGTCACTGTTGTTGCTTGTTGAGCTGGTAAAAGATGAATTACTTCTACAGCTACGTCTGTCGCGGCGATTTTTACCGCTTTTTTCAAGATTCGAAAGAGCACGACTATTGGGGTTGCAACTTTAAATTTTAACACAATTTAGATTTTTCAAATGATGAAAACTTAAGTAAAAACGGTAAAAATTAAGCCTCTTTGTCGATTTCAAGGGCGGATCAGACTTTTCATCAGGGGGGGGTCACACACTTAGATGAGTTTTTACTCACCGCTTAAAAATGTTCTTTAATGTTTTGTAAAGGAGGCTTACCAAATTTAATAATTGCTAAAATGACAACTTTAGTTATCAAATTATTTTAGAACACTGTTGTCCAGCAAGGTATGGTCTAACTATTTAATTTGGATGACTCCCTACATATGAAAGCATTCCAAGATTCCAACATTTTTCTAAATATGCCATATTTAAGAGCTTAAACACAATAGTTTAGAGGGTTTTGGTGCATTTCGCGCAGAAATGTAAGAAATTGTTTTGAAACGTAGCTTTTTTTCCAAAAATAAAATAAACTTTTCTTGTATCCATTTCTATTTATGCTAAGAACGCTAAAAAATTCAAAAATCCAGAAAATGAGAGAGGATCTGATATGAAGAAATGTCGGGCTTTTTTGACGAAGTTTTTTCGTACTCAATTTTCGGGAGTATTACTATCGCTATCAGTCTGCTTACTCGTATTTTGATCTTAAAGGATTCAATAAAACTTAAAAATTTTAGAGAGAAAAATGTTTGGTTCTTTTTGAGTACATAATTTCTCTAGAAAATTAAATCAAAACAAATTAAGGTACCTAAACAAATAAGTTGGGAAGAAACATTTGTGTGGCACTCACAAATTACACGTTTCAGAATATCTTTTTACTTCAAATCTCAAGAGATTCAAAGCTAGTATATCAATAGATATGATCCGTTTATTATGTTTTTCAATTAGCCATTAGTTTAGTTTAGTGTCACTTTTGCTCTTTTTGGGACATTTATATTATTGAAATTCGTGTTTATTTATTTATTTATTTATTTATTTATTTATTTATTTATTTATTTATTTATTTATTTATTTATTTATTTCATCAATGGACTATAGTCTGCTGATTACATTTAATACGATAAATAAGCTTACAAGATAATAATAGATATTAAGATATTAAAACATAGCTTTGATACAAAACAATTAATTGATTAATTAACGGTATGATTATACGGATTTACATAATGATAAGTTAAAAAGTCTAATACTTGTCGTTTAAATTGATCCCTACTCACTACAATGTCGACTTCATTGCAGACGGAATTAAACAATGTCAAGGAACGCGAGATAGGCTCATTTAAGCCATAGTTGGTTCTATGATTAGACACATAAAAAAGGACACGTCTGTTCCGAAGTAATCTTTCCGGGACATAGAACTTTATAAGAGACAATAATTCAATTGAATCGATACGATTACATAAAATATCTTTAATAAATATTGTGCTTTGAGTATTTCTTCTAACTTCAAGCGTTTTCAAACCGATAAGTGCACATCTTGAAATATAGTTCGGCATATCATCAGTCCAATTTAGATTTCGAAGTGCGAATCTGGTAAATCTTTTCTGAATTCGTTCTATTCTTTGTACACCATTCGCATAAAATGGACTCCAAATTATAGAACAATATTCAAGATAGGGAAGAACTAATGAATTAAATAAGGTTTTAAGTGTATATACGTCTCTAAATTCTTTCGAGTTTCGTCTTATAAAACCAAGCATTGAATATTACCTTTGGATACAACAAAATCAATGTGCGCTTTGAAATCCAATTTTGAATCTACAAACACACCAAGATAATTCACCAATTCGACCCTTGAAAGTGGTTCATGATTGAAGTTATATGAATAATTTATAGCATTAATTGACCTAGTTGCACTAAAAATCTTGCATTTTAAAGAATTTAACTCTGGGTGATTGTATTCGCACCAGTTTAAGAAAAGATCAATTTCCATCTGAAAACTTAAGCAATCAATTAAAGAGCGAATGGGATAAAAAATTTTTACATCAGCATACATTAAGCATTTAGATTTATGAAAGGTTAAGGGTAAGTCATTAATAAAAATGAGGAAGAGCAATGGACCAAGGTGACTTCCCTGAGGAAGACCTGAGTCAACACTAATAGGAATAGAGTAATATCCAGATATGTTAACGATTTGACTTCTATCAGATAGGTATGACTCTAACCATAAAAGAAAATATCTATCACAACCTAACAACTTAAGTTTTTGGAGTAGTAAACCGTGGTGGACTCGGTCAAAAGCTTTAATAAAATCCGTATAGAGTACATCTACTTGGAATCCCTTTTCGATTTCATTTAAACAAAAATTAGTGAAAAGAACGAGATTTGTGGCCGATGAGCGACCTTTAATAAAGCCATGTTGACTAGGCGATAAAAACTGTTTCACGGATGCATAGAATTTATCAGTAATAATTTTTTCAAGCAGTTTTGGAATAGCTGAAATTTTAGAGATTGGCCTATAATTTTTAATTAATTGTTTGGGGCCACTTTTATAAATAGGGTTGATAAATGATATTTTCCACTCGTCCACAAACTCTCCTGACAAGAGTGATTTGTTATATAGGAGTGTGAGAGGAAAACAGATAGATGAGGAACATTTTGATAAGAGAAGGGGTGGAATTTTATCATAGCCTGCTTTTTTAGAAACATCTAATTCACATAAACCCTCAAAGACTTCATTCACCGATAAATGCGGAAGAACAAAATTTATATCGGCATTGAAATTTGAATACTTAGAATTGAGATCCTCGATTATATCTTTATTGTAAGATGATTTAAAAAATTTAGCAAAAAGGTCGGTAGAAGATTGTAAATCATTAGATTTTTCATTTCCATATTCCATACACTGTGGAAAATGAGACACATTATTGCGTTTTGAATTTATAAAAATCCAAAAAGATTTACTATTTTTTCTTATATTTGATTCAGTAGAATTTATGTATTGTTTATATAAAAAACGATTTAAAAAATCAAATTCTCTTCTAAATTGAAGGAAACGAAATCTATCAACATTTTGCCCAGTCAATTTGAACGCTGTTTAAATATTAGTTCTAGAGCATCCAAAGCAAATTCACTTCAAAAGTAGATTTATTTAATTTTTTAAGATCTTTTCATATCTTTTGTATTCAACAGAAAACCAATTTTGAAATAAATAAAATGCACGACTGGGTCGTGCTAATTTCTTCCAAAAAGTCTGTTTAAAAATAGTTCCTATATTTTAAAATTTAAAAATGTACCTGCAAAATAAGACTTTCACAAAAATTTAAATGCCATTTTCTTTTTCAAAAAATCTAGATTAACTTATTTTTATTCGAAAATCATTTTAAATTTTGTCTAAAAAATATTTTTGGTACGCACTTAATAAAGAGCTTATAAATAGGTACATGTGCATTTTACATTTAAATTTCGTCAAACAAAATTAATATTTTTTTAAAAATAAAAAAAAAAAACATTTTTGATCATAAAAAATCATCATCAATTTGATCATTTTGTTGCGGTAAAATTTACCACAACAAGTTTCACTCGCCTATTGTATATCCTTTTCCCTTTTTAACCTTCCGTTCTTCGTTGTGGCTCCAAAATATTCTAAGAGTTCAGTTGAATCCTGTCTTCCATCAGTCAGTGTCCTACTCTTATTATATACTGGAAAAGCAACCAAAAACAGGTGTGGACAACATGGTACATTTGTGTGACGGGCGGTCCACAAAATGACTCTTGGTACGACAGATGGTCTGCATGGATACCAATCATGGTGACAAACAGGTGGTCTGGTCACCAAAACAAACAAAAAAAGCACGAGCGACACTTGGTCCTCGATTGCTGATGTTACTCAGATGAGAATGGCTGCATGCCCAACATAAATCAATTTCATTATGTAAAAGATGGAACGTTAACACGAGTCCCTAATCCCCTAGTCTGCACGAAAGTCCAACGACGAATAGAGTAGAATCGCGAAATCAAAAACCACTGCCAACTTCACCCTCCGACAGTTAAAACAAAGAAAATAAAGCTTTCATCAATTTTTACAGAATTGTAATTTTGTACGAGGGGAAAAATGAACGCGTTAAACACTTGAGTTTCACGCAACTTATCAAAGTTTCTCCAAAATTATGGGGGTGTGAATAGGGTGGCTGAATGCACCCATTGAATTCCCGCTCACTGGAAGAAGTACCAGAGGTCGGCGAATCCAATGACGGTGGTAGTGCATAAAGCTGGGGTGAAACGTGCGAGTAGGAAAAGTAGTGGTGTCTCAACTGCGTTCGCTCACTCTTGCAAATATGCTAGGTGTAGCTGAATTAAAACGCGAACGAGACCCACACTTTCTGATTGGCCGAAAGCATGTGGGAATGGAAAACAAAGAAGAGGTCATCAAGGCAAGGTGAAAGCCTGGAAGATCACTTCTTTGCGATATAGAAACTGAGCCGAAGGTTCAAAAAAAAAAAGTGAAAACAAAAATTGAGAAAGGAAATTTTGAAAAGTTGGAAAGAAATTGGAGTGTTTTAAATCTTAACGTAGTAGAAAAGGTGAAGATTTTTTTGGAGAAGAAAATAAAGTGAAAATTGGAGGAAGGAAGAAGAAAAAAAAAGGATTGCAAAACAACTAGGAGAGGGAAGTTGGCAGGACATCAGGAAAAGCTAAGTATCTTATTTGGCATTTGAAGAGTAGATTTTTTTTTTATTTGTGCGTGATAATTAATATTGAGAATTGTGTAAGAATCGTTGGACTTTCGTTTCGAAAAAGAAAAAAAAGGTAATTCCGAAAAAGCGGAACTCGCGACCCGTATTTAAAAATTGTCTTTGTCCAGTCGGGACAAAAGGTTAACGGTCCATCTTCGGTGTTATACACCATTTCTTTGTCTTTCAAAATTCTTAAAAGATCTTGGGTTTTAATCCTACTTGTAAGGTTTCCCAAGCAAAATTTAAAATAATTAAAAAACTTATACCTGTTTAAAACATCTTCTTTTTTTTTTATTTTGTTCATAAATTGTTTTGTTCGGTTCTGCTCCAAAAGGTTTGTGATTTCCTTTTACAAAAAAAATTACTGGCGCCCATTTTGATTCTTTTATTTTTTTTTCCATATATTTCAAGAACACCCTATATTCATCGTCTTCAATCAAATTAAATTGATAAGATTAAATCGTTTCGATTAATAAAAATTACCTTGTACCCAATTAATCAAACCCACCCCAAAACTGAGCTATCGGGCGACAGCACTGCTTTTGCTGTCTGTGCGGAAATTAACGAACAAACCTATTCGCGTCTGACAGTTGTTTATTATTTCAATTAATCACAAATAGGTACTACTCGTGCGCGCCGGCTACCTATTTTACGAAATTATAATTCGATTGCGATTTTGATAATTATTATTGAGTTTGCGGACAATCACTCCGCCATCGTATTATTCGTACATTCATCATAAATTCGGTTCGTTAATTTTTGCAACAATTGGCGCCCAACGTGGGGCTTGTCTGTTTCATTTTTGTGGATAGAAGTGTGAATTGCACTTCATAATTTGTGTTTGTTAATCCCTAGGGAAGTGTTAAGTGTTCATATTTATAATAATTATACCTATAAGACTTTTTACTTGGTGTTTTGTTTTTCTTTTCTATAGGTACATATCTACATTGTTTGAATAGTGTTCGTGTTCGAAAGGAATTCCAAAAATATAAAAAAAATTGCTAGTGGAGTAAATAGCCTGGGCTAAAGGATTTGTTTACGTCACGAAGACAAAAACAAGGAAATTGAGGATCTTCTATCGAATAAGGTTTTTATCTATATTTTCATTTTCATTTTTCTATAGTTATCGTGGTGATTACTATTTATTTCTTTAAATATTTTCATTTCATTAAATATACATAATATATTTGTTTTGTAGTTTATTCGGGGCATCCATTTTGTGTGATAGAATATATTTTTGACAGGTGTGGGCAATTAATTTTCAGTGTGGTGAATTATCGATCGGAGTTGCCGTATCGATATAGTACCTTTTTCTGGGTTGCAACTTTGAAAATATTTTAAGTACTTTTTGTAAATTTTATTTTCGATTTGTTTTTTTGTTTAAATAAATTTAGTTTGGAATTGGATATCAATAATCGGACCGATTCTAACTTTAATTTTTTTTCTCTTGGGACAGTACATTTCAGTGGTAAATTTAGTAACGATTTTTTTTTCTTCTTTTAAGTTTAGAAGTCTTGGATTAATTAGGTTTTACTTTGGAGGAATTATTTTAGGGTTGTTTAATTGATTTTATTTAACTTTTTAGTTTTTTTTTTTAACTTAAAATGGAGAGTAGTCAGGTAAATAGATTATCGCAAGACGAGATAATCTACGAAATACAATGTCGTGGATTGACAGTAGGGACGGTAGAAGGGATGCGCAAGACGCCAGAGCAGCGTTGAAATTAGAACGTAGGAATTCGTTTACACTTCCCGGTTATCCTTTCAAATTCGAAGAGGATTCCCAGGCTGTGGAAAAGAAGCTAGGAGAAATAGGGAAACTTTTGGAAAATCCTTCTAAAGAATATTTAAAGATTCTAACAAAGATAGAATGGGGTTTACGCAGGATTGATAGGGCCTTACCAGAAAACGAAACACAGGAGAAGAGTAGGGCAGCATTGAAAAATAGTTTGATAATGGCTATGGCAGAATTGGAAGGGGATGAAGAGACCGATAAAGATGAGGAGAAAATCAATGAAGGAAAATGTGTAAAGGATGCGATGAAGACCAATACAACGATGGGATTAGGAAATGTCATTAGTAGCGAAGGGAATAAGAGCAACAGTATTAGTCAGGATAATCCGATTTTAGAACAGGTCATAGAGAGTAGGGACAAATTTCAGAATATTTCCAAGTGGGATGTGAAGTTCACTGGAGAGCGCTGTGGTGCCTCAGTGAACTCGTTTTTAGAAAGAGTTCAGGAAATACGTTCAGCTAGGGGGGTTTCAGAAACCCAACTTTTTAAGGCAGCAGTTGAGCTTTTTGTGGGTAAAGCTCTTATTTGGTATAGAGCTATTAGGTTGTCGGTTAATTCGTGGCCAGAATTAGTCAGGGAGTTGAAGCTGGAATTCTTGCCACCGAATTACGATGATTCACTCTTAGATGAGATTAGGCGTCGCACACAAGGCAAAGATGAATCCATCGGAGTCTATGTGGCGACAATGCAAAATCTGTTTGGTAGGCTAACTGAACCAATATCGGAAAGTAGGAAGTTGTCAATGATCCAAAGGAACTTGACACCTTTCTACCAAACTCAGCTTGGTTTGGCTAAACCAAGTTGTGTGTCCGACTTGGTTGCATTAGGTAGAAACCTAGAGGCGGTTAGGGTAAACGTGGAATCGTATCTTCCACCACCTAGTGTTAGGGATAATAAGAATCTGCTAGAACCGGATCTAGCGTATGTAGGTATAGAAACTCCAATGGTTTCGGTTGTTGTGGGGAATGACCAAACCAAAAATCAGGCCAGTTCTTCAAGTCAAAACTCGTTGATGAGATGTTACAATTGCAATGGATCAGGCCATTTTGCAAATAGGTGTTCCGCTCCTAGGCGTTGTTTTGGTTGTGGGCAATTAGGGGTGAAGAGACAGAATTGTCGTCGCTGCTCGGGAAACGGGCAACGGGCTCTTGCGCCAGCAGGGCGGGAAGTCCGCAGGAATTGAATAGGTTGCCTGCTGGGAACCAGCCGGCAGATCAAATTCATTTAGGCTTTACTTTGGAGGCAAACGGGAGTGATAGGAGACCATTTTTAAGTGTTAGAATTTATGGTACTAGATTTTTAGGTTTATTAGATTCAGGAGCTTCTAGAACCATAATAGGTAGGGATTCTTGGGAAATATTACAGAATTTAGGTCTTTCAGTAAAGACAGATAGGGTCCGCAGCGTACGTTTAGCTGACGGAAAAGGTGTTGAGGTTTTAGGGACAATTTCTCTTCCAATCGTAGTAGAAGACAAGGCAGTATTTATGGACTGTCTCGTAATACCAACTCTACCACTCACGTTGATTTTGGGTCCCGATTTTTGGGCCTTGTCGGGAATCGTCCCGGATTTAAGATCGCGTGAATGGAATTTTTCGGAACAGCCGGTTTCGATTTGTTCTATTACAGAACGTTCTGAATTGAGTGATAGGGAAATTAAATTGTTAGACGATCTTATTGAAGAATCATTTAGGAAAATGCCAGAAGGCTTAGGGTGTACAACAATGGTTGAACACAAAATTAGGACGTCGGCGGAACCGATTAAACAACGGTATTATCCGGTTTCTCCGGCAATGCAGGGACACATAGATAGGGAATTAAACGAGATGTTAGAAGCAGGAGTTATTGAGAGATCGACAAGTGCGTGGTCATCTCCAATACTTTTAGTTAAAAAGAAAGACGGCTCCTATAGGTTCTGTGTGGACTATAGGAAGCTGAATAAAAATACAGATAGGGATGCTTATCCACTTCCATACATTAATTCAATTTTAGATAGGCTTCGAGGGGCTAGGTTCTTGTCTTCGCTAGACATTAAATCAGCATATTGGCAGATTCCTATGGAAGAGGAATCAAAGCCATATACTGCCTTCACGGTACCTGGTAGGGGTCTTTTTCAGTTTAGGAGAATGCCTTTCGGTCTTCACAATTCGCCTGCGACTTGGCAGAGGTTTATCGACACAGTTTTGGGTGCCGACCTCGAACCATACGTTTTCGTCTATTTAGACGACATCATCATCATTGCAGATAATTTCGAAAAACATCTTGGAATTCTGAATGAGGTGATGAAAAGGTTAAGTGAAGCCGGATTAAAGGTCAGTAGGGAAAAATGCAATTTTTGCATGCCATCTTTAAAATTTTTAGGGTATATAGTGGATCGAAATGGTTTACACGTAGATCCAGAGAAAGTGGAAAGCATGGTTAGGATTCCAGCACCGAGGAATGTTAAAGAGGTTAGGAGTTTTATAGGGACAGTTTCATGGTACCCTCGTTTTGTACCAAATTTTGCGGAATTACTCCGGCCTTTATCATTATCAGACTGGAGTCAGGAATGTGAGGATAGTTTCAGGAAGGCAAAAGAGTGTTTGGTGACAGCACCTATACTCACTTGCCCAGATTTTAAACGACCTTTTGTCGTTCAAACAGACGCGTCAGATTTTGGTATCGGTGCAGTTCTTTCACAGAACTTCGATGAGGGAGAAAAGGTTGTCTGTTACCTTAGTAGGTCTTTAAATAGGAACGAGAAAAACTATAGTACAACGGAGAAAGAATGCTTGGCTGTACTTTGGGCTGTTGAGAAGTTGCGACCGTACATTGAAGGAGTTCGATTTACGGTTGTGACAGATCATTACTCCTTGGTATGGTTAAGCAATCTTAAAGATCCGCAGGGTAGGTTGGCCCGATGGGCAATTAGGCTTCAACAATTCGACTTTGAAATCATTCACCGTAAGGGCAAGGAGCATGTAGTTCCGGATATGCTCTCTAGAGGAGTGCCACAGTTGGGTGGTATCTCAGATGAGGATTCAGACCCTTGGGTGAAGAAAATGATTTCAGCAGTAAATACAAATCCCCTTAGATACCCAGCCTGGCGAGTTGAACAAGGTCAGTTGTTCAAACTCGTGAAGGCAAATCATGTAGTAGTACACGAAAACAATCAAGAATGGAAGAGAGTGATAGGGAAAAATGATAGGTTAGCTATTTTACAGGAAAACCATGATAGTTCATTAGCAGGACACATGGGCGTTAGGAAAACTTTTGCCAGAATTGGGGCGAAGTTTTATTGGCCAAAGATGAGGGCCGATATAACTAAATATGTTAGGAGTTGCAAAGTTTGCCAACAAGTAAAGCCGGTGAATGAGAAACCAGCTGGATTAATGACGGAGAGGATAGGTATCAAGGCACCGTGGGAAATGATTTGTGTTGATTTGGTAGGGCCGCTTCCTAAATCGAGTAGGGGTTTTATCTATATTCTGACGGTGGTAGATTACTTCACTAAATTTCCACTTTTGTTCGCTTTGAGGTCGGCCACTGCAAAGGCCATAGTTAGGGAATTGGAAGACAACGTATTTCTTTTATTTGGCATCCCTAAGGTGATCGTGAGTGACAACGGTCCTCAGTTCCGATCAAAGGAACTGAAAACGCTTTGCCAGGCGTACGCGTCACAGTTAAAATTTACAGCCCATTACCACCCGCAGGCGAATCCTGCGGAGAGGATCAATCAGATCCTAAAGACGACGTTAAGGGCATACGTCGCAGAAAACCACAGAGTGTGGGATTTACAGCTCAGCAAGGTGGCGTGTGCTATTCGCACGTCACAACATGAGGTTTTAGGTGTTTCACCTTATTACGCGAATTTTGGGAGGGATATGGTGACTTCAGGTCGAGAAGTACCATTAGTCGGGGATGGTTCGGGGAATGTCCAGGATCTGGGTGAGATCGCTGAACGTTTCAAAGAACTTAGGTTAGATATTGGTAAAAAACTCGAAGTAGCATCTAAGAGAGCTGCTCAAGCCTACAATCTTCGACGGCGTGATGTTAAATATCACCCCGGCGACCCTGTATGGCGTAGAAACTTTACGTTGTCGGATGCCGCGAATTACTATGCTGCCAAATTAGCACCGAAGTTTGTCGGTCCGTTTGAAATTAAAAACCGTGTGTCACCTTGGACGTACGTGTTAAAAGATATTAATGGTAAAGAACGCGGAACATGGCACGTTAAAGATTTGAAACCGTATACCGATGCATCCGAAGAAAGTAGTTTAAAGTAGTTTCTTTTTTGTTTTCATTTTTGAATTAGATCTAATATAACGTTTTTGCCTTTTGATTTTTTTTTTTGATGGAAAATCCTTAATCTTGTTTTCCATTACCTTGGCATCTTTTAGAAAATGTGTTACAGAATTGTAAGCACATTTCCTAGGAGGTAAGGGTGGGATTTGTTGCGGTAAAATTTACCACAACAAGTTTCACTCGCCTATTGTATATCCTTTTCCCTTTTTAACCTTCCGTTCTTCGTTGTGGCTCCAAAATATTCTAAGAGTTCAGTTGAATCCTGTCTTCCATCAGTCAGTGTCCTACTCTTATTATATACTGGAAAAGCAACCAAAAACAGGTGTGGACAACATGGTACATTTGTGTGACGGGCGGTCCACAAAATGACTCTTGGTACGACAGATGGTCTGCATGGATACCAATCATGGTGACAGACAGGTGGTCTGGTCACCAAAACAAACAAAAAAAGCACGAGCGACACTTGGTCCTCGATTGCTGATGTTACTCAGATGAGAATGGCTGCATGCCCAACATAAATCAATTTCATTATGTAAAAGATGGAACGTTAACACGAGTCCCTAATCCCCTAGTCTGCGCGAAAGTCCAACGACGAATAGAGTAGAATCGCGAAATCAAAAACCACTGCCAACTTCACCCTCCGACAGTTAAAACAAAGAAAATAAAGCTTTCATCAATTTTTACAGAATTGTAATTTTGTACGAGGGGAAAAATGAACGCGTTAAACACTTGAGTTTCACGCAACTTATCAAAGTTTCTCCAAAATTATGGGGGTGTGAATAGGGTGGCTGAATGCACCCATTGAATTCCCGCTCACTGGAAGAAGTACCAGAGGTCGGCGAATCCAATGACGGTGGTAGTGCATAAAGCTGGGGTGAAACGTGCGAGTAGGAAAAGTAGTGGTGTCTCAACTGCGTTCGCTCACTCTTGCAAATATGCTAGGTGTAGCTGAATTAAAACGCGAACGAGACCCACACTTTCTGATTGGCCGAAAGCATGTGGGAATGGAAAACAAAGAAGAGGTCATCAAGGCAAGGTGAAAGCCTGGAAGATCACTTCTTTGCGATATAGAAACTGAGCCGGAGGTTCAAAAAAAAAAAAAGTGAAAACAAAAATTGAGAAAGGAAATTTTGAAAAGTTGGAAAGAAATTGGAGTGTTTTAAATCTTAACGTAGTAGAAAAGGTGAAGATTTTTTTGGAGAAGAAAATAAAGTGAAAATTGGAGGAAGGAAGAAGAAAAAAAAAGGATTGCAAAACAACTAGGAGAGGGAAGTTGGCAGGACATCAGGAAAAGCTAAGTATCTTATTTGGCATTTGAAGAGTAGATTTTTTTTTTATTTGTGCGTGATAATTAATATTGAGAATTGTGTAAGAATCGTTGGACTTTCGTTTCGAAAAAGAAAAAAAAGGTAATTCCGAAAAAGCGGAACTCGCGACCCGTATTTAAAAATTGTCTTTGTCCAGTCGGGACAAAAGGTTAACGGTCCATCTTCGGTGTTATACACCATTTCTTTGTCTTTCAAAATTCTTAAAAGATCTTGGGTTTTAATCCTACTTGTAAGGTTTCCCAAGCAAAATTTAAAATAATTAAAAATACTTATACCTGTTTAAAACATCTTCTTTTTTTTTTATTTTGTTCATAAATTGTTTTGTTCGGTTCTGCTCCAAAAGGTTTGTGATTTCCTTTTACAAAAAAAATTACTGGCGCCCATTTTGATTCTTTTATTTTTTTTCCATATATTTCAAGAACACCCTATATTCATCGTCTTCAATCAAATTAAATTGATAAGATTAAATCGTTTCGATTAATAAAAATTACCTTGTACCCAATTAATCAAACCCACCCCAAAACTGAGCTATCGGGCGACAGCACTGCTTTTGCTGTCTGTGCGGAAATTAACGAACAAACCTATTCGCGTCTGACAGTTGTTTATTATTTCAATTAATCACAAATAGGTACTACTCGTGCGCGCCGGCTACCTATTTTACGAAATTATAATTCGATTGCGATTTTGATAATTATTATTGAGTTTGCGGACAATCACTCCGCCATCGTATTATTCGTACATTCATCATAAATTCGGTTCGTTAATTTTTGCAACAATTTGATCATCAAAAAGAGCTTGCACAGAAAGAGAAGATTATTGTCCATTAGTTCTTGAGAAAACTTAAAAACAAAATAAAGGTTTTATGAGGGGTACCCTTCTGGAGCAATACCAAAATATGTTTTTCTTGTAGAAAGAAGCTACATTAAGAACACAAAGTTTAGAGAAAATTTTAGAAAAATCACATGTTTGAACCAAAACATTTGTATGGGGACTGCTGTTAATTTTCGTATTAATAAAATGAAAAAAAGGCCTTACACTAATCGGCTGAAAATCTTAATTTCAATCAAATCAATTGTTGGGACTGTAGGCGCCAGGAAAGATAGACAAACGGAAGGAATCGGGGTATCCACTTTTTCGACTTCTCTACCGTCGTAATATCATATTTGATTAAAAGCTCTAGTTTGAAATTGTTTACTAATGCAAAACTTGCTATATAGTTCCTATATGTCGCAAGTAAAAGTCACTTAGATAATCACTACTTATGTGTGTCAAAAAAATGTAATAATAAAATTGAAGGATAGTTTAAGGAGTTTAAAGGCAACTTAATATAAAATTGATGATCTCTTATTCAAGGTTTCTTCTTAAGAACCTGAATATTTGACAACTTAACTGTATAAGCTTTATGGCTCATATGACCCCCCCCTGGATCGTCCATTGGTCAAAAGTTGATGAATTTGTGCTGTGTTTTTGGAATAGGGCTGAATATCCGATTCAAATTATGTTCTTGGTCCAATCTTCAGTCAAAAGTAGTACTTTCAGCAACAAAGTTTAAGGAAGTAAGATACAAATTTTGTTTTCATATACAAAAAATAAATAATTCAAAATATAATGGGGGTCATATCCATTAACGCAATACGACTAGTTTTAAATTGAAGGGAATTCCTACGAAAAATCAAAAAAATTATCTCCCAGGGGGGGGGGATCATGAACCCTACGACCCCCCCCCCCCCTGGATCCGCCATTGGTCGATTTGGCTATATCGTTGCTGTACCGAAGATAATGTTTGTCTGGATATAAATGACTTAGTACCGCCCCCACTCCATAAGGGCTTGCATCAACCGCCAATACCATTGGCAGCGCAGAGTCATAATGTGTTAGAACTGTATCCGATAGTATTTGTCTTTTTGCTTCCACAAATGATTGTTCGCAATTTAAGTCCCATACAAAAGGTACTTTATTTTGTAAAAGTCTATTAATCGGGAAGAGAATTGTGCTTAAGTCTTTTATAAAGCGACCGTAGTAATTGATGAGCCCAACAAATGCACGAACTTCATCCTTATTTGTTGGTCGTCTCATGTTTTGTACCGCTTCTACCTTTGCATCTCCTTTTCTAATGCCATTTTTATCAATTATAATGGGTGATTTTTTTGAGGTTAGGATTTTCATGCATTAGTATTTGACAGATCACGCGGGATTTCAGACATGGTGTCAAAGAGAAAGATGCTCAGTATGCTTTGACATTTCATCATGAATAGACTTACTAACGAGCAACGCTTGCAAATCATTGAATTTTATTACCAAAATCAGTGTTCGGTTCGAAATGTGTTTCGCGCTTTTTTATCGACAAATTTTGTTCAGCGATGAGGCTCATTTCTGGTTGAATGGCTACGTAAATAAGCAAAATTGCCGCATTTGGAGTGAAGAGCAACCAGAAGCCGTTCAAGAACTGCCCATGCATCCCGAAAAATGCACTGTTTGGTGTGGTTTGTACGCTGGTGGAATCATTGGACCGTATTTTTTCAAAGATGCTGTTGGACGCAACGTTACGGTGAATGGCGATCGCTATCGTTCAATGCTAACAAACTTTTTGTTGCCAAAAATGGAAGAACTGAACTTGGTTGACATGTGGTTTCAACAATATGGCGCTACATGCCACACAGCTCGCGATTCTATGGCCATTTTGAGGGAAAACTTCGGAGAACAATTCATCTCAAGGAATGGACCGGTAAGTTGGCCACCAAGATCATGCGATTTGACGCCTTTAGACTATTTTTTGTGGGGCTACGTCAAGTCTAAAGTCTACACAAATAAGCCACCAACTATTCCAGCTTTGGAAGACAACATTTCCGAAGAAATTCGGGCTATTCCGGCCGAAATGCTCGAAAAAGTTACCCAAAATTGGACTTTCCGAATGGACCACCTAAGACGCAGCCGCGGTCAAAATTTAAATGAAATTATCTTCAAAAAGTAAATGTCATGGACCAATCTAACGTTTCAAATAAAGAATCGATGAGATTTTGCAAATTTTATGCGTTTTTTTTTTTAAAAAAGTTCTCAAGCTCTTAAAAAATCATCCGATATAACCACAGTATTCAATTATCGTTACGTAGAGAACAAAATGCCTAAAAGTATGCTTTACATTTTGTGTGCATTATTTGAATTTGAATATAATTTATTTGAATTTAATAAAACTGACGTCAACATTCCGGCATCCCTTTGCACGAATGCAAAGAGTAAAATCCATGTATCCGAAATGCAGATTGTTTTTCAATTCGTTATAGTTATTCCATCGGTGGAGGTATTTGTTATGGAAGCGCCTCGATTCGCTACCCAGGAAAAAAATAAAGTTAGTAAATCCAACGTCGAGGGTTGTTTAAAGAGTGCCCTTACTCACTCAGACATGTTAATAGGAGTGTTTAAGTTCAATTTAAATAAGTAAATTTAAAGGTTTAAATTCGTAAGGTTTAAATTTAGAAGATTTAAATTTATAAAATTCAAATTTATAAGACTAAAATTCATAAGGTGCTGTGCATTCACCAATATAAAAGTATTTATAAAAAATATGAAATCTCAAAAACTAAATAAATTTCAATAAATTATTTTTATTCTTTTCTTTGTATTGCATGATACACCTGAAACAATTCTTGATCGACGACGGGCAAAAGACACAATTTCACTACAGGTCGTAGAATATCTCCTTGTTGAGTTTTAAGTGTAACAACGCGCACCTTTCCATCGTTCCCTGGGTGAACAGCCACAACTTTTCCAAGACGCCATTGAGTGGGTGGCAAATTTTCATTGCGCACAACCACAATGTCTCCAATTTCAACATTACGTTTAGGAAATTTCAACTTTGTTCTTCGCTGAAGATCAGTTAAATATTCTTCCTTCCATCGCTTAGAAAAGGAGTGTAAAATTTGTTGAACTCTTTGCCAATTCTTTAGGGTGGTACTTTCACCAATTTGTGTTTCAGGGAAGGAAAGCAAAGGCGAACCTTTCAAGAAATGACCTGGTGTCAAGGGTAAAGGTTCGAAAGGATTTTCACTTATTGGAGAAATAGGGCGGGAATTCATACAAGACTCAATTTTGACGAGCAGTGTAGAGAACTCTTCGAAAGTTAGCTTGGAGTTTCCAACAACTTTCTTAAAATGAGTTTTAAAGGACTTCATTCCGGCCTCCCAAAGGCCGCCCATATGAGGAGAACCTGGTGGGATAAAGTTCCATTTCAAATTCCTAGGCAAGTACGTTTTTTCAGCTTCCGAGGTTGAGTCTGCCAAAACCTTTCGAATTTCATTAGTAAGAACTTTATTAGCAGCGACAAAATTAGTACCATTGTCGGAAAAAAGCTGTTGGGGCACACCCCTTTGTCCTACAGATCTATCGAGAGCTGCCAAAAACGAGTCAGTAGAGAGACTTCCAACTGCTTCTAAATGTACAGCTTTTGTACAGAAAAAAATAAAAAGACAGGCATAACCTCTTATGGCTTGATAGAACCGACCCTTCTGAACCTTTAGTTCGAAGGGGCCAGCGAAATCCAATCCTACGTGGGTGAAAGGAAACGAATAGTTTACCCTTTCTGGTGGTAGTGTTCCCATCAGCTGGGTTTGAAAATCCTTTTTGTGCAAGACACAAACTAAGCAACGATTTACACAGAATTTTATTAAGTTTTTTAATTTTGGTATCCAAAACTCTTTTCGCATTAAGTACAGAACTTGCTGGTTCCCTCCATGTAGGGAAATTTTATGGACAAATCCAACCAAAACTTTTGATAATGGACATGAATATGGCAAAATAATGGGGAATTTTTCGTTATAACTCAAATTTGCATTTGTTAAACGACCGTTTACTCTAATTATAAAGTCAGGGTCTAGGGAGGGATTAAGAGTCAAAATTGTACTATTTTTACTCAATGGTTTTGAGTTATAAAGAGCTTTGTATTCTTCACTAAAATAAAGGCGTTGTGCTAGTATAACTAGGCGGGTTTTAACAAAAACTATTTCATGATTTCTTAAATTTTTAGAAAAGTATCTATAGGGATATAACCTTTTTCTTTTGGGAGAAGCGAGATTGATAAATCTAAAGCAATAGGCTATTACTTTTACAGCACGAGCATAGCACGAAAATCTTTTCAAAATGTCATGACTGAGATTTTGATTCACAACGAAAAGCTTTTTATTTGTTTTATTTCAAGATTCCAATCGGAGTCCTCTTGAATTTTTGATACTGGCCAAGTTTCCTTTGAAGACTTTAACCAACTTGGACCGTGCCACCATTGAGTATTATTTATTAAGTTTTGAGGCATAACACCTCGAGAAGCGACGTCAGCGGGATTTTGTTCTGAAGGGACATGTTTCCAAAGGCTACCTGGAGGACATTCAGTTTGTACTTTAGACACCCGGTTTCGGACAAAGGTTTCAAGCCGAGATGGACAGTCACGAATCCAATAAAGTACAATCATCGAGTCCGTCCAAAGGTAGACAGGACAGTTTTTAAGGCGTAGACTGCTTTGTACAGCGTTTACTAACTTTGTTAGCAAAAGAGCTCCACAAAGCTCTAGCCGAGGTATCGAAATAGCTTTCAGGGCAGCTACTTTCGTTTTTGAGGTAATAAGGTAACTAAAAACGTTTCCAGATGAATCTGAAATCCTTGAGTAAACAGTGGCAGCGTACGCACTGAGAGATGCATCACAAAAGCCGTGTATTTCTACACATTATAATTAATCCATCTTTGGATTTTAATATCTTTTATAATTGGTAAAGATTTCACAAATTCTTTCCAAGTTTCTACATGGTTGGGTTTTATGGGAACATCCCACACTGTTTTGTCCTTCCAGACATCTTGCATCAATATTTTTAATAAAATTGTTGTTGGTGCTAGCCAACCGATAGGGTCATATATTTTTGAAATATTTGAAAACAATTCACGTTTTGTCATACCAGAATCTGGTAGAGGAAATAGTTCACAACGAATATAAAATGAATCTTCCCTCGCATTCCACCCAACGCCCAGAACTTTCGAATGTGAAGACTCTTCGAACATAAGAAAGTGTTGATCTAAAACATCCCCCCTAGGGATGTTTTCCAACAAGCGAGGGTGGTTAGCGGTCCATTTCTTCAAACTAAATCCGCCAGCCAAAAGAAGTGATTTCAATTCTTCCTGAATCTTTAGGACTAGATCCAGACTGAAACCTCCAGAGAAAACATCATCAACGTAAAAATCCGAAAGCACCACTTCTTTGCTAAGGGATATTTATTTGCTTCGTCCAAAGCAAGTTGGTGCAACATTCGGATTGCTAAGTATGGAGCACAGTTAACTCCAAAAGTAACTCGGTTGATTTCAAAATCAGCTAAATCTGATTCTGAAGCAAAAGATCGACAGATAATCCGTTGGAATTTTCGATGACTCTGGTGAACATATATTTGGCGATACATCTTTTCAATATCGCTATTGAAAACATATGGATATAATCGCCATCTTAACAAAATAGTTTGCAAATCGTTTTGCAAAGCAGGGCCACTGTAAAGAATGTCGTTAAGACTTATTCCTTTGTGTGTAGATGCACTTGCATTGAATACAACTCTTACCTTTGTCGAAGCGCTATCTGGTTTTACCACAGCGTGATGCGGTAGGTAAAAGTGCGGACTGGAAAGGTTCAAACTACATGGTGGCACAAAGGACATATGTTTTAACGAAACATATTCCTTTAGAACTTTGTTGTATTCTTCTTTCAGACACATATCGTTAAGAAGACGTTTCTCTTGACGCAGATACTGAGAAACTGCACTTTTTCTGGAAAGGCCCAAATCTAAAACGTTAAAGTTGGGCTTGAATGGAAGTTTCACTATATAACGACCATCTTTATTTCGAATTGTGGTATCCACATAAAATTTTTCACAAAATGTATCTTCATCAGATAAGGGTTTGACATATGGAACCTCTTCGAGTTCCCAAAACCTTTGAACTTGTTTCAAAAGTAAAAGTCTAATAAAAAATGTATTAAAGGTTGTTTTGTTTGGATTTTCATTACATGGGCCTGAAATAATCCACCCAAAAACCGTATTTTGTGCAATTGGAGAAAGGTCTTTTTCTCTCTTTATACCTTCACACAAAATAAGAGGGTAAATATCTGCTCCTATCAACATATCTATAGAAGCGGGTTTATCAAAATTAGGATCTGCCAATCGCAATCTTTTGAGCTCAACCAAGTTTGATGCGTCAACAGTCTGCGATAGCAAAGTGTTGGGTTGCGAATAAGATCTTGTATCGGGAGGGGTGGGTTCTGGTGAAGTAAAGTGCAGTAAGCTATGGTGTCGTCTACCACACTTGTCACAGGACACTTTACTTTTACATTCGTATACCGAATGTGTGAGCGCAAGACAGTTGTAGCAGTACTTTTGGGATTGAACCAGCTTACGTCGAGATGCGACATTCATGTCTAAAAATTTCTTACATAAACGCAAGGGATGATTACTGTTGCATATTTTACAACAAAAACTCTTTTCTGCAAAATGAAATGAGTTAACTTTCTTAAAATTGGAATTTGAAATGTGATTAGCCTTTTTACGGGAGCATTGCGTTACTTCTTCCACAGATTCAAGAATTTTATATCTGGAAGCGAGAAAATCCTCCAAGGATTGCCAGGTTGGAACTTATGTTTCTGTTTTCAAACTTTGTTCATAAAGGAACAAAGTATTTTCAGGTATCTTTTGCGAAACAAGAAAAACTAAAATCGGATCCCAGTTTTCAGTCTTAACGCTAAAACTTGAAAGAATCCCTAAACAATCGCGCACGGTTCTATGTAATTTTCTTAAGGCGGATCCACTTTCAATAGTAATCGATGGAATTGAAAAAAGTGTTTTAAGTTGAGTATTTATTAAGATCCTTTTATTTTCATACTGGGATTTTAAAGCTTCCCACGCAAGAGTAAAATTATCTGCAGTCAGTGAAAACTTGTCGACAATATCATGAGCTTCCTTTTTGGTTTTTAAGCGTAGATGATATAGTTTTTCTACATCACTTAAATGGGGGTGGTTTGCATAAATACTTGTGAACATGTCACAAAAGGTAGGCCAGGATTTGTAATCACCCTCAAAACATTCAACGTCGCAAGGTGGAACTTTAATTCCAAAATCTGGTTTAGTGGACTCAGATATTTGAGAATGTTTTAAATCTTCTTTAATTTCGGTTTCCTTGTTTTTACTACTTGTACCCATCTCAATTTTATCTATTATACTACCTACTGTACTGAAAAAATTAAGTGATACTGAATTGTATTTTTCCTTTATTGTCGATAATTTTGCATCGTCTATGGTTTTATCCTCATTACTTAAACATTTTGCATACACTGTGCGAAAGTTATCCCATAAATCTTCGAATTCCTTTTTCCAAACCTTGAACATACCACAAGTCATTGTATCTTTGTTTGGTACATTCCAAAAACTTTCAATTGTTTCGTTTATTTGCTTAACGCTCAGAAAAAAATCTTTAGATACAGCCATTTTCAAAAAAAAAAACGATGAAAAAGAAAATTAACTTGTTCTCAAACGAGGAAAAAAGGTGCACAAATTGCAATAAACTTCCAAAAAATGGAAATAATCAAATTTCTGAACAAATTTTTTTAAAAAACCAAAACAAAATCTTTTAAAATGGAAGAACCGAAAATTATCTCAAAAAATAAATTGTTGTTCACCAAGAAAATCCCAGAAAATCAATTCATATAAAGATTAGATAATCCTTAAAAGGATTAAAAAAAACACCGTAAGAAAACTGTACTATATCACGAGATTAATAAGAAACCGTAGGGAAACTGTACTTTATCACGAGACTAAAATAAACCGTAGGGAAACTGTACTCAAACCTTTCGATCAAAAATTGTATCAAATATACCCACATTAAAATATTTTATATCACTTTAATCAAATTTTCATTAAATAAGTTTTAAAATAAAATGTCTTTAATTTAATTTGCATAAGCCAATAAAATTAATAAACCAATAAAATTGATAAACTAATAAAATTATATTAATCACGGTCAAAAATAATTATTTTATATAATTATAATTATACCAAATAAATGTATAAAATCATCACCAAATTTTAATGCACAGCACCTACCTTGGGTAAAGGGATATAGGATTTCCAATAGGAGTGCACAATTTTCATAAAAGTCTTTCTCGCAAAAGTCCAAAAGATTCCATCCAATGATCAAGATTCGCATCAATTCAATTTTGTCAAAAAAAAAATAACTCCAAGGGATATGAGTTGGGTTCACAAAATTAAATGCTGTCCATAAATCAGCATTCGGCTCGATTGGACCAAAAAGATGTTGGGGGGATTCCAATATAAATCACAGGGTCAAATAATGATAAGCTGTAATATAAAATCTTTGCAGTACCAATATAAATAAAAAAACACAATAACCAGTTTTTTACCTTTTGAACTATTATTTAATAAATGTCTTTATTCTTCAAATATAAATTAAGAACTAACTTACAAAAGAAATTAAAATAAGAACTTAGCTTAGTCAAAGCGACTATCACGGTGGTGAATACACAAACTTAGTTTGCGGAGAGGTGAATGACAAAAAAAGTTTACAGATTACTCAACTTCATTAAAAACATATTGTAATATTCGGCTTGATCCGATAATTAAAACTTATTCACACTTCGTAAATAAAAACACAAATTCACTTTATTTAACTTACTAACAAAATATCTTTATTCCACACTTTCAATTATTACTTTTTAAACACAGTCTTTACTTTTCAGCAATTCACAATCCATAATAATCCGCTTCGCTTCCGAGCGCCTATTTATATACCTCAAATCGGTTCGAGAATCTACGAGGTTGTTCTCGATGCATAACGAAGTTCTCCTCTTCATCACTAGATGCTTAACGAAGCTAGTTCTCCTCTCCACTAGATGTTGCCCCTTTCGAGGTTCTTGTATGCGCTGAATGAATTGAGTTCCCCTCTTAGCCACTAGATGTTTCTCGATGCTTAAGAAGCGAGTTCTCCTATTAGCCACTAGAGGTTTCTCGATGCTTAAAGAAGCGAGTTCTCCTATTACTACCACTAGATGTTGCCCCTTATTATTGAAAGAGATAAAGAGTGTATACACATTACATTGCCCCCTCCTTAGGATTGATCGTCCCGAACAAATCCATCGTTCTCATCACCACTGTAGCGATGTAGCCGGTCGCGATGTACAACTTTAGGTTTTCCTCTGACTCCCTTTTGTATCCGGAACACGACATCGTTGATTTTTGTAATGACTGTATATGGACCTTCCCAGTCCCGTTGAAGTTTCGGTGACAATCCTTTTTTTCGATGGGGATTGTAAAGCCACACGCGATCTCCTGCTTGGAACTCTGTTGTTGTTGCTCGTATATCGTAGCGTGTCTTCATTCGGTCACTGAACATCTTTATTTTCAACCTGGTATTGTCGTGGATCTGAAGGGGTCTTTCTTGTTGAGCCCTCCTCAACTCGTCGTTGCTCCAGCCATAAATAGGATCGACTCTGGTTCGTTGGACAGTAACAACTCCTTTTTCTTCTTGTCGTCTGCAATGCTTATAGTCTTCCTTATATGGTCTGCTCTTGTTGTCAGGTTTCGTTTGATAAACCTGGATGTCGTTCCTGGGGCCATCGTTACCAGAAACCAGCTTCTGTCCCTTAAAGTTGGTTCTTATTCGTTTTCCCGGGTGGAAAACAACTTCGGAAGCAACGTTGTTGTTGTTACTTTGACCATTTGAATAACCTCCGTTTCCACAGTGTTGCCATGCGGTTCCTCTTCGCGGTAATCTGCACTGTCGCTGTAGATGCCCAGTCTTATTGCAGTTCCAGCATCGTGCTCGTCCGCTTTGCTGACTCCTTTCCACAGTAGTCTTCTGACAAGAGCATTCTTGGACTTCTAATTTTCTTACGCGATGCACGTTTTGCTGTTCTTTCAGGACATTCTTTTCATTCTCTTCAAATTTGGTTAAAAGAAGTGACATCATGTTAGATAAAGCAAAATTTGCATTTACCTCTTCCACTTTTGCTTCTAATTCGAAAGTAAACGTATCTGGGTCTTCATTTTGCTGCTCCAGATATTCCTGCAGCCGTTTAACGAGTTTGGTTTTTACGCCTGTCCCACTTAAGCCACGTTTGCTTAGTTCGGCCTTTAGCTCAGGGACAGTTAAGTCTTTCAAAACTTTACTCATTTTTTATTTATTTTTAACTTCACTAATTCACACAAAATAGTTCAATCACTGCTCACTGTTTTTATTCTCAATAAGTTTTAATCCCTTATTCTGACACCAATGTAATATTCGGCTTGGCCCGATAATTAAAACGTATTCACACTTCGTAAATAAAAACACAAATTCACTTTATTTAACTTACTAACAAAATATCTTTATTCCACACTTTCAATTATTACTTTTTAAACACAGTCTTTACTTTTCAGCAATTCACAATCCATAATAATCCGCTTCGCTTCCGAGCGCCTATTTAAATACCTCAAATCGGTTCGAGAATCTACGAGATTGTTCTCGATGCTTAACGAAGTTCTCCTCTTCATCACTAGATGCTTAACGAAGCTAGTTCTCCTCTCCACTAGATGTTGCCCCTTTCGAGGTTCTTGTATGCTCTGAATGAATTCAGAAACATCTAGTGGCTTAGAGGGGAACTCATTCAGCGCATACAAGAACCTCGAAAGGGGTAAGCATCTAGTGATAAAGTGGAGAACTTCGTTAAGCATCGAGAACAACCTCGTAGATTCTCGAACCGATTGGAGGTATATAAATAGGCGCTTGGAAGCGAATCGGTTCATTATGGATTGTGAATTGCTGTAAAGTAAAGACTGTGTTTGAAAAGTAAAGACTGTGTTTGAAACGTAATAATTGAGTGTTCAATAAATAAGTTTATATCGATTTAAATAAAGAAAATTTGTGTTTTTATTTACGAAGTGTGAATAAGTTTTAATTATCGGACCAAGCCAAATATTACATTGGTGTCAGAATAAGGGATTAAAACTTATTGAGAATAAAAACAGTGAGCAGCGATTGAACTATTTTGTGTGAAGTAGTGAAGTTAAAAAAAAAATAAAATAAAAAAATGAGTAAAGTTTTGAAAGACTTAACTGTCCCTGAGCTAAAGGCCGAACTGAGCAAACGTGGCTTAAGTGGGACAGGCGTAAAAACCGAACTCGTTAAACGGCTGCAGGAATATCTGGAGCAGCAAAATGAAGACCCAGATACGTTTGCTTTCGAATTAGAAGCAAAAGTGGAAGAGGTAAATGCAAATGTTGCCTTATCTAACATGGTGTCAGTTCTTTTAGCCAAATTTGAAGAAAATAAAAATGATGTCCTAAAACAACTAGAAGCTCAAAGAAGCGATCAAAAGCAAGAACAACAGAATGTTCTCAAACAACTAGAAACTCAAAGGAATGATGTCCTGAAACAACTAGAAGCCCAATGAAGCGACCAAAAGCAAGAACAGCAGAATATTCTAGAGCGGTTCGACGAACAGAGAAACCTTTTAGAAGGCAGGTTTTCGGTCTTCGAAGGAAAAATCAATACTCTTGACGAGCGCGTCGAGCGTTTCGAAAAACAAAACGCACGTATCGAGAAAATGGACGAACGAATCGAAACCATTACAAATGAACTTGAAAAAGTGCGAAAGATGAAAGCTCGAGAACCTTCTGGTGAGTGCTCAAGGAAAAGAGAAGTAAATCCTCCAAGCTTTGATGGGCAGATTCCGTGGTCAATCTACAAGAAACAGTTTGAAGCAGCAGCGTTAACAAACGGCTGGGACGATCACGAAAAATACATTGCTCTTACGCTTGCTTTAAGAGGATCTGCTGCTGAACTGCTACAAACCATACCAGCGGAGAAGAGTGGCGACTTCACAGTTCTGGTAAATGCAATCGAACAGCGGTTTGGGGATAGCCACATGACAGAAGTCTTCCGAGTTCAGCTTAACAATAGGACACAGAAAAGAGGTGAAACTCTGCAGCAGCTTCAGGCAGATACTGAGCGATTGGTTCACCTGGCATATCCAACAGCTGGTAACGAGATAATAAATCAACTTGCTGTTGAAGCCTTTGTGAGAGCTGTGGGTGATATGAATCTCCAAAGGGCCATCCGCACTGCCGGAAAGCGAACACTACCAGAAGCATTGGCTTTCGCTCTGACGATGGAGAAGAGAATTAGAAGTCCAAGAATGTTCTTGTCAGAAGGCTACTGTAGAAAGGAGTCAGCGAGACGGACCAGCACGATGCTGGAACTGCAATAAGACTGGGCATCTACAGCGACAGTGCAGATTACCGCGAAGAGGAACCGCATGTCAACACTGTGGGAACAGAAGTTATACAAATGGTCAAAGTAACAACAACAACGTTGCTCCCGAAGCTGTTTCCCACCCGAGGAAACGAATAAGAACCAACTTCGAGGGGCAGAAGCTAGTTTCTGGTATCGATGGCCCCAGAAACGACATCCAGTTTTCTCAAACGAAACGTGACAACAAGAGCCTGACCGTGGAAGCAAGTATAAACGGCAACAAATGTGTGGCTACCATTGACACCGGTGCCACGGCGTCCATCGTACGGCAAGACCTCGTCAAGAAGGCATGGCTCCACAACACCAACAGCTATCGTCTAAGGACTGCAACTGGAGAGGCCGCAAAAGTTTATGGTGAGGTACGTCTTAAGATTCGGATAGCAGAGTTGGAATTCTCTCACCCGTTCCTGGTAGCAGATATATGCGACGAGTGCATTGTCGGCATCGATTTCATGAAAGATCATGGAGTGATATTGGACATCGGGAACCAAGTCCTGAAATATCGAAACATCGAGATTCCGATGATCTATGGGACTAACTCGTATGAGACCTCGTCATATGTGAAAACCGTCATCAAAGAAGATCTCACTTTGCCTGCTTCTTCAGAAGTATTCGTGTGGACGAAATTGAAGGGTAAGCCTGGCAGCCATCGATACCTCATGGTCGAACCAGCATTTGTAAAGTCCTCCCAAAACGTCACCATTGGGAAGACTCTTGTGAGACCATTAAAGAACATGGTTCCGGTACGAATACTGAACATCAAGCCGTATGAAGTTAAGCTTAGAAAAGGTGAGATTGTCGGACAATGCGAATCTGTATCAGCGATAACAAGGATCAACGAAGAAGAGTCAAGGCAATCCTTGAAGTCCGAAGAGCTGAACTCCATAAAGACGAACATTCTCAAGTCATCTAATCTTGGCCACCAACAACGAAGAACTGCAGAAGGTCTCCTCGAAGAATTTGCAGACATCTTTTCGTCATCGAAAGGGAAATATGGCAGAACGCAACTGGTGCAACATCGAATCAATACGGGGGATGCAAGGCCGATTCGTCAACCTGCAAGACGCCTTCCACTAGCCAAACAAGGTGAGGTTGAAGAACTGATAACCACCATGAAGGGAGAAGGTCTGATCGAAAATTCTAAAAGCCCTTGGGCGTCTCCAGTGGTCCTGGTAAAGAAGAAAGACGGATCAACCCGCTTTTGCGTGGACTATCGAAGGTTGAATGATGTGACCAAGAAGGATAGCTACCCTCTGCCTAGGATCAGTGATACTCTGGATGCAATGGAAGGAGCACAATGGTTCTCAACTTTGGACTTGAAAAGTGGTTACTGGCAAGTCGAAATCCATCCTGAAGACAAAGAAAAGACAGCATTCTCAACAGGAAACGGATTGTGGCAGTTCAAAGTGATGCCTTTTGGACTTTGCAATGCTCCAGCGACTTTTGAGCGCCTAATGGAATGCGTCCTGCAAGGACTCACATGGAAATCTTGCCTGGTCTATTTGGATGACGTCATAGTATACGGGAAAACATTTGACGAACACTGTACAAATCTGAGAGCCGTGTTTCAAAGACTTCGAGAAGCCCACCTCAAGCTTAACCCAGAAAAGTGTTCACTCTTCAAAACCGAAGTAAAATATCTGGGACATATCATCTCATCCCAAGGAGTAAAAACGGATCCTGATAAGGTTGACACCGTGAAGAATTGGCCAACACCACAGGACAAACACCAACTCCGAAGCTTTCTGGGTCTAGCCACCTACTATAGGCGCTTTGTGAAGGACTTTGCTGGAATCGCCAAGAGTCTACATCAGCTAACGGAAAAGGGAAAGCAGTTTAGATGGTCAGGTGAATGCGAGCGCAGCTTTCAAGAGCTCAAGCAACGCTTGTGTAATGCACCAGTGCTGACCTACCCAACTCCAGGAAAACCGTTCATAATTGATGCTGATGCGAGCAATGTCGGGATAGGTGATGTACTATCGCAGGTGCATAATGGCGAAGAAAAGGTGATTGCCTATTACAGCAAGGTACTCTCGAAGTCGGAAAGAAATTATTGTGTGACCAGAAGAGAACTTCTTGCACTGATTTTGGCAACAAAGCACTTCCATAAGTATCTCTATGGACAGAAGTTTCTTCTCCGAACTGACCATGGAGCACTTAACTGGCTTTTGAATTTCAAGAATCCAAAGGGTCAAGTGGCAAGGTGGATTGAGAGGCTGCAGACGTACGATTACGAAATTCAACATCGGAAGGGGAAGCTTCACTCAAATGCAGATGCACTGTCTCGGAGACCATGTAAACAAGACTGTAAGCATTGTAGACGACAAGAAGAAAAAGAAGTGGTTACTGTCCAACGAACCAGAGCCGATCCCATTTATGGCTGGAGCAACGACGAGTTGAGGAAGGCTCAACAAGAAGACTCAGATATCGAACCCATCCTCGCTTGGAAGGAACACCAGGAAAAACCAGAATGGGCTGATATCTCCGATAGAAGTCCGACTCTAAAGGCCTATTGGGCACAGTGGGACTCGTTTCATGTCCAAGAGGGTGTCCTTCGACGTAAATGGGAATCAGCAGATGGAGTCTTATGTAATGCAGCTAGTCTTACCGAGATCGAAGGTTATGGACGTTCTGCGAGAGATGCATGGTGGAGTTTCGGGAGGCCATCTAGGAGTGAACAAGACGCTAGAAAAGGTTCGACAACGATTTTACTGGCTACATGCAAGGGAAGATGTCGAGAAGTGGTGCCGAAAATGTGATACCTGTGCTGCCACCAAAGGCCCGAACAAAAAGAACCACAGCCAAATGCAGCAGTATAATGTCGGAGCACCCTTCGAAAGGATTGCAGTAGACGTGGCGGGTCCATTTCCGGAAACAAATAATGGAAATCGTTATATTCTGGTCGTCATGGATTACTTCAGCAAGTGGTCTGAAGCATACGCCATTCCAAATCAAGAAGCCAAAACAGTCGCAGACCAAATTGTCTTCAACTGGGTGAGCAGATTCGGCGTTCCATTAGAACTGCATTCTGACCAGGGAAGGAATTTTGAATCGAACATATTTCAGGAAGTTTGTGGGCTTCTTGACATCAAGAAGACAAGAACAACACCACTTCACCTACAATCTGATGGCATGGTCGAACGATTCAACCGAACCTTGAAAGAACATCTTTGCAAAGTTGTGGACGACAACCAGCGAGATTGGGATCGACACATTCCACTGTTTTTGATGGCGTATCGAAGTGCAAGACATAGCTCAACTGGCCATACACCGTCTGAGATTTTGATGGGAAGGAACATCAGACTGCCGAGCGAAATAAAATTTGGATGCCCCACATCGGAACCGCAAGCCGAGGATGACTACATTGATGACCTCAGAGAAAGACTCCTTCAGATCCACGACAATACCAGGTTGAAAATAAAGATGTTCAGTGACCGAATGAAGACACGCTACGATATACGAGCGACAACAACAGAGTTCCAAGCAGGGGATCGGGTGTGGCTTTACAATCCCCATCGACAAAAAGGATTGTCACCGAAACTTCAACGGGACTGGGAAGGTCCATATACAGTCATTACAAAAATCAACGATGTCGTGTACCGGATACAAAAGGGAGTCAGAGGAAAACCTAAAGTTGTACATCGCGACCGGCTACATCGCTACAGTGGTGATGAGTAGTAGTAAGTAGTAGTAGTAAAGTGTTTTTTATTTCCAACTTAATATTTTTATACATTTTTGAGTTTAACTTGAAAGAAAGTTATTTTGAAAGATTTAAAAAACATACGACAATGACATAAAGAGTCGTCTGTCGGGTAATTGAAAAAATACAAATAATTTTACATTTAAGTTAATTTTTTTTTTTTAAAAAGATACAATTTTTGATTTTAAATAAATTTAAAGAGAAATCCTAAATTTTAAAGTTTTAAAGTAATGTGTACACGTTCATAGTTCACACTATTTTCAAATATACTCTGTTAAGATTTGTTTTCTATACTTTATAGCCACGTTAATATAACTCGAGAGTCTGTTCCAATCACCCCTGCAATTTCCGTTAAGGACAGCAATAATTTCAGCTTCATTTAGAGTTGCCTTTTCAAAATGTCTTATCCTGAATTCTCAGTGGTGATGAGAACGATGGATTTGTTCGGGACGATCAATCCTAAGGAGGGGGCAATGTAATGTGTATACACTCTTTATCTCTTTCAATAATAAGGGGCAACATCTAGAGGTAGTAATAGGAGAACTCGCTTCTTTAAGCATCGAGAAACCTCTAGTGGCTAATAGGAGAACTCGCTTCTTAAGCATCTAGGAACATCTAGTGGCTTAGAGGGGAACTCATTCAGCGCATACAAGAACCTCGAAAGGGGTAAGCATCTAGTGATAAAGTGGAGAACTTCGTTAAGCATCGAGAACAACCTCGTAGATTCTCGAACCGATTGGAGGTATATAAATAGGCGCTTGGAAGCGAAGCGGTTCATTATGGATTGTGAATTGCTGTAAAGTAAGGACTGTGTTTGAAAAGTAAAGACTGTGTTTGAAACGTAATAATTGAGTGTTCAATAAATAAGTTTATATCGATTTAAATAAAGAAAATTTGTGTTTTTATTTACGAAGTGTGAATAAGTTTTAATTATCGGACCAAGCCAAATATTACAATATGATAACTTAATTAGCGTTACGTAGAGAATAAAATGCCTAAAAGTATGCTTTACATTTTGTGTGCATTATTTGAATTTGAATATAATTTATTTGAATTTAATAAAACTGACGTCAACACCATCTCTATGAAACGCTGCCATTTTGCCGGTGCGCATGCTACCCCATACATCATTCTCGTTGGTTGGAACAATCCCAATGGCGTATTTATCGTTAAATAGTGCCTATCGTCGGGATGGATTTCAAGTTGCAAATAAGCTTTAGATAGATCAATTTTGGAAAATTTTTTCCCGCCCGCCATGGTGCTGAACATTTCCTCAACGGTAGGCAACGGATGTTCATCCACTCTAAAGGCTCGCGTACACTAAAACCGATTTATCGGCCGATATCGGATCGGAACAATTCGGACGAGCGTATCGGGCGTTCGACTGCATACACTGCTTCCGACATCGGACGATACCTACCGGTTTGGAGTCTGAATTTGTGAAGCTTGGATGTAAAAATAATAATTTTTTTAATGGAAGATTTCACAGAAATGTATATTTTCGAAATTCATACCATCATTTAATGCGTCAACGTATGTATAAGACGTCGTCGCCGGTGTGTATGGGTTAATTAAATATTTATGCAAAGAAAGAATCTGAAGATTTGAAATTATAACCCATCAAATGCTTCAATGTTTCTTTTCATAAACCTTCCAAATCTTTGAAAAGTATAACATTGATTTTGAGTTATAGGCACCGATTTTTCATAGTTTTTTATGTTGTTGTGACTTGGGTATGAGGTCGGGATTCTGTTTCTTTATATCCGCAACAGTCAGTTCCATCTCTGTTGTTATAAATTTTTGAAAATGTATGCCAGAGAGGTGGCCTGTTGTGAATACAATTAATTAATTTTTCGTTATTTTTTTTTCGTGAACTTTATGGTATGAATTGACCCGACAACGGACGAAAAATCCAAACATGTTTGGATTATGTCGGTTGATCGGTTATTATCGGCCGTCATCGGGCGTCATCGGACGATGCCGCTTTCAGTGGTGTACGCGCTCTCTTTCCTTTTTATGTGTTTGGTTCGATCGGCCGAGTTCGGCCGACAACGGCCGAGCAAAATTCGGCCGATGACGGATTAGGTGTACGCGAGCCGTAAGTGCTGGGTTAAGTGTGATTTTGTAATCACCACACATTCGTATTTCGTTATTTCTTTTCCGCACAACAACAATGGGTGTTGCCCACTCACTTGTGTCAACCTTTTCTAACAACCCTTCGTCTACCTGTTTTTTAATTTCTTTTTCTACAGCTTCAGTTAATGGAAATGGTACCCTTCGGGCCTTAAAGAATTTAGGCAAGGCATTTATTTTTATGTGTAATCTAGCTTGGTGTCCCACAATTTTTCCAGTAGAAGGCAAAAATAAATGTTTGTACTTACTCACAATGTCTTTAAGCTTTGTATCGTTCAATTTGTCTGCTTGAATAGTTTTTACATCCATTCCTGGTTTGTGTAGTTGGTCGGCGATGATCCGATCCCAGTTGAGTTTAATGTACGAAGCCATTCGCGTCCTAGTAAGGGCTTCCTTTCGGCTCGCACCAGATACATTTTAACTTTGTGGTTATTTGTTGCAGTTGCTACATTAACCATAATATACCCCACACAATCCAATGGGGTTTTGCAGTAGCTGTATAGCAACGTATCATTATCATGTATTTCCAAATCACCAAAGTGCCTTTCCGCACCACCTAAGCTCACGATCGTTACCGGTGCACCTGTATCAATTTCAAAATTTAAAAGAGAATTAGTAACTTTAAGATTACAAAATATTTTGGAACGATTAATAGTACTTAATTTATTGTTTTTAATATTGTTTACCCCTCCCTCGTATATTTGGAATAATTCATCTACCAGGACATTATCGCTTGAAATGTCATCTTCTTCTGCAACCAGGTTAACTTGGCGCTTTTCCTTCAAGCAAACTTTACGAAGATGTCCTTTGGTCTTGCAGAATCCACAAACCGCTTCTTTATAGGTACAATAGTTTGCCAAGTGGGAGGTGCTACCACACCGGTAACATTTTCTTGTAACTGGCTGTTTATTGCCCGTGCCCGCTGTCTTTTCGATTTTTTTTGTATCTTTCCGCTTATCGCCAAATGCATTGACTGTTTCTTGGATTTCGTGAACGCTTGACCTCGACATGTGTTGATGTAATTCAATGCCCCTTTTTCAGCTGTCTCAAAGGCATTGGCGGTGTTCACAGCTATTTCCAAAGTCAAGTCGCTTTTTTCGAGTAGACGACTCTGGTTTTTTGGTTTATTAACCCAAACACAAATTGATTCCTTAAGGCTGTATTTAAGTAGGATCCAAAGTTGCAATTTGCAGATAGATGTTTCAAAGTAACTAAGAAATCCGCACATGTTTCACTTTCCTTTTGTTTCCTCAAATTGAAACGATAATTTTCAAGGATCTCATTCGGTTTCGGGTCGAAATGATCTTTTAAAATATTTGTTATTTCGCTGTATTGTGAATCTTCTGGTAAGTTGGGCAAGAGCTTGTCGCACAGCACATCGTAAGTAGGTGCTCCCATGTAGTGTAGCAAATATTGCTTCTTTTTCGAAGCATGGCAATTGAAAATGTCCAGCGCGGTTTCAAAGCGTTTTAACCAACGTGACCATTTGGTGATACCAACATCGAATCCCTCGGAATTAAATTGAATTGTTGTAGGCGCAGCAGCGGGTGCAGCAGGATTTGCCATTGTGGTGAACGATTTAGGTTATGTCACTTTAAGACTGCACGTGAACATAATAAGTCTGTATTTTATATTTTGTATGAATTTTGTATTTTTTTTTATTTAATCAATGTAACACTTGTATTTTTCTTTTAAATTAAAATTATCCTCGTCGCCAAATTGTCGGAGAAAAGAAAGACGATGTGTAGCAGTTGACTTCATTTTTATTATATAGGGCAGGTTCAGCCGACATAAGGGACTTGAAAGTAAGGCAAGTTTCTAGCATCTGATTGGCCAGCTGCCAAAAAATTGCCTTCCAATTAAGGCAACTTTATTGGAAAGTTGACTGGAAAGTTAGTCAAGAAAAATCTCCCTAATACTACGTTTCCACCAAAAAATAATCCGAGATTTAAGGCAAGTGATTTAAAATAAATCATGAGGTGTTTCCACCAAAGAAAAGGAGATTAATTTGACGTTTGGTTAATGTCATAACAACCAAACGTCAAATTATTCTCCTTTCTAAAAGAAAAAAATATGAAATTTGTATTGATTTTATTGATTGTTAATGTAATAACTATAATACTACTATCTATCAAAGAGCAGAAGAGTTGTCGAGAATGCCTTTGGTCATTTAAAGGCTAGGTTTCGGAGAATCGGAAAAGGGCTAGACAATAAAATTGAAAACACCAACCTTATCATCAAATCTTGTTGCGTACTGCACAATTTTTTGAATGTCCGTAATGATGAAATTTATAACCATTGGATACAACATTCTAAGAAAATGATTGTGAGGGAACAGCCAGAGTTTACTATTCACATCAACGATACCAACCCAATAGCAGGAACCATTAGAAATGCAATAAGTGCCTACTTATGTAAGTAATACATTTCATTTAATTATTTTCTGTGTCCAAGTACTTCAACTGTAATTGTCGTCTTCTTCAAAAATGAAATGTCTTTGTTTTAATAACAAAAGCATTAACAAAGCCGACAAGAAGAAATCCCACACCCCATTCATTAAAGTAAAACATTTCATTTGGTTTATATTCTTTGCTTTTTAAATCATTATTTTAATTCATATATGTATATGTATGTATGTAGGTACAAAAAACATAACAAAATTAGGAACTTCAAAAAAAATACATAAATTACATCAATACATTAATAACATAAATTTAAAATTCAAAATAGCACGTTTGTTATCACAACACAATCAAAAAACATCACAAATAAGTATCAAATTCATCCCAAGAAACTCCTCTGACTTGAAAGTGCAACATCTTGTTGAAGAGATTCGCAAGATTTTGCAGTTCTTTCCAATATTTTCCTCAATCAAAATCAATTTTTCATCAGTTTTTCTGATTAGTTTGAAATTTTCCAATATTATTTCATCCTGCTTTTGAAATTCCTCATCCCTTTGACTTCTCTTCCTCTTTTTTTCAGCTGTTGAGTTTGATGAACATGGAACATCCGGACTGGATAATGCGGCAGGAGTAGTGGATGCAGCAGCGGTTGAAGTGGAAGCGGACGAAGCAGCCGACGGAACAACGGCAGTGGCAGGAGGAAAAATATCTCCGACAATGAGTCTTGAGATGGCTCTTGAGTGGAGTAAATTGATTCTGAAATACATAATAAATTTTAACAAAATGATTTTTTTTGAGTAGTTATATTGTTTCACCCATAATGCTGTCCTCTTGTAAATTTTGTACATTACTCAGTGGTCTTTCTCCCAGTATTGCATTTATTTGCAAATACAGAGCCCATTGAGACGGAGAACCTCCAGAAGGGCCCACCAATTTCTTTTCCTTTCTGTAAGTGAAAAGAATTTAATAATAAATTCTAAAAAGAAAACAAAAAAAGAACTTTACCTATACAGATTGGTTAAGTTGTGAATTTTCACTTTTATTTCCTCCGGAGTATATCCCACCATTATCTCTGCCATTTCCTTATAAACGTGAGAGTTTTTTCTCTGGCCGATCAAGTCAACCTGTTTGTCGGCCCACAACTCCAACAAAAGCTCTTCATCCTCCGCTGCCCAGGTTTTTCGTTGTTTTTTTTGTATGTTTTCACTCATCATCTGTAAGTAATTAGTTTTATTATATTCTTGTACATATTATTATTTTTGTATACTTACATTTTATTTCATCTGCGATTTCTTGAAAGTTTTTTATTGTTTTGAATTTGAATCATATGAAAGTGAGACAGATAGTTTTTGTTGACATTTCCATCTGTCAATAAAGAAATTGGCGTTTAAATGGGTCGGTTCAACAATTATTCTCCGAAAAAAAAGTTTGTTTGATTTGACAAACTAATGTTTCCAAGTAGATTTCAATGAGTTTTATTTGAAATCTTCATTTGAGGAGATTAAAATTTGTATGGTAAATCTTCGAGATTTCAAGGAGATTTGTGACAAATCTAGCTAAATCTCGGTTTAGTGCCCGGTGGAAACGTAATATAACTATCAAGTCAAGTCAACTTATGTCAAAATGACAATTGATCATGTTTTTTAATTCAACTAAAAGCTGAACTTTATTACTCAATGATTTATTTATTTTCTGAGCAACTTCATTTAATGCTTTCTGTAAAAAGGTTCTTTGTAAATTTGGAAAAGAAATAAGTAATATTTCTTTAAAATACAAATCGTGATGGACTTGTAAGCTTGCCGAGGAGTGTTTTGTAGAAAATAATGATTTTGGTAGTTTTTGTACTATGAACGTTTGTGAAGGAAAAGTTCTGAATTTTAAATTCATGACACTTGAAAAACTAACTAGTTGCCTTGGTCAAAACTTACGTTCAAAGAATTGAGTTGACTGCAAATGAAGTCCCTTATTTTCTATTGTCAAAATAAGAGAGAGACAGAGCTAGCCTCTGACAGAAATTATAAATCTTTGTTTTCGTCCCAATTCTCTATGTAAACGGTTTCCCTGATTTTATTTTAATAAAGTAAAAAATGCTTGTAATAAAAATATCAGGTAATCTATCTGTATACAACATACAGCACAATATTCTTAACAGAAAACCTAGTTTCATGGACACATAATTTTTAATAATGTGGTGGTAATGAATTTTAAATTTGCGGGATATCAGTTTTTAGTAATAGTAATTAGTTCATTACCAAACAAAGGTGAAGCGAATAGTAATTTGTAAACACAAATTCGTTACTTCGGTCTTGTTTATATGTAACCTGTTCTGACAATTTTCTCACACCTGTGCTGTTCACATTTCCTTTGATGTGAATTTTTTTCTATATACAGCTAGGTTCCAAACACCAAGAGAAATCGTATTAAAAAGAGAGTATATTTGTTTTCATTGATCAGCATTTTAAATCAAATATGTTGTTACACTTTTTCACACTAGTAATATTCTTTTTATGATTAATCGCGAGGGGGTTTTATATTAACTACGACGACGGCGGCTGCGTAGCGACGAACTTATCAACTCGCACTCAATCGAGTACGAATGCGACACAAAAGAGAATACAAAAAGTGTAACAATACAGCTCGTTGACGAAGCTGTACCCGCGGCTGCTCAGCTGGGCTGGGTTCTTTTGGAAGAATTTGTTTATATAAATTATAACAATGTTGATTGATTTGTAAAATCAATCAAATTGTTACAATTTGGAAATATGTTATTGCAAGTACCTACAGTGGGGTACGTTGCAATAAAAATGGGCGCCAGGAATTTTTTTTGTAAAACCGAAAAAGAAAATTCCAAAACTCTTTAAGTTGAGTGAAGCGAAAATAAGAAGACAACACAACGACCGTTTGGTTTTTAAATTTAATATTTATTCTTTGGGAAACCGTGGGATTGAAGATCCCTGGACTAAAACCCAAAATGTTTTCAAATTAAAAGTTAAAATTACAAATGAAATAAAATAATAAAAAAAAGGCAAATAACAAAAGAAAATGGGCTCTTAACACCGAACGCGATCGAAATATATATGCATATATATAGACGAACAGAACAAGTAAACAAAAGAAATACACTACTTATCTTTTCCTTTGTCTCCCTTCCTAATTTCCTCTTTTCCCACGATCCTCACACCTCGATCCTCAAATCTTCAATTTTCCTTTTTAATTTCCTCGAACTTTTTCTATATCCTCCTTCTCAATCTTTCTTTTTCCTTAAAACACTCCCTCGAACTCTTTCTTTCTTAATTTATCTTATCACTTGTAAGGCTCTATCAAGAGTGCCTTCCAAGTTAATTCCAAACTAATTCTTCCTCCCTCGACCATTCCAGTCACACACACATTCATCCAACACAAGCATCCGTTTTCGTGATTGTCGGTCACGGTATCGCGGCTTCCTGGAAGCTTTACGCTCATCAGGAAAGCCACCGTTGTTGACTCTCAGCGAAACTTTGCTTTCACACACACAAACACGGTTTCGACAAGTTGTTGGATGAGTTTCCAAAACTTGCCGAAACATAATGGCGAGTTCAGACCCCTTCCCAACTATTCCTATTTTTCGAGAAAGTTCAAAGAAAAACAAAAATCGAGAAGAAGTCTCAACTAGGCATTTTCCTATTACTATTAATTACGCGCGAGGTTCGAGGTGTGAATTTCGTACCAAACATTAAGTTAAATTAAATTAAAAACGCGGTGTTAAAAACCCATTTTGTACATTAATAGTTAAGAGAATCTACGTTAAGAATTAGAAATTTTAAAACACAATAGCTATGTTGTTGTTGTTGTTGTTGTTGTTTAAGTAAGGGTCCGCCTGACCTCAAACTTCTTCGGCTCATCCGCCGGCATTTTCGACCTTGTCGAAAGAACTCGTCTGGAACTCGATCACCTGCTTTTTGTTGCTTTTGCAAAATAAAGGCTAGTAACACCTGTGGTTGATGAGACCATGGTTGCCCTCAACTTTGCCGATATTTTGCAGCCACAACTAAGGAAAAATGAAACAGCCAAAGGCTGGTTTTTGTTGCGGTAAAAATTTACCGTAACAAATCCCACCCTTACCTCCCAAGAAATGTGTTTACTTTTCAAGAAAAGCAAACCATTTCTTAAGGCTCAGCCAGGGGTAGACAACAACAACAAAGGATTACCATCATAACATTTAAAAGAAAAAAAAGAGAAAAAAAAAATCATTAATGTGGCACATTAATTAAACAAAAATGACAATGAAAAACCAAAAAAAAATACTACTACAAAAGGGACTTGACTTAAACATCAACAAACGGTTTTAAATCTTTACAATGCCACGTTCCTCGCTCCTTACCGCGATCATCTATTAATAGGTATGTCCAAGGTGACATCCTCTTGCTGACCTTGAAAGGTCCTACAAATTTGGTCGCCAACTTCGCCGCGAAATAATTTGCTGCATCGGACAGCGCGAAGTTCCTACGCCAAACGAGATCACCCGTGTGATATTGCGCGTCCCTCCTACGTAAATTATAAGTCTTTGCAGCCTTCTTTCCCGCTGCTTCCAACTTCCTAGCTATGTCCTCTCTCAGTTTCCGAAACTGCCTATTAATTTCCGTACTATCTGGGTCCCTATCGCTATCCCTAATTCCTACATCATGGCCACTAGTTACCATGTTCCTACCGAAATTTGCGAAGTATGGCGACACACCTAAAACCTCATGTTGCGAAGTTCGGATTGCACAGGCCACTTTTGCCAGTTGCGAATCCCAACTCCGCTGGTTTTCCGAAACATACGCCCGGAGCGTAGTCTTAATAATTTGATTAATCCGTTCCGCCGGATTCGCTTGCGGATGATAATTCGCCGTAAACCGAAGTTGTGACCCGTACGCTTCGCTAAGCGTTTTCAGTTCCTTGCCACGGAACTGGGGACCGTTGTCACAGACGATCCACTTAGGAATCCCGAAAAGAAGAAACACGTTTTCTTCCAACTCCCGACATACCGCTTTCGCCGTTGCGGACCATAACGCGAACAACAAAGGGAATTTAGTAAAATAGTCGACGACCGTTAAAATATAAACGAACCCTCGCGACGATTTTGGTAATGGACCCACTAAGTCCACGCAAATCATTTCCCACGGTTGGGAATTCCCTACTCTTTCGGTCATTAGACCAGCTGGTTTTTCGTTCACCGGTTTCACACTTTGGCAAATTTTACAACTCCTAACATACCTCGTAATATCACTCCTCATTTTGGGCCAGTAATATTTTTCTGCTATTCTAGCAAAAGTTTTCTTAATGCCCATGTGTCCTGACAACGGAGCATCATGGCACTCGTTAAGAATTCTAGTCCTATCATTTTTCCCTAACACTAACTTCCACTCCTCACCATTATCATGAACGACTATATGGTTCAACCTAACATGTTTGTAGAGCCGCCCATTCTCCACTCGCCAAGATGGGTATTCTAACGAGCTCTTTTCTACCTGTGATTTCATTTTAATCACCCAAAGGTCCGAATCCGCCTCAGAGACACCAGCTACTTCTGGAACTCCTCGCGACAACATATCAGGAACGACATGTTCTTTGCCCTTTCTGTGGGTGATTTTGAAATCAAACTGTTGGAGCCGAATGGCCCAACGAGCTAATCTACCCTGCGGATCCTTAAGGTTGCTTAGCCAGACCAAAGAGTGATGATCAGTTACGACTGTAAATCGAACACCTTCGAGATACGGCCGCAACTTTTCAATCGCCCAAAGGACCGCTAAACATTCCTTTTCGGTCGTAGAGTAGTTCCTTTCATTCCTATTCAATGACCGACTTAAATAACATATGGCTTTTTCGCCATCCTCAAACTCCTGAGATAATACGGCCCCGATACCATAGTCCGACGCATCTGTTTGTACAACAAACGGCCTTGAAAAATCCGGACATGTCAGAATCGGTGCCGTAACCAAACACTCTTTGGCTTTTCTAAAACTCTCCTCACATTCTTGTGTCCACTCAAATTTCTTGCCTTTCTTTAAGAGATCGGTAAGAGGCCTAACTAAAATTGCAAAATTCGGTACAAACCTACGGTACCACGAAATTGTCCCTACAAAACTCCTAATTTCCTTCACATTTTTCGGTGCAGGAATCCTAATCATGCTTTCCACTTTTTCCGGGTCAACATGAAGCCCGTTCCTATCAACTACATAACCTAGAAATTTTAAAGAAGGCCTACAAAAATTACACTTTTCCCTACCTACTTTTAAACCTGCATCTCCTAACCTTCTAAAAACTTCTTTTAAAATTTCTAGGTGCCTATCGAAAGAATCGGTGACGATGATAATGTCATCCAAGTACACAAAGACGAACGGTTCTAAGTCAGGGCCTAAAACGTCGTCAATAAACCTTTGCCAAGTTGCCGGGGAATTGTGCAAGCCGAAAGGCATCCTGCAAAATTGAAACAGGCCACGCCCTGGCACGGTAAAGGCTGTGTACTTTCGCGATTCTTTTTCCATTGGAATCTGCCAATAAGCAGACTTAATGTCTAAAGAAGACAAGTACTTCGCGTTTCGAAGCTTGTCTAAAATCGCCGAAATAAAGGGTAGTGGATAAGCATCCCTATCAGTAACCTCATTCAATTTCCTATAGTCAACACAGAACCGATAACTGCCATCTTTCTTCTTAACCAGAAGAATCGGCGATGCCCAAGGACTCTTCGACTTCTCGATCACTCCAGCTTCCAACATCTCCTGGAGCTCCTGATCGATATGTGTCTGAATCGCTGGCGAAACAGGGTAATATCTTTGCTTTATCGGTTCTGCAGACGTCCTAATCTTGTGCTCAACTAAGTTGGTGCACCCTAAACCTTCGGTCATTGATTTAAAAAGTTCTCCTAACACTAGTTCTAATTCCCTATTTTCAAAATCGTTCAAATCCGATTTTTCCCTAATCGCTACCATGTCTGTCATCGAAGCCAATCTCTCTTGGTTCGAAAAATTCCACACCCCTGATCTCAAATCCGGGACTATGCCCGATAGTGCCCAAAAATCGGCACCCAAGATCAACTGGTGTGGAAGATTCGGAATGACAAGACATTCTATCAAAAAGGATTTGTTCTCAACCTCCACTGGTAGAGAAACAGACCCAGCTACACCTACACCTGCTCCATCTGCTAACTCTACTGACCCAACACTACTCTTTCCTAACCTAAGCCCTAACTCTTTAAAAATTTTCCACCCGTCACCACCCACAATGGTACGGGAGGCTCCTGAATCAAGCAACCCCAAAAACTTGATTCCATAAATACTAACTCCTAAATATGGTCTAGTGTCCCTACCATTTGCCGCTAACGTGAAACTCAGTTGAACTCCTACACGCTGATCGTCAGCAGACGACCTCCCTAACGCCGACGGACTCCTTGTCCTGCTGACACAAGGGCCCGATCCCCATTTCCCGAACACCTCCTACAGTCCCTACGATACACTCCTACCGTTCCACAACCGAAGCAACGTTTCTGAACGTTACATTTCGAAGCTATGTGCCCTTCTGTTACGGGCCATATAAATTAATGTATATAAATATACCTATAGCCGGCGCGGCGGCGCGGCTGCTCGACGGCGACGACACCGTCCACCATTCCAACGATGAAGAATTGTTATTTGGCTGAGGGCCTAATCCATCCCGGTGGCTTATCAGGGTCATCGACAAAAGAAGTCGATAGACCTCCGATTTAATTATATTCTGAAAAGAAAAGATAAATTCAGTCAAGAAAATAATAAGAATAATATTACCAATGCAAAGTGATGAAGTTGTTTTGCCAGGATTCGATTGCTTTCGCATTCGAATCTTTACAACACAAATTCACCACTCTGCATAGCTATCACTTACCTTAATTATATGGAAAAGTATTGAGCAACACCTGAAAAAGAAATGAGAATAATAAAAATATCATTATTATTAATAGGAATCAGTTTAATTTAATAAATAATACTTACCAAAATAATGTATGTGCCTCTAGACTCGTCCATGTTTGTTTTGATTTTGTTTTGACAATTACCACATAGGTATCCTATCTAGTCGTTTCGTTCTGCGCATGCAATAGTAGCTTTGTCTTGTTTTCACCCAAGAGACAAGGGGGTAGACAAATTAATACTAGCGCATGCGCAGGAATGTATTATACAAGATTGTTCATCCACTGAATGAACCTAAATGAATTGCTAATGGTTTAAGTATAAGATATATACAGGATGAGATGAAAATTTATTTAAATAAATAATTTACGAGATTAAAAAGATACGATAAAGATTAGATTAATTAGTTAAAATAAATAATAGGATTATTTAGGAATTTAGAAATTAGATAGATATTAGAGTAATAGAAGAGGAAATAGACTGATATAGAGTTATAAGATTGTGTTAGTAGTATATATGTGTGGGTACGATTTTTTTTGGACTTGGATAAGGGGGGTAATTATCTGTGATAAGGATGCAAAACAATTGTGGGTGGAAAATAGTGATCTCACTCAGAGGTAGTGGTAACTATTTACTTAAGTTAATAGAAGAAGGCTAGGAACTAGCCTAAGGGATTTTATGGTGATTCTTACGTTTGATAGACTGAGAATTAGAAGTGATAACGGCCATTCCTTTTGGTGACCAACAGTTTTTTGAATTTAAAATTGAATTTAAATATAGAAGTGAAAATAGAAAAACAATTATTTCAAAAGTAAGGAGTTATTGTTTTAAAAGGAAATAAGTGAATTCTTAAAAATATACAAGATTTCTTTGTTGTCGCGGAGTTAGACAGAGGATTTAGAAGCAAAAGTCCTAGAAAGTTGGTGGTGATATATATATTTAGCAAGCAGAGGTTCAGGTCAAGTTCTCCAAAGAACATCAAAATTAGTAGCAGAAGCCTGAGCCTCTGCCAAGTTTTTTTGTTACCTCCTTCGGATTTTAAAATTTTAACTTTGAAGAAGGACATTCTGTACAGAGGAAGTATTCCTTTGTCCAGTACAAAGGAAACAGCTTCCAAGGCAAATCAACATACATAGTCTAAGAGGGTACTATATATCTATATACCGATAGATATATATAGATATCCTTCGAAGAAAGAAAGGGATTTGTATAAGTACAAGAAAGAAAGGGTGCCCGGAAAAAGAGAAGTTAAGAAAGGAGGAAGAGAAATAAAGTGAAAGAAAATAAGAAAGAAGAACTTTTAAAATTTTTTTTTTTATATATATACCATTTTGATCAACTTAAGTGAAGTAAAAATCTAATTTGTGAAATTCAGTTCTCTATAAATTTTTTTGATTAATTAATTTTTTTTTGTTTAAATTTGAAGTGAGTTTAAATTTACAAAAAAAAAAAAAAAGTGATTTTAAGGCTTGTATCCTAATACCCCAAATATAGTAAACTCAGTGGTGGCGAAAGGCTACCCCAGTTTCTCTACGTGCTGCCGGCAGAACGACGAGGGACCAGGAAATCGTGAGTAAAAACACTTTCTTTTGTGGATAAAAGACCAAACAAAATCAAAAAGCCTCTAAGATCAATTTTTTTTATGAATTTAGATTTAAACCTTTTTAGTTTTTTTATATATTCTTATTATTTTAATTTTTTTTACAAGAGAAGAAAAGGGAGAGAACTCAATTGAGTTGGTTTTGATCAATGAATTGGAAATTAATAAATAAAATTGTAATTTGAAGTGATATTGAAATAACAAAAAATGGTGTTCTAATTTAAAAGCTAGTGGTGTGTGGAGGCTTGGTAAGGCCGTCCAGATGTTTTTCTGAGTTTTGGACATGACAGACTAACTTTTCTCAACAGACTAATTTGTGACTGGTTGAGTCATTTTAGGGGCTATTTCCGCTACATTTGGCCATGGAAATAGCGAAGGAAGTATCTTCATGATACTTGGGCGGGTCGGCCAGACTTTCGTCAATAACATCAGACGAACGTTTGGGATTCAGTGTGGCGATATTTAGGGGGGTAAGAAAGAGGTGCTTTAGGAAGAATAAGTTTAAACTTTTAGATTTTTTTTATATACTTAGATTTAGTTAGGGTTTAGTTTTTTTTTTTTATTTCTTTGTACTTAATTTTTTTTATAATTTCTTTTTATTAATTATTAATATTATTATTATTTTTGGTGAAGGGTTTTATTTTATTTTTTTTTATTATTATTTTATTAGGTTAGACAGATTATTTTTTTTAGGATTTTTTTTGTATAAACTTAATTCGAAGCACCGAATTCTGATTTCTCTTAGATATCGTCAAAGTTCACAGGTTTGTTTCATTCTACACCTTGTAGATACCTTAGGCACGAATAAAAATAATGTTTAGTCGAGCAGGAGGTGTACTGGAAGGTGACAAGAACCACCCCACGCGACGAGCTGAGCCGTGCGACCACAAGCGTGCCGTAGCCTCTTCCAGTACTCCAAAGCATTCCCCCGTGGAGACCTGACTCCTAACAATGGCGCCCAACGAGACCTAACGGTTTTAATTTTTTTTGTCAACGATTACACAAGCCTGGAACTGGTAACTTTTGATCTTGTCACAGATGGAAAATTTCTGTCCAAATCTAAAGGCCAAGAGTCAGAGATTTTTGTGAGGAAGTTGGAAATCTGGGACAACATCAAAAGTTTGAACAAGGTCGTACCATTTCGAATCTCAGCTGTCCATAGAATTAGGTACAGCCAGATTCTTTGTGAGGTAGAGATTCGAAGTTCGAAAACCTTGTTCATGTGGAAGTTCATTTTAAACTCACAGCCAGCCATTGACTAGGCTATATGCCAGGAACTATGTAGTGGTTGTGGGGGAGAGATGAACTGAAGCAACCACTGAATTTCAAACGCACCAGTCACAAGACATAAGTACTTAAGGACTTAACTAACGACTACCAATTTGCAGATGGATAGGAAAACTTTGCCAACCTTCACACACCTAGCGTTTGCTAATATAAATACCTAACAAATATAAACAATATTTTTTTTTTACAAATTACATTTTTTTTTTATTACAAATTACATTTCTTTTTCATTACAAATTGCAATTTTTTTGTTTTATTTTACAGATTACATTTTTTCTTTATTGATAATTTTTTTTTCATTTTTTTTTCATCTTATAACTTAATTTTTTTATATAATTGTTTCTTTTTTTTGTTTGCTTATTTTTTTTATTTTTTTTATAGATACTACAATTTTCCTTTTTATAATCTTTATTTTTGAATTATTTTTTTTTTAAACAATATTTTTTTTTACTTTAATTTTTGAATATTTTTTTTATAATCTTTATTTTTGATTTGAATTTTTTTACAATAAGTTCTTTTTTTTTATACTTTAATTTTTGCATTTTTTTTATAATCTTTACTTTCACTTTGAATTTAGTTTTTTTTGTTGGATAGGAATAGTTAGAATAGTTAGTGAAAATGTCGGAAGAGAAGAAGAAGGCTACAGGGACAGTTCCTAAAGTAACAGGGAAAAAGAGGGTCACACGTCAGACGGAAACTGTAGACGAGGAAAGCGAAGTAGTTGAGACCCCAATACTCTCAACTGTACCACCGACAGTGACAGAAAACGACGACTTAGACAAGACATACCATGAAATAACAAACATTATACGCAACATAGACTTACTTGGAACAAACAATAAAAACAACAACTTACAAAATACGAACATACAAAACGCGACAGTAAGACGTGAAGAGGCCGCAATGGGTCTTGAAGATGATGAAGACAATGAGAACGAACAAGACCGTATGCGAACAGAACTAGAACAACTGACCCAACAAAATTTAGAACTCGAACGATTACGAATGGAACAAGAACAACTAACCTTACGAAATTACGAATTTGAACAAGAACGACTACGAATAGAACAAGAACAGAAACGATTACGTTTAGAACAAGACCGAATTACTGAACTAAATCGAAAACTAGAAGCAGAACGTGCAAGACTTGCTAAACAAAACTATGAACTAGAACAAGAACGATTACAAACAGAACAAATAAGACAAAACCAAAACCAAACTAATACGAATACAACTACTAACATACCAAATATAAACGTACTGACAGAACTCGACTTGTACGAAAGAATGCAAAAAATTGCAACTCTAACTGTCAAGGAAAGTCAGACCAAAACAATGAGTGTTCTTGCAGATGGCTTGTCAGAAATGTACAAGTTGTTTGATAAGAACATGAAAGAGGTCAACTCAAAGTTATTGAGTTTAGAACAGTCCTTGACAGTTCAGAGAGACATGACGAATGTACAAGACTCAGAACAAAACACGACGAGTACTAGAAGGACCAACAGACAGACAAACCACTCGATAAATGGCCAATCGACATCACATCCGTCAGATGGAAGCTCTGCATTTAGGGATACCAATTGAAGGATTGATATTCATAAATGGGGAGTTAAGTTTGACGGTTCTTCAAAAGGTATGTCGGTTGGAAGTTTCATTTTTCGAGTGGAGAAATTACAGAAGAAAAGTGGACTGACTGACGATCAGCTCTTCGCTAATTTCCACCATTTGGTCACGGGCTCTGCTGAGCGTTGGTATTGGGATATTTGTGAGGAAAACCAGGATGATGAGTTATTCAACTATCATGATTTGAAGGCCGAATTAATTCGACAATTCCAACACAATAAGCGTGACCATGAAATCCAAGAGGCAATCATGAATCGAAAACAGCAACCCCATGAAACATTCGATGATTTCTATGCTGATATTAGAGGTCTGACTTTGCAAATGCAAGTCAGACCTAAGGAAGATGATTTGGTTTCCATGGTAAGGAAAAATTTGAAGGATAGAATCAGCACCTTAGTTTTTGGTTGTGCAATAAGTAATATTCGCGAATTGAGAGAGGAATGCAAAAGAGCAGAAGAGCATTTAGCATTAAGGGATGCAAAGATAAAACGTTTTACGCACGAAATAGATGTTAGAGATAGAGTGAGTGATTCAGAAGAAGAAGATTTTGAGTTAGCAGCTTTTCAAGCTAAGAGACCGGAAAGGAAGGGTTTTAGAGACAAAGAGAGGTATAGAGTACCAGAAAAGAAAAGAGATGAATTGAAGGACAAACAAAAGCCTGTTGGCGATTGTCCGTCCTCTTTTCATACCTTAACGTGTTTTTGTTGTGGACAGGGTAGTGTTTCCTTCCGATGTGCTGCATGTCAGGGAAACCCGATAGTCGGCAGTACATCCGGGAGTCAACCGGCGACGACAAAACCCCTCCCGGAGAAGTCGAACAACCTAAAAGAATAGAAATTTTGAAAAGAAAAACTGAAAATAAAAATAATAACGAAGGTACTCACCGGATTGAAGAAAAGAACCATTTTAAAAGTCTTCACCAGAGAATGAGAGAATATGACGATGCTAGAAAGAGAATTTTTGGTGAAGAAATAGATTTTATAAAATTGAAGAGTAGGAATTATTTGAAGATTAGGAGGCTAAGGGAGAAAAGTGCAATTAAAAGACTGACTAAAAATAAAATTGAAGCGACAATACTGACAATGACAAATGACAATAGGCCATACGCAAAAGTGCAATTAGAGGGAGAGGATTTTGAAGGACTGTTAGATAGTGGAGCGTCCGTTACGTGTTTAGGGAAAGGAGCAATAGAATTTATAAGTAGGAAAAATATCAAAATTTCAAAAATGAATAATGATATAAGAACAGCTGATGGAAATCAACAGAAGATAGTAGGATGTTTTAGAGCGAATGTTTCATGGGATGGTAGAACAGAAGAGTTGGAGATTCTGGTTGTTCCTAGCCTTTTACAACCACTATATCTGGGTGTAGATTTCTGGAGTTCTTTTAATGTTGCTCCAAATATAATTAGTGAGCTTAACGCTCCAGTAATGACGAAAGAACAGCCAAATTTTCGCGATCTCTCACCAGAACAAGCTAAGCAGTTGGAGAGCATCAAGTTATTGTTCCCCTCCTTTGCCATACTCGGATTGGGTAAAACCAATCTTGAGGAACATGTGATAGAAGTGGATGACGAACAAATTCCCATTAAACAGAGGCACTATCCCATTTCTCCAGTGGTACAGAAACTGATGTACGCTGAACTTGACAGAATGCTGGAGATGGGAGTGATAGAGGAGAGTAACAGTGCTTGGAGTTCTCCGGTTGTTTTGGTGAGAAAGAGTGGGAAAAATAGGCTGTGTCTGTATTCAAGAAAAGTTAACGCCAGAACGAAGAAGTTTGCTTATCCTCTTCCACATATAGAGGGAATCATAAGCAGACTTCAAGATACGAAGTTTATCTCCAGTATCGACTTGAAAGATGCCTTTTGGCAAATTCCTCTGGAGATCAAGTCAAGAGAGAAGACAGCTTTTACAGTCCCTGGGCGACCGTTATACCAATTTACGGTTATGCCATTCGGGTTGTGTAACGCCGCCCAGAGAATGTCTAAGCTAATGGACAAAGTCATTCCTGGTCGCCTTCGACAAAATGTCTTTGTCTATCTCGATGACCTCTTGATTTGTTCTCCAGATTTCAAAACACATATGACGGTACTGGAGGAAGTTGCTATAGCTTTACGCCAAGCAGGATTAACAATAAATGTAGAAAAAAGTAAATTTTGTTTCAAGGAGATAAAATATTTAGGGTATGTAGTTGGTGACGGATGTATACGAACTGACAAGGACAAAGTATCGGCGGTCGAGGACTTTCCGATACCGAAGACCCCCAAGCAACTCCGTAGGTTCCTAGGCATGACCGGATGGTATAGACGTTTCATACCAAACTACGCTACTATAGCAGCTCCAATGACAGACTGTTTGAAGAAAGGACAAACTTTTAAGATGACCGACGAAGCAACAACAGCATTTCAACTACTCAAAACGAGTTTAGTTACCGCTCCCATACTCACGAATCCAGACTTTTCTAAACATTTTTACATACAATGCGACGCTTCAACCTCTGGAGTGGGGAGTGTGATCTTCCAGATGGATGAGGAGAAAAATGAACGACCGATAGCATTCATGTCCCAGAAGCTGAATTCTGCTCAAAGGAATTACAGCGTTACAGAACTTGAATGCTATGCGGCCATATTGTCGGTGAAAAAGTTCAGGGCCTACGTGGAAGGTTTGCCCTTTACTATAATCACCGATCACGCAAGTCTGAAATGGTTGATGACGCAGAAAGATTTAACTGGACGATTGGCCAGATGGAGTTTCAAACTCCAAGGTTTCGACTTCGTGATCGAACATAGGAAGGGTGTCCAAAATGTAGTCCCTGATACTCTCTCACGAGTCCATATGGAGGAGATCACGATTTGGCACCAGAGGTTGACTTTAGTTCACCATATTTTTCGTCAGAAGAATATGTTGAACTAAAGAAGACAATAGAACAAGAAAAGAACAAATTACCAGATATTTGCATATCAGACGGATTCGTTTATAAACGAACGGACATTAGAACGGGTGACGCAGTACAGGACGACCGAGCGTGGAAACTTTGGGTTCCGAAAGAGTTGTGCGAGGGTCTTTTGAAAGCTGCACACGATTCCCCAGTGTCCGGACACGGTGGCATAAACAAAACACTGTCAAAATTAAGACAAAAATATTTCTGGCTTGGAATGGCTGCCGATGTACAGAACTGGGTGAGATCGTGTGAAATTTGTAAATGTAGTAAGTCGATCAATATTACTACTCGACCGCCGATGGGACAACAAAGACTGACTGAACGACCTTTTCAACAGGTTATTTATAGACTTTTTGGGCCCTTATCCAAGAACAAGAAACGGAAACACTCACATATTCATCGTCCTAGATCACTTTAGCAAATATGTCTTTCTGAAAGCAATACGAAAAGCAACATCATCTGAGGTAGTTAAATTCCTAGAAGAAAGTGTTTTCCATGTGTTTGGTGTTCCAGAATTTGTTCATTCAGACAACGGAAAACAATTCGTTTCGGAATTGTTTTCCAGCTTCTTGACGAGATATGGTGTCAAACATGTACGAACTGCAATTTATTCACCACAAGCTAACGCGTCTGAAAGGGTAAACCAATCTGTTTTATCGAAGATTCGGTCCTATCTCGGTAGTGACCAAAAACATTGGGATCAGCACGTTAGCAATGTGGCGTTCTCATTGCGAAGCGTTGTACATGATGCTATTGATGTTGAACCGTACTACGCAATTTTTGGAACACCAATGGTTCAGAACGGCAAAACCTATGAACTACTCCGAAAGTTAGGAGTAGTAAAAGAGTCAAAAATCGAAATTCTAAACAAAGATGACCGACTAGCATTAATTAGAACGAAGATTTTCGAAAATCTAAAATTAGCACATCAAAAAGCTACCAAAATATATAATACTCGAAGTCGAGAAATCCAGTATAAAACTGGCCAAATAGTTTACAGACGAAACTTTAAACAAAGCAATGCAATTGAAAATTATAACGCGAAACTCGGTCCAAAATTTATAAAATCCATAATTTTAAAACCGGTAGGAAATTCCCTTTATGAAATAGGAAATCTAAAAGGTGATAAAATAGGAGTTTATCATGCGAAAGACTTGCATGTTTAAAAATAAAAACCAAATTGACGCACTCAGATGATGTTGCCCACTGTGATATTAGAGTTAGATAAAGATACTTTAGTTTTTTTTGTAGTTTATTCTTATAGGTCATTTTATATTTACATTGATAGTCTGTGATATTAGTTTAGTTTAGTTAGCTTAGCTTTTTATAATCTGTGATATTTTTCTTTAGTTTAGTTTAGTTAGCTTAGTTTTTATAATCTGTGATATTTTTCTTTAGTTTAGTAAGTTAGCTTAGCTTTTTATAATTTGTGATATTTTTCTTTAGTTAGTAAGCGGAAGTACCTGATTTTTTTTAGTAGAATAAAGACTCATTTTTTTTACCTGTGATATTAGATATATAGCTAGTTTAAACTATTAATTGTTTATCTTAACAGAAGCTGTGATCATTATTCTTTGTTGATACGTTAGAAAGTAGGCTGCTACCAAAGAGTTTATGTAGGTATTATCTGAAAGAAAACAAACAAAAATTATAGAACTGCTCGACAATTGAAATAATAGAGCATGGGATCTCAGGTAATGGGCTCAGCCACACTACGAGACCATTTAAATAAAAACATAAATACTAACCCATTATGTCCACCTTTTTTTTACGATGTAAGTGGCCTCACGACCACTCAGCCACTTCCATCGAGCCTGTTACGGGCCATATAAATTAATGTATATAAATATACCTATAGCCGGCGCGGCGGCGCGGCTGCTCGACGGCGACGACACCGTCCACCATTCCAACGATGAAGAATTGTTATTTGGCTGAGGGCCTAATCCATCCCGGTGGCTTATCAGGGTCATCGACAAAAGAAGTCGATAGACCTCCGATTTAATTATATTCTGAAAAGAAAAGATAAATTCAGTCAAGAAAATAATAAGAATAATATTACCAATGCAAAGTGATGAAGTTGTTTTGCCAGGATTCGATTGCTTTCGCATTCGAATCTTTACAACACAAATTCACCACTCTGCATAGCTATCACTTACCTTAATTATATGGAAAAGTATTGAGCAACACCTGAAAAAGAAATGAGAATAATAAAAATATCATTATTATTAATAGGAATCAGTTTAATTTAATAAATAATACTTACCAAAATAATTTATGTGCCTCTAGACTCGTCCATGTTTGTTTTGATTTTGTTTTGACAATTACCACATAGGTATCCTATCTAGTCGTTTCGTTCTGCGCATGCAATAGTAGCTTTGTCTTGTTTTCACCCAAGGGACAAGGGGGTAGACAAATTAATACTAGCGCATGCGCAGGAATGTATTATACAAGATTGTTCATCCACTGAATGAACCTAAATGAATTGCTAATGGTTTAAGTATAAGATATATACAGGATGAGATGAAAATTTATTTAAATAAATAATTTACGAGATTAAAAAGATACGATAAAGATTAGATTAATTAGTTAAAATAAATAATAGGATTATTTAGGAATTTAGAAATTAGATAGATATTAGAGTAATAGAAGAGGAAATAGACTGATATAGAGTTATAAGATTGTGTTAGTAGTATATATGTGTGGGTACGATTTTTTTTGGACTTGGATAAGGGGGGTAATTATCTGTGATAAGGATGCAAAACAATTGTGGGTGGAAAATAGTGATCTCACTCAGAGGTAGTGGTAACTATTTACTTAAGTTAATAGAAGAAGGCTAGGAACTAGCCTTAGGGATTTTATGGTGATTCTTACGTTTGATAGACTGAGAATTAGAAGTGATAACGGCCATTCCTTTTGGTGACCAACAGTTTTTTGAATTTAAAATTGAATTTAAATATAGAAGTGAAAATAGAAAAACAATTATTTCAAAAGTAAGGAGTTATTGTTTTAAAAGGAAATAAGTGAATTCTTAAAAATATACAAGATTTCTTTGTTGTCGCGGAGTTAGACAGAGGATTTAGAAGCAAAAGTCCTAGAAAGTTGGTGGTGATATATATATATATATATTTAGCAAGCAGAGGTTCAGGTCAAGTTCTCCAAAGAACATCAAAATTAGTAGCAGAAGCCTGAGCCTCTGCCAAGTTTTTTTGTTACCTCCTTCGGATTTTAAAATTTTAACTTTGAAGAAGGACATTCTGTACAGAGGAAGTATTCCTTTGTCCAGTACAAAGGAAACAGCTTCCAAGGCAAATCAACATACATAGTCTAAGAGGGTACTATATATCTATATACCGATAGATATATATAGATATCCTTCGAAGAAAGAAAGGGATTTGTATAAGTACAAGAAAGAAAGGGTGCCCGGAAAAAGAGAAGTTAAGAAAGGAGGAAGAGAAATAAAGTGAAAGAAAATAAGAAAGAAGAACTTTTAAAATTTTTTTTTTATATATATACCATTTTGATTAACTTAAGTGAAGTAAAAATCTAATTTGTGAAATTCAGTTCTCTATAAATTTTTTTGATTAATTCATTTTTTTTTGTTTAAATTTGAAGTGAGTTTAAATTTACAAAAAAAAAAAAAAAGTGATTTTAAGGCTTGTATCCTAATACCCCAAATATAGTAAACTCAGTGGTGGCGAAAGGCTACCCCAGTTTCTCTACGTGCTGCCGGCAGAACGACGAGGGACCAGGAAATCGTGAGTAAAAACACTTTCTTTTGTGGATAAAAGACCAAACAAAATCAAAAAGCCTCTAAGATCAATTTTTTTTATGAATTTAGATTTAAACCTTTTTAGTTTTTTTTTATATATTTTTATTATTTTAATTTTTTTTACAAGAGAAGAAAAGGGAGAGAACTCAATTGAGTTGGTTTTGATCAATGAATTGGAAATTAATAAACAAAATTGTAATTTGAAGTGATATTGAAATAACAAAAAATGGTGTTCTAATTTAAAAGCTAGTGGTGTGTGGAGGCTTGGTAAGGCCGTCCAGATGTTTTTCTGAGTTTTGGACATGACAGACTAACTTTTCTCAACAGACTAATTTGTGACTGGTTGAGTCATTTTAGGGGCTATTTCCGCTACATTTGGCCATGGAAATAGCGAAGGAAGTATCTTCATGATACTTGGGCGGGTCGGCCAGACTTTCGTCAATAACATCAGACGAACGTTTGGGATTCAGTGTGGCGATATTTAGGGGGGTAAGAAAGAGGTGCTTTAGGAAGAATAAGTTTAAACTTTTAGATTTTTTTTATATACTTAGATTTAGTTAGGGTTTAGTTTTTTTTTTTTTATTTCTTTGTACTTAATTTTTTTTATAATTTCTTTTTATTAATTATTAATATTATTATTATTTTTGGTGAAGGGTTTTATTTTATTTTTTTTTATTATTATTTTATTAGGTTAGACAGATTATTTTTTTTAGGATTTTTTTTGTATAAACTTAATTCGAAGCACCGAATTCTGATTTCTCTTAGATATCGTCAAAGTTCACAGGTTTGTGTCATTCTACACCTTGTAGATACCTTAGGCACGAATAAAAATAATGTTTAGTCGAGCAGGAGGTGTACTGGAAGGTGACAAGAACCACCCCACGTGACGAGCTGAGCCGTGCGACCACAAGCGTGCCGTAGCATCTTCCAGTACTCCAAAGCATTCCCCCGTGGAGACCTGACTCCTAACACTTCCTTGTTACAATTATAACACCTAACCGACCTAAACGGATTTTCAGAAACTGGAGCAACAGCCGCTACTCGGTGTTGTCCAGACGAACTAGGTTGATAACCGCACTCCGGTTCCAACAAATTTTTGCTTCTAGAAGGTGGGGTAAAACTATCTACATTCACCTTAAGGGTATCTAACTCCCTACCTAAGATAGCAAGTTCCTTAACCGTCTTTGGTTTGGCACTAGCTATCTGAACCTGATAAAAGGGATCTACGTTTTTCCTCAAAATCGAAAGCATCCTTCCCTCTGACAAAGGTTCCGATAATCTTCGAAACAATGTCCTCATCGTGGTCAGATACGCGCCGAAAGTTTCTTCCTTTCCCTGCGAACGCCGATTAATCTCCTCCAACAAGAGATCATCGTAATTCGCAGGAAGGAACTCCGCTTTGAGTTCCTTGACGAGCTCCTGCCAATCCTCTAAATCTTCCCTAACCGTCCTAAACCACATAAGCGCCCTACCAGCCAAAAGCTCCGAAGCGGATTTAAAAAGGTGGTTTTCAGGAACATCGTTAGCCAAACGAAGTTCCTCCACTCTTTCTAGGAATGAATTTACTGATGCTCCACCTGAGTCACCAGTAAACTTCACCTCCCACTTCCCAATACGTTCGATGGGTTTTTGCTGAACGACCATGCGTTCAGAAAACCCATCGGCCCTATCCAGCCTACGTTCTGACGGAACCCTAACTGACATGTTCCCTACTGCAGGACTACTGACACCAACTCTTGGCTCAGCCAACGTCTCTGTAGTAGGACCTAACGCAGACCGTCCACTACAGGGAGTCTGACCAACTTGTACCCGAAGTTGGGTTTGAATCTTAAGTGGAGTCTTTGTTTTCTCCACTTCCTCTTCCCTATCGCTATTCTCACTATCACCAGTGAGATCTCCTAGCAAACACAAAACCTTGTTCCGAAGTGAACTAACTTCATCTTCTTCATCTTCGGCCTCACAAGGTGTCCTAGCTAACCTGCCTATACACCACTCAATCTTTGTCACTATCTTAATGAACTCCGATGACTTTAGATTCTTCGGAGGTACTTTAAGAAGGACCCTAATCTCCTCAATTTTGGCTTCTATTGCCTCGACATCCTCTTCATAAGTGAAGGGGTAAACTAAGCTAACTTCCATCGAGTTCCTCTTAACGAGTAACCTCGACGACCTCAATGCCTTTCGCATTTCCTCAACTGTCCCTACTTTTAAACCTCTGACCTTCATCTCGTAGGCCAGTTCATCCTGCGCTAACCTACCAATATTCATTTTACTAACACAAAAAAAAACTTTAAAAAAAAAATGTATAAAAAAAATATTTTAAAAAAACTACTTGGCAACCCTAAACTAATAATTCGAACTATTGAATTAATTTATTTTTAATAATTAAAAAAAGTTAAAAATAAAAAAAAACACAAAATTATTTCCTATCAAATTTTAAATGTTATCAAAAAATATTGGATGCTCACACCAATCCCCTACTCTAACTAAGTTCACTCAAACTATTTGAAAATTCTAAAATCAACTATCACTCAAAGAAAATAGAAAACACTCTGAAATAAAATCTATCATGCAAATAATAATTCACTCGAAAATTGGAAATCGCTAGCGATAAAATTCTCTCTCACACAAAAAAAAGAGAGAGAACAACAAACAAATTAAGAAGACAAAATGTCGACCGAGAAAAAATATAACTTGAATATAAATAATAAATAAGAAAAGAAAAAAAAACAATTTAAACTAACAACACACAGTAAAAAAAAAACAAGTTTACACTACACAAATTCACAAAAATACTTGCTATTTTTTTCCACTTTTAAAAACTCCCTCGATGAAATTTCACACAGCCAAAACAAACTTCGTTTTCTCCCTCGATCGATTTTTTTCCCACAAACAAAAAACACGGTCAACTCCTTCTTTCTTCTTATCAGGAACACAAAACCTCCAATTATACACCTTGTATAAAACACCTCCAAAAAAATCACCTATAAAAAAACAAGACGAATGAAATGTTCTATATTTAAAATTAAACACGATACGAATAACCACGAAAATTCTTCCAATTTCTTTGGCCCCACGTTGGGCGCCAATTTGTTACACTTTTTCACACTAGTAATATTCTTTTTATGATTAATCGCGAGGGGGTTTTATATTAACTAACTTATTATTATTTAAAACGAAATTATCACCAAAACAAACTAAACCGACGACGGCGGCTGCGTAGCGACGAACTTATCAACTCGCACTCAATCGAGTACGAATGCGACACAAAAGAGAATACAAAAAGTGTAACAATACAGCTCGTTGACGAAGCTGTACCCGCGGCTGCTCAGCTGGGCTGGGTTCTTTTGGAAGAATTTGTTTATATAAATTATAACAATGTTGATTGATTTGTAAAATCAATCAAATTGTTACAATTTGGAAATATGTTATTGCAAGTACCTACAGTGGGGTACGTTGCAATAAAAATGGGCGCCAGGAATTTTTTTTGTAAAACCGAAAAAGAAAATTCCAAAACTCTTTAAGTTGAGTGAAGCGAAAATAAGAAGACAACACAACGACCGTTTGGTTTTTAAATTTAATATTTATTCTTTGGGAAACCGTGGGATTGAAGATCCCTGGACTAAAACCCAAAATGTTTTCAAATTAAGTTAAAATTACAAATGAAATAAAATAATAAAAAAAAGGCAAATAACAAAAGAAAATGGGCTCTTAACACCGAACGCGATCGAAATATATATGCATATATATAGACGAACAGAACAAGTAAACAAAAGAAATACACTACTTATCTTTTCCTTTGTCTCCCTTCCTAATTTCCTCTTTTCCCACGATCCTCACACCTCGATCCTCAAATCTTCAATTTTCCTTTTTAATTTCCTCGAACTTTTTCTATATCCTCCTTCTCAATCTTTCTTTTTCCTTAAAACACTCCCTCGAACTCTTTCTTTCTTAATTTATCTTATCACTTGTAAGGCTCTATCAAGAGTGCCTTCCAAGTTAATTCCAAACTAATTCTTCCTCCCTCGACCATTTCAGTCACACACACATTCATCCAACACAAGCATCCGTTTTCGTGATTGTCGGTCACGGTATCGCGGCTTCCTGGAAGCTTTACGCTCATCAGGAAAGCCACCGTTGTTGACTCTCAGCGAAACTTTGCTTTCACACACACAAACACGGTTTCGACAAGTTGTTGGATGAGTTTCCAAAACTTGCCGAAACATAATGGCGAGTTCAGACCCCTTCCCAACTATTCCTATTTTTCGAGAAAGTTCAAAGAAAAACAAAAATCGAGAAGAAGTCTCAACTAGGCATTTTCCTATTACTATTAATTACGCGCGAGGTTCGAGGTGTGAATTTCGTACCAAACATTAAGTTAAATTAAATTAAAAACGCGGTGTTAAAAACCCATTTTGTACATTAATAGTTAAGAGAATCTACGTTAAGAATTAGAAATTTTAAAACACAATAGCTATGTTGTTGTTGTTGTTGTTGTTTAAGTAAGGGTCCGCCTGACCTCAAACTTCTTCGGCTCATCCGCCGGCATTTTCGACCTTGTCGAAAGAACTCGTTCTGGAACTCGATCACCTGCTTTTTGTTGCTTTTGCAAAATAAAGGCTAGGTACACCTGTGGTTGATGAGACCATGGTTGCCCTCAACTTTGCCGATATTTTGCAGCCACAACTAAGGAAAAATGAAACAGCCAAAGGCTGGTTTTTGTTGCGGTAAAAATTTACCGTAATAATGTAACTAAAAAACTTCTCAAATTCATTGAAGAAGATAATTCAATCGTTTTAAGTTGAAAGTAAAATACAGAATCTGGCTTATAACAATAATTTTTTGGGAAATCTAGCCTAAAAACACGAATACAAAACTTTTGTTTCAAAATTTTATAGGGTTTTCGTTTTGCATTTGAGCTCAATATAGCAGCTTATAATCGAGGTTAAGAAAAAATAGAAAATAAACATTAACATATATAAGTTCAATACATATGTATATTTAAATTTTGTACCCAAGAACATGCACAATAGGACATTTTTATTTCATAATAAAAAAGTTGAATATACATTTTATTTTGGAACGTACTCCTAAACTTAATTAAAAAAAAAATCTTTTTTTTTAATTTAAAACAAGACCTGTTGACGGAAATGCGATTGTAGTTTATTTGCTTTCACACCCAATTTCATTTGCCATTTAGCTTGAACCCGCTTTATCAGATGAATATCACGAGCTTTACGAGCGGCAGCTTTTTGTTCCGTCGCTGTCCATCCCAATGATCTGTATTGCGAGAGAACTTTATGTAACTTACGATCGGACTTATGGACCGTAACAGTTCGATTGGGATTTAATCTTTGTTTATAATAACGCAACAAAGATCGATGTCCAATTACAGCCCCGGATGGAAGGACTAATTGATATTCATCACCTTCAAGCAAATCGGGAACGAATTCTTCATCGATATCCATATCTTCTTTCTAAAATTAGCGCAATTAATGAAAGTGATTGCATTTTGCGAATAATTTCTTTTTGTAAACCTTACATTATCTGGATAACTAGAACTGTAGTCGTAAAACTCTGTATACTCAGCTAAAGCAATGCCTTCGTGCCACATTTGGCAATGACCTTTATCGATCATGTGCTTTCGTACTGCATCCAAGGTATAGAACGTTTTACCTCGGTCATTGCACCACAAACAAATGAAATGATTGCATACTTTGTCACCCAAGTAAATGAGAAGACCTTCTAAGTCTGTGCAATATTCAGCGTCAGGAATAAAGAAGGAGTGTGCTATAGACATATGTTTTAAGTTGTCAACCAAATCTTCGCTGTGTTCGTCACAAAATATGCAATTGTTGTCAGCAATTGGATTCGGTCCAATTTCTTCCCATTCATCGAAGTCGACCTGAAAAAAATAAATCAGTGAAATAATAATATCTATAAATGAATTTGTATTGTTCAGGAAACTTGATTAAACTAGAATTTGTTTATCATTATCTGTGAGAATAGACAAATTTTTCACTCATTTTATAATTATTTGATTCAGGAGCTACATACATACATTATATTCTACAATTTTATTTTTTTTCCAGTTTGAATTTTAATTTCTCTCTTCATTTAAATTACTTAATTAAATAATTTTTAATGGGTTAGTTGTAACATATGTATATCCATTGAGGAATACATGGTTTTACTATCTCGCCAGCTAATATAGGTGAACAAACAGCGCTTCTGTAATTATAGAATGAAAGCTACCGCGTTTATGGAATGTAAACTTAATCATAATCGTTATCTTATACAATGGTCCCAACCCAGATCTCTTCAGACGAAAAACACGAATCTTATTTAGATAACTTAAATTGAATCACAAAGGACAACAGACATTTTGGTCGTAAGACAAACATTAAAGTAATATTCTGTACCTTCAAGTTCACTTTTCTCCGTAAGTACTTGAGGGATCTGCTCGATTTATGCATCAAATATTTTTTTTATAGAGATACATAATATATGCATATGCAAGTCTTATGATATCAATTACCTTTTAAGTATTGGTTATTTGCTTTTTAAATACTATTTGATTTTTATCTTTTAAACGCAAAACTTTAGAGTACTAACGCCTAATTTCTTCACTTTCGTCCTAAGCGGTCCTAGTAACCAGTCTAGCTAGGCCAGGTACTACGTCTGTAGTATAAGTAGTTCAAACAAACATTTAGTACTCCTACATCACATCACTAGTATCCGATCTAATTTCACAACCCAGTCCTAAGAAGTGGCATTTTAAATATTATTTTCATACCTACTTATGGGTGATTATACAAAAGTTTGGTAACTCGATGTCATCAACCAATATATACAAAGTCTGATTATATTTTATTGAGATTACAATTTATTTTAAAACAATGGAAAGACCTTTATTTAGTCACCCAATTTCAGTTCTTCATTTTGAATAAAAGTTATTAAAAAAACACAATTAGTTCTTAAAACGTCAGTCCTCTGGCATGTCACAACCCTGAAAACCAACCATTAAGTGACTGTCTATTAAACGTTATCATCGATTTGAGAAAACTTATTAAATTAATACAATCTGCGATGTATATAGTTTAATATATACTACAACTTTCATAATGCAGTGTTCTCCACTTTATTAAAAAAAATAAGTTTTATTCGTCAGTTTCTTGTGTGTTATTTAAATTTAAAATTCGTGCGAAATATCGCCGACTCAACGTCAAATCCCACTTTGAATTTTAATGTTGGTAAAAAAGTTAGTTGCGGGTCGCACAATTTGACGGCCACCATAACTGTACCAGAGTTTGGGTTATGTTTGTTGTCTATACACGTGCTAAGCCAGTCAACACGTCAGTTTTATGGTGAGTCGTTATTTTTTTGTTAATCTAAAGTTTATTTTTATTTATTCATATTAGACTTTGATTTGATAAAATGTAGTTTGTTGATATTTGAAATTACAAAAAAAAAAAAACATTAGTCCAGATTATAATCTCAAATTTCGTCTTTTTCGTCAGTAGTGTGGCGTCAGTTCTGTGTCAGGTAAATTGTTATTGTTCTTCATTTCTTGATCATTAGTACTTTTAAGATGAATAGTGTTAGATTTTGTTTGTTGATTACTTTGAAATATTTAGTAAAATTATGTGAAAGTAGTAAAAGATAAGTGAATAACGTTACGTTAAATGTCAAAAGTCTGTTTTGAAAACTGATGTAGTATTACATATTAATAATTATTTTTAATTGTTACTAAGTGATTTTAAGTGATCATTATTAAATCCTAAGAGATTTTTACTAATTTGTATTAAATTTCATTATAATACTTTCAAAACTGTGTATACTCGTCAGTCCTCTGGCAGTCAAATTCTGAAATTTTTAAATATCTTACCATGTACTCAAAAAAGTGACTGGCCCGATTGGGAACAATATATTAATTAGATTAGCTATCATATACACCCGAATTTATAGAAGTTTGATTTAAAAACTATCGTAAACAAAATATCCTCAAAAGTTACCCAACTTTTGTATAATCACCCATATGTATGTATTTGATATTTGCAGCAATACGAATGTGTCAAAATTAATAAGACAAAATAAAGTTTTCATTAGAAGGTACGGAACAAGTATGTAAGGGATATTTTTTTTGGTTGCATATTTTAGCGATTGATTTGATTTTTTATTTTATTTTTGTTCAAGGGAATTATGCAATTGTTGAATTTTTTTTAAACTGTTGCCATTTTGGAGCAATTCAAAATATGCACATGATATTTTGTACATGTCTTTTCATGAGTGCATATGTCCAATTACCTGCATACAATGGTTAGTGCCACTTAATCCACCAACGACTCCATCTATTATTCTTCCTATATTCCAGGCACCATAATGCTATATGCACTATGACACTTATTCGATGTTGCTGCAGCAGAAAATACCCAGGTCTAACTAGTACTCAGTACATACTTAACACTAACTTTAGAGTCCTAAAAAATAATCGGTTCCAAATTGACAGGACAAGGTCCTTGTTGGAAAAATTGAATTGATACCGATTTAAGTACTAATTCTAGGACTAGAACTGGTCATTACCATAAGACTCTGTAAAAAAATTGGCCGTAAGACTTAGAATGATTGTAGACATCATTTATACAAATACATGGTGCAAAATTGATGTTTGTTAGTTGGCGTTGAAGGGAGAAATACCATGGTGGAATTTCCAATACAATATTTTGAACAGTTTGGAAAGTGTAAAATTGGGTTTGTTAAAAAAAAAATAAAGGAACAAATATAACAGCCTAATCTTCACAATATCAATGACCGATACTCACTGCTTCAACCGAAATAGATACTAACACATAATTATTGTCCTATTTGACAAATTTATACATTAAGTTGTCAACATAATTAAAGTTAAGCGATCTTAACTTGATAAGAATCCTTGTGTTGCTTACTCACATCTTCAATTGATGCATCTTCCTCAACAATCATTTGTTGTTGTTTCGGTTGTAGAATACTCTTGGTGGTTAGTTCCTTAGATTCTCCATTGATTTCATTGAATTTTCCAACGTTTTCTTTGTGTTTTTTACTATTTAAGTGATTGTCATGTGAGCATTTGCTGGAAAACTGTTTTCTACAAGCATTGCAATATAAACTAGTCTGTTTTTGCTCTAATGCGGCCGTATCAGCATTACGCATTTGTATAACTCGATCTTGGAATTCGTCAGCTGAGACTGGGGGCAATGCTGCTATTCTACGTTTAAGGTTATAGCGATGCCAATCAGTTTTGTAATGTTCACGGTGAAAATCAGTGTTGGCAAATTTAATATTGCAATTGATGCATGTAAAAGCAGCCGACGACATATTTGATGTTTCTTAAACAATTTTAATGAATTTCACAAAGAAAACAAAATATAAAACCCGATTAAGGAAAAAATTAAAGCAAAGCTACACTACACGTTTCTTCTATTTTAGCTTTTAGGAAAGAAAAAGAAAAGGAAAGACTGATACAAAAACACTCTATATGAAGATATAAATCCTTCGTACGTATCACCCTTCAAAACCCATTTGTTTACATTAATGTATTTGTAATGTGGAAGAATTCAACGAGTAAAATTGACGTCTTTTCACGCATACATAGACACATTTACTGAGTTTTTAGGGGAAATTTCATAAATTAGAGGAGAAATTACACGCACACTAAGAAATACTTTATGAGGCCAGTTTCCGGTTTAGCTTGTAGGCAAACCAATATGGCTACCGAGGATTTATATCTTTACTAGAGTGTTTTTCGACGGATATTTTGACATTTTTGGAATTTAACGAAACAAAGGAATTAAACGAATTTTTTAACGAAAAAGTAAACTGAGCACAATTGCCAAATTTGTACAACTTTATTACTTTTGGTATATTTTTGTGTAAGGCCATAGAGGAAATATATTAGGTCCGTTCGCGTACCCTCCTAAAACAGTCAAATTTTACTAAAAAATACGAAATTTAACCAAATCCTGTTCGCGTACTCAAAAATTTCGTAGTTTTTCGTAAAAGAGAGCGCTCACGAGAGAGTAAAATATTTCCCCAACCTACAAATTTTAGCCCAAGAAATTTCTTTGGGCTGATTGTGAAAATTTCAAATTTGATAGAAATTCAAATGAATTGCTCGCTTTTGCTGTCAGTTATAAAATTTAAAAACAAATTTTCAAAGAATAGCAACAACACAGTAATATTGTGTGAAAAATTTGTTGTTTTCCCGTTCGCTTACTTTTTTGTAGTGTTTTTTTTTGGTGAGAGAATTTTACCCCCACTCTTTAAAATATTTCTTTTTACGAATTTTAGTGCAGAAAGTACGCGAACGGACCTATTATCTAGAGTCCCGACCGGTACCCGTCCTACCTGAAAAACCCTCAAATTTTATTCGAGGTGAACTCTCTCAAATTCGAGGTCAACTCTCTCAAATTCGCTATCGGTGAATACATGTGAGTTGGGAAAAAAAAACAAAATGGGGTTTGGGCTAAAATAGAAACTTATGGAATTTTTATGACCTGTCAAAAATGACAATCAATTTTGCAAAACAAAACAATGGATTTCGGATTTGAAGAGTAAGTTTTTGTTAATTGTTTTGATATTTAATATAATTTGATATTTTTCAGACCAAAATTCCTTATAATGAGGAAAGTATATACAAGTTCACTTCATTGAATAAAAAGTAAGTCAAATTGCAGTGAAGAGGGTGCAACAATAATCGATTTATTTTATAGTCTGTGTTCTCATTTTAGATGCTGCCAATAACATACCATAATCCAGGAAGCAATTTCCCTGAAGAAATCTGGAAGACAAATCAAACAAGGCGCTGATTTGCAGGCAAGTTTTCATATATTGTATTTCTCTTAACAAAATATTATCAATGTTTTTAACGACAGATACTGCCCATTGTGTTTGTATGTACATCCCAACGGCATAGCTCCCGCAGGAGTTGACGGTGGAGGTGTCACCATCTCTACCAATAGTCAAACGCATTCAATGCAACAAAACCAGCAGCAACAACACCACCAAGTCAATGATGCAAGTGGAAGTTTTGCCATGCAATAGTCGACCGCTAACGCCCTTCTCCCAGCAGCTGAGTGTTGGTGTTGGAACGACATAATAGCAGCAACTGCCAACTTGGCCTATTCATCAGCTGCCAAGAAATAAAATGCAAGCGGCTCAAAAAAAAAACGACGCAACAGCGCACGGAGATCAATTGTGTAAGTACGAATCGAAACATTCATATCGTAGTCAACTCGCTTAATCTTTATCTTCTAGGTGTAATGAGTACTACCAGTCGTTTTGCAACAGAAGCAAGTTCTGCAAGAGAAGCAAAAAAAAACAAGACTACAATCACAGGAAGACTCCAAAAAATTTCCAACCTTGACTGTAAATTAAGTGAATTCAAATATTAAATTTAAAACTAATCCATTCATTTTGCTTCTTAGGATCGCACTGGCTTAACGGTGGCAATCATTCGGTGGCAAATGGGCTGGCCCGACAAGAATCCCCTAAAGGCCAAACAGATTCAGATCAGTCCCTCGGCAGCTACTGACGATGTCGGCGAGTTGAATCTATCGATTTTCACACAGAAAATCAACATCAAAAACAGTAAGTCAACTTCCATTTGAGATTTCCTTATATAATGAAAATTAATTTCTTTATAGTCACAACAATTCAGTGTGAACAACCTCTATCCGCAGCGGAAGTGTTTGTGGGTCAAGCGATCTCTGCGTTGTCGACAATGCGAACACAATGCCATCAAGCCGGAGTACCATTCAGGGTCGATCGAGTATCGCATTCAATTGTTCGCTAACTATCATGTGCCCGACGTTCTACTTGCGCTTTGTGAAAAGCCACTGAAGCCTGGCACGTCCACTCAATCGATCCTCAAGCTAACTAACCCAACTATGCACGATATGACCACAACCATTATGGAGCTGCCAAGTGCCAACCACTGAAGAGGAACGGCGAATGATCGACTTCGAATAAAAGACGACCGTGCTACAGCAACATCGACTTCATCATTGAACACGAGTCTATCGAGACAGACTGTTGCGAGGCAAGAGGAGGTTAGGAGGTGGGTGAAGTGGAAGGGTAGGATAAGGATGAGGTAGGGAGAAGTCATAGGAAGAGTTTGGAAAGGGTAGGTTGGAATGTCAAGCTCCGGGGGACGCGGCCTGCTAGCGGTGCACGGCGTCAGCTCGTCGGACGGGGGGGGATCTTGCCCCCGAAACTTAACCTCGCCTGCAATCAAAAACATAAATCAGGCCAAGGAAGGAGGAAAGGGAAGGAAACACAAACGGACGGACTATGGCACATCAGGGCACTGCGGGTGTTAGTGCAGTGAGGCCATTACCCACCCTACCTTTAGGTATCCGCGGCCAGTTTTGGATACCCCCAATTGTTGGTCGATTATCGGCTTCAGGTCTTCTTACATGTCCTATCCGCTACCCTCGACACCCCTGAAACGAAACTTAAAATGTCATTGTTTCGCTTTTGCGAAACATAAAAAAACTTTCTTTTTCTTTTGCACCGGCGTTTTGTCGGAAGTTTTTATTATTTTTACATGACGAAAACAATAATGTAAACTTGACAAAAAAATTAACAAAAGATTTTAACAAAAAAAAATATAACAATAAATCCAAAAAAAAAGAAACAAAGAAAATGGTAACAAAAAAAAATCTCAGTCAGTATAGTTATATATTTAGGATTACCCTTTACGGTATTTTTTTTTTCTGCAACGATCGACGGAGCCCTAATCTCCTACCCCTAAAGAGCTCTCAGGAGGTATCTCTTAGGACCCTATAAAATAAAATTTATGGACCGAACCCGAAACTTACACTAACCGTTTTCTTTTCGCACCTCACAATCGAAGTATAAGAAAATAAATTATTGAAATATACAAAAGAGGAAAAAAAAAAAACACTTCCACGCCTTTGAACCAACGTTAATTAATTAGCTAACGAATTAATTTTAAGAAAAATTGCAACAAAAACTTAATTATAGGACAATCACAAACACAAAAAGATCCACAGGGCCTGTATGGTTTTATATAAGGATATATAGATGAGGTCGCCTTTTCTGCTATCGCTATTTGCGGGACTTTTCACTGGCTCAGATTATTGAATTTTCGGAATTTTCCTTAAACACGTCTATTTTATATACCCTTTTAATTTCTTTTATTCTTTCTTTTCTTTCAGTTTTTAAATTTTCAATTCCACTGTGTTAAATTTCTTTTATTGCAATTTTTTAAGTTTCTTTAAATGTCAATTTTTATTTTTCCTTTAACTTTAAATTTTTTTAATTTCAAATTTTTTTCAGGCGGCGGCCCCGCTCTCCTCGAATTAATACGGGCCGCCGAGAATTAAACTGGCACACAAAAATAGAAAAAATAAATAACCTTCTAGACTTAAAACAAATTTTAAAACACTCACCACCTTTTCCTGTTCTTAGTTAATTTTTTTTTTGTTTTGGTTTTCCTTTAGGGCAGTAGTATTACGCTACGCGCTTTATTTCTCACAGTTCTTTTTTTTTATCTTTATATAACCTTTATATAAACACCTTTTTTTTCTAAAAATAATTTAAATTTTACAATAAATAAACAACACTAAAAATAAGAATTTACCAAAAATCCGATTTTCGACGGTTTCTTACAAAATTTTTTTTTCAATTTGAATTTAAATTTTTGAATGCACTTCCACCTTATTATGTGGTAACCAGCTAAATGAAGGTGAGCTGAAATTACCTTCAAACCAACACAGGCAAAAAAGCATTCGGATGATGTATTTGTACCTCTAACAGGAACACATCATCCGATCCACCTATCCACACAGTGTATATCTCCACCAACATCATCACACTCAAATAGTGGGACCCTACGTAGGTATTGGTATACTTCCAAAAAAAATAGGGGTCTCAGTGTCCCAAAAACCAAGGAGGTGTTCCACTGTTTACCAAGGGGAGACCTGTAGAACAGACCCTCATGCGACCAGAACATTACAAAAAAAATCCGTACGCCTAATTACAAAGTAACAACACAATATATAAATAACAATCACCTAACTAATCACCTAAATTAAAATCACCTAACCCCAGCAATGACAACGAAAACTAAACATGGACATAAAACAAACTATCGTTCACATGCAACTTAACCCGTCACCCAACTTCAGAGACAGAACACAAAACAGAACTCACTTTTACGAACCGACCTATTGCTTTCCAATGGAAATTCCATTGAGAACAACAACTACTAATGACAGCTACGAAACTCAGAATTACCAAACAAAACATAAACAACATTTAGGTAAGTATCAAATTTATTTTCTTGAAATACATTTTAATTTAGTTATTCTCCTATTTTCTTATTTAGGATTGAGGTGGTTCCTGACCAGGCGTCCACAACAAAATTTGCTGTTTATTGAGATATACTCTCAATAAGCAGCAAAAACCAGAAATTTTTGGCCGCCTGAGAAGGGTATTCAAGCGAAGACAATAACGGGACGCTCAATGGACGCTGAGGTAAGTTTATACGTTTCTATTTGTCTTACTTTATACTAATTAGTTTTTTTCTTTTCAGATATCTTGGCTAATTAATTAACTGTGGGGAAAAACCCACGTTAAAAGCCGGGCAATACACTTGGGGCAACGTTTAAGTTAAGGTAAGTCTTTCATAAGTAATTCCAAAATGATAATGCCTCATACAAAATTTTTTTCCAGCTGTAACTCTAGAGGGCAATGACCTGGACCATGATTCCCGACCTACCCCAACCTAAGTGATATTAGGTGTGAAATGTCTTCAGTATAAAGGGTGATTAATCAATTAGACAGGTGAACTTAACATATATATACATCAATATCTATACATTTAACCATCCACATATATTTTCCAGGTTTTTTGTTTTGTTTTCCGAGACTGCCGGGACCCCTAACCTGCTGGAGTGACATGGGTATGAAAGTTTGAGATGCTGGGAAGTAGCATTTTAGAGAGGCGGAGATGAGTAAAACCAAACTTTGGTATTATAAAGTGAATACGAAAACTTTTATTTACGTTGAAGTACCCACTAATTTTTCTGTATATATTTTTTTTTTTTTCAGAATTCGGAAAATGAAACCAGTCAGCAATTTTTCCTATCCCGTCATCTCTATCCGCCATCACCACTAATTTCTACATCAAGGTATCTACCCGTACACCATTCAGGTATTATTGGTGAGTAATCTTTTTATACAATTAGGTTGAGTGATTAGATTATAGATAAAATTAATAAATTAATAAATATATAAATACATAAAAAAATAAATAAGTTACTAAAATTAGGGATTTTATAGATATCACAGATCGTAGTTTTTAATCATTGCGGATCGTAACTAAGTTAATAAAATAGTAATTTAGTAAATATCACAGATCATAGTTTTTAATCATTGCGGATGAAATAAAGAATTAATAAATAAATAATTAAAAAGTAACTAAATTAATAAAATTAGTAATTTAAGTAGGTATCACAGATTTTTAAAAGATAAGTTACTCAAGCTAAGTTAAAAAAAAAATATAAATATCACAGAAAAAAAAAATTTAAAGCTATCAGTCTTAGTATGATTAATAAAGTTAGTAAAAATATCACAGATGGAATGGTTAAACCGTTTTATCACAGGTAAAAAAAAGTTTTAAACTATCAGTCTTAGTACAATTAATAATGTTAGTAAAAAAATATCACAGGTGGAATGGTTAAACCATTTTATCACAGATGCTTAATAAAATAAGTTAAGATATTGATAAATAAATAAATAAATAAGAACATTTAACATTAAGTAACATTTAAAACATAAAGCATGCAATAAATATAATAAATATATATACATAACATATCCATGTTTATTAATCATTTCCAGGTTCTTGTGTGTTTTGATAGAGGGTGTTTCGGTTTTTTCTTTTTCGAACTGTTGCTGAATAGATATAATAAGTGATACTCACGGATAATTTAATAAATTAACAAATAACAAACAAACGATACGAATAGCAACAATGATAGCTACGAAAAACGGTTTGTATTTAAAACAGCCAAATGAACGTGTTTTTGAAGCAATTTGCTTATTGTTTTAAATCTTTTGCGTGGTATATTCCAAGTCTTTTTCCGGTTAAATTTTCTAACTCGTACATTTGATTTCCTATTCGTTTAACTACGCGGCATTTAATATACTTTGGTGAAAGTTTGGCTGATAAACCTTTCGATGAATCGCTCAACACAAAATTTTTTCTATACACCTCTTGTCCGGGTGAAAATTGCACGTTTTTAGTACGGAGATTATAAATTCTTGAGGATTTATCGTTGGTCTTAATTATGTTTTCGCGGATTTGATTTCGTATGCACTGCAATCGACCTTGTCGGGGAAGAGTTAACAACTCGCTGTCGTCCAGCGCATGCAACTTCTTTGCAAGTTCATAACTGCTACCGTGCGTCATCATGTTAGTGCCGAATAATGCATAATACGGTGACACACCGGTAGAGCTATGAACCGCGCTTCTTAACGCACACGCGATGTCGCTAAGGTGTGTATCCCAATACCTTTGATCATCTTTTAGGTATGATCGGATAGCAGCCAACAGTGAGCGGTTCACCCTCTCCGACGCGTTCGATTGCGGTGCATAGTGAGCGGTTTTAAAATGCCTTATGCCGTATTTAGTTATCATCGATTCGAATTCTTTGGATACAAATTGTTTTCCATTGTCGGAATGGATGATATTGGGTACTCCAAACATGTTAAAGACGTCCTCTTTTAAAAATTTAATGACGCTTGAAGTGCTTGCTTTTCGTAACGCTTTCAACAACACAAATTTGGACAAATGATCTAAGACAACAAACACGTATACATTTCCTAATTTTGACCTCGGATATGGTCCTAAAAAGTCTATGTATATTTTTTCAAACGGACGATTACTACAATAAGACGTAACAATAGGAGGACGAGATACTTGATTAGACGCTTTACTTTGTTTACACACACTACAATTGGAGACGTATTCACGAACATGTACCGTCATATTAGGCCAGTAGAAATAATTTCTCAGTCTAGCTAGGGTTTTTGCTATACCTCCATGTGCGGATTGAGGAGGATCATGAGCATTCTTTATAATTTCCTCGGTTAAACCCGATGGTACCCAAAGGAGCCATGAATGTTCCCACATTTCTTCTTCGCCTAATCTCTTAAAACATTTTTTATAAACATATCCGTCTTCATATTTTAAGTCGGGCAGCTCGTCTTTATGGTTGTACACCGTCTCGATGAGGTCTAAGTATTCATCGGAAAGGAATTCCGCTGACTTCAAGTCAATCAACGGGGCAACGTCATCAAGAGCCAGAGAATCCACATGTACCCGAGAAAGAGTATCCGGTACTACGTGTTGGCTTCCTTTACGGTGCTGTATGTCGAAGGTATAGGACTGTAACGAAAGACTCCACCTTGCGAGCTTGCCACTAAGGTCCTTCATGCTCATCAGCCATTTAAGGCTGGAATGGTCCGTTATGATCGTAAAGTCCATACCCTCGACATACGGCCTGAATTTCTTCACAGCCATCACCGCGGCCATACACTCCTTCTCGGTGACACTGTAGTTTCTCTGGCTTTTATTAAATTTTTGCGAGAAAAACGCGATCGGTACCTCCTCTCCTTCCTCGTCCAACTGAACCAGTACAGCACCGATCCCCGCGTCGGAAGCATCACATTGGATGTAAAATCTTTTTGTGAACTCCGGGCGCGAAAGAACCGGTGCTGAGATCAACGCTTTCTTCAGATTCTCAAATGCCATCAGCGCTTCATCCGTCATGAAGAACTTCTCGCTTCTCTTCTTCAGCAGGTCAGTCAAAGGAGCAGTCAAAGTTGAAAAGTCTTTTATGAACTTCCGATACCAGCCTGCCATTCCAAGTAGCCTACGGATCTGCCTAGGGGTTTTCGGGACTGGGAAATCCACGATCGCCTCTACTTTCGCCGGATCCGTTTTAAATTTCCCACCACCAACTATGAAGCCCAAGTATTTTAACTCCTTGAAGCAAAATCTTGATTTCTTCATGTTGATGGTGAGATTGGCTTTGCGTAAGCATTCGGCTACTTCGCTTAGCAGGCTGATATGGGTATCAAAATCGGGTGCCATGATGAGCAAGTCATCGAGGTACACGAAAACACGCTCCCTAAGTCGTGCAGGAATCACCTTGTCCATCAACTGGCTCAACCGTTGAGCTGCATTGCACAACCCAAACGGCATCACTGTGAACTGGTACAAGGGTCTTCCCGGTACCGCAAAGGCAGTCTTTTCTCTACTCTGTTTCTCCAGCGGAATTTGCCAAAAGGCCTCTTTAAGATCGATGCTACTCATGTAGATCGCGTCGGGGAATCGGCTGGTGAGTCCTTCGATATGAGGAAGAGGGTTGGCGTTTTTCTTCGTCAGTGCGTTCACCTTACGGGAATCCAAACAGAGTCGGTTTTTGCCGGGTTTCCGTAAGAGAACCACTGGCGAACACCACGGGCTTTCACTTTCCTCTATCACACCGAGACTCAGCATCCGATCCAACTCATCGTATAACAAGGTTTGTATCGCTGGAGAGACAGGGTAGTGACGCTGTTTCACAGGGAGAGCATCTCCTGTATCGATGACGTGCTCCATCATAGTAGTCTTTCCAAGACCATCGCGCTCAAAACATAAAAATTTATCCTTGACTGCATCTAGCCTGGCCTGTTGATCAGAGGTTAACTGGTGAGCATTTGGAGAATCCGATTGTTCGTCTACCGAGATACTACTTATAATTCCTGGAGCTAACTGGAACACCCTCCAAAAGTCAACTCCAAGATAGATCTCCTGATCCAAGCTGGGAACGAGGAAGAAGGTCAACATCTCTTCTTTACCTTTATATGTAACGCTAACAGTAATTTTGCCCACAATTGATTGACTTTTTCCGTCAGCGGTCCTAACTCCTGAATTATAGGGCGTAATAGGACAACCAAGTTGTCCAATCAACTGTTTACAGTTTTTTCCTAATATGCTTACACTAGCACCGCTGTCTAGTAAGCCTAAAAATTCTCTCGAACCTATTTTAATTTTAGCATATGGACGAGGATCGGCTTCTAAATTTAAAATTGTTGAAGATATCTTCTTTGAAGTATCTTTACGGGCCTTGAATCTCGCCCTAGCCTTTAAAATATTTTTTGAAGGTGTGCTAATTGCACTGTTAAAAATTCTTGCCCGAACTTTTTCGTATTCCTGAAGACGGACATGTAACGGTTTGATTTCATATAACTTTCTTTCTTTTTCTTTATCTTTTACAATTTCTCCTTTTTCTTCTCGCTTTAAAATTTTAATTTTCATCTCACCCTCTTGCAAAAGAGGGGTTTTTATCGCTCCATCAGCTGATGTGGAGCTTTTTATATCTATTGGGGGTTCTGATTCGGATTGGCACGCGATTCCCCCGTACCCTTCGCGTCCCGCGACCGGTTTCCCTGATTGCATCGTGTGCAACGTGGAGTTATTACATCTTCCAGGCCACACTTATAGCAAAACACGTTTCGCACATCAGACTCACAATCAAAGTAAGTATGGCCCTGCACTCTGCAGTTCCAACACTCTAATTTTGTTGTGTCCGCGTATTTGCGAGGCGGAATTTTTGGTCGAGCCGTACCAAACTGATAAGCAGCCAGCTGTTCATCAGCCAGTTGGTACTCCTCTTCCAATTCCAGTTCATTAACCGGATATTTGCCGGGTGGTTTGGCAAATGTTTTTGGCAATTCCTTCCTCGGAAATGCCACTTCTGCATCCTTGCAGGCGGTCCTCAGCTGATCCAAGGTGAAGATGGCCTGCGGGTAAACTAATTTCCCTATTCTTTCGTTCAAATTTCTTTTCAGAATCCGCACCATCTCTACATCTGGTATTGGGACCCTTAACTGGAATTTCATCTTATTTATGGCCATGAAAAAATCTTCGCTACTCTCCCAGGAATGCTGCTTGCGATCCATGATGTCTCGTGTTATCTCTAAGTCGGAGCGAGTATTTCTATACTGACGCAGCAAGGCATCCTTCAAAGCTGGCCAGTCATGGCGGTAATTTGTCCGCTGAAACTGCCAGTACCACTCGGTAGCATTTCCTGAGAGAAGTAGATGAAAATCCCTTAATACTTCTGCCCAAGAACATCTATGCTTGTTCCGCTGGATCTCAACCCGAATTACGAAATCTTCAGCGGTCATAGTCGCTGGTTGGCCATCGAACTTCAAGCCCCATCTATCCAATCTTATTGGACCCTGGGGTCTCGGAGGATGATTTGGGCCGTAGTACTCCGGTTGGTAGCCGTATGGGTTTGGAGTTCGCATGGGATGAAAGCTGGCATAGGGATCTGACGGGATTTCATCATACGCAGCAGGAAGATTAACCCTATCGTGCTGTCTTCTCGTCGGGTCAGGTATTCGGTGTCTCTGTTGAGTAACTGGAACAAACGCACTTCTACCTGGATCAACTGGAGGATGCTGCTGCAATGGTGGCTGTGTCGCTGGTACGGGTCTAGGTGTCTGATCGGTGGAAGAATGATTATTTGGCCCTATATTCAAAGTCCTTAGGAATTCACCAAGTTGACTCTGGATTTCACTCTTCAAGGTATTGGTCATTTCCCTTTGCATAACTTGTCGGGTAGTAGACAAACCTTCTACCATGGCCAAGTTAATGTAAGCTTTTATATCTTCTGGTAATACTCTTTTTTCTTTTGGTTTTGTTACAGGGGGAGGTGGTCTTTGAGCTAGGCTCTCTAAGATGTCCCTAGAGCTACCTGAGCCAGCTGCCTGAACAGATACTGGTCTATTACTAGTATCAGGCACAAAACCTGTCGCTGGCCGTACAGTATCGTTCATCGAGCCGATACTCTCCCTATCGTGCGCATTTTCTGCTCTCATCCCACTAAGTTGGCTAAACGGAGGAGGAGAAACTGAGTCAACCGTGCTATAATTATCGGGGCCAGCCAAAGGAATACTTGCCCTAGCTGGTTGGTTGGATTCAGCTCGGATCTGCCTGTCAGAAATAAGAGGAGAATACATCATCCGCTGTCTTGAGGTATGATCTAACCCTTGACTTGCTGACCTGGTTAATATTGGTTGATTTATTTCAGCATTCCTTATAAGGCGGCTTATGCGGTCTTCCTCTTCTTTACTTGAATAAGCCATCTTTAAGTAGCTCAACAATCAACAAGAAAAATGAAAAACGAAAACAACTAAAAAGGTGGTGAGTTCCAAAAAAAAATTTTATTTTAGCTAATACCGAAAAAATCCTCTTTTTAGAAAAACACCTATTTGTAACAAAAAAAAAAAAATGTACACCTCACGAAAACAAAAAAAAATGTAAAAAAAAAGAAAAATAAATAAATAATGTTATGATGAAAAAAGTAAACCTAACGAAACTAGAATAAATAATAATATATGAATTATGTAACTATGAAAAAAAATGTAAACTTAACTAAACTAGGATAAGAAGAAATATGAAAAGGATAAATTGGAGAAACTAACTTAAGAAAAATAAATTAATCAAAAAAAAAAATGTAAACTTAACGAAAACTGTATACAAAAAAAATAACTAAGTAAATAAATAAAATAAAAAACTGTAAACTGTAAACTCAATCAAAACAAAATATTGTAACAAAAAGATATATAACTAACAAAAAAAATTTTAATAAATAACCAAAAAAATAATAAATAACAAAAGAAAGGTTTAATAAATAACGAAAAAAACGTAACTAAATAATGGAAACAAAAAAAAGTAAAGAAAAATGTCGTAAATAAAGAACGAAGTTTTCAAAAACTGTACTTAACCCTACAAAAAAAAGTTTTAACTATATCAAAGTAAATTATTAAATCACTCAAAAAAACTTAAACTTAACTTATGTTCAAAAAGAATTCTTATTTATGAAAAGTTTACGTAACTTACAAAAAAAAATATCAAAGAATTATAACTACTAAAAGAAATAAACTACAAATCTTGTTCTAAGTATAGTCGACAAAAATGTACCTAACTAAAAAAAATATGTAAACAAAAAAATTTGTACTTCTTGCTTGAACTTATATTATAACAAGAAAAAGTTAAATTGAACAAACAACCAAAAATATAACGAATAAAGAAACGATATTTATCAAGAAACTTTTCAGTTCTTTAAAATCTTAAGTATATTTTTTTTCAAAAAAAACACTAAGATCTTTCTTTTATTGTTTCCTTTTATGTTTTGATAATATTTCAACTTCAGAATTTTATCTTAAAAAACTGAATTGAAAATAATTTAAAAAAATCAAAACAAAATATATTTATGAAAAAACAGGATTAACCAAAATACTTGTGTAACGAAAAACTTATAACAAAAAAAAATTATAACTTTACAATATTAGAAAATTTAGAAAATTTCCTGTAGAAAAAATCTGAATAATAAACAAAAGTGAATTAAAGTTCGATTTAGGGTTTTCAATTTCATAAGCTTTCGGGGTGCTTTAGGTAGCTTCATAACGACTTGGTATGACCCTACTGACGACCTTGCTGGAGAAAAAAAAGACATCAGACGGACAGACTAAACTTCCCCTGATGTGACCATAAATGGACAGGAATACTACTAGAAACACAAACGATTTACATTACAAAGTTTTTCCTTACCGTTCCCGCAATCCTAGACAGTCTCAAGGACTTGTCTAGAAGACATGAAACGGTAGGATAAAACTCACACACAATTTTGGAACGATGATGTCGGACTACACGTCTCGCACAATCAATCGTCCAAGTATAAAACAAGACTAGGAATAGAAAGTTGAAAAATTAGAAAGATAGAAAAGTAAAAAAGTTAGGATGGGAATAGGTAAAAGACAAAACGAAAATGTACTGACTGACATCACTGAAGCTTTCGCAAAGGAACGTCGCGATACACCTAGGTTCGCCTGTGGCCTTCCTGGTGCAGACATACGCCCTTTTCAAAAACTTCAATAATTCCAGAAAGAACATCACATTCATTAACCGCAGTCACTGTGAATTTTCAAACACTCGTCGCGATACGACTAGGTACGCCTGTGGCCTTCCTGACGCAGACATACGAGGTTTAAAAATCCACAGCAAGTTTGGTTAAGACAATACAACATAGAAAAAACTGAAACTAGTACCACATAAACTAATTCGCCAGAAAAAATGTTCCAACTGGGTTGGAACACCCTTTAATGACGTTGGGCGCCATTTTGTTGCGAGGCAAGAGGAGGTTAGGAGGTGGGTGAAGTGGAAGGGTAGGATAAGGATGAGGTAGGGAGAAGTCATAGGAAGAGTTTGGAAAGGGTAGGTTGGAATGTCAAGCTCCGGGGGACGCGGCCTGCTAGCGGTGCACGGCGTCAGCTCGTCGGACGGGGGGGGATCTTGCCCCCGAAACTTAACCTCGCCTGCAATCAAAAACATAAATCAGGCCAAGGAAGGAGGAAAGGGAAGGAAACACAAACGGACGGACTATGGCACATCAGGGCACTGCGGGTGTTAGTGCAGTGAGGCCATTACCCACCCTACCTTTAGGTATCCGCGGCCAGTTTTGGATACCCCCAATTGTTGGTCGATTATCGGCTTCAGGTCTTCTTACATGTCCTATCCGCTACCCTCGACACCCCTGAAACGAAACTTAAAATGTCATTGTTTCGCTTTTGCGAAACATAAAAAAACTTTCTTTTTCTTTTGCACCGGCGTTTTGTCGGAAGTTTTTATTATTTTTACATGACGAAAACAATAATGTAAACTTGACAAAAAAATTAACAAAAGATTTTAACAAAAAAAAATATAACAATAAATCCAAAAAAAAAGAAACAAAGAAAATGGTAACAAAAAAAAATCTCAGTCAGTATAGTTATATATTTAGGATTACCCTTTACGGTATTTTTTTTTTCTGCAACGATCGACGGAGCCCTAATCTCCTACCCCTAAAGAGCTCTCAGGAGGTATCTCTTAGGACCCTATAAAATAAAATTTATGGACCGAACCCGAAACTTACACTAACCGTTTTCTTTTCGCACCTCACAATCGAAGTATAAGAAAATAAATTATTGAAATATACAAAAGAGGAAAAAAAAAAAAACACTTCCACGCCTTTGAACCAACGTTAATTAATTAGCTAACGAATTAATTTTAAGAAAAATTGCAACAAAAACTTAATTATAGGACAATCACAAACACAAAAAGATCCACAGGGCCTGTATGGTTTTATATAAGGATATATAGATGAGGTCGCCTTTTCTGCTATCGCTATTTGCGGGACTTTTCACTGGCTCAGATTATTGAATTTTCGGAATTTTCCTTAAACACGTCTATTTTATATACCCTTTTAATTTCTTTTATTCTTTCTTTTCTTTCAGTTTTTAAATTTTCAATTCCACTGTGTTAAATTTCTTTTATTGCAATTTTTTAAGTTTCTTTAAATGTCAATTTTTATTTTTCCTTTAACTTTAAATTTTTTTAATTTCAAATTTTTTTCAGGCGGCGGCCCCGCTCTCCTCGAATTAATACGGGCCGCCGAGAATTAAACTGGCACACAAAAATAGAAAAAATAAATAACCTTCTAGACTTAAAACAAATTTTAAAACACTCACCACCTTTTCCTGTTCTTAGTTAATTTTTTTTTTGTTTTGGTTTTCCTTTAGGGCAGTAGTATTACGCTACGCGCTTTATTTCTCACAGTTCTTTTTTTTTATCTTTATATAACCTTTATATAAACACCTTTTTTTTCTAAAAATAATTTAAATTTTACAATAAATAAACAACACTAAAAATAAGAATTTACCAAAAATCCGATTTTCGACGGTTTCTTACAAAATTTTTTTTTCAATTTGAATTTAAATTTTTGAATGCACTTCCACCTTATTATGTGGTAACCAGCTAAATGAAGGTGAGCTGAAATTACCTTCAAACCAACACAGGCAAAAAAGCATTCGGATGATGTATTTGTACCTCTAACAGGAACACATCATCCGATCCACCTATCCACACAGTGTATATCTTCACCAACATCATCACACTCAAATAGTGGGACCCTACGTAGGTATTGGTATACTTCCAAAAAAAATAGGGGTCTCAGTGTCCCAAAAACCAAGGAGGTGTTCCACTGTTTACCAAGGGGAGACCTGTAGAACAGACCCTCATGCGACCAGAACATTACAAAAAAAATCCGTACGCCTAATTACAAAGTAACAACACAATATATAAATAACAATCACCTAACTAATCACCTAAATTAAAATCACCTAACCCCAGCAATGACAACGAAAACTAAACATGGACATAAAACAAACTATCGTTCACATGCAACTTAACCCGTCACCCAACTTCAGAGACAGAACACAAAACAGAACTCACTTTTACGAACCGACCTATTGCTTTCCAATGGAAATTCCATTGAGAACAACAACTACTAATGACAGCTACGAAACTCAGAATTACCAAACAAAACATAAACAACATTTAGGTAAGTATCAAATTTATTTTCTTGAAATACATTTTAATTTAGTTATTCTCCTATTTTCTTATTTAGGATTGAGGTGGTTCCTGACCAGGCGTCCACAACAAGACATAACTGACCGAGGAACCACCTTGTGTTAAAAGTCCCACCAACGTCATTCTAGAGATGTTTGATTCTTCGTTTGTCCTAAATCAACGTGACGATTCAAAGGAATTCGACGAAGGAGTTCAAGTTCAACGAGAGGAATCAAAGTAAAAATCAGAAAATTCTAATTAGAAATTCCTATTCTATGTTGTTTCTCCAATTTTTTTTAAAGATTCATCACTTGGAGAAAGTTCAAATTCGGTAAAATCGGTAAAACATGACGTATCTCTCAACTTTAAATTGCAAGATGATTTTGCAAAGTAAATATCTTTGCTTTTAGGTACAGTTTAAATTATTTTGGTATTTCACTTAGTTTTCGTAATTTCTTATTAGTTATGAAAGACTCATAAGACTTCATTTGACTCTACCTGAAGTTTTGAAAAAACCTTGCTTGTAATTCTTTTATGTTTTTTAATAGTTCGTTTAATTTTTGATGCTGATTACGAATCCGAATTCCAATTTAAGCTAGGTACATGTGGTCAAACTAAGAAATACTAGTTTTCAACATTATTTTCATATTTTTTCAAAAGCTTTCGTAAGATAAAGTGAAATTGGAAAATCATATTTAACTGAAAAATAAGACTCACAATATTAATAATTGATAACTGTAAATGAATTGTATTGATTCAATAACTATAATAATTAAAAGATAAAACTAAGATAGCCTAAGCATCTAAATCCGACCATATCGAATCGCTTTCTGATTCGCCATCTGGATTAGCAGCAGCTGTTGATGAAAACTCAACTGCTTCAATTGATGGTTCATCATAATCAATTGGCCATTTTTCATCCTGCAAAGTTGTTGCTAATGAACACTCATCTTGTTTTGTTGTTGTTTCAGATGCCTGGCCAAGGGCATTTACGCCTTCTAAAGCTCGGTGGTTTGTGGGTTCCATGCTTAAAAAAAAATTAAACAAACTTTTGTACCTTAAAAAGTTTCACTTTTTCTTTGTTATATAAACCTAAGAGGAATGGTGTAGTACTCTAGAGCACCATCCAAATCTTTTTCGCTACTTAAAATATCTCCTAACATTGTGAAAAGCTTGGAACTGGGATAGCTGGCGGCTTGTTTTTTCAACAGTTTAATGGCCTCCTGTGTTTCTCCCTCAGATTGGAAAATCTCTGCCATCGCTGATACGGCCGGAAAGTAGAACTGGTCGATTTCTAAAGCCCGATTAATGAAAGTCTTTGCCTGGCGTTTTGCAACGGTATTCGAAGAGTACAAAAGTGTACTGGCAAATAGCTGTTTATATTTCATCAAAAATCTTGTAAGTTAAGGTAAAATGCAAATGAAAAATGAAAAATAACAACAAATTCTTACCACATAGCTCCTGCGGCAGTTCCTGAAATAGCGTGCAGCCAATGCACATATTGTCTGTGCATCTTTTAAGCGCTTAAGTCCGATGTAACAACCCGCAAGACCTTTGTATATCTCAAAACGATAGTTAGCCAAACTCTGAACTGCCCTGTAATAATGAATTGCTTCCTTATATCGTTTCAATTGAAAAAAATATCTTCCCACGCAAAAGATACGCTTCAACGTTTGTTGAATCAACTTAAATTGCTTTGTGGGTAAAATAGGAAGCCTGTTCGTATTTTCCATTTGCCGATAGACTCTCAGCCATGACAAACCAATTTTCCGAACTAAATTCATTGATATTCGATTGCTGGCTAGCCAGCTTTTCCAATTCTGCTAGATTACTATTCCTCTCATAGACCACGGCTAATGGCATGATATGTTCTGTGCTATATGGACTTATCATGTGTGCTGTTTCTAGATACTGCTGCGCCTGAGCATGGTGCCCATTGTAGTAGAGAGCTTTTCCAATTAACGTTAGAATATAATCGTTTTGATGAAGTTTTGTGTTGTCGTTAATAGATTGGAATGTTTTTGACGCATCCAGATGTTTATGAACGTACATTTGAGCATGGCCTTTTATCCACGAACTTAACCACTCAACATTCTTTGGAGCCGAACTCACTATAAAATTATAAAAGAAGCTTAAAACACACAAATATTTAAAATCATTGCTTGCTTACCATTCACCAACGAATTGACTTCAATTCCATCGACGCCGACTTCCAAGAGTGAACTTATAGGTATAGACTACATGGCCATTGGACAATCACGCAGTACATCTTTGTAAGAGGCAATAGCAATAGCCTCCAATGGATTTCTTGACTGTCGATGTTGTAGCTTTGCTAGAAGCATGTTTATCTTTGGAAGTCTAGACTTACTCGGAATCGATTGCTATGTCGAAATAGCCAAATTGGAGTCATTCAGCTCACGATAGCAGATAGCCAGACGATGTTTGATTAAAAATGAGGACATAAGAATCCATCAGATTAGAGCAATTTGATTGCCAGGAAAAAAATCACAAGTGTAATTTTAACTAAAAAAAACAAAATAATATTCAAATAATTTGAGTTTAAAATTAACGTAATGAACACACTTACCTTGAATTTGTACCTCTTCGCTCCACAATAAATACGTCGGCGTTGCTGGCTTCCTTCTCGGGAGATTCCACTTTTCCTGTTGCAACACTCTCCTTGGTTTCTTCTTTATCTGAGGATTAAATTAGGTGCAAATCTTTTCTTTATATATAAAAGAAAGTCGTGTTAGTTACACTATTTATAACTCAAGAACGGCTGCACCGATTTGGCTGAAAATTGGTGGGTAGGTAACTTAGAGCCAGGAGAAGGACATAGGATACTGTTTATCCCGTTCGACAGCGTTCCAGTGTGACTTGACATAAAACGTCAGTCAATGTAAAAGTGGTATAACAAAAAAGAATCAGACTTGGAATAACAAAACGCAAATGACAGCTATGTGATGGACGTATGGGTGACAATTCGATTTTTGTAAGAAATCAATATGAAAACCATTTCTATTAAATAAATAATTAACAATCATAATAATGTAAGAAATCAGTATTAAAACTATTTCTATTAAAAAAAATAATTAACAATCGTAATGTAATGATGGAGCCATTGCCTATTTCAAAAAAAAGTGAAATGAACTATAAAAGGTGGTAAACCAAAAACGCATCAGGCTAGGAATAACAAAAACGTGCATCTCGAACAGCTAAGTAATTTTGTCTATGAATAATTGGTTGAAAATTTGAGTTGTGAAATAAATGTTTAGATGATTTGAAGTGAAGTTTAATTAACAAGGGGGTAGTAATATCCCCATGTGCGCTTATTATAAAAAAAAAAATGCCGCGACCAAGACGATCGAATCTTTCCCGACAAAGCCGTAATGCAAGAAGGATACGAAACACTAAAAATAGGACAAGAAATCGCACGTGAAGAGGTCAACAAATAGATAATTTGCGACGCAGAACAAGAGATTTATAAAGTGCTGATTTGAATCGAGCAGTGTTTCAGCTTGCATCCTAGCGTTTGCATTGGACAAATGGACGTTGTTTGCCAGTATTGTGGTGCATTAAAGTTTTCCGGAGAAATGCCCGGATTATGCTGCCTTAATGGTAAAGTGATATTAGCATTGTTGACTCCGCCACCTGAGCCATTGTCTTCATTGCTTTGTGGCGAAAAAAATTAATCACGCTACTTTCTTGCAAACACTCAAAATTGCAATGGTTGTTTCCAAATGACATCATTTGGAGCAGATATTATCGAAGAACGAGGATTTAATCCGACATTTAAGGTATGTACTTATTTTTGTACTTACATAGAATATAGTTAAAAAATAACTTACATTACTCATTCTTACGTATTAAATTTGCAAATTCTGAACTCTACTCTCATATCCAAAAAAGTCTTTTTATTTTGTAGATACAAAGACAGATTCACCATCGAATTGGAAAACAATTAATGGATATTGGAAATAGGCGAATGGAAATTGATGAATCTACACAATGTATCACCCTGCAAGCAAACTTCTGTAAGATCACATAAAGCATCGACGAATTAGTGTAGAAAACTACAAAAATCATTAGTGGCTCAATAGGCGTGCTATATTAGCAGCAAAAACATCGATGTCAATACCATCAACTTCACCGTTCAGCATGGAATACCCAGTGAAACGACAACATATAAGTCCATCGATACTGTGGGGAATGACGACGGGATTGTCAACTATCCAACTGAATTCTTGAAGTCGTTAGGTTTTCCAGCCATGCCACCGCACGTTCTTACACTGAAAATTGGCGTACCCATTATTCTTCTTGCGCCTGCATACACGAGCGCAAAAAAGAATTACTTTTGTGGATACACACAGACAAAAAAATTAAGCAAGAAAATTTGACAATAGAGGAAGAGTCGGAAATTAAAACACAAAAAACTTCGTTGGATACTCAGCCGCAGGTACTTTTTTTTCGAATGAACTATTATAAGTTATTATTTAGACTCTCAATCAAGAAAATGACGAACAATATTACCGAGGCAACAATTTTGACTGGAAAGTTCAACGGTGAAGACGTAGGTACTGTTGCCACGTATCCCACTGATCCCGACAGATATGCCATTCGAATTCAAAAGTTTACAGTTCCCGGTGCGACTCGCTTTCACAATAATTATTAACAAAGCGCAAGGACAATCGTTGCAAGTGTGTGGATACAATTTGGAGAATCCATGCTTCTCACATGGACAGCTCTATGTGGCTTGCTGACGTGTGGGAAAACCTTCTGATTTATTGGTCTACGCACCAGATGAAAAAAAAGATAATCTTTATTGTGTATCCCACATCACTTTTTTTCGAAATAAACAAATTCAATAAAATGGCTTAGAATGAATTGAATATGTGTGTAATGATTTTTCTTAAATTTATTTTAGCTGTTGGTGAAGCAACGCACGCCGGGTACAGCTAGTTCATTATATATTTGTATTTCAATAAATTAATATTTTGTATTTAAATTGTTTTACCTTCATTTGCATTACTGGGAATTAATTTTGTTTTGTTTACATTTTCGTAGAATTGTCAAAATACTCACCTCGCTGTTAATCTGTCAAAACTGGGCTTAACTCAAATTAAGCCACGTTCGCATTGCAGCTCGAGGGTGTGCATATACTTTCTGTATGATTTTTTCTGTTTTTAGCGAAGCTTTTTATAAAAATCACATAATTTGTATGCCAAAAGCAGGCAAATATTATTTTTAGAACAGTTTTCACTGAAAAGAAGTTGCACAATTCATTTTTCTCAAAATATTGCATTAATTTTTCAATTTTTGAATTCAACGGATCTCTTTTTTGAACGGCTGAGTTCACCTCACATTGTTTTCCCCCTAACTGTGCATACTGAGCCCAAAAGCCCATAACAACTACATAGAATCTGGATTTTCCCATAAGAAATGCACGGGACAACTAACACATGCTTATGCTAATGGGCAAAACTCGCTCAATTTAGTTTGTAGGTCAAAAGAGAGCAAACCCATTAAGTCGGGACTCTAGATAATATATTTCCTCTATGTGTAAGGCCATGCTGAGTAAAACAAAAAGAATAGAGCTTGGTATACATATATATTTGAATAGCACTATCATGGAACACAATTTCAGAGAGAAAAAACTAATCGAGAGAGCCAAATTTACTCGTCTCCGTCCCTGCGAAACCTCTTACTCTCATTTTGTATAACGTGTTGAATTCGTATCGGTGTATACATGTTTTCGCCTCGGAGAGCAAAGAGAGAAAAAACTTCAGTTGAGAGATTGAGACATTTGACTTTTCTCGCCGAATTAGCACCCAGCACGCATCACCAGGCAGGCTAGGTGGCCTAGGAGGGAACAAATTTAGTTTCCCTTTGTAGCATTTGGTTGGTGGTATTCCCATATAATCTTCTTCTTCTTCGAAAGGAGCAACGTATTCAATTTCAGCTGAGAAGAAGAGGAACAAGAGGAAAAATAAATATAATAAGAAACAAAATGCTCGTTTGTCAATAAATTACGGTAAACGTTATAACGGTAGTGGTGAATTTGTTTTTCCCTTCTCTTTCTCTGAGTTACAGATAGATGGGTAGGTAGGTACAAATTGCGATCTCAAGGCAACCTAGCCTGAGATCCAATTAGCGCTGTAGTGTGCCGTTTTGATACCAAAACTCGTTTGACCTGTGATAGAAAGGAAAAGATTTATAGAGAAGCTTCATAGCGATTATGTTAGAGCCATTTTGTCGCATTGAGAAAAAAGATCAGGTCTCTAATCTTTGTCTCAGATAGCTCATCAAGTTCGTGAAATAATGCTTTCCCAAAGCATTTAATTCTAGTGCTTGCCAAAGCAGGACATTTGCAGAGGAAATGGATTATCGTTTCACTTTCTCTTTGGTCGCTACAAGTACCGCAAAAGGTGTTGTAAGAAATACCCAACTTCTCTGCATGAACTCCTATAGGCCAATGTCCGGTACAAACCACAACAATCCTGGCTATGTCTTGCCTTGGCCTGCATAGAAGATCGTTTGTACGGGTTTTATTATAGGTGGGCCATATCTACCTAGATATAATGCAGTTGGGTAAATTGCTCCACCTTCGGTTTGATTCAGTTTGGTAGATAGAAAAGATTTTACCCTTCATAGCACCAAGAGGAATGTTAACCATTTCCGCAAGTGAGCTATGAAGGGCCGATACTTGCCTGGCTAGCTCGTCAGCCCGTTCATTTCCCACGATACCACTATGGCCCGGAACCCAGATCAGGGTGACACTGAGGTTAATGTTCAGGCTCGCAAGCTCATCGCGACATTGCTGGACCAATTTAGACGAGGATGTAGCCTGACTGTCTGTGAAAATAGCCGCATTTCGGTTTTGGTTTAGGCTTTGTTTAAGTATCTTACATGCCTCCCTAATTGCCAGCAGTTCAGCCTGAAAAACGTTAGTAAAGTCAGGAAGCCTAAAGGATTTAGCTACATTTAGGGACTCAGAAAAGATCCCAGAACCAACTCCGCACTCCATCTTTGAGCCGTCAGTAAAGATGGTTGTATGGAAACCTATCGACACGATTTCATCCTCCCAATCTTCTCTGGATGGGAAAATGACCTTAAAACCCTTACTAAGGCTCAAAGCAGGAGTGCAGTAGTCAGTGTCTACCGAGATAATTTCTGAGGGAATCAATTTCGTTGTGTTGCTGTGACCATAAGGTTTTGACAACCAGCTGTTTGATTCCTTCAGCCTAATAGCGCTGCAGGAAACTATGTATTTAATAAAAAGGTCGATTGGTAGAAGATCCAAAATAACGTTTAAGGCGTCCGTTGGGCAAGTACGCATGGCCCCTGTGGTACCCACGCAAGCTGTTCTCTGAACCTTCTTTAGCTTATCGATATTAAAGGCTTTGCTAAGAGCAGGCCACCACACAATCGAACCATAAGTTAAGATTGGACGTACTACGGCTGTGTACGTCCATAAAATCATCTTCGACTGAAGTCCCCACTTTTTGCCGAAAGTTTTGCTGCAGGCGTAGAAGGCAACACAGGCCTTCTTAACCCGTACTTCAATATTTCGTTTCCAGTTTAATTTAGGGTCGAGTATAACTCCCAAATATTTTGCACTGAAAGACAATGATAGGATTTGACCGTTGAGTCGAGGTAGCGTGAAGGGTGGTACTTTAGTTTTGGTGGTAAAGAGCATCAGTTCAGTTTTACTTTGGTTAACTCCTAGTCCACAACTCGTAGCCCAGCTGCTAACTTTCTTCAAAGCTGACTCCGTGATTTCACTAATCACAGAGGTGTACTTTCCTGACACCAATAGCACCAAATCATCCGCATAGGCTACCGCCTTCACTCCACATCTCTCTAATTTAACGAGAATTGTATCCATGACCAGAAGCCATAGAAGAGGCGAAAGGACACCACCCTGGGGTGTTCCCCTACTCAAGTGTTTTGTTGCGATTGTATTGCCTAGAGTGGCTCGATTCTTCCTACCACTGAGCATGGAAATAATCCATTCTCGAATGAAGTATTCTACACCGAACTTAACGAGCGATTCTTTTATGGATTCTGTAAGGACGTTGTTGAAAGCACCTTCTATGTCTAAGAAGGTGGCAAGAGTAAATTCTTTATTTAAACAATAATAATAAATTAAAAACACACATTAAATTGAGTTTTCCGTTTTTTCAAAACAACAAATTTTTTTTATTGAGTCAAAATAAATTTAGAATGCATTTCAAGCAGTTTACTGCCCATCATCAGCAACACGACTAAAAATAAATTGGTTTCTGTATATATGTAAATATACAACAGCAAAGTAATACACATCATCAACGTCGTCGTCAGCGGCAACAGCAGCAGCATCAGCATCATCAACATAATCATCACTGAGAAGGAACAAGAAGGTAAAGCGGAGAACCCCCACGAAAGCAAAGTTCAATTTTTCCTTTTTGCACAGCACAGGTAGTGTTAGACCCACAAGTATTTGGAGATTGCAATATCAATGCAGCAAGAACAAATCAGACTGTATGTTGCCCTTGTCTAAGTTCAAAGCGGTGTTATTTTTGTATATATAGATACATACTTTCATATGCGTCTAACTTTCTATCGTCTTTAACGCACTTCACAAGGTGTATTTCACTAGTAGACAAAGGCAAATGATGTTTTTTTCCAGTATATGTGATGCGAAGGCAGATTTCTTTGGCTCGTTATTTGTGACGTATTGTTTGTGTTCACTGTACCTCTTTTTTATTGAACGCTTGGTTTGTCCATAATATTTTCTTTGGCAAACTCCGCAAGAAATTTGGTAGATCCCAGCTTTGTCTAATGAATCTGTTTTATCTTTTGGTGTTATTAGATGATTTTTTAATTTATACGGGTTCGAAAACACAATTTCCATATCATGCCTGCGAAAAACATTTTTAAGGCCGTTAGTGATATTCGGAGCAAAAGTCATAGAAACACGCTTCAAATCACTATTTTTATCTATTTTTCTGTTTTGGTCAAACAGAGTCGATTAATTTATGTTTGTCTGTTTTTGTGCATGTTTCCGAATGATTTTATTTATGATTTGTTCACTGTAGCCATTTATTCTCGCTGCTTTTTGTATATACTCGTTCTCTTTGATGTAGTTTGGAAACGAAAGAGGTAAACTAACCAAACATGTTTGAGAAGGAGGCATCCTTTGAAAATTTGTTCCAGCCATGAAGCTGCCACATCATGCAACTTTTGAAGCATAACTGGCAGTATGCCATCCATGCCTGGGGATTTATATGGAGAGAAAGTATTGATGGCCCACAAAATATTTTCTCTGGTTATAACGGAATTGACTTGCTCCACATGAGCTACGTTTAGCTCTGTGGTTTGACGCGGTTCGGGGTTATTACGGCTATATTTAACTGGGCAAGAGACTCTAAAAGCTTTACTTATAGAAGTTTCAAAGGTTTTCACCTTTGATTCAAGGTCTACTATCGATTCTGTGAGATTCGGTAAGTTGCTCAGTTTGGAATTAGCAATTTGACTGAATTTCTTCCAGTCAGTTCTTTTGGGATTTCTATGAGGCGGAGGTTTTTGGACTCGAAATTAATTTGAAAAAGAATCCTCTTGTGATCCGAAAACGAATTCAAAGGGGAAACTCTCCAATTCTCCACTAATAAATTACGGTTGTTTACTAAAGTAACTTCAAGCACATCCTCCCATCCATTATAATTTTCCGAGCTCGGAAAGACGAAAGTGGGAGTATTCCCTCTGTTACAAATGGTCATATTATGTTCAATAATACAATCAAAAAGTGACTCACCTCGTTCGTTGATTTCAGAGCTTCCCCAAAGGGTATGCCGAGCATTTCCGTCGCCTCTGATCAGAAGGTTTGCCTTTTCGATCTTAGCTTCGATCTTAGCTTCGACAACTGTCAGATCGGAAGTGCTAAAATTTGGACATAAAAAATGTTTCTTAACTAAAAAACAAGTTCTGGGATTACCTTGGTCTTGATCTGCGGTTTTATAAAAGAGGTCGTATTGGTTGTCTTGGAGGCCTCGCACCTTGAGGCCGTTTATCCACGGTTCTTGGATAACGCCAATGTCGAAGTTTTCCTCCCTAAGGAAAACTCTCAGATTATCTGAAGCACCACTTAGAGTGCTTCAAATTAATCTGGATGACCTTCAGCGCGTTTTTAATTATTATTTTTAGCTGTAGAGCTGGGGCCCGGCAACTCGCTGGGGACCTCGACTCCGCTAACAACATCGTCAACCTCGACGTTGTCATCAGCTTTGTCAGTGTCTGTTCCCTGACTCTGCATAATTTTAATTTTGGCATTCCTTATGCCAAAACAAAGTTTGTACTCGGCCTTTTCGAGAGTCCCTAGGCTTTCCTCGCTAATCCTCAGAAGGTAATAGGCGCTGGTCTTCTGTGGTTCTTCTGCTTTTATCACAGCCCAATCGTGCATGGGGACCAGCGGATTTTGCCTCTGAAGACCGCGGATGAAATCCTGCCCGCTTGGCTTTATGCTCATGAGCGGCAACCAAATTCAATTAAAATTTAATACTTTTGTAAAAAGCCCTCTGCAATGTAGTACCTTTTATATATAGTTCCATATTTTTGTTTAATACTACACTTATCACTAGCTTATAAGATATCTTATCTTAATGTGTATAAGTTTTCGAAATTGAAATAAATAAATAAATAAATGCGAGCCTTCGGTTGTCTAGGGATGTCCTTAGCCGGGATAAGCTTGAGCTTCAAGCCCTCCCAGTCATTGCTAACCTTAGCAATGGTTTCACTAAGGAAATCCTTAGAAAACCTGTCAGCACACTTGATTACCCTATACCCCCTGAGCATCTCGCCAGAGTCAAAACTTGGGTAGGGGCCCTCACTGTTTGTTATAGTGTATGAAAACACCATCTCATTGAGCTTGCCCTCGATAGAGTTCCACACGTTCAGCAGACCTTTGCTGTTTGTGGAGAGCTCATCCTCAACTGCTACTTGGAGGTCATCCCTGACAACCTCATTAAGAGTACGCAGTTGCGCTGCTCCAGAAGATGGTGCTTTCCCTGGCTTTGTCCGGCCGTCAAGCTTGCTCTTTTTCTGAGACGGGCAGATCTCTTCCTGAGATCTGTTTCGCTTAACGGCCTTTTCTCGGCTGGCCAGAAGGTTGTTGTATTCATCAACAACCTTCTGGTACTTTATTTTATCTTGGGTGTCCCTCTCATGAATCACTCCGGTCTCTTCATTCTTGGCAAGAATGTAAGAGGCCGTTTTGAAGCGGCTCTTGAGAAGAGCGCCTTCCGATGGCTTTTTGGTTCCTCGAGTTGCACTGCTACTCGAGGGTTTCGGTTTTGTATGCGGTTTAGGAAGCATAGGAGTGCTATGAATAGCACTGCCTATACTTCCTGTGGTTTTGGGTTGCTCACAAGTGCTGGAACTACCAGCGCTAAATGAGTTCCCCTTCACGGTCTCCTGGCTGGAGGCCAAGAGTTCATCCTCCAAATCTGCGGATGGTTCTACGTTTGTCAAGTCTAGTTCGTCTATTTTGTTTGAGTTATTTGAATGTTGGTCCCACGAGTAGGTCGGAAAAAAAGAGGTCAGCCCTGGCAGAGCCTATATACCGGGATAAGGCAGAAAAATAAGACGGACCCTGCCAAGGCATCCGAATGAGCTCGTTAGCGACTGGTTTGCCCCCCAGCCTTTCATTCTTCGGCACGGATTATGTAAAACGCTCACACCACCACTGAAATTAGGGACCTCGTATCTATGGTCAAATTGCAGCTAAGGCTTGCTAATATTAAGGAGTAGGAAACTTCAGCAATTCAACCTGACCTTAGCGGATCCCCATCTTGACAACATACAAGACAACTGTGGTGATCATTACCGCCCGGCACCCACTGGGAGGGTTTGAAACGAGGATTTTTGCCGAGCAAGATAAATGGCATTAACAACCAAAACAAGAAAGGATGTGTGCAGAAAGAGTGTAACAAAAGGTTAAGGTTTTTTAGACTAGACTTTATTTGTATATATGACCGAGCACATGTTTTTTTATAAATGTATGTTATGTTTATTTCAATAGTAATACCTTAACTAATAACTTAACTACTTTATTATCTTATATACTGCGTTGAATTATTTTACATTGAATTATAAAAGGCAGAAATAATAAAGTTCTTCAGTTTACCGGTAATATTTATATAAAATATCCATATCTTCTGCAATTGCGGTATCAATCGATATTTTCTGGAAGTTATAGCGGTATCAATCGATATTTTCTGGAACTTAGTATTAACGTTATATTTATTTGTCATGAATTACTTTTTCAGCTTTTTTATACACCAAAAAAAATCAATTATGAAATTTGGCTGCGATAATAATTACTTGAACACAGCATTTTCTATGTTTATAGTTATTCAGGTTTAGCCCTTAACTTTGATTTGCATTTGTCTATGAATATAAAAAGTTTAGCAAACATCTATAAATAAGCCAAAATGCACTTTCAGAAAAACTGTAGTTAGCACTTTCCCTCATAGATTTTTCCTTGTCGCTATATAACTGAAAGATAAGATATAAATAGTTAGAACTGGAAAACTTATAAAAATGATGCATGAGACTTAAATTTTGGTTGAAGAACAAATTTGTATATTCTTTTCACAAAACCACTGACCTAGCGAGAATACAAATATTTTTACTTTTGTACAAAAGTACTTCTCGGCTTATGTAGTTAAGCCTTTAAAAGCAACACACTAGCTTAGTGGAAAGCTTGTCACCTATTCACAAATCTTATGCAATAAAAATTGGCAACAGAAGTAACAAGTTGAGGGTCTTTTTATTTAGTCTTTACTTAAATCACTTATTTTCAGCATTTTGGAAATGTTGTGAGTAATGATAAGAAAATAAACAACGAGTACGCACAAATAAAATAGGAATGGAAAAAAGAGATGAGTACATATATAAAAATGTTTTCAATGTTCCTGCGTTGTTTTATTTTCATGATCCATGTTTACATTCTGTAACTCTCGTTTTCAATGTTCCTGCAACTCTCGCATCGACAAAATTAAGTCAATAAACTCTGAAAATTGAAACAAATCTGAGTTTTTTTTTGCATTTTTCAACGGTCTGAGTGAAAATTTAACCCATAAACGCAGCTAATAATAAAAAAATAATAGTTGTAGTGCTTTCAGAGTTTTATGTTTCTAGGTCCTAATTCTCATTGGACTGTTGCACCACCTACTTACTTAATGATTAAAACTGGCTTCGAATAACTAAATAATATTTCTCTAAATGCGTAATTTAGAATTGTTTCTAAATCTTCATTGTTCTGGCACCTAACAAGAGTAATTAATTTCACTTCATATTCGAATGATATTTCTCCCAAACGAACGCAATGAGAGTACCAAAAAGTTGTTCATCCACAATTTTGAATTTTCTTTGAACACCTCTGAACAGCTGACATAGAGGAAATATATTATCTAGAGTCCCGACTTAATGGGTTTGCTCTCTTTCGGCCTACAAACTAAATTGAGAGAATTTTGCCCATTAGCATAAGCATGTGTTAGTTCTCCCGTGCATTTCTTATGGGAAAATCCAGATTCTATGTAGTTGTTATGGGCTTTTGGTGAAGTCTGCACAATTAGGGCCCTTTCACACCAAACGAATCCGAATCAATCAGAATCACTCCGAATCAAGTTGAATCTGATTGACCAAGATTCGGCTTCGAGCGCTCCGTTTAAATGTGAAGGGATTCTTTTCCCGCCTTCAGACCGGACGAATCTGGTTCAATCAGGTTTGATTCGAGGTCGCACTTGATTCAACCTGTCAGATTCCTCGTCCGGTCAGTCTTGAATCAACAACCATACGAGATGGACGTGGAGTTATTAATTTTAAAAGTTAAAGAAAATAGTGCGATTTATGACGATGAAGAAGATGAAAGGATTTTTATAGATTCAGGTTGATTCAGCTGGTGTGAAAGAGTGGAGATGACGAATCAGATTCAACTTGATTCGAAGTGATGTTGCTGGTTAGTGGAGGGGAGAGGAGCGTGGATGAGGACAAGTCGATAAGGCAGTGAAACTACCTTACCGTGGCAGCAACATCTGGAAAAGGAAAGAGGAACACCAGGAAAAAGGGAAAGAGTGTCTACTCCCGAGAACGTGGCCTGCTTGCTATGCTCAGCATCAGCTCGTCGGATGTGGGGGGGATCTTGTTCCCGGAAGCAGACGTCACCAGCAGCCAAAAACACAAATCAGGCTGGTTTACTAAAAACAAAACGGACGGACGTTCACCACCCCAAGGGCACTGCCGGTGTTGATGCAGTGTGGCCTTTACCCACCCTACCATGAAAATCCTTGGCCATGTTTGGATTTTCCCAATATACTTTACCGTTCCAGTAAAAATCAGGTCCTTACCATCGTTGATAATCAGCTACCATCAGCACCCCTGAAAAGTTTTTAGTGAACCATTGTTTCACTCAAGTGAAACTGAAACCAAACCAAATAAAACTAACGCTTTCTTCTTTTAGCATGGGCGTCCAGTTTTATTGTTACGTTTAAACTCTTTTTTTTTTTGAACGAACCAATAACAAACAAAAGAATGAACAAAATCAAATTAACGAAATCAAATTAACAAAATGAATTAACCAAAAATTTAAATGAACAAAACTAAGAGAAAGAAAACAAAACGCAACAAAAAAAACAATCCTTAGAGTCATAGAAAACAACCAACAGTACATTCAAATACCCTTTTTGGTATTACCGTTAATCCTCAAAAAACGCCCTAGGATCACCTACCCCTAGAGAGCTCTGTGGTAGTGGGTTCTACCTAGCAAAATCAATACAACTTTTTTTTTCCGCGTTGACCCTTTCAACAAATGTTTTTTTTTTATTGCTTACACAGTATAATTAAGAAATTTAATTAATTAAGAAATTTAAATAATAAATTAATAAAAAAAATGGTAATTAATATTGAAATTTGGACGCCAATAAGTTTTTAATAAATAAAGACAAACACAAGCACATATCAACTTATCCGTCTGAATACTGCTGTATATATCGACTTGATTTTTAAAGTTTCCTCTTCCTTTTCTTTCGGGTTAGTGGGAGCTCCGATGGACGGGTTGGACCAGAAAATTCTCCCTTCACTTCCAATCGTTGAAAAACAATTCAATCTCTTCAGTCCTGTTAGGACGATCGGGGTTTGCTGATATTTAAGCACTTTTAATTATTTTTTTTTTTTAAATTTATCATTTGGTTCACCCTTATGTTTTTTTTTTTTCTTTTTTAGTTTTAATTTTAATCAAATAATTTCGATTTTTCTTTATTTCAGTTTAACACCTTTTCTTTTTTTTAAAATAAACTATGGCAGCACTCTGTCAACCCACTTGCTTCTCGATTTCATTTTTGAATCTCCAAAAAGTAATATTCGCCACTCTTGAATTTTTTTCTTTTTTGTCCTTTGCATCTCAAAAAAAAGGTGATCTTCACCACACTAGATTGTTTTTTGTTTTCAAATAATTAAAGTTTATTTAAAGTTAAATTAGTTTATTTCTTAAAAAAAAACTCTCAGAAATCTCGCAACCGAATCCTTTTTTTCTTCTTTTTCAAATTCTCACTCTACCACTCTTGAATTGTTTCTCTTTTTTTTTTTGTTTGTTTTTTCTTTTAATTCAATCAATTTTATTTTCAAAAATTTCTTTTTGTAGTTTAATCAGTTTGTTTTATTCAAAAAAAACTATTCCGCACTATTTTCACCCGCTTCTTTCTAGATTTTCCTCTTCGAACCCAAAAAAAACTTCTCCAAAAAAACTTCTCTAGTCAAAAAAAATCTCGATCTCTCCCACAAAACGAACCAACCAGAACAGAACTTTGACACCTCTCGGCAAAACATCCCACCCCAAAAACTAATCGTACGATCACCATAACTGCACAACAAGATCACCCGATTAACATCTCTTAATCTTCATATCGTTTACATGTCTCCGTATTGGTGAGCATAAATCACCATTTCCACACTCATCCCTTTTTATCTTCGAATTCGAACACGAAAATGAAATGGCTTGTGTAACTTTCGACAGATAGATGGTGTTTAAGGTTAAGGATCTAATTACATCCAGGCCCAGAATTGACGTTTGCATGAAATGGTCTATCTCAACTCAACCCCCATGTGAACTCAATCCCATGTAAACGTACAAAGTACAAAGTCTTAACAACTAGTTGTCGCTGTCATTCTACTGTAATCAAATCAATTCCAGAATTCAACAACCAACATGGTAGGTATGTAAATAACTTTTGTTTTGTTTATTATTTTATACTTCGTTTTATTATTTATGAACCTAATAATAATTGTTTTCTTTTTCAGGATATATCTAACCTTTCCCACATGGATTTTCGCACAACCAGGTAAGTATGTTTTTGTTTGTTTTTCTTTCTTCTTAACTAATCTTTTCCTTTTGCATTCTAGGTCAAGGAGCAGTTCACCAGGCGTCCGCAACAAAATTTGCTACTTATTGGGATACATTCCCAATAAGGAGTAAAAATACACGGAGTGGAGTCGGTCGCCTGGTATATGTATAAACAAAAATATTTGCAGATGCTGATGCTAAGGAGGACGATTACATTTTCACTGTGCTGTGGGGAAAAACCCACGGTTCAAGCCGGGCACAAAAAAGGTGTCCAGGTTTAGTTAACCTTTCTCCATCACCCACCGACGCCGCTTCAGTGAAGGTTAGTACCATTCGTATATACCTATTCTAACCTAATACTTTTTTTTTCTTTTATTCATTCTTTGTAACAGGTTGTATTTATTGAGTGGTATGAGGACAAAAGTCATTCACATTGAGTAGCGAACCATCTTTTCAACCAATTTTACTGCAGATATTTTTATGGGTGAGCGCTTTAAGTATTTTTATTTACATATTCTAGTATTAAGTGTTGTTAAGAACGTATAATTACTTTAAACATGCAAAACATCACAATTTAATAAATGAATTTCAATAAATAAATAAATATGGCAAAAATAAAACCTAAATCTAGTATCACAGTGGTGTAAAAAGGTCAAAAATAATAAAAATAAATAAAAAATTTGTAAATATCACAGATTAAGAAAAATATAATTAACTAAACTACTAAACTAAATTTAAGTAAATATCACAGATTAAGGAAAATATAATTAACTAAACTACAATTAAACTAAATTAATGTAAATATCACAGATTATTAAAAAAAATTAACTAAATTATCAGTCTTTAAAATGTATCAAATTTATAAAATCACAGATGATTAATAGTTTTTATCACAGTTTAGTACGTCAGTATATAATTCAAATTTTAATCAAAACATATAACAACATTTTAATAAATAACATTAAGTAACATAAGTAAAACCAATTTTAAGCATGCAATTAATAAAATTTCTAATAAATAAAATAAAATATAATGCGTTTATTAAGATAAACTTTTCAGGTACAGGGTGTTAATAAAAAAAAATCTCAGGTACTATGTGAAATAAATAACAAACATAAATAGGACAAATAAACTAAACAGTTGTATGGAGACTCAAAACCAATTCATCGAAAAAGGATTTCAGTTCAGAAAGACATATTTTTTATCGGGTTCTTAACTCAGTTTAGACTAAGTTTGACATCGACTTATTGTTTTAAGTCCTTTGCGTGAAATATGCCCATTTTCTTTCCGTTTAGGTTTTCGAGTTCATACATATGACTCCCTACTTGTTTAACAATTCGACACTTAACGTATTTTGGGGACAGCTTGGCGGACAAATATTTTGAAGAGTCGCTCAAAATAAAATTATTTCTATATACTTCCTGTCCGGGCACATATCGGGTATTTTTAGTTCGGACATTATATATTTTCGCCGACTTCTCATTTGCTTTGGAAATATTTTCACGAATTTGATTTCGAATGCATTGCAATCGGCTTTGTCGGGGGAGAATCAACAACTCGTTGTCGTCCATCGCGTTCAACTTTTTCGCAAGTTCATAACTACTACCGTGCATCATCATATTAGTACCAAATAAAGCATAATATGGGGATACACCAGTAGCACTATGAACTGAACTCCTTAACGCACACGCAATATCGCTAAGGTGCGTATCCCATTCTCTTTGATCGTTTTTAAGGTATGATCGGATAGCAGCTAACAACGAGCGGTTAACCCTTTCCGACGCATTCGATTGCGGTGAATAAAAAGCTGTTTTAAAATGTCTTATTCCATATTTGGTAATAAGGTTCTGAAACTCTTTCCCCACAAATTGTTTTCCATTATCAGAATGGATTATGTTTGGAACTCCAAACATATTGAAAACTTCTTCTTTCAAAAATTTGACAACTTTCGATGAAGTTGCTTTTCTTAAAGCTTTTAATAACACAAATTTGGACAAATGGTCTAAAACAACGAAAACATACACATTTCCTAATTTTGACCTAGGATAAGGCCCTAAAAAGTCAATGTATATTTTTTCGAAAGGACGATTACTACAATAGGACGTTACAATAGGTGGACGAGTAACTTGATTTGACGCTTTACATTGCTTACACACACTACAGTTAGAAACATAAACGCGAACATGCACAGTCATATTAGGCCAGTAAAAATATTGTCTAATCCGATCTAAAGTTTTGGCTATTCCACCATGGGCAGCCTTAGGGGGATCATGGGCCCTACTTATAATTTCTTCTGTCAGACCTGACGGAACCCAAAGAAGCCAAGAATGCTCTTGCATCTCTTCTTCACCTAACTTCTTGAAAGCTTTCTTATAAACGTATTTATCTACAATTTTTAAGTCGGGAAGTTCGTCTGGGCGATTATATATTACTTCTATCAGATCTAGGTATTCTTCGGATTGGAATTCGCATGATTCCAAGTCGATCAACGGGGCAACATCATCAAAAGCCAGAGAATCTACATGTACCCGAGAAAGAGTATCCGGTACTATGTGTTGGCTACCTTTACGGTGCTGTATGTCGAAGACATAAGCCTGTAACGACAAACTCCACCTGGCTAGTTTCCCACTTAAGTCTTTCATACTCATCAGCCATTGAAGGCTGGAGTGATCAGTAATGACAGTGAAGTCCATGCCTTCGACATACGGCCTGAATTTCTTCACAGCCATCACCGCGGCCATGCACTCCTTCTCGGTCACACTGTAATTTCTCTGACTTTTGTTAAATTTCTGCGAGAAATAAGCGATTGGGTATTCTTCTCCCTCATCATCTACTTGAGACAATACAGCTCCTATACCCACGTCCGAAGCATCGCACTGGATAAAAAATCTTTTAGAAAAATCCGGGCGTGAAAGAACCGGAGCAGAGATCAACGCTTCCTTCAAATCTTCGAAAGCTTTCAACGCTTCTTCCGTCATCTTAAACTTCGCGTTTTTCTTTTTAGTTAAGTCAGTTAGCGGGGCGGTCAGGGTGGAGAAATCTTTAATGAATTTTCGATACCAACCTGCCATGCCCATTAACCTCCGAACTTGTCTGACAGTTTTTGGGATCGGGAAATCTTTTACGGCTTCTACTTTCGCTGGATCGGTTTTGAATTTCCCACCACCAACAATGAAGCCCAAATACTTCAACTCCTTGAAGCAAAACTTTGACTTCTTCATGTTGATGGTGAGATTAGCCTTGCGCAAACATTCGGCTACTTCCTTTAACAAAGCGAGATGGGTCTCAAAATCCGGCGCCATGATAAGCAAATCATCAAGGTACACAAAGACACGCTCCCTAAGTCGTGCAGGAATCACCTTGTCCATCAACTGGCTCAACCGTTGAGCATCATTACACAGCCCAAACGGCATCACAGTGAATTGGTACAAGGGTCTTCCCGGTACCGCAAAGGCAGTCTTTTCTCTACTCTGCTTCTCCAGCGGTATTTGCCAAAATGCTTCTTTCAAATCTATACTACTCATGTATATGGCATCCGGAAATCGGCTGGTGAGTCCCTCGATATGAGGCAGAGGATTAGCGTTCTTTTTCGTCAGTGCGTTCACCTTACGCGAATCGAGGCAAAGTCGATTTTTGCCTGGTTTCCGCAAGAGAACCACTGGCGAACACCACGGACTTTCACTCTGCTCAATAACGCCGAGACTCAACATCCGATCCAATTCTTCGTATAGTATGGCTTGTATCGCTGGAGACACAGGGTAGTGACGCTGTTTCACAGGGAGAGCATCCCCTGTATCAATGATGTGCTCCATTAACGCCGTCTTTCCAAGGCCGTCGCGTTCAAAACATAAAAACTGATCTTTTACTGCATCTAGTCTGGCTTGCTGCTCAGAACTCAACTGATGTGCATTCGGATCAAATGGTTCATCCATCGAAAGACTACTTATAATATTTGGGGCTAACCGAAACACTTTCCAGAAATCTACGCCGAGGTAGACTTCCTGGTCTAAACTAGGCACTAGAAAGAAGGCAAGACTCTCTTCTCTCTCCTTATACTGCACGTTCAGTTCAACTTTCCCTACAATGGACTGGCTTTTTCCGTCGGCTGTTTTGACTCCGGACTTATATGGCGTTACTCGACAACCGAGCTCCTTGACCAGTTGCATACAATTTTTGCCAAGTATGCTGACACTGGCTCCGCTGTCTAGCAAACCTAAAAACTCTTTCGGCCCTAATTTGATTTTTGCATACGGTCTAGGATCTGACTCTAGATTCAAAACAGTCGACAAAATTTTGGTTTCGGTCTCTTTTCGGGCTTTATATCGGGCCCTTGCCTTTAAAATATCATTCGACGGGGTATACCCTTTGCTATTAAAAATACGATTTTTTGCTTTATTATACTCTTTTATACGGACATGTAACGGCTTTATTTTTGAATAATTTTGTGTAATTTTATTATCTAAGTTTATTTTTGTACTTTCTTCTCGTTTTAAAATTTTAACTTTTTTCTCACTTTCATAGGGAAACTTATCTACTACTATTTCTTTTTCAGATTCTTTATTTTGGTTTTGGGTTTCTATGTTTATTGGGGGTACTATTTTGGGATTGCACGCGATTCCCCCGGAGCCTTCGCGTCCCTCGCTCGGTTTTCCGAGTGGCATCGCGTACAGTTGGTTGTATAGTAACCTTCTAGACCGCAGTTGTAGCAATGAACAATGCGTCTTTCTGAGGGGCAGTGGAACCATGTATGGCCCTGCTCCTTGCAGTTCCAACACTCAAGAGTTGAAGCATCGACTTGTTTCCGAGGAGGATTTTTGGATCGTGCCTGACCGAACTGATAAGCCGCTAGTTGTTCCTCAGAAGGCTGGTATTCTTCTTCATACTTCAGCTCGTTCACACCAAACCTAGCTGGAGGTCTACCAGATGGTTTCGGTAGTTCCCGATCTCTCTTCGGAAACGCCGCTTCTGCTTCCTTGCAGGCGTACCTCAGCTGATCAAGGGAAAAGATAGCTTGAGGATACACTAAATTTCTCAATTTTTCGTTGAGGTTCCGTTTTATAATTTTAACCATGTCGAGCTCAGGAATTGGCTTGCGCAACTGATACCTCATTTTATTGATTGCTACGAAGAATTCCTAACTACTTTCGTAGGAATATTGTTTGCGATCTAAAATATTTCTTACAATTTCTAGATCAGTCATCGGGTTCTGATATCGGCTAAGCAAAGCTTCTTTTAATATTGGCCAGTCTAAATCTTTATCTACCTGATACTGCCAGAACCAATCGTATGCTGGACCCGAGAGCAGTTGGTGGAAGTCTCTCAGTACCTCCTTCCACGGAGATGCATATTGCTTCTGCTGTTTTTCTACCCTTAACACAAATTCTTCGACTGTCAGGTTGTTTGACAGACCGTCGAACTTCCCTATGCCCCACTTATCTACCCTTGTTGGAGCGCGATATCCAGCAGTCATGTACGGACTTATAACTGGAGGCGGATAAGGAAAAGGTGTATATGGAGTTTGAAAACTCCCAAAAACTGTATCTCGATGCCCTACTGGTACGAACGCACTTCTACCTTGATCAGCTAAAGGATTCGCATACACTGGTGGTGGCCCTGCCGGAGCAGGGTTATAGCTAGCTATTGGTGGTGGACCTACCTGCACTGGATTTGGTATTGGTGGCTGCACTGTGGCGACAGGTGGTTGACTAGGTGTCGGAATACTGACTGGTGGAACTGGCATCGCCAGGGTTAACTTTTCCAGAAAACCACTTAGTTGATTCTGGATACTTTCATTGATAGCTCTCTCAACATTATGTTGTAATGCATCCTGACATCTAGACATGCTTCTGGTAATTTCAGATTGTATAAATGTTTTTACATTCTCAGCTATAACTTCTTTTTCTTTTGTTTTAGGCCATGAACGAATCAGAGTATCGAGTACACCTCTAGATCCCTGGTTGGTATGGTTACCTATTGCCCTATCATCAAATTCTGGACCTAGAGCTTGCCTAACCGTGTTGTCGATCCTTGCCCCACTAAGATCACTATAAGGCGGGGTAGAGATCGAACTGGTGTTACTACTGGCATTCGGATCGTTTGTGTTTTTACCGTTTGGATTAGTGCCATTTGCATTTGGTGTTATGGGAGTTGAAACATTCGTTACTACACCGTTAGAACGAGATGTGGATCGGGCTTGTCTATCAGTTGGAGGTGGTGAGTGTACGACTCGACGCCTAACACCTGTGTTTGTATTTATTGTCATTCTCTCCTCTTCTATTTCAGCATCTCTAATCATTCGCTGGATACGTTCATCTTCATCTTTATTATTTCCGTGTGCCATTTTTACAAAAATATAATTAACTGTTTTAACAAAACTAACGAATATGCGAACGTAATTGAAAAGTAAACTTATACAAAAGTGGTGAGTTTTGAACTAATTTAATTTCTTTTTCCTTTTCTTGAAAACCTTTTTTTTTCAAAAACTAATACCTAACAGTAAAGTAATGAACAAAAAAAATATTGTAATGGAAATGAATATGAATTAATTAATCAAAAAAACTGTAACCTTTCACCTAAATTTAACAAAAAAAATATGAAACTTGTAACAAAAAAAATGTATGTAAATGAAAAACAAAAAATGTAGTTAACGAAAAAACTGAATAAATAAATAAATTAATAAATAAATAACAAAAATAATTAACGATAAATGTTTAAATAAACAAAAGGAAATAAATATAAATAACGAAGAACGAAAATTGAAATTAATAAATTCAAGATTTTTGAAAGTATATTTGAATGTAATCAAAAACTTAATTTTATGGAATTCAAAAAAGATATAAATGTATTTTCAAAAAAAAAATGAAAAAAACAAAAAAAGCTTGTAATTAATTATAGAATTGTTTTCAAGAACTGTTAAACTAAATCTAGTAAATTTTCAAAAACAAGTTTTGAAAAACAATTTATAATTCAAAAAGGAATTGGGTAACAAAAAAAACTATCACTATAAACCAATTTCTAAATTATATCTTTTTGAAAAACTTAAAGTAATTTTTCATTAAAAAAAACTCAAATTTTGCAAAAAGTATTTAGAAATTATTCCTAAAATCTCCAATATCAGAATTTTATTTTATCAAAAATAGTTGAATTAGAAAATTAAGAAAGCAATTGTAAACTTTAACTAAATAAATAAGCCAAAAAAACTAAACTGAAAACCAAACTTTTCACTAAACAGAAAAATCTTTGGAAAAATTTCAAATAATTACTTAATTCCTAGTTTCAAAACTGAAAATTTTAAATTCCTTTTTTTTTTTAAACAAAAAAAAAAAAGATAAATTTCAATTTGAACTAAATTAAGTTCTTCTTAACTAAGGCTTAAAATTTCTTTTATCAAAAAAACTTAAACTATTTCACGAAAATTCTCAAAGAAAAAAAACCAAAAACGAAAACAGGTTAACTTTTCCAGAAAACCACTTAGTTGATTCTGGATACTTTCATTGATAGCTCTCTCAACATTATGTTGTAATGCATCCTGACATCTAGACATGCTTCTGGTAATTTCAGATTGTATAAATGTTTTTACATTCTCAGCTATAACTTCTTTTTCTTTTGTTTTAGGCCATGAACGAATCAGAGTATCGAGTACACCTCTAGATCCCTGGTTGGTATGGTTACCTATTGCCCTATCATCAAATTCTGGACCTAGAGCTTGCCTAACCGTGTTGTCGATCCTTGCCCCACTAAGATCACTATAAGGCGGGGTAGAGATCGAACTGGTGTTACTACTGGCATTCGGATCGTTTGTGTTTTTACCGTTTGGATTAGTGCCATTTGCATTTGGTGTTATGGGAGTTGAAACATTCGTTACTACACCGTTAGAACGAGATGTGGATCGGGCTTGTCTATCAGTTGGAGGTGGTGAGTGTACGACTCGACGCCTAACACCTGTGTTTGTATTTATTGTCATTCTCTCCTCTTCTATTTCAGCATCTCTAATCATTCGCTGGATACGTTCATCTTCATCTTTATTATTTCCGTGTGCCATTTTTACAAAAATATAATTAACTGTTTTAACAAAACTAACGAATATGCGAACGTAATTGAAAAGTAAACTTATACAAAAGTGGTGAGTTTTGAACTAATTTAATTTCTTTTTCCTTTTCTTGAAAACCTTTTTTTTCAAAAACTAATACCTAACAGTAAAGTAATGAACAAAAAAAATATTGCAATGGAAATGAATATGAATTAATTAATCAAAAAAACTGTAACCTTTCACCTAAATTTAACAAAAAAAATATGAAACTTGTAACAAAAAAAATGTATGTAAATGAAAAACAAAAAATGTTAACGAAAAAACTGAATAAATAAATAAATTAATAAATAAATAACAAAAATAATTAACGATAAATGTTTAAATAAACAAAAGGAAATAAATATAAATAACGAAGAACGAAAATTGAAATTAATAAATTCAAGATTTTTGAAAGTATATTTGAATGTAATCAAAAACTTAATTTTATGGAATTCAAAAAAGATATAAATGTATTTTCAAAAAAAAAATGAAAAAAACAAAAAAAGCTTGTAATTAATTATAGAATTGTTTTCAAGAACTGTTAAACTAAATCTAGTAAATTTTCAAAAACAAGTTTTGAAAAACAATTTATAATTCAAAAAGGAATTGGGTAACAAAAAAAACTATCACTATAAACCAATTTCTAAATTATATCTTTTTGAAAAACTTAAAGTAATTTTTCATTAAAAAAAACTCAAATTTTGCAAAAAGTATTTAGAAATTATTCCTAAAATCTCCAATATCAGAATTTTATTTTATCAAAAATAGTTGAATTAGAAAATTAAGAAAGCAATTGTAAACTTTAACTAAATAAATAAGCCAAAAAAACTAAACTGAAAACCAAACTTTTCACTAAACAGAAAAATCTTTGGAAAAATTTCAAATAATTACTTAATTCCTAGTTTCAAAACTGAAAATTTTAAATTCCTTTTTTTTTTAAACAAAAAAAAAAAGATAAATTTCAATTTGAACTAAATTAAGTTCTTCTTAACTAAGGCTTAAAATTTCTTTTATCAAAAAAACTTAAACTATTTCACGAAAATTCTCAAAGAAAAAAAACCAAAAACGAAAACAGATATCGAAGATAACAAAAAAGTGTATATTCGTTTTTGAACTTAAACTTAAGAAATGTTTTATATGTTTGTATTATTTTATGTTTTGTGTGTTTGTATTTATTTGTATGTATTTAAATTTTAATTTTTCCAAAATCCAAAAATAAATTTTCTTAAGGCGTATGTATTTGTTATAGGTTTTGTGTCATAAACATACGGGGTGCTTCAGGTAGTTTATTCAACGATGTTTGGACCTGAAGAGTTGGAACGACTTTCCTGTAACCATTTACTAGAATTTCGAGACTTCGGACGGACTAATTTAAACTTCCCTCTGGATGGTGAAATTCAAGGATAAGGAACAATTCAACAATTACATTACAAAGCTATTTTCCCATACCCGCAATTCAAGTCTGCCTCTAGGGCTTTCGTTGAAGACATGGCGTTAGAGAAAATAACCACACAAAAAGAGAAATGAATTTAAAAAAAATTCAAAAAAAAAAGAATTTATTGAAAATAATGCTACAATGTCCGACAACCTGCCAAACACGGTCACTATTTCAAAAAAAATGCTTTATAGAAAACTGTACAAAAGGAAAAGAAAATGAAAATGGTATAGAAAAGTAAAAAGAAATATAAGGATAAGGAAAAAGGAATACAAAACAAAGGTGGTAACTGAAACTTACTTCAACTTCCAGAGCCAGTCGCAATTCAAATCTAGCATGTCTGGGACTTCCTAGATGAAGACATACTGAACCCTGATGAGATCGCAGCAAGACCAGATAAAACACCTAACAAACATCAACCGCAGTCACTGAAAATTTTCAACAAATTGTCGCAATTTACACGAGTCCGTCTGTGACCTTCCCTGTAAAGACTTACAAAAGTTAAAAATTTTCAGTAAGTGTGGTTGTGAACTATAACAACATAAAAAAACAGAAACGAATACTACAAAAATCTAAGACGAATGCCTTAAACGTTGGCTTAAGCGTTGCCTTAGACGTTGGGCGCCATTTTGTTGCTGGTTAGTGGAGGGGAGAGGAGCGTGGATGAGGACAAGTCGATAAGGCAGTGAAACTACCTTACCGTGGCAGGAACATCTGGAAAAGGAAAGAGGAACACCAGGAAAAAGGGAAAGAGTGTCTACTCCCGAGAACGTGGCCTGCTTGCTATGCTCAGCATCAGCTCGTCGGATGTGGGGGGGATCTTGTTCCCGGAAGCAGACGTCACCAGCAGCCAAAAACACAAATCAGGCCGGTTTACTAAAAACAAAACGGACGGACGTTCACCACCCCAAGGGCACTGCCGGTGTTGATGCAGTGTGGCCTTTACCCACCCTACCATGAAAATCCTTGGCCATGTTTGGATTTTCCCAATATACTTTACCGTTCCAGTAAAAATCAGGTCCTTACCATCGTTGATAATCAGCTACCATCAGCACCCCTGAAAAGTTTTTAGTGAACCATTGTTTCACTCAAGTGAAACTGAAACCAAACCAAATAAAACTAACGCTTTCTTCTTTTAGCATGGGCGTCCAGTTTTATTGTTACGTTTAAACTTTTTTTTTTTGAACGAACCAATAACAAACAAAAGAATGAACAAAATCAAATTAACGAAATCAAATTAACAAAATGAATTAACCAAAAATTTAAATGAACAAAACTAAGAGAAAGAAAACAAAACGCAACAAAAAAAACAATCCTTAGAGTCATAGAAAACAACCAACAGTACATTCAAATACCCTTTTTGGTATTACCGTTAATCCTCAAAAAACGCCCTAGGATCACCTACCCCTAGAGAGCTCTGTGGAAGTGGGTTCTACCTAGCAAAATCAATACAACTTTTTTTTTCCGCGTTGACCCTTTCAACAAATGTTTTTTTTTATTGCTTACACAGTATAATTAAGAAATTTAATTAATTAAGAAATTTAAATAATAAATTAATAAAAAAAATGGTAATTAATATTGAAATTTGGACGCCAATAAGTTTTTAATAAATAGAGACAAACACAAGCACATATCAACTTATCCGTCTGAATACTGCTGTATATATCGACTTGATTTTTAAAGTTTCCTCTTCCTTTTCTTTCGGGTTAGTGGGAGCTCCGATGGACGGGTTGGACCAGAAAATTCTCCCTTCACTTCCAATCGTTGAAAAACAATTCAATCTCTTCAGTCCTGTTAGGACGATCGGGGTTTGCTGATATTTAAGCACTTTTAATTATTTTTTTTTTTTTAAATTTATCATTTGGTTCACCCTTATGTTTTTTTTTTCTTTTTTAGTTTTAATTTTAATCAAATAATTTCGATTTTTCTTTATTTCAGTTTAACACCTTTTCTTTTTTTTTAAATAAACTATGGCAGCACTCTGTCAACCCACTTGCTTCTCGATTTCATTTTTGAATCTTGAATTTTGAATTTTTTTTGAAATTGAATTTTTTTCTTTTTTGTCCTTTGAATCTCAAAAAAAAAAAGGTGATCTTCACCACACTAGATTGTTTTTTGTTTTCAAATAATTAAAGTTTATTTAAAGTTAAATTAGTTTATTTCTTAAAAAAAAACTCTCAGAAATCTCGCAACCGAATCCTTTTTTTCTTCTTTTTCAAATTCTCACTCTACCACTCTTGAATTGTTTCTCTTTTTTTTTTTGTTTGTTTTTTCTTTTAATTCAATCAATTTTATTTTCAAAAATTTCTTTTTGTAGTTTAATCAGTTTGTTTTATTCAAAAAAAACTATCCCGCACTATTTTCACCCGCTTCTTTCTAGATTTTCCTCTTCGAACCCAAAAAAAACTTCTCCAAAAAAACTTCTCTAGTCAAAAAAAATCTCGATCTCTCCCACAAAACGAACCAACCAGAACAGAACTTTGACACCTCTCGGCAAAACATCCCACCCCAAAAACTAATCGTACGATCACCCTAACTGCACAACAAGATCACCCGGTTAACATCTCTTAATCTTCATATCGTTTACATGTCTCCGTATTGGTGAGCATAAATCACCATTTCCACACTCATCCCTTTTTATCTTCGAATTCGAACACGAAAATGAAATGGCTTGTGTAACTTTCGACAGATAGATGGTGTTTAAGGTTAAGGATCTAATTACATCCAGGCCCAGAATTGACGTTTGCATGAAATGGTCTATCTCAACTCAACCCCCATGTGAACTCAATCCCATGTAAACGTACAAAGTACAAAGTCTTAACAACTAGTTGTCGCTGTCATTCTACTGTAATCAAATCAATTCCAGAATTCAACAACCAACATGGTAGGTATGTAAATAACTTTTGTTTTGTTTATTATTTTATACTTCGTTTTATTATTTATGAACCTAATAATAATTGTTTTCTTTTTCAGGATATATCTAACCTTTCCCACATGGATTTTCGCACAACCAGGTAAGTATGTTTTTGTTTGTTTTTCTTTCTTCTTAACTAATCTTTTCCTTTTGCATTCTAGGTCAAGGAGCAGTTCACCAGGCGTCCGCAACAGTGATCCAGATTGATTCGGATTCGTTTGGTGTGAAAGGGGCCTTAGGGGGAAAACAATGTGAGGTGAACTCAGCCGTTCAAAAAAGAGATCCGTTGAATTCAAAAATTGAAAAATGAATGCAATATTTTAAGAAAAATGAATTTTGCAACTTCTTTTTAGTGAAAACTGTGCTAAAAATAATATTTGACTGCTTTTGGCAAACAAATTCTATGATTTTTATGAAAAGTTTCGCTAAAAACAGAAAAAATCATGCAGAAAGTATAGGCGCACCCCAGAACTGCAATGCGAACGTGGCCCAATTTGAGTTGTTCCCAGTTTTGACAGATCAACAGCGAGGTGAGTATTTTGACAACGAAAATTAAAAGGAAAACGAAATACAATTTCTGCGATTTAAATAAATCATAACAAAAGTCAAAATTAATAAAAACAAAGTTGTTAATAGTACTCCTGATCAAATGTTTTATATATATTTTATAAACTATTTCATACAAAATGATCCGAAGTCAACTATCTAAAACGTGCTATAGCTGATAGAGGATTCTTTCCGGATCTTTTTCCAGACACGCACCGCTGGGTAAGTTGTATATTGTTTTGTATGTTTATAAAAACTACAAGAACTCGTAATGAATTACATTCCGTTCTTCTTAAAACGGTAGTCGGGAAATGACAAAACTTTTCACAAGTAAACAACATACGATCTACGCCGGCTTTGATCCAACTGCCGATAGTCTACACGTTGGCAATCTCCTGGTAATAATGGGACTTCTGCATTGCCAGCGAGAAGGACACAATCCAATTGCGTTAGTTGGAGGAGCTACAGGTCTTATCGGTGATCCTAGTGGCAAAAAAAAACAGAACGAAACCAACTAGGGTCGTCGGTCATTGAGACAAATTAATTGCTATAGAAAAACAGCTTAATAGAATATTCAAGAATCAGCAGGATGTACTTTTGGACACTAGTAAAAACAAAAGTGACCTATCTCCTATAAGGTAACTATAATAGAAACCTAATGCGCTTTAAAAACTCAATCGTTTTGATAACCTTTCTTTCAGAGTCGTCAACAATGCATCATGGTACGAAAATCTGAATGTAGAGGACTTTGTTGCCAATATGGGAAGACACTTTCGAATGGCATCAATGCTCTCAATATCATCAGTCCAGTGGCGACTTGAGAGTGCAGCTGGAATGAGCTTTACCGAATTCACATATCAAATTTTCCAAGCTTATGACTGGTTGCATTTGCTTCAGAAATACGATTGTCGCTTCCAAATGGGAGGCAGTGACCAAATGGGCAACTTAATGGCTGGCCACGAACTCATCAGCAGAGTAGAAAAAAAGAAATCAGTATTTGGAATGACACTGCCTCTTGTTACCAAAGAAGAAGGAGACAAGGTCGGAAAATCTGCTGGCAATGGTATTTGGCTGGACGGAGAAAAAACGTCGCCATTTTCTCTCTATCAGTTCTTTTTGAAAATGCCAGATTCTGAAGTCGAGTAGCTTCTCAAGTTGTTCACTTTTATCCCACTGAAAGAAATTGCGTTTCTCATGGAAGAATATAAAAAAACACCAGAGAGGAGAAAAGCACAAACGATTCTAGCTGAATATGTGACGCTTCTAGTCCATGTAAGTAATTTTTAATAAACAAATAAATTACTACTTTTAGCTTTTTAAGTTTTTCTCATTCCAGAGGCGGGTCTAAAACAAGCCGAAAAAGTCACAGAGGCGCTCTATAAGGACAATGTTGAAGGACTAGGTGAACTGAATTACAACGAAATCCGATAGATTTTTTATGGAGCTTCCGTCGTTGAGATTTTTCCAGAGCCTGGAATATCCATATGTTGTTTTCAAATTGTTTGAGTTTGGTTTTCTAACAAACATTCCAAATATCCATATGCAATTATATGGATTCTTTAAGAAGCATTTTTTGAGAAAGGCCATTCGACGTTTTCTTAGTCATATGCTAATTGAAAATAGTCCATTTTAAAAGCAAATGTAGTTTCTGTGTTTCGTTCCCATTTTCATATTCAAAACTTTAAGACCAATGTGTACCTAAAAAATAAATTAGGTGGCGCAACAGTCCGTAGAGAACCAGGGCCTAGTGACTTACAACTCTCAACCATTCCTGTGTGCGAGTAATGTTGTCAGGGATGGAGGGGACCTACAATTTATATGCCGAATCCGAGCGGCTAATTTTGAGAAAACACTTGTTCATGACAAGAATTACTCTTGGAGAATTTGTCAATTCCTCGCAAGAGGCAGTACTCGTGAAAACTCTTTTTTTTTTTAATTAAGGTGGCACAGGCAGGGATTGAACCCAAGACCTCTCGCATGACAGTCCAACGCACTAACCATCATGCCACGGGTACTCCAATGTGTACCTATATCCTCTTAAATCCTTTCCAATTTTCCTAACGCTCACACTGTCTTTTAATAAAACATATAAAGGTATTTTATAACCCCTTCAAAACCTGTAAGTTATAAAAAAAATCTTTGTAACAGCTAATAACTAATGAAAGATCAGCTTTTATATAATTTAATTATCGAAAAAGTACATTTTTTATTAATGTTCCCTTAAATATCAAAATTCAAACAACTATATTATATTCTATTCCTGACAACATTACTCGCACATAGTAATGGTTGAGAGTCATAAGTCACAAGGCCCTAGTTCTCAACGAATTGTTGCGCCACCTAATTTATTTATTTATTTTTATTATAGCTATTGGATATACTCGTAACATACGTATAAGGCTTTTAGAGGCTATCAAAACTCATGAAGTAACTATTTTTCAAAAATGTTTGTGATGGTTTTCCAAATCCGTTTAAAGTTTTTCAAAACTTTGGGTAGAGTCAAATGAAAACACATGAGTCTTCTCATAACGAATATACAAATTACGAAAACTAAGTCAAATACTAAAATGATTTAAACTGTAGTTTAAATGCAAAGATATGTACATTGTACTTTGCAAAATCATTTTGTAAAGTTAAGGGATACGTTGTGTACGAACGTGATGAAAAAAAAGTTTTTAATTTTGTGGAATTGAACACATGCTTCCATAAAGAAAAAAATACAATCTACTTAATTCAGCTTTTTTCTTTTATTATTTGCGAGTTGATCACCATATACATATTTGAATTCTTTTCTTTTACTTTCACTCTGTGGAATCAGAAGATGTTGCTATTGTTGCTACTGCAAGTCTTTTCTTTAGAGCAGCGGCTTGTATTATATTTCTTGGTGGATGATGCATTGGCCGATGTTGTTGGAAACCCTAAAGAATTATATCATTTAAAATATTCCTGTTTGGATCACTCGTAAGTTAATCAATTAACAAACCTGAATTGCCTGCATAATCTGGAATTGCTGTTACTGCTGTTGAGTCGTTCCAGCACCAACACTCAGCTGCTGGGAGAAGCGCGTTAGCGATCGACTTCGGAAAGTCGAAGCTTGTTACTTATCTAGTAACAATGAAAAACGCCTTTTTTAAGTAGTCCAATTTATTACAAAATTATTTAAAGTTTTATTACAAAATTGTCCAACTAAAAAATTTAAGTGCGTTAGGCGCAGACAACTTTTCATGAGTAAAAGCGTTAATATTTAAATTTCTGAGATTAAGAATGTGAGAATGAGAAGAATAAAGTAAATAAAAAAGAGACCACCTTATGATGGTGGACACGTTCAGTGCAAGCCCATTTCCATCATGGGCATGTTCAAGTATCTTGTCTTTTTTGTTCTACATCAGCAACATTTCCCCCACCCAGCAAGGGAGCTCCTCCGACTGCTGTCTTGCTCTCTGTAGTTTGACTGATGTTTAACAAAGCTAACCTTGCCACCGGTCGATCAAAAACACCACTTGCCGTCTTCACTGTCGCCCTTCTCACCTGACCATCCTTGGAAATGACTGTACTGGTAATGATCCCCTTTGGCCAAGTACACCTCGGCAAATTTTCATCGATGATCAGAACAACGTCGCCCGTCTTCACTGGTTCAGCCTTCTGGAACCATTTTGTACGCTTTGTAAGAGTTGGTAGGTACTCACGCACCCATCGCTTCCAGAAAATGTTTGCAATCTGTTGTATCTGCCGCCAATCCTTACGTGACATAAGCTCACGATCATTATCGTTTACAAGCCCCTTATTTCCATTTGATGACCCGAGAATAAAATGGTTCGGTGTCAACGCTTCTTCGTCGTCAGGTCCCAAAGTAACATAAGTAAGAGGTCGTGAGTTCACCACTGCTTCTATTTCGATTAAAGCTGATTGGAAAGTTTCATCATTCAGGCGCTTGTTTCCCATGACTTCTCTGAGGATCTTCTTCACTGTACCGATTAGTCGCTCCCAACTGCCTCCCATGTGTGGAGCGGCTGGAGGATTGAAGAACCATTTCGTATGTGGAGATGTAAACTTGGAAAGTAGAGTATTCTTGCTAATTAGCTGAAACTGGTCTTTTAGCTCTTTTTCCGCGCCAACAAAGTTCGTTCCATTGTCTGAATAGAATTCAGATGGCTTTCCTCTTCCTGCAATGAAACGCTGGATACTCAAGATGCAAGAATCTGTCGACAGAGAAAACGCCACTTCTATATGAATCGCCCTGCTAGTGAGACACGTAAATAAGACCCCCCAACGTTTCACTTGACTTCTGCCTTGCACAACTAAAATTGGCCCGAAATAGTCGACACCAACAAATGTAAACGGCCTTCTAAACGGTCCAAGACGAGCTCGAGGTAACTGCGCCATCTGAGGAAACTGCGGTGTTGCACTTTTTATACTGCAGTGGCCACATTGAGTTCTAACTGACCTAACTAATGTTCTTAATGCGGGTATATAATATCGTTGCCTAACCTCATTGTATACTGTAGCATCGCAAAGGTGTTTAAAATGTCTATGGTAGAAATCTATAATCAGAAAGCTCACCCTATTTTTCCTTGATAGAAGTATTGGTCGTCTGGTTTCTTCTTTAACGAAATCTGCGTAGTTAATTCGTCCTTCTAGGCGCAGAATTCCATCATCATCAATACAAGGGTTAAGTTTGTATATTTCACTCGTTTTCGAAATCTGGTCACCCCTTTTAAGCATTGCCAATTCGTCCGCGAACTCAGCCCACTGCGCCATTCTCCATAAGATTACCTCCGCCCTTCGCATCTCGTCTGACCGAATATTTCCCATTACCAATTCATCGGATGATGGCTCTATCGAAATCGGATCAGTGTCCATCGCCCTTGCTTTTGCTTTCCTTTGAAGATTTTGACAATATCTGACAATCCATGACACCACCTTGCGAAGACGCTCCCATGTAGAAAAACGATTAAAGTCTATTACCAATTCTTGGATTCCCTTTTCCATCTGGCTCACGTTCTCTCGCATCACCATTACGTATTTAGGTCGTAGTTCTTCTTCGCAGACGTCTTTTTGTTTGCAGGTAACTTCTTTAGGCCAATACTCCTCCGGCTGGAGCAAAAACCCTGGTGCTGTAAACCATCTACTATTCGGATCAAAACAAGGTTCCTTTGTCCATTTTGTTGCTTCGTCCGCGACATTCAAGTTACTGGGTACCCATCGCCATTCATCAACTTTTGTTTTCTCTTGTATCTCCCCGATGCGGAACATCACGAATGGCTTGTACATTTTTGCATCAGCGCGCAACCACTGTAAGACCGTTTTTGAGTCTGTCCAAAAGAACTTCGTTTCTATTGTGAAACCATGACCCTTAACAATCGTCTTAGTGAGTCGGGCACCCAATAAGGCTGCCTGGAGCTCCAGCCTGGGAATTGAAACTGGGAGCAGTGGGGTTACCTTGTTCTTTGCTCCGACCATTCCGTTGAAAAACTATCACAGAACCTCAGATATGCCACAGCTGCGAATGCGTCTTCACTGGCGTCCATAAATATGTGCAACTGCACTGAAACACCATCGCTCATTGATAATGTGTTGTAGCATCTTGGAATTCGCACATGCTCCACATTTGACAATATTCGCCGCCATGACTCCCATTTGGTTGCTAATGAGCCTTCGATGTGGTCATCCCATTCTAGTTTCCGCCGCCAAACGTCTTGGAGAAGTACTTTAATCCTCACCAAGTAAAAGACCAAGAAACCTAGAGGATCAAAAATAGACATTAAAATTCTAAGTAACTGACGCTTCGTAGGCAATCTGGATCCAGACAAAACATCCTCGTGTGTTTTGATAAACTTCAATGAAAAGGTGAATACGTCATCAATTGGAAGCCACCACAAGCCTAAGACCTTAGCAATATTGTTTTCGTTCCCACAATCTATGACCCGACTTCCACCTTCTATAGGTTGTCCAAGAGACTTAAGGACCTCCGATGAATTTGACATCCAACTTCTCATTCGAAATCCCGCCTTAGAATGGATCTCTCGCACGTCTTTGGTCAGTTGCACAGCCTCGCCAACAGTGGATACACTATCCAATAAATCGTCCATGTAATGGTGTTTAATAATGCTCTCCACAGCTCGTGGATACTTCTCGGAGAACTCAGCAGCGTTTATATCTTTGACGTATAACGCTATGCTCGGAGAACATGAAGCTCCAAAGGTAAGTACCTCCATTTGATAGATGTCTGGTTTGCGATTTTCTTCACCAATGCGCCAAAGAAAACGTTGGGCGCACTGGTCATCCTTGCGCACTCGTACTTGGTGGAACATTTCTTCTATGTCGCCAGTAATCGCCACTTTATTCGATCGGAATCCATATAAAACTTCAGGAAGCTCTTTCAATTGGTCAGGACCCTTTAATAGCATCTTGTTCAGCGAGACACCATTGACTGAGGCCGCTGCGTCCCAAACTAACCGAATCTTGCCAGGCTTATTTGGATTTATAACGATGAATATCGGCAGATACCAAGTCTTCGACGATGATGAACAATCTTCTTCTTCTCCATTACATCTTCTCGCATAGCCTTTCTGCACCAAACTGGCGACCTGTTGGTTGATGTTGGAAATAACCATAGGATCAGAACGTACATTTTTCTTCAAACAGCAAAGGCGCTTAAGAGCCATATGATAACTATTCGGCATACTAAAGTCTTCATACCGCCACAAAAGTCCACACTCAAAGGAACCATCGACTCGCTTCGTTGTAGCTGCGAGTATTTCTTTTGCTCTCAAGTCATCTTTTGACTCCGTTCGAACTTGAACTTGAGAAACACCACTGTCTTCCAAAACAAAATGTCGCTTGACCAATTCGTGTAAATCCTCCTCGCACTCGCAAATCTGGAAGTTACCACAAGATTGGTAATCGCTTTCGCTACCACCACTGATACACCAACCCAATCTAGTTTTCAAGGCAATTGGTTCATTCCACTTGCCTTCTCGGACTTTCAAGGCCACAGCTGCCTTTTCGTTATTCAGTCCAATTAAAATTCCACATTCAGCTTTGCTGTATGGCAACAACGGCAGCCCCTTGAGATGATGGAACTTCTCTATAAACTCTTGTGACAAGGATTGTGATGGCAGGGCAAGTGACTTGACTGTTCTCACCCCATTTAACCGCACGCTCGAATACTTCTCCTTTTCAGCACCGTTTGCCGAAATCGATAACGACACAACTTCAGACTCTTCTTCACGGCGAGTGGAATTGGCTGTCCATCTGAGGCACAACGGTTTAGGAGTACCTTTCAACTTTAATTTTTGCGCTATTGATTCCTCTAGCAGCGTGAGGGAAGACCCACTATCCAAAAAGGCATACGTATGAATATCCTTTCCATTGCCATGCAACACCACTGGCAAAATTCGGAATAGCGTTCCCTTTTCTTTGTCGTTCTGATGAGAGTAGCATGCACCCACATCTTTACCACCTCCAGAATGCAACAGCGGATGATATTTCAGCCTACAGCCTCCAATGCCACACTCTTTCATATTGTTGCACCTTACTCGTTTCGAATGCTTAAGACACATGCACAGTGCCTTCTCTGAAACAAGCTTCTGACGATCTTTAACAGAGAGCGTGTTGAATGCATCGCAATCTAATATTCGATGACTTTGTCCACAAACGTAACACTTCGCTCTAGATCCCTCTTTAGCACATGCAGCCTCAGACCCACAAGGCAGTGCTGTTCCGATAGCAACTTATAAATAGAGGCCATTCATCTGATTTACCTGAGAAGAAAGGCAATTCCCCGGATATACTTTTCCTTGACGCCATTTGCTTAATTGTTACGGTTTCCTTAGACTTGTCATCTTGAGTTCCCAATCTCGCCTGTGCTATCCAGTCCTTAGTGCGACGAACAGCTGACCCCACGTCATTTGCAACATCCTTGAGGCGAATCTCGCCCGAACAACTATCGCTTCTAGACAAGCTGTTGCTGTCTTTGTGTTGTTGTTTTAGTTTCAGTAGGTCGTACTTTCTTGTGATGTACTCCTGCTCCTTCCGTTCTCTTTCCTCCAACAAACGTTTCTCCAGACTCTTTTGCTCCTCCAGTCGAAGCAATTCAAGGTCTACCATCTGTCTGCTGAGAACTGAACAAACGCTTCGTCCACTTCCTGAAGCTACCATGATGTCTGCGACCTGCCCCGCCACTGTTGGTGTGCTTTTTTGTGTGTGTGCGACGTTTCTAACCGTCTTCAAAGACTTGGATAAATTTTACTTGCATTTAAGGCAGAACCATTTAATAATAATATATAATAATAATAATGCACTCAGACGTCGCACACATCACAGCACACCATGTCGTCCGTAGAGTCTGCTTCCGTACAGACATCGCAGGCACCTTTCTTGGACATTATGTCGTTGTCTGAGACAGGAAACTACCAGAAAGCCTACTTTTTTGATTTAATTAAATTTTTTAGATTTGTTACTTATCTAGTAACAATGAAAAACGCCTTTTTTAAGTAGTCCAATTTATTACAAAATTATTTAAAGTTTTATTACAAAATTGTCCAACTAAAAAATTTAAGTGCGTTAGGCGCAGACAACTTTTCATGAGTAAAAGCGTTAATATTTAAATTTCTGAGATTAAGAATGTGAGAATGAGAAGAATAAAGTAAATAAAAAAGAGACCACCTTATGATGGTGGACACGTTCAGTGCAAGCCCATTTCCATCATGGGCATGTTCAAGTATCTTGTCTTTTTTGTTCTACATTAGCAACAAAGCTTTTACTTGAACCATTGACTTGGTGGTGTTGTTGCTCCTTTTATTTTTATGACACCTCTATCGTCAACGCCTGCGGCAGCTATGACCGCTGAGATGGGGCAGATGTCGCCGATTATGGTACAGCAGCAATTGAGGACAGAAAGATGCATGTTTTAGTTCACAATCCACAAAAATTGCATTCTTATTCTTCCAACAAAAATGTACACACAATGTCCAGCGACTGTGATTAAAAACATTGATATTATTTTGATAGGGAATATGAGATAAAAAACTTACTTGTAAACAGCGGCCTTGATTTGAGCAAAGCTTTGCCTTTCGGGTTCCTTGAGGGAAGTTGCTTCCTGCATTATGCTATAATTGGCAGCATCTAAATGAAAACAAAGACTATACAAAAAACCAATAATTGTTACACCTGCAATTTGACTTACTTTATCGTTTATTCATTGAAATAGACTTGAATTCCTTCACTATAAAGGTTTTTGCTCTAAAAAATATCAAATTATATTAAATATCTAAACAATTTACAAAAAACTTTCGATTCGCACTCACTGTTGTACTTTGTGGAACCAGAAGATGTTGCTTTTGTTGCCACTGCAAAAGTCGTTTTTTTTTGCGGCTTGCATTATATTTCCTGGTAGCTGATGAATAGGTCGAGTACATATGTTGGAAGCCCTAAAGAATCATAATTTAAAATATTTCTGTTTGGATCACTCACAAGTTAATTAACTAACCTGAATTGCCTGCTTACTCTGCAGTTGCTGTTACTGCTGTTGAGTCGTTCCAGCACCAAACCTCAGCTGCTAGCGTTAGCGGTCGACTACACTGAATGTTGAAATGCCTACTTGCATCATTGACTTGGTGGTGTTGCTGCAGTTTGTTGCATTGAAAGCATTTGACTTTTGGTAGAGATGGTGACACCTCCACCGTCAACGCCTGCGGCAGCTATGGCCGCAGAGATGGAAGCACATATGTACATTATACATCAGCAATTGGGTACTGGACAGAGAGATGCACCTCTAAGTCTACAATCCACACAAATTGTTTAGAAAAGTGTTCTTGCTCTTCCAACAAAAATTAACACATAATGGCCAGCGTCTGTCGTTAAAAACGTTGATATTATTTTGTTAAGAGAAATATAATATAAAACTTACCTGTAAATCAGCGCCTTGTTTGCTTTGTCTTCCAGATTTCTTGAGGGAAATTGCATTATGGTATGTAAAAGGCAGCATCTTAAACGAAAACACAGGCTATAAAAAAAATCGATAATTGTTACACCTTCTTCACTGCAATTTGACTTACTTTTTATTCAATGAAGTGAACTTGTATATACTCTTTTCATTATAAAGGTTTTTGGTCTGAAAAATATGAAATTATATTAAACATCAAAACAATTAACAAAAACTTACTCTTAAAATCCGAGACCCATTGTTTTGTTTTGCAAAATTGATTGCCATTTTTGACAGGTCACAAAAATTCCATAAGTTTATTTTCAGCCCAATCCCCCATTTTGCTTTTTTTCACCACTCACATGTATTCACCGATAGCGAATTTGAGAGAGTTCACCTCGAATAAAATTTGATGGTGTTTCAGGTAGGACGGGTACCGGTCGGGGCTCTAGATAATATATTTCCTCTATGACAGCTGACTACATCCGCCAAAGCGACTGGAAATATAAAATATTGAAATCAAGAGTGGGAATGAGAGGAGTAGGTATATTATTTTTATTCTCATAAGTATTAAGATGTGTGAGGGAGTTAGCTGAATTAACTGTTTATTGCCAAATAAATTACTCGAATGTAAACAAAAATCACCTTTACCCGAGCGTCGAACTTGTCGAGTTGTAGATGCTGAGTAGGGTCAATGATTCTCGAGAATTTATCTCCAGATGAGTCCTGAAACCAAAGGTCGCTCACATACCTTCACCCCTCCTTCGATCACTTCCTCTCCCACATAGGAAGCGAAATAGCCGACTATTGTTACCTTATCATCTCCTACCCACCCCACGTTGCTGGTGAAAAAACCATCCAACGAACCCGTCCTTCGATTCCTCTCTTAACCATCCTTATAATCAGTCCTTCCATCAGTGCTAAACTGCCTGACTTCCTACCCTCTCTCTCCTTCCCTCAATTTAACACCCAATTGGGCTGGATCTAAGGTGTTACACGACCCGTGCCGATGATCAGCCTGGCTGAGGGCCCAATTTAAAAAAAACTAGCTCAGTCGCTAACGGAGTATCCGGATACCTGGCGACCTCCGGATTAATCAGCCTTATTTGTATACACGGATCTCTGTACAGATGGACCACCCCTTATCCGCTACTCTTGGGATTCAAAAGAACTTTTTAAAAACAAAACAAACAAAATCAAAAATCCGAACCGGCCAGCAGTACGACGGCAAAGTTGTCTGCTGCTCATCCCTCTTCCACTGGTGCTGACATGGCTGTGGACACTCACAGCCCTGTTGTCGCCAGTGGAATATCGGATGATCTGGTAATATTACCTTCTTCCTGTAGTGAGGCAGTTGTGAAGAACGGCTCCTCCACTAACACAGAGAGTAAACCTCTCAACTCTTCAACACCGCGAGTCGGAGGTAGTAGGGCTGTGGTGCCAGGTCCTTCTACCACCAAAGCCAAGAATCCTAAAGAAGGTCCTGGGGGAGATGGGCGTAAGCTCAGACCCTCCAAGGCCTACTACAGGGACATGCGTAGTGCCAAGAGGATTCTCCAGACGTTTGGTGAACAATTAGGCGCTGGAGTAAACTCTCAGCACGACGCCAAAATAAAATGGGCCAAGAGCTTCCTGGCCAAAACCAATTTAAAGACCAGCCAAGACTCAACGTCGAAGCGACAAAGGTCTATGGAGGGTAGTGTTTCACAACCCAAACGCCCCAAAGTGCTAAACACCAGCACTTCTCTTGACCCTCGCAAGGCAAACATGTCCTTCAGTGACGTTCTGAAGGACAAAATGGTAGTCGCGATTATCGACAGAAGCGACGTAGATGGCACGATCTCTGCCGAGAACTGGATATTGGCCAAAGGACAGCTGGCCTTCAGTTTTGTCGAGATCATGTCTGACAATCCGGGACCACCGCTCATTACAAAAGATGGCGGTTGGCATCAGGGAAACATCATGTTGATGGTCTATGATGATCGGAGGTCATGCGATCTACTGACGCTGGCGGTTAGCCGACTTGGGGAGGTCTGGCCTGGTGCTAAGCTGGAGGTCGTCGCAAAGGAAGACATTCCTTGCAGACCAAGGGCTCGCATCACGGTTCCGGCCATATTCAAGGAAGCTGACCACGTCCTAAAAGTCATCAGCACGTCCTAAAAGTCATCAGGCTCTCCAATCCAACCCTTCCTACTCACAACTGGAAGGTTGCGAAACTAGAGGATCCAAGGGGACCCTACAAGGGTGCTATTGTTATCATCAATGCAGAGTTCCTTTCTCCTCTGGCGCAATCGAAAGGTGTGATCAGGTTTGGGTTTGATGAAATACCGCTGAGGGTCTACAAAAAAGATGGGGCCGAGGCGCAAAAAACCCTTCCCCCTTCCCCACCCATACAAGCGGAAACGGCTGCTGAGGAACCTGGTGCATCGGTCACATTTCCTTCATTGGAAGACGATGCATCCCAGGCATCCCCAGTAGCAGTGGAAGCTCCTACCACCGACCAAGGTTTTTCCGCAATGGAGGCCGAGGTCTATGACAGCGGAGATGAGGACATTCTTTTAGAATCGTCCTCTGATATAGATGACTCCGACATCACTGTGTTGGAGGCTGATCGGGAGAACGGTAGCGAAAATGCTGCGGTTACTCCAGATTAACCTCCAACACTCCAACACTCCATAAAGACTTCGGCCTCCCTTCTTCTTCGCTTATCCAGCAGCGATGAAGATATTGTCCTGATTCAAGAACCCTGGATTGTTAAATCCATTGTTCGAAGAATCAGGACTCCCAAATACTGCGTGCTGTATGCATCAGGTGAGGATGAACCCAGATCTTGCATATTAGTAAAACGCAGCCTAAATGTATATTTACTCCCTAATTTCAGCGATCAAGATACCACCGCCGCCGCAAGTCTGGAAACAGCCAGAGGAACATTCTGGCTGTCGTCGGCGTATCTCGGCCACGACCATCTTGGCCCTCTCCCGGGTGACACTCTGGAGAGATTAATAACTGAAGCACAAAGGCTCAACATCGGCCTCATCATCGGTAGTGACGCTAACGCCCACCATACAGTATGGGGTAGCACGGATATAAACGAGTGAGTCTCTTTTCGACTATATTCTAAACACTAACCTACTCGTAAGTAACGTTGGTAATGAGCCAACCTTTATTACTAAAAATCGACAAGAAGTTTTAGATATAACTCTTGTCTCCGAATTCATCAATAATAATATTTTGAACTGGAAGGTATCTAAAGATCACTCCTTTTCTGATCATAGATACATCCAGTTTGACTTTATAAATGAACCACCTTGCCAACCGATCTTTCGAAATCTGAAAAGAACAAATTGGCCAAAATACAAGAGAACGTTAAATAGTTTCGTAAAACCTGAACTTTTTAATACTCCCTCCAACATTGAAGATCTTGACGACAAAGTCAATGATCTAACATTAGCCCTAAATAAAGCTCTAGATACTGCATACCCTCTTATACAAGTAAGAGGTAAAAAGAAGCCACACTGGTGGAACTCAGGGCTGGATCCACTTCGAAAAGAATGCAGAAAACTCATTAACAGAGCGAAAGCTTCTAGAGACATGTCTGACTGGGATTCATATAAAGAATCACTGAAGGCATATAAAAAAGAACTGAGGAAAACCAAACGATCGTCCTGGAGAAACTTCTGTAGCAACGTGGAAGATTGCTCCGAAGCATCCAGGCTGCGCAAAATCCTCTCCAAAAATCCAATCATGCCAAGCTGCTTGAAAAACGCCTCTGGCCTCTGGACCAATTCAAGCGAAGAATCGCTCAACTTGCTACTAGACGTTCACTTTCCTTGTAGCTCTAATATTATTAATAACATTGCACTTAATAATGGTGACAATACATTACATCCCCCACAAGGTTTAGTCACTAGGGAAAAACTCAAATGGGCTATTAACAGCTTTAAGCCATATAAATCTGCTGGTCCGGATGGTGTAATTCCAGCCGAACTGCAAGAAAATGCAAGTTTTCTAATACCCATCCTAGAAAGCATCTTCAAGAGATGCCTTAAATTGGCATACATCCCGATGTCTTGGAGACAAGTTAAAGTCGTTTTTATTCCAAAAGCTGGAAAATCCAGCCACGTTAACCCTGAAGACCTAAGACCTATCAGCTTATCATCATTCCTTCTCAAAACTTTTGAACGTTTGATCGATATCCACTTAAGGGCAAGTATTGATAATTCTCTCCTTTCAAAGGCTCAACACGCCTACAACAAAGGGAAATCTGTTGAAACGGCTCTACACAGTATAGTACGTACAATTGAATATTCCCTCCATCATAAAGAGTACACCTTAGTTGACTTCTTAGATATAGAAGGTGCATTTAACAATGTCGACACATCTGCAATTGCACGTGTATTGAAGTCTCTGAAGGTAGATAAGTCGATCAGCGAATTGATTAATCAGATGCTGATAAGCAGGACTATCAATTCAAAACTGGGCGATTTTACTGCACAAAGAGGTGTCAGCAGAGGTACGCCACAAGGTGGTGTCCTATCCCCTCTCCTCTGGAACTAAGTAATAAATGAATTACTAATTACTCTAGAAAGAGAGGGATACAGAGTGTTTGCTTATGCGGACGATGTTGCTATTGCAGTAACGGGTAAACATCCCACTATACTAAAATAAACAAAACGCTTTAAATACGCTCACCAGATGGGCAAATTGGTGTGGACTGACGTTAACCCACTAAAACCGACCTTGTCCTCTTCAAAAGGAAAAACAAGGTCCTACACATTGACCCTCCCCTCATAAACGGTGTACCACTTAAATTCTCTGAACAAGCAAAATACTTGGGTCTCATTTTGGATAAGAAATTAAGTTGGAAACCTAACATTCAAGAGAGAATAAACAAGGCCACAGTAGCCCTGTTCTCCTGTAAAAAGGCCATTGGTAATAAATGGGGCCTACAGCCCCGAATTAAACACTGGCTATATATCTCGGTCATAAGGCCGATCCTTACTTATGGAGTAGCGGTATGGTGGACGGCGCTAGATATAGCGACAATTCGCGATAAACTCAGCAAAGTCCAACGAACAGCCTGCCTGGGTATGGGAGGAGCACTTCGCTCTACCCCCTCCACCTCACTTGATATTCTGTTCCATCTAATACCGCTGGACATTTTCAGCAAGCAAACGGCCGCTAATACAGCCATACGGCTTCAAGCCTCCTCTCTGTGGATAAATAATGGAATTGGCCACACCACTATTTTGAACTCGTTCAGAACTATAAACAGTAATATTGACTACACCATACCCCATCCTCAGTTTAATAACTATAGCTTCAAAGTGACTATACCTCCCAGGTCTTCTTGGGAGAATACATCATTTTTGAGCGATGATCCTATAAACTTTTATACAGACGGATCAAAAACGGAGGATGGGGTTGGTGGAGGCGTATACTAAGATAGACTAAACTTAAGTCTCTCCTTTCGTCTACCCGATTATTGTAGCGTGTTCCAAGCTGAAATCCTGGCTATAAAAGAAGTCCTATCCTGGCTTAGAGAAAACGTTATATCAACTAATGATATACGCATCTTCTCGGATAGCCAAGCTGCGTTAAAGTCCCTAGACTCTGTCTCCTCTAACTCACTAACAGCCCTAAATTGTCGATCATCTCTTACGGAGATGGCTACACAGTTCAACATTCACCTTTTCTGGGTGCCGGGCTATAGAAACATTCCAGGAAATTGCAAAGCTGGCGAACCTGCAAAAAGCGGAACAATTTTACCTCTGCTGGCTCACAATGCTAGCATAGGTATCCCCCTAGCTACATGTATACTCATGCTAAAGCAAGATACCTTAGAGAAAACAAACTTCAAGTGGAATAACACCACCACCTGTTTAGCAACAAAACTTATTTGGCCTAATCTTAGCGCCAGGCGCTCAAAACAATTAATCTCTCTGAGTATATTTGATATTAGCTACGTTATAGGTGTCCTGTCTGGGCACTGCTTAATAGGAAGGCATGCTATTCGACTTGGAGCCCCTGCAAATGATTTTTGTAGGAGTTGCATGGACGAAGAAGAAAAAGAGACAATCTCTCATCTTCTATGCACATGCCCTGCCTTATCACAAAGACGTAGAATCCAACTTGGAGACTACTACTTTAACGATACCAGCGATCTAAAAAATTCTGACATTATTTGTCTCCTACGCTTCATTCGAAGCTCCAATTGGTTCAACGAGTTAAGCTGATCAACTGATCCATGTGGTATCACAACGGACCATACTTTGGTCTAAGTGTGTTGGACTTCCCAACCAACAGCCCTTTTAACCTAACCTAACCTAAACAAAAATCAGTCGTTGCCCACGTTACCTGAGATTTTGTATTCATCAAGAGGACCGTCCAGTACCTGGGAATTTATTTCCACGAGCTATTAAAGTTTAACCCACACGCCCAGAAAGTTCTTAGGAAAGCCAGCTGGGCCTTTCATCGTGTCCATCCATTGATGAAGAAGAGCAATGGACTAAGTCAACAGACCAAAATCCTGATGTACAAACAACTGCTGAGACCAGTCATTGGATACAGCTTTCCCGTTTGGTATACCATCTCCAAAACGGCCATGAAGCAGCTAAAAGCTTTCGAAAGAAAGATCCTAAGAATCTGCACTGGGCTTGTCTTTGACAGGGAGCGTCAAAAATACTTTAAAAACGACAGAATTTATTCTGAAGCGAGAATAAATACATTGGACAACTACCTACTACTCTTGGCTAAAAAGTTAGTAGGTAACTCATCTAGCCACCCGAACCAACTAATAAGAAGGATGACAACCCAACAGCGACTGCCAGAGCCCATGTACCTTAGCGTCATGGACATTATGGATGATAACATAATTCAAGTCAACAACGAAGATGCCGTTGCATTCTACGCTGACCCCGAGTCAGCCCACCGACGTGGCTAAACAAGCCAACAACCCTCTAACCAATCAACAAATCCAACAAATGACAACCGGGAAGGAACACCCCGAGGATAACCAAGTCAACCGACTTTTATTTTTAGAACGCCATACATATTAAACAATATTTTAATTTAAACTTAAGCCAATATATAAAGTTAGGCCCCCTATGTGCCAACAAAATATTTTATTCTAAGACAATGTATCTATTTAATCTTAAGACTATCCAATTGTATATATAAAAGTTCAATAAACAAATCTATAATCTATAATCTATAATCTTTTGTATTCATACATATCAATGTAAAGAAAATATGCACATCACATACCATACATTTTATTGTATGTGTTTTAGATTTTTTTCAGAAAATTGTGTTCTATTTGCTTTAGATTTTCTATTTTTGTGAAATCTGAAAATTTAAAAGCAACTTTTTCAAATTTAAGTTTTGATACAATGCTTCGTTGCCACATTTAGAATATTTCTATAGGAAATACAGTCGATGTAGGTATTTTTTTAAATTTGTATTTTTTAAAGTCATGTGGGTAGAGGGTGGATAGGTATGTAGAAAAATAAGTATTAAGGAGGCGGGATGATGTGTAGAAAGCAAAATTGTAAGGACTTAAGTCGTTTTGAGATTGCAGTTAACTAAAATTACACGGTCAACGTAAAGGGTCAACGCGTTGACTCTCTGTCGTCACAAAAAATCTAGTTTTTTTGTGTCAACTCACCGTCGACTTTCACAACTTCAAAACTTAAAACGTTGACTATCACACGATTTGACAAAATAATGTTTATTTGAGCCATACATACATACATACTTAAAATCTAAAACTTAAACTAGGCTGTTGAAAAAACATTAATTTGGATTTTGTACTTTTTATATTATCATTTGGTGAATTATTACAAGAGTGAAATTTATTATAGATGGCAATTAAAACAAACAAAACAAAATCAAAAGACCGAACCGGCCAGCAGTGCGACGGCAAAGTTGTCTGCTGCTCATCCCTCTTCCACTGGTGCTGACATGGCTGTGGACACTCAGAGCCCTGTTGTCGCCAGTGGAATATCGGATGATCTGGTAATATTACCTTCTTCCTGTAGTGAGGCAGTTGTGAAGAACGGCTCCTCCACTACCACAGAGAGTAAACCTCTCAACTCTTCAACACCGCGAGTCGGAGGTAGTAGGGCTGTGGTGCCAGGTCCTTCTACCACCAAAGCCAAGAATCCTAAAGAAGGTCCTGGGGGAGATGGGCGTAAGCTCAGACCCTCCAAGGCCTACTACAGGGACATGCGTAGTGCTAAGAGGATTCTCCAGACGTTTGGTGAACAATAATTAGGCGCTGGAGTAAACTCTCAGCACGACGCCAAAATAAAATGGGCCAAGAGCTTCCTGGCCAAAACTAATTTAAAGACCAGTCAAGACTCAACGTCGAAGCGACAAAGGTCTATGGAGGGTAGTGTTTCACAACCCAAACGCCCCAAAGTGCTAAACACCAGCACTTCTCTTGACCCTCGCAAGGCAAACATGTCCTTCAGTGACGTTCTGAAGGACAAAATGGTAGTCGCGATTATCGACAGAAGCGACGTAGATGGCACGATCTCTGCCGAGAACTGGATATTGGCCAAAGGACAGCTGGCCTTCAGTTTTGTCGAGATCATGTCTGACAATCCGGGACCACCGCTCATTACAAAAGATGGCGGTTGGCATCAGGGAAACATCAAGTTGATGGTCTGTGATGATCGGAGGTCATGCGATCTACTGACGCTGGCGGTTAGCCGACTTGGGGAGGTCTGGCCTGGTGCTAAGCTGGAGGTCGTCGCAAAGGAAGACATTCCTTGCAGACCAAGGGCTCGCATCACGGTTCCGGCCATATTCAAGGAAGCTGACTACGTCCTAAAAGTCATCAGCACGTCCTAAAAGTCATCAGGCTCTCCAATCCAACCCTTCCTACTCACAACTGGAAGGTTGCGAAACTAGAGGATCCAAGGGGACCCTAAAAGGGTGCTATTGTTATCATCAATGCAGAGTTCCTTTCTCCTCTGGCGCAATCGAAAGGTGTGATCAGGTTCGGGTTTGATGAAATACCGCTGAGGGTCTACAAAAAAGATGGGCCGAGGCGCGAAATACCCTTCCCCCTTCCCCACCCATACAAGCGGAAACGGCTGCTGAGGAACCTGGTGCATCGGTCACATTTCCTTCATTGGAAGACGATGCATCCACCGACCAAGGTTTTTCCGCAATGGAGGCCGAGGTCTATGACAGCGGAGATGAAGAAATTCTTTTAGAATCGTCCTCTGATATAGATGACTCCGACATCACTGTGTTGGAGGCTGATCGGGAGAAGGGTAGCAAAAATGCTGCGGTTACTCCAGATTAACCTCCAACACTCCATAAAGACTTCGGCCTCCCTTCTTCTTCGCTTATCCAGCAGCGATGAAGATATTGTCCTGATTCAAGAACCCTGGATTGTTAAATCCATTGTTCGAAGAATCAGGACTCCCAAATATTGCGTGCTGTATGCATCAGGTGAGGATGAACCCAGATCTTGCATATTAGTAAAACGCAGCCTAAATGTATATTTACTCCCTAATTTCAGCGATCGAGATACCACCGCCGCCGCAAGTCTGGAAACAGCCAGAGGAACATTCTGGCTGTCGTCGGCGTATCTCGGCCACGACCATCTTGGCCCTCTCCCGGGTGACACTCTGGAGAGATTAATAACTGAAGCACAAAGGCTCAACATCGGCCTCATCATCGGTAGTGACGCTAACGCCCACCATACAGTATGGGGTAGCACGGATATAAACGACAGAGGTGAGTCTCTTTTCGACTATATTCTAAACACTAACCTACTCGTAAGTAACGTTGGTAATGAGCCAACCTTTATTACTAAAAATCGACAAGAAGTTTTAGATATAACTCTTGTCTCCGAATTCATCAATAATAATATTTTGAACTGGAAGGTATCTAAAGATCACTCCTTTTCTGATCATAGATACATCCAGTTTGACTTTATAAATGAACCACCTTGCCAACCGATCTTTCGAAATCTGAAAAGAACAAATTGGCCAAAATACAAGAGAACGTTAAATAGTTTCGTAAAACCAGAACTTTTTAATACTCCCTCCAACATTGAAGATCTTGACGACAAAGTCAATGATCTAACATTAGCCCTAAATAAAGCTCTAGATACTGCATGCCCTCTTATACAAGTAAGAGGTAAAAAGAAGCCACACTGGTGGAACTCAGGGCTGGATCCACTTCGAAAAGAATGCAGAAAACTCTTTAACAGAGCGAAAGCTTCTAGAGACATGTCTGACTGGGATTCATATAAAGAATCACTGAAGGCATATAAAAAAGAACTGAGGAAAACCAAACGATCGTCCTGGAGAAACTTCTGTAGCAACGTGGAAGATTGCTCCGAAGCATCCAGGCTGCGCAAAATCCTCTCCAAAAATCCAATCATGCCAAGCTGCTTGAAAAACGCCTCTGGCCTCTGGACCAATTCAAGCGAAGAATCGCTCAACTTGCTACTAGACGTTCACTTTCCTTGTAGCTCTAATATTATTAATAACATTGCACTTAATAATGGTGACAATACATTACATCCCCCACAAGGTTTAGTCACTAGGGAAAAACTCAAATGGGCTATTAACAGCTTTAAGCCATATAAATCTGCTGGTCCGGATGGTGTAATTCCAGCCGAACTGCAAGAAAATGCAAGTTTTCTAATACCCATCCTAGAAAGCATCTTCAAGAGATGCCTTAAATTGGCATACATCCCGATGTCTTGGAGACAAGTTAAAGTCGTTTTTATTCCAAAAGCTGGAAAATCCAGCCACGTTAACCCTGAAGACCTAAGACCTATCAGCTTATCATCATTCCTTCTCAAAACTTTTGAACGTTTGATCGATATCCACTTAAGGGCAAGTATTGATAATTCTCTCCTTTCAAAGGCTCAACACGCCTACAACAAAGGGAAATCTGTTGAAACGGCTCTACACAGTATAGTACGTACAATTGAATATTCCCTCCATCATAAAGAGTACACCTTAGTTGACTTCTTAGATATAGAAGGTGCATTTAACAATGTCGACACATCTGCAATTGCACGTGTATTGAAGTCTCTGAAGGTAGATAAGTCGATCAGCGAATTGATTAATCAGATGCTGATAAGCAGGACTATCAATTCAAAACTGGGCGATTTTACTGCACAAAGAGGTGTCAGCAGAGGTACGCCACAAGGTGGTGTCCTATCCACTCTCCTCTGGAACTAAGTAATAAATGAATTACTAATTACTCTAGAAAGAGAGGGATACAGAGTGTTTGCTTATGCGGACGATGTTGCTATTGCAGTAACGGGTAAACATCCCAATATACTAAAATAAACAAAACGCTTTAAATACGCTCACCAGATGGGCAAATTGGTGTGGACTGACGTTAACCCACTAAAACCGACCTTGTCCTCTTCAAAAGGAAAAACAAGGTCCTACACATTGACCCTCCCCTCATAAACGGTGTACCACTTAAATTCTCTGAACAAGCAAAATACTTGGGTCTCATTTTGGATAAGAAATTAAGTTGGAAACCTAACATTCAAGAGAGAATAAACAAGGCCACAGTAGCCCTGTTCTCCTGTAAAAAGGCCATTGGTAATAAATGGGGCCTACAGCCCCGAATTAAACACTGGCTATATATCTCGGTCATAAGGCCGATCCTTACTTATGGAGTAGCGGTATGGTGGACGGCGCTAGATATAGCGACAATTCGCGATAAACTCAGCAAAGTCCAACGAACAGCCTGCCTGGGTATGGGAGGAGCACTTCGCTCTACCCCCTCCACCTCACTTGATATTCTGTTCCATCTAATACCGCTGGACATTTTCAGCAAGCAAACGGCCGCTAATACAGCCATACGGCTTCAAGCCTCCTCTCTGTGGATAAATAATGGAATTGGCCACACCACTATTTTGAACTCGTTCAGAACTATAAACAGTAATATTGACTACACCATACCCCATCCTCAGTTTAATAACTATAGCTTCAAAGTGACTATACCTCCCAGGTCTTCTTGGGAGAATACATCATTTTTGAGCGATGATCCTATAAACTTTTATACAGACGGATCAAAAACGGAGGATGGGGTTGGTGGAGGCGTATACTAAGATAGACTAAACTTAAGTCTCTCCTTTCGTCTACCCGATTATTGTAGCGTGTTCCAAGCTGAAATCCTGGCTATAAAAGAAGTCCTATCCTGGCTTAGAGAAAACGTTATATCAACTAATGATATACGCATCTTCTCGGATAGCCAAGCTGCGTTAAAGTCCCTAGACTCTGTCTCCTCTAACTCACTAACAGCCCTAAATTGTCGATCATCTCTTACGGAGATGGCTACACAGTTCAACATTCACCTTTTCTGGGTGCCGGGCTATAGAAACATTCCAGGAAATTGCAAAGCTGGCGAACCTGCAAAAAGCGGAACAATTTTACCTCTGCTGGCTCACAATGCTAGCATAGGTATCCCCCTAGCTACATGTATACTCATGCTAAAGCAAGATACCTTAGAGAAAACAAACTTCAAGTGGAATAACACCACCACCTGTTTAGCAACAAAACTTATTTGGCCTAATCTTAGCGCCAGGCGCTCAAAACAATTAATCTCTCTGAGTATATTTGATATTAGCTACGTTATAGGTGTCCTGTCTGGGCACTGCTTAATAGGAAGGCATGCTATTCGACTTGGAGCCCCTGCAAATGATTTTTGTAGGAGTTGCATGGACGAAGAAGAAAAAGAGACAATCTCTCATCTTCTATGCACATGCCCTGCCTTATCACAAAGACGTAGAATCCAACTTGGAGACTACTACTTTAACGATACCAGCGATCTAAAAAATTCTGACATTATTTGTCTCCTACGCTTCATTCGAAGCTCCAATTGGTTCAACGAGTTAAGCTGATCAACTGATCCATGTGGTATCACAACGGACCATACTTTGGTCTAAGTGTGTTGGACTTCCCAACCAACAGCCCTTTTAACCTAACCTAACCTAAACAAAAATCAGTCGTTGCCCACGTTACCTGAGATTTTGTATTCATCAAGAGGACCGTCCAGTACCTGGGAATTTATTTCCACGAGCTATTAAAGTTTAACCCACACGCCCAGAAAGTTCTTAGGAAAGCCAGCTGGGCCTTTCATCGTGTCCATCCATTGATGAAGAAGAGCAATGGACTAAGTCAACAGACCAAAATCCTGATGTACAAACAACTGCTGAGACCAGTCATTGGATACAGCTTTCCCGTTTGGTATACCATCTCCAAAACGGCCATGAAGCAGCTAAAAGCTTTCGAAAGAAAGATCCTAAGAATCTGCACTGGGCTTGTCTTTGACAGGGAGCGTCAAAAATACTTTAAAAACGACAGAATTTATTCTGAAGCGAGAATAAATACATTGGACAACTACCTACTACTCTTGGCTAAAAAGTTAGTAGGTAACTCATCTAGCCACCCGAACCAACTAATAAGAAGGATGACAACCCAACAGCGACTGCCAGAGCCCATGTACCTTAGCGTCATGGACATTATGGATGATAACATAATTCAAGTCAACAACGAAGATGCCGTTGCATTCTACGCTGACCCCGAGTCAGCCCACCGACGTGGCTAAACAAGCCAACAACCCTCTAACCAATCAACAAATCCAACAAATGACAACCGGGAAGGAACACCCCGAGGATAACCAAGTCAACCGACTTTTATTTTTAGAACGCCATACATATTAAACAATATTTTAATTTAAACTTAAGCCAATATATAAAGTTAGGCCCCCTATGTGCCAACAAAATATTTTATTCTAAGACAATGTATCTATTTAATCTTAAGACTATCCAATTGTATATATAAAAGTTCAATAAACAAATCTATAATCTATAATCTATAATCTTTTGTATTCATACATATCAATGTAAAGAAAATATGCACATCACATACCATACATTTTATTGTATGTGTTTTAGATTTTTTTCAGAAAATTGTGTTCTATTTGCTTTAGATTTTCTATTTTTGTGAAATCTGAAAATTTAAAAGCAACTTTTTCAAATTTAAGTTTTGATACAATGCTTCGTTGCCACATTTAGAATATTTCTATAGGAAATACAGTCGATGTAGGTATTTTTTTAAATTTGTATTTTTTAAAGTCATGTGGGTAGAGGGTGGATAGGTATGTAGAAAAATAAGTATTAAGGAGGCGGGATGATGTGTAGAAAGCAAAATTGTAAGGACTTAAGTCGTTTTGAGATTGCAGTTAACTAAAATTACACGGTCAACGTAAAGGGTCAACGCGTTGACTCTCTGTCGTCACAAAAAATCTAGTTTTTTTGTGTCAACTCACCGTCGACTTTCACAACTTCAAAACTTAAAACGTTGACTATCACACGATTTGACAAAATAATGTTTATTTGAGCCATACATACATACATACTTAAAATCTAAAACTTAAACTAGGCTGTTGAAAAAACATTAATTTGGATTTTGTACTTTTTATATTATCATTTGGTGAATTATTACAAGAGTGAAATTTATTATAGATGGCAATTAAAACAAACAAAACAAAATCAAAAGACCGAACCGGCCAGCAGTGCGACGGCAAAGTTGTCTGCTGCTCATCCCTCTTCCACTGGTGCTGACATGGCTGTGGACACTCAGAGCCCTGTTGTCGCCAGTGGAATATCGGATGATCTGGTAATATTACCTTCTTCCTGTAGTGAGGCAGTTGTGAAGAACGGCTCCTCCACTACCACAGAGAGTAAACCTCTCAACTCTTCAACACCGCGAGTCGGAGGTAGTAGGGCTGTGGTGCCAGGTCCTTCTACCACCAAAGCCAAGAATCCTAAAGAAGGTCCTGGGGGAGATGGGCGTAAGCTCAGACCCTCCAAGGCCTACTACAGGGACATGCGTAGTGCTAAGAGGATTCTCCAGACGTTTGGTGAACAATAATTAGGCGCTGGAGTAAACTCTCAGCACGACGCCAAAATAAAATGGGCCAAGAGCTTCCTGGCCAAAACTAATTTAAAGACCAGTCAAGACTCAACGTCGAAGCGACAAAGGTCTATGGAGGGTAGTGTTTCACAACCCAAACGCCCCAAAGTGCTAAACACCAGCACTTCTCTTGACCCTCGCAAGGCAAACATGTCCTTCAGTGACGTTCTGAAGGACAAAATGGTAGTCGCGATTATCGACAGAAGCGACGTAGATGGCACGATCTCTGCCGAGAACTGGATATTGGCCAAAGGACAGCTGGCCTTCAGTTTTGTCGAGATCATGTCTGACAATCCGGGACCACCGCTCATTACAAAAGATGGCGGTTGGCATCAGGGAAACATCAAGTTGATGGTCTGTGATGATCGGAGGTCATGCGATCTACTGACGCTGGCGGTTAGCCGACTTGGGGAGGTCTGGCCTGGTGCTAAGCTGGAGGTCGTCGCAAAGGAAGACATTCCTTGCAGACCAAGGGCTCGCATCACGGTTCCGGCCATATTCAAGGAAGCTGACTACGTCCTAAAAGTCATCAGCACGTCCTAAAAGTCATCAGGCTCTCCAATCCAACCCTTCCTACTCACAACTGGAAGGTTGCGAAACTAGAGGATCCAAGGGGACCCTAAAAGGGTGCTATTGTTATCATCAATGCAGAGTTCCTTTCTCCTCTGGCGCAATCGAAAGGTGTGATCAGGTTCGGGTTTGATGAAATACCGCTGAGGGTCTACAAAAAAGATGGGCCGAGGCGCAAAATACCCTTCCCCCTTCCCCACCCATACAAGCGGAAACGGCTGCTGAGGAACCTGGTGCATCGGTCACATTTCCTTCATTGGAAGACGATGCATCCACCGACCAAGGTTTTTCCGCAATGGAGGCCGAGGTCTATGACAGCGGAGATGAGGACATTCTTTTAGAATCGTCCTCTGATATAGATGACTCCGACATCACTGTGTTGGAGGCTGATCGGGAGAAGGGTAGCAAAAATGCTGCGGTTACTCCAGATTAACCTCCAACACTCCATAAAGACTTCGGCCTCCCTTCTTCTTCGCTTATCCAGCAGCGATGAAGATATTGTCCTGATTCAAGAACCCTGGATTGTTAAATCCATTGTTCGAAGAATCAGGACTCCCAAATATTGCGTGCTGTATGCATCAGGTGAGGATGAACCCAGATCTTGCATATTAGTAAAACGCAGCCTAAATGTATATTTACTCCCTAATTTCAGCGATCGAGATACCACCGCCGCCGCAAGTCTGGAAACAGCCAGAGGAACATTCTGGCTGTCGTCGGCGTATCTCGGCCACGACCATCTTGGCCCTCTCCCGGGTGACACTCTGGAGAGATTAATAACTGAAGCACAAAGGCTCAACATCGGCCTCATCATCGGTAGTGACGCTAACGCCCACCATACAGTATGGGGTAGCACGGATATAAACGACAGAGGTGAGTCTCTTTTCGACTATATTCTAAACACTAACCTACTCGTAAGTAACGTTGGTAATGAGCCAACCTTTATTACTAAAAATCGACAAGAAGTTTTAGATATAACTCTTGTCTCCGAATTCATCAATAATAATATTTTGAACTGGAAGGTATCTAAAGATCACTCCTTTTCTGATCATAGATACATCCAGTTTGACTTTATAAATGAACCACCTTGCCAACCGATCTTTCGAAATCTGAAAAGAACAAATTGGCCAAAATACAAGAGAACGTTAAATAGTTTCGTAAAACCAGAACTTTTTAATACTCCCTCCAACATTGAAGATCTTGACGACAAAGTCAATGATCTAACATTAGCCCTAAATAAAGCTCTAGATACTGCATGCCCTCTTATACAAGTAAGAGGTAAAAAGAAGCCACACTGGTGGAACTCAGGGCTGGATCCACTTCGAAAAGAATGCAGAAAACTCTTTAACAGAGCGAAAGCTTCTAGAGACATGTCTGACTGGGATTCATATAAAGAATCACTGAAGGCATATAAAAAAGAACTGAGGAAAACCAAACGATCGTCCTGGAGAAACTTCTGTAGCAACGTGGAAGATTGCTCCGAAGCATCCAGGCTGCGCAAAATCCTCTCCAAAAATCCAATCATGCCAAGCTGCTTGAAAAACGCCTCTGGCCTCTGGACCAATTCAAGCGAAGAATCGCTCAACTTGCTACTAGACGTTCACTTTCCTTGTAGCTCTAATATTATTAATAACATTGCACTTAATAATGGTGACAATACATTACATCCCCCACAAGGTTTAGTCACTAGGGAAAAACTCAAATGTGCTATTAACAGCTTTAAGCCATATAAATCTGCTGGTCCGGATGGTGTAATTCCAGCCGAACTGCAAGAAAATGCAAGTTTTCTAATACCCACCCTAGAAAGCATCTTCAAGAGATGCCTTAAATTGGCATACATCCCGATGTCTTGGAGACAAAATCATCATTTTCATACAATGATAACAAATTTATTGTTTTTCCCTCTTTTCCTTCTTTTTCGTTTGTTTTTCTTTCTTTCTTGTTTTAATTTTTGTTTTTAAATTTTTTTTTTTTTGGTTTGTATACATTTTTTTTTTTCTTTATATGTATGTATCTAAGTAACAAAATTGTCAAATCCTAGCTTTCATAAAATGTTTAACTGTAGCCTGTGCCTAAATTATAAGACGTCTTAATGTGTATAGGTTTTTCATGAAATAAATAAATAAATAAAAAAAAAAAAAGTTAAAGTCGTTTTTATTCCAAAAGCTGGAAAATCCAGCCACGTTAACCCTAAAGACCTAAGACCTATCAGCTTATCATCATTCCTTCTCAAAACTTTTGAACGTTTGATCGATATCCACTTAAGGGCAAGTATTGATAAGTCTCTCCTTTCAAAGGCTCAACACGCCTACAACAAAGGGAAATCTGTTGAAACGGCTCTACACAGTATAGTACGTACAATTGAATATTCCCTCCATCATAAAGAGTACACCTTAGTTGACTTCTTAGATATAGAAGGTGCATTTAACAATGTCGACACATCTGCAATTGCACGTGTATTGAAGTCTCTGAAGGTAGATAAGTCGATCAGCGAATTGATTAATCAGATGCTGATAAGCAGGACTATCAATTCAAAACTGGGCGATTTTACTGCACAAAGAGGTGTCAGCAGAGGTACGCCACAAGGTGGTGTCCTATCCCCTCTCCTCTGGAACTAAGTAATAAATGAATTACTAATTACTCTAGAAAGAGAGGGATACAGAGTGTTTGCTTATGCGGACGATGTTGCTATTGCAGTAACGGGTAAACATCCCAATATACTAAAATAAACAAAACGCTTTAAATACGCTCACCAGATGGGCAAATTGGTGTGGACTGACGTTAACCCACTAAAACCGACCTTGTCCTCTTCACAAGGAAATACAAGGTCCCACACATTGACCCTCCCCTCATAAACGGTGTACCACTTAAATTCTCTGAACAAGCAAAATACTTGGGTCTCATTTTGGATAAGAAATTAAGTTGGAAACCTAACATTCAAGAGAGAATAAACAAGGCCACAGTAGCCCTGTTCTCCTGTAAAAAGGCCATTGGTAATAAATGGGGCCTACAGCCCCGAATTAAACACTGGCTATATATCTCGGTCATAAGGCCGATCCTTACTTATGGAGTAGCGGTATGGTGGACGGCGCTAGATATAGCGACAATTCGCGATAAACTCAGCAAAGTCCAACGAACAGCCTGCCTGGGTATGGGAGGAGCACTTCGCTCTACCCCCTCCACCTCACTTGATATTCTGTTCCATCTAATACCGCTGGACATTTTCAGCAAGCAAACGGCCGCTAATACAGCCATACGGCTTCAAGCCTCCTCTCTGTGGATAAATAATGGAATTGGCCACACCACTATTTTGAACTCGTTCAGAACTATAAACAGTAATATTGACTACACCATACCCCATCCTCAGTTTAATAGCTTCAAAGTGACTATACCTCCCAGGTCTTCTTGGGAGAATACATCATTTTTGAGCGATGATCCTATAAACTTTTATACAGACGGATCAAAAACGGAGGATGGGGTTGGTGGAGGCGTATACTAAGATAGACTAAACTTAAGTCTCTCCTTTCGTCTACCCGATCATTGTAGCGTGTTCCAAGCTGAAATCCTGGCTATAAAAGAAGTCCTATCCTGGCTTAGAGAAAACGTTATATCAACTAATGATATACGCATCTTCTCGGATAGCCAAGCTGCGTTAAAGTCCCTAGACTCTGTCTCCTCTAACTCACTAACAGCCCTAAATTGTCGATCATCTCTTACGGAGATGGCTACACAGTTCAACATTCACCTTTTCTGGGTGCCGGGCTATAGAAACATTCCAGGAAATTGCAAAGCTGGCGAACCTGCAAAAAGCGGAACAATTTTACCTCTGCTGGCTCACAATGCTAGCATAGGTATCCCCCTAGCTACATGTATACTCATGCTAAAGCAAGATACCTTAGAGAAAACAAACTTCAAGTGGAATAACACCACCACCTGTTTAGCAACAAAACTTATTTGGCCTAATCTTAGCGCCAGGCGCTCAAAACAATTAATCTCTCTGAGTATATTTGATATTAGCTACGTTATAGGTGTCCTGTCTGGGCACTGCTTAATAGGAAGGCATGCTATTCGACTTGGAGCCCCTGCAAATGATTTTTGTAGGAGTTGCATGGACGAAGAAGAAAAAGAGACAATCTCTCATCTTCTATGCACATGCCCTGCCTTATCACAAAGACGTAGAATCCAACTTGGAGACTACTACTTTAACGATACCAGCGATCTAAAAAATTCTGACATTATTTGTCTCCTACGCTTCATTCGAAGCTCCAATTGGTTCAACGAGTTAAGCTGATCAACTGATCCATGTGGTATCACAACGGACCATACTTTGGTCTAAGTGTGTTGGACTTCCCAACCAACAGCCCTTTTAACCTAACCTAACCTAAACAAAAATCAGTCGTTGCCCACGTTACCTGAGATTTTGTATTCATACATATCAATGTAAAGAAAATATGCACATCACATACCATACATTTTATTGTATGTGTTTTAGATTTTTTTCAGAAAATTGTGTTCTATTTGCTTTAGATTTTCTATTTTTGTGAAATCTGAAAATTTAAAAGCAACTTTTTCAAATTTAAGTTTTGATACAATGCTTCGTTGCCACATTTAGAATATTTCTATAGGAAATACAGTCGATGTAGGTATTTTTTTAAATTTGTATTTTTTAAAGTCATGTGGGTAGAGGGTGGATAGGTATGTAGAAAAATAAGTATTAAGGAGGCGGGATGATGTGTAGAAAGCAAAATTGTAAGGACTTAAGTCGTTTTGAGATTGCAGTTAACTAAAATTACACGGTCAACGTAAAGGGTCAACGCGTTGACTCTCTGTCGTCACAAAAAATCTAGTTTTTTTGTGTCAACTCACCGTCGACTTTCACAACTTCAAAACTTAAAACGTTGACTATCACACGATTTGACAAAATAATGTTTATTTGAGCCATACATACATACATGCTTAAAATCTAAAACTTAAACTAGGCTGTTGAAAAAACATTAATTTGGATTTTGTACTTTTTATATTATCATTTGGTGAATTATTACAAGAGTGAAATTTATTATAGATGGCAATTAAAACAAACAAAACAAAATCAAAAGACCGAACCGGCCAGCAGTACGACGGCAAAGTTGTCTGCTGCTCATCCCTCTTCCACTGGTGCTGACATGGCTGTGGACACTCAGAGCCCTGTTGTCGCCAGTGGAATATCGGATGATCTGGTAATATTACCTTCTTCCTGTAGTGAGGCAGTTGTGAAGAACGGCTCCTCCACTACCACAGAGAGTAAACCTCTCAACTCTTCAACACCGCGAGTCGGAGGTAGTAGGGCTGTGGTGCCAGGTCCTTCTACCACCAAAGCCAAGAATCCTAAAGAAGGTCCTGGGGGAGATGGGCGTAAGCTCAGACCCTCCAAGGCCTACTACAGGGACATGCGTAGTGCTAAGAGGATTCTCCAGACGTTTGGTGAACAATTAGGCGCTGGAGTAAACTCTCAGCACGACGCCAAAATAAAATGGGCCAAGAGCTTCCTGGCCAAAACTAATTTAAAGACCAGCCAAGACTCAACGTCGAAGCGACAAAGGTCTATGGAGGGTAGTGTTTCACAACCCAAACGCCCAAAGTGCTAAACACCAGCACTTCTCTTGACCCTCGCAAAGCAAACATGTCCTTCAGTGACGTTCTGAAGGACAAAATGGTAGTCGCGATTATCGACAGAAGCGACGTAGATGGCACGATCTCTGCCGAGAACTGGATATTGGCCAAAGGACAGCTGGCCTTCAGTTTTGTCGAGATCATGTCTGACAATCCGGGACCACCGCTCATTACAAAAGATGGCGGTTGGCATCAGGGAAACATCAAGTTGATGGTCTGTGATGATCGGAGGTCATGCGATCTACTGACGCTGGCGGTTAGCCGACTTGGGGAGGTCTGGCCTGGTGCTAAGCTGGAGGTCGTCGCAAAGGAAGACATTCCTTGCAGACCAAGGGCTCGCATCACGGTTCCGGCCATATTCAAGGAAGCTGACCACGTCCTAAAAGTCATCAGCACGTCCTAAAAGTCATCAGGCTCTCCAATCCAACCCTTCCTACTCACAACTGGAAGGTTGCGAAACTAGAGGATCCAAGGGGACCCTACAAGGGTGCTATTGTTATCATCAATGCAGAGTTCCTTTCTCCTCTGGCGCAATCGAAAGGTGTGATCAGGTTCGGGTTTGATGAAATACCGCTGAGGGTCTACAAAAAAGATGGGCCGAGGCGCAAAAACCCTTCCCCCTTCCCCACCCATACAAGCGGAAACGGCTGCTGAGGAACCTGGTGCATCGGTCACATTTCCTTCATTGGAAGACGATGCATCCACCGACCAAGGTTTTTCCGCAATGGAGGCCGAGGTCTATGACAGCGGAGATGAGGACATTCTTTTAGAATCGTCCTCTGATATAGATGACTCCGACATCACTGTGTTGGAGGCTGATCGGGAGAACGGTAGCAAAAATGCTGCGGTTACTCCAGATTAACCTCCAACACTCCATAAAGACTTCGGCCTCCCTTCTTCTTCGCTTATCCAGCAGCGATGAAGATATTGTCCTGATTCAAGAACCCTGGATTGTTAAATCCATTGTTCGAAGAATCAGGACTCCCAAATACTGCGTGCTGTATGCATCAGGTGAGGATGAACCCAGATCTTGCATATTAGTAAAACGCAGCCTAAATGTATATTTACTCCCTAATTTCAGCGATCGAGATACCACCGCCGCCGCAAGTCTGGAAACAGCCAGAGGAACATTCTGGCTGTCGTCGGCGTATCTCGGCCACGACCATCTTGGCCCTCTCCCGGGTGACACTCTGGAGAGATTAATAACTGAAGCACAAAGGCTCAACATCGGCCTCATCATCGGTAGTGACGCTAACGCCCACCATACAGTATGGGGTAGCACGGATATAAACGAGTGAGTCTCTTTTCGACTATATTCTAAACACTAACCTACTCGTAAGTAACGTTGGTAATGAGCCAACCTTTATTACTAAAAATCGACAAGAAGTTTTAGATATAACTCTTGTCTCCGAATTCATCAATAATAATTATTTGAACTGGAAGGTATCTAAAGATCACTCCTTTTCTGATCATAGATACATCCAGTTTGACTTTATAAATGAATTCATATAAAGAATCACTGAAGGCATATAAAAAAGAACTGAGGAAAACCAAACGATCGTCCTGGAGAAACTTCTGTAGCAACGTGGAAGATTGCTCCGAAGCATCCAGGCTGCGCAAAATCCTCTCCAAAAATCCAATCATGCCAAGCTGCTTGAAAAACGCCTCTGGCCTCTGGACCAATTCAAGCGAAGAATCGCTCAACTTGCTACTAGACGTTCACTTTCCTTGTAGCTCTAATATTATTAATAACATTGCACTTAATAATGGTGACAATACATTACATCCCCCACAAGGTTTAGTCACTAGGGAAAAACTCAAATGGGCTATTAACAGCTTTAAGCCATATAAATCTGCTGGTCCGGATGGTGTAATTCCAGCCGAACTGCAAGAAAATGCAAGTTTTCTAATACCCATCCTAGAAAGCATCTTCAAGAGATGCCTTAAATTGGCATACATCCCGATGTCTTGGAGACAAAATCATCATTTTCATACAATGATAACAAATTTATTGTTTTTCCCTCTTTTCCTTCTTTTTCGTTTGTTTTTCTTTCTTTCTTGTTTTAATTTTTGTTTTTAAATTTTTTTTTTTTTGGTTTGTATACATTTTTTTTTTTTCTTTATATGTATGTATCTAAGTAACAAAATTGTCAAATCCTAGCTTTCATAAAATGTTTAACTGTAGCCTGTGCCTAAATTATAAGACAATACGTCTTAATGTGTATAGGTTTTTCATGAAATAAATAAATAAATAAAAAAAAAAGTTAAAGTCGTTTTTATTCCAAAAGCTGGAAAATCCAGCCACGTTAACCCTAAAGACCTAAGACCTATCAGCTTATCATCATTCCTTCTCAAAACTTTTGAACGTTTGATCGATATCCACTTAAGGACAAGTATTGATAAGTCTCTCCTTTCAAAGGCTCAACACGCCTACAACAAAGGGAAATCTGTTGAAACGGCTCTACACAGTATAGTACGTACAATTGAATATTCCCTCCATCATAAAGAGTACACCTTAGTTGACTTCTTAGATATAGAAGGTGCATTTAACAATGTCGACACATCTGCAATTGCACGTGTATTGAAGTCTCTGAAGGTAGATAAGTCGATCAGCGAATTGATTAATCAGATGCTGATAAGCAGGACTATCAATTCAAAACTGGGCGATTTTACTGCACAAAGAGGTGTCAGCAGAGGTACGCCACAAGGTGGTGTCCTATCCCCTCTCCTCTGGAACTAAGTAATAAATGAATTACTAATTACTCAAGAAAGAGAGGGATACAGAGTGTTTGCTTATGCGGACGATGTTGCTATTGCAGTAACGGGTAAACATCCCAATATACTAAAATAAACAAAACGCTTTAAATACGCTCACCAGATGGGCAAATTGGTGTGGACTGACGTTAACCCACTAAAACCGACCTTGTCCTCTTCACAAGGAAATACAAGGTCCCACACATTGACCCTCCCCTCATAAACGGTGTACCACTTAAATTCTCTGAACAAGCAAAATACTTGGGTCTCATTTTGGATAAGAAATTAAGTTGGAAACCTAACATTCAAGAGAGAATAAACAAGGCCACAGTAGCCCTGTTCTCCTGTAAAAAGGCCATTGGTAATAAATGGGGCCTACAGCCCCGAATTAAACACTGGCTATATATCTCGGTCATAAGGCCGATCCTTACTTATGGAGTAGCGGTATGGTGGACGGCGCTAGATATAGCGACAATTCGCGATAAACTCAGCAAAGTCCAACGAACAGCCTGCCTGGGTATGGGAGGAGCACTTCGCTCTACCCCCTCCACCTCACTTGATATTCTGTTCCATCTAATACCGCTGGACATTTTCAGCAAGCAAACGGCCGCTAATACAGCCATACGGCTTCAAGCCTCCTCTCTGTGGATAAATAATGGAATTGGCCACACCACTATTTTGAACTCGTTCAGAACTATAAACAGTAATATTGACTACACCATACCCCATCCTCAGTTTAATAACTATAGCTTCAAAGTGACTATACCTCCCAGGTCTTCTTGGGAGAATACATCATTTTTGAGCGATGATCCTATAAACTTTTATACAGACGGATCAAAAACGGAGGATGGGGTTGGTGGAGGCGTATACTAAGATAGACTAAACTTAAGTCTCTCCTTTCGTCTACCCGATTATTGTAGCGTGTTCCAAGCTGAAATCCTGGCTATAAAAGAAGTCCTATCCTGGCTTAGAGAAAACGTTATATCAACTAATGATATACGCATCTTCTCGGATAGCCAAGCTGCGTTAAAGTCCCTAGACTCTGTCTCCTCTAACTCACTAAGAGCCCTAAATTGTCGATCATCTCTTACGGAGATGGCTACACAGTTCAACATTCACCTTTTCTGGGTGCCGGGCTATAGAAACATTCCAGGAAATTGCAAAGCTGGCGAACCTGCAAAAAGCGGAACAATTTTACCTCTGCTGGCTCACAATGCTAGCATAGGTATCCCCCTAGCTACATGTATACTCATGCTAAAGCAAGATACCTTAGAGAAAACAAACTTCAAGTGGAATAACACCACCACCTGTTTAGCAACAAAACTTATTTGGCCTAATCTTAGCGCCAGGCGCTCAAAACAATTAATCTCTCTGAGTATATTTGATATTAGCTACGTTATAGGTGTCCTGTCTGGGCACTGCTTAATAGGAAGGCATGCTATTCGACTTGGAGCCCCTGCAAATGATTTTTGTAGGAGTTGCATGGACGAAGAAGAAAAAGAGACAATCTCTCATCTTCTATGCACATGCCCTGCCTTATCACAAAGACGTAGAATCCAACTTGGAGACTACTACTTTAACGATACCAGCGATCTAAAAAATTCTGACATTATTTGTCTCCTACGCTTCATTCGAAGCTCCAATTGGTTCAACGAGTTAAGCTGATCAACTGATCCATGTGGTATCACAACGGACCATACTTTGGTCTAAGTGTGTTGGACTTCCCAACCAACAGCCCTTTTAACCTAACCTAACCTAAACAAAAATCAGTCGTTGCCCACGTTACCTGAGATTTTGTATTCATCAAGAGGACCGTCCAGTACCTGGGAATTTATTTCCACGAGCTATTAAAGTTTAACCCACACGCCCAGAAAGTTCTTAGGAAAGCCAGCTGGGCCTTTCATCGTGTCCATCCATTGATGAAGAAGAGCAATGGACTAAGTCAACAGACCAAAATCCTGATGTACAAACAACTGCTGAGACCAGTCATTGGATACAGCTTTCCCGTTTGGTATACCATCTCCAAAACGGCCATGAAGCAGCTAAAAGCTTTCGAAAGAAAGATCCTAAGAATCTGCACTGGGCTTGTCTTTGACAGGGAGCGTCAAAAATACTTTAAAAACGACAGAATTTATTCTGAAGCGAGAATAAATACATTGGACAACTACCTACTACTCTTGGCTAAAAAGTTAGTAGGTAACTCATCTAGCCACCCGAACCAACTAATAAGAAGGATGACAACCCAACAGCGACTGCCAGAGCCCATGTACCTTAGCGTCATGGACATTATGGATGATAACATAATTCAAGTCAACAACGAAGATGCCGTTGCATTCTACGCTGACCCCGAGTCAGCCCACCGACGTGGCTAAACAAGCCAACAACCCTCTAACCAATCAACAAATCCAACAAATGACAACCGGGAAGGAACACCCCGAGGATAACCAAGTCAACCGACTTTTATTTTTAGAACGCCATACATATTAAACAATATTTTAATTTAAACTTAAGCCAATATATAAAGTTAGGCCCCCTATGTGCCAACAAAATATTTTATTCTAAGACAATGTATCTATTTAATCTTAAGACTATCCAATTGTATATATAAAAGTTCAATAAACAAATCTATAATCTATAATCTATAATCTTTTGTATTCATACATATCAATGTAAAGAAAATATGCACATCACATACCATACATTTTATTGTATGTGTTTTAGATTTTTTTCAGAAAATTGTGTTCTATTTGCTTTAGATTTTCTATTTTTGTGAAATCTGAAAATTTAAAAGCAACTTTTTCAAATTTAAGTTTTGATACAATGCTTCGTTGCCACATTTAGAATATTTCTATAGGAAATACAGTCGATGTAGGTATTTTTTTAAATTTGTATTTTTTAAAGTCATGTGGGTAGAGGGTGGATAGGTATGTAGAAAAATAAGTATTAAGGAGGCGGGATGATGTGTAGAAAGCAAAATTGTAAGGACTTAAGTCGTTTTGAGATTGCAGTTAACTAAAATTACACGGTCAACGTAAAGGGTCAACGCGTTGACTCTCTGTCGTCACAAAAAATCTAGTTTTTTTGTGTCAACTCACCGTCGACTTTCACAACTTCAAAACTTAAAACGTTGACTATCACACGATTTGACAAAATAATGTTTATTTGAGCCATACATACATACATACTTAAAATCTAAAACTTAAACTAGGCTGTTGAAAAAACATTAATTTGGATTTTGTACTTTTTATATTATCATTTGGTGAATTATTACAAGAGTGAAATTTATTATAGATGGCAATTAAAACAAACAAAACAAAATCAAAAGACCGAACCGGCCAGCAGTGCGACGGCAAAGTTGTCTGCTGCTCATCCCTCTTCCACTGGTGCTGACATGGCTGTGGACACTCACAGCCCTGTTGTCGCCAGTGGAATATCGGATGATCTGGTAATATTACCTTCTTCCTGTAGTGAGGCAGTTGTGAAGAACGGCTCCTCCACTACCACAGAGAGTAAACCTCTCAACTCTTCAACACCGCGAGTCGGAGGTAGTAGGGCTGTGGTGCCAGGTCCTTCTACCACCAAAGCCAAGAATCCTAAAGAAGGTCCTGGGGGAGATGGGCGTAAGCTCAGACCCTCCAAGGCCTACTACAGGGACATGCGTAGTGCTAAGAGGATTCTCCAGACGTTTGGTGAACAATAATTAGGCGCTGGAGTAAACTCTCAGCACGACGCCAAAATAAAATGGGCCAAGAGCTTCCTGGCCAAAACTAATTTAAAGACCAGTCAAGACTCAACGTCGAAGCGACAAAGGTCTATGGAGGGTAGTGTTTCACAACCCAAACGCCCCAAAGTGCTAAACACCAGCACTTCTCTTGACCCTCGCAAGGCAAACATGTCCTTCAGTGACGTTCTGAAGGACAAAATGGTAGTCGCGATTATCGACAGAAGCGACGTAGATGGCACGATCTCTGCCGAGAACTGGATATTGGCCAAAGGACAGCTGGCCTTCAGTTTTGTCGAGATCATGTCTGACAATCCGGGACCACCGCTCATTACAAAAGATGGCGGTTGGCATCAGGGAAACATCAAGTTGATGGTCTGTGATGATCGGAGGTCATGCGATCTACTGACGCTGGCGGTTAGCCGACTTGGGGAGGTCTGGCCTGGTGCTAAGCTGGAGGTCGTCGCAAAGGAAGACATTCCTTGCAGACCAAGGGCTCGCATCACGGTTCCGGCCATATTCAAGGAAGCTGACTACGTCCTAAAAGTCATCAGCACGTCCTAAAAGTCATCAGGCTCTCCAATCCAACCCTTCCTACTCACAACTGGAAGGTTGCGAAACTAGAGGATCCAAGGGGACCCTAAAAGGGTGCTATTGTTATCATCAATGCAGAGTTCCTTTCTCCTCTGGCGCAATCGAAAGGTGTAATCAGGTTCGGGTTTGATGAAATACCGCTGAGGGTCTACAAAAAAGATGGGCCGAGGCGCAAAAACCCTTCCCCCTTCCCCACCCATACAAGCGGAAACGGCTGCTGAGGAACCTGGTGCATCGGTCACATTTCCTTCATTGGAAGACGATGCATCCACCGACCAAGGTTTTTCCGCAATGGAGGCCGAGGTCTATGACAGCGGAGATGAGGACATTCTTTTAGAATCGTCCTCTGATATAGATGACTCCGACATCACTGTGTTGGAGGCTGATCGGGAGAAGGGTAGCAAAAATGCTGCGGTTACTCCAGATTAACCTCCAACACTCCATAAAGACTTCGGCCTCCCTTCTTCTTCGCTTATCCAGCAGCGATGAAGATATTGTCCTGATTCAAGAACCCTGGATTGTTAAATCCATTGTTCGAAGAATCAGGACTCCCAAATACTGCGTGCTGTATGCATCAGGTGAGGATGAACTTAGATCTTGCATATTAGTAAAACGCAGCCTAAATGTATATTTACTCCCTAATTTCAGCGATCGAGATACCACCGCCGCCGCAAGTCTGGAAACAGCCAGAGGAACATTCTGGCTGTCGTCGGCGTATCTCGGCCACGACCATCTTGGCCCTCTCCCGGGTGACACTCTGGAGAGATTAATAACTGAAGCACAAAGGCTCAACATCGGCCTCATCATCGGTAGTGACGCTAACGCCCACCATACAGTATGGGGTAGCACGGATATAAACGACAGAGGTGAGTCTCTTTTCGACTATATTCTAAACACTAACCTACTCGTAAGTAACGTTGGTAATGAGCCAACCTTTATTACTAAAAATCGACAAGAAGTTTTAGATATAACTCTTGTCTCCGAATTCATCAATAATAATATTTTGAACTGGAAGGTATCTAAAGATCACTCCTTTTCTGATCATAGATACATCCAGTTTGACTTTATAAATGAACCACCTTGCCAACCGATCTTTCGAAATCTGAAAAGAACAAATTGGCCAAAATACAAGAGAACGTTAAATAGTTTCGTAAAACCTGAACTTTTTAATACTCCCTCCAACATTGAAGATCTTGACGACAAAGTCAATGATCTAACATTAGCCCTAAATAAAGCTCTAGATACTGCATGCCCTCTTATACAAGTAAGAGGTAAAAAGAAGCCACACTGGTGGAACTCAGGGCTGGATCCACTTCGAAAAGAATGCAGAAAACTCTTTAACAGAGCGAAAGCTTCTAGAGACATGTCTGACTGGGATTCATATAAAGAATCACTGAATGCATATAAAAAAGAACTGAGGAAAACCAAACGATCGTCCTGGAGAAACTTCTGTAGCAACGTGGAAGATTGCTCCGAAGCATCCAGGCTGCGCAAAATCCTCTCCAAAAATCCAATCATGCCAAGCTGCTTGAAAAACGCCTCTGGCCTCTGGACCAATTCAAGCGAAGAATCGCTCAACTTGCTACTAGACGTTCACTTTCCTTGTAGCTCTAATATTATTAATAACATTGCACTTAATAATGGTGACAATACATTACATCCCCCACAAGGTTTAGTCACTAGGGAAAAACTCAAATGGGCTATTAACAGCTTTAAGCCATATAAATCTGCTGGTCCGGATGGTGTAATTCCAGCCGAACTGCAAGAAAATGCAAGTTTTCTAATACCCATCCTAGAAAGCATCTTCAAGAGATGCCTTAAATTGGCATACATCCCGATGTCTTGGAGACAAAATCATCATTTTCATACAATGATAACAAATTTATTGTTTTTCCCTCTTTTCCTTCTTTTTCGTTTGTTTTTCTTTCTTTCTTGTTTTAATTTTTGTTTTTAAATTTTTTTTTTTTTGGTTTGTATACATTTTTTTTTTTTTCTTTATATGTATGTATCTAAGTAACAAAATTGTCAAATCCTAGCTTTCATAAAATGTTTAACTGTAGCCTGTGCCTAAATTATAAGACAATACGTCTTAATGTGTATAGGTTTTTCATGAAATAAATAAATAAATAAAAAAAAAAGTTAAAGTCGTTTTTATTCCAAAAGCTGGAAAATCCAGCCACGTTAACCCTAAAGACCTAAGACCTATCAGCTTATCATCATTCCTTCTCAAAACTTTTGAACGTTTGATCGATATCCACTTAAGGACAAGTATTGATAAGTCTCTCCTTTCAAAGGCTCAACACGCCTACAACAAAGGGAAATCTGTTGAAACGGCTCTACACAGTATAGTACGTACAATTGAATATTCCCTCCATCATAAAGAGTACACCTTAGTTGACTTCTTAGATATAGAAGGTGCATTTAACAATGTCGACACATCTGCAATTGCACGTGTATTGAAGTCTCTGAAGGTAGATAAGTCGATCAGCGAATTGATTAATCAGATGCTGATAAGCAGGACTATCAATTCAAAACTGGGCGATTTTACTGCACAAAGAGGTGTCAGCAGAGGTACGCCACAAGGTGGTGTCCTATCCCCTCTCCTCTGGAACTAAGTAATAAATGAATTACTAATTACTCAAGAAAGAGAGGGATACAGAGTGTTTGCTTATGCGGACGATGTTGCTATTGCAGTAACGGGTAAACATCCCAATATACTAAAATAAACAAAACGCTTTAAATACGCTCACCAGATGGGCAAATTGGTGTGGACTGACGTTAACCCACTAAAACCGACCTTGTCCTCTTCACAAGGAAATACAAGGTCCCACACATTGACCCTCCCCTCATAAACGGTGTACCACTTAAATTCTCTGAACAAGCAAAATACTTGGGTCTCATTTTGGATAAGAAATTAAGTTGGAAACCTAACATTCAAGAGAGAATAAACAAGGCCACAGTAGCCCTGTTCTCCTGTAAAAAGGCCATTGGTAATAAATGGGGCCTACAGCCCCGAATTAAACACTGGCTATATATCTCGGTCATAAGGCCGATCCTTACTTATGGAGTAGCGGTATGGTGGACGGCGCTAGATATAGCGACAATTCGCGATAAACTCAGCAAAGTCCAACGAACAGCCTGCCTGGGTATGGGAGGAGCACTTCGCTCTACCCCCTCCACCTCACTTGATATTCTGTTCCATCTAATACCGCTGGACATTTTCAGCAAGCAAACGGCCGCTAATACAGCCATACGGCTTCAAGCCTCCTCTCTGTGGATAAATAATGGAATTGGCCACACCACTATTTTGAACTCGTTCAGAACTATAAACAGTAATATTGACTACACCATACCCCATCCTCAGTTTAATAACTATAGCTTCAAAGTGACTATACCTCCCAGGTCTTCTTGGGAGAATACATCATTTTTGAGCGATGATCCTATAAACTTTTATACAGACGGATCAAAAACGGAGGATGGGGTTGGTGGAGGCGTATACTAAGATAGACTAAACTTAAGTCTCTCCTTTCGTCTACCCGATTATTGTAGCGTGTTCCAAGCTGAAATCCTGGCTATAAAAGAAGTCCTATCCTGGCTTAGAGAAAACGTTATATCAACTAATGATATACGCATCTTCTCGGATAGCCAAGCTGCGTTAAAGTCCCTAGACTCTGTCTCCTCTAACTCACTAACAGCCCTAAATTGTCGATCATCTCTTACGGAGATGGCTACACAGTTCAACATTCACCTTTTCTGGGTGCCGGGCTATAGAAACATTCCAGGAAATTGCAAAGCTGGCGAACCTGCAAAAAGCGGAACAATTTTACCTCTGCTGGCTCACAATGCTAGCATAGGTATCCCCCTAGCTACATGTATACTCATGCTAAAGCAAGATACCTTAGAGAAAACAAACTTCAAGTGGAATAACACCACCACCTGTTTAGCAACAAAACTTATTTGGCCTAATCTTAGCGCCAGGCGCTCAAAACAATTAATCTCTCTGAGTATATTTGATATTAGCTACGTTATAGGTGTCCTGTCTGGGCACTGCTTAATAGGAAGGCATGCTATTCGACTTGGAGCCCCTGCAAATGATTTTTGTAGGAGTTGCATGGACGAAGAAGAAAAAGAGACAATCTCTCATCTTCTATGCACATGCCCTGCCTTATCACAAAGACGTAGAATCCAACTTGGAGACTACTACTTTAACGATACCAGCGATCTAAAAAATTCTGACATTATTTGTCTCCTACGCTTCATTCGAAGCTCCAATTGGTTCAACGAGTTAAGCTGATCAACTGATCCATGTGGTATCACAACGGACCATACTTTGGTCTAAGTGTGTTGGACTTCCCAACCAACAGCCCTTTTAACCTAACCTAACCTAAACAAAAATCAGTCGTTGCCCACGTTACCTGAGATTTTGTATTCATCAAGAGGACCGTCCAGTACCTGGGAATTTATTTCCACGAGCTATTAAAGTTTAACCCACACGCCCAGAAAGTTCTTAGGAAAGCCAGCTGGGCCTTTCATCGTGTCCATCCATTGATGAAGAAGAGCAATGGACTAAGTCAACAGACCAAAATCCTGATGTACAAACAACTGCTGAGACCAGTCATTGGATACAGCTTTCCCGTTTGGTATACCATCTCCAAAACGGCCATGAAGCAGCTAAAAGCTTTCGAAAGAAAGATCCTAAGAATCTGCACTGGGCTTGTCTTTGACAGGGAGCGTCAAAAATACTTTAAAAACGACAGAATTTATTCTGAAGCGAGAATAAATACATTGGACAACTACCTACTACTCTTGGCTAAAAAGTTAGTAGGTAACTCATCTAGCCACCCGAACCAACTAATAAGAAGGATGACAACCCAACAGCGACTGCCAGAGCCCATGTACCTTAGCGTCATGGACATTATGGATGATAACATAATTCAAGTCAACAACGAAGATGCCGTTGCATTCTACGCTGACCCCGAGTCAGCCCACCGACGTGGCTAAACAAGCCAACAACCCTCTAACCAATCAACAAATCCAACAAATGACAACCGGGAAGGAACACCCCGAGGATAACCAAGTCAACCGACTTTTATTTTTAGAACGCCATACATATTAAACAATATTTTAATTTAAACTTAAGCCAATATATAAAGTTAGGCCCCCTATGTGCCAACAAAATATTTTATTCTAAGACAATGTATCTATTTAATCTTAAGACTATCCAATTGTATATATAAAAGTTCAATAAACAAATCTATAATCTATAATCTATAATCTTTTGTATTCATACATATCAATGTAAAGAAAATATGCACATCACATACCATACATTTTATTGTATGTGTTTTAGATTTTTTTCAGAAAATTGTGTTCTATTTGCTTTAGATTTTCTATTTTTGTGAAATCTGAAAATTTAAAAGCAACTTTTTCAAATTTAAGTTTTGATACAATGCTTCGTTGCCACATTTAGAATATTTCTATAGGAAATACAGTCGATGTAGGTATTTTTTTAAATTTGTATTTTTTAAAGTCATGTGGGTAGAGGGTGGATAGGTATGTAGAAAAATAAGTATTAAGGAGGCGGGATGATGTGTAGAAAGCAAAATTGTAAGGACTTAAGTCGTTTTGAGATTGCAGTTAACTAAAATTACACGGTCAACGTAAAGGGTCAACGCGTTGACTCTCTGTCGTCACAAAAAATCTAGTTTTTTTGTGTCAACTCACCGTCGACTTTCACAACTTCAAAACTTAAAACGTTGACTATCACACGATTTGACAAAATAATGTTTATTTGAGCCATACATACATACATACTTAAAATCTAAAACTTAAACTAGGCTGTTGAAAAAACATTAATTTGGATTTTGTACTTTTTATATTATCATTTGGTGAATTATTACAAGAGTGAAATTTATTATAGATGGCAATTAAAACAAACAAAACAAAATCAAAAGACCGAACCGGCCAGCAGTGCGACGGCAAAGTTGTCTGCTGCTCATCCCTCTTCCACTGGTGCTGACATGGCTGTGGACACTCACAGCCCTGTTGTCGCCAGCGGAATATCGGATGATCTGGTAATATTACCTTCTTCCTGTAGTGAGGCAGTTGTGAAGAACGGCTCCTCCACTACCACAGAGAGTAAACCTCTCAACTCTTCAACACCGCGAGTCGGAGGTAGTAGGGCTGTGGTGCCAGGTCCTTCTACCACCAAAGCCAAGAATCCTAAAGAAGGTCCTGGGGGAGATGGGCGTAAGCTCAGACCCTCCAAGGCCTACTACAGGGACATGCGTAGTGCTAAGAGGATTCTCCAGACGTTTGGTGAACAATAATTAGGCGCTGGAGTAAACTCTCAGCACGACGCCAAAATAAAATGGGCCAAGAGCTTCCTGGCCAAAACTAATTTAAAGACCAGTCAAGACTCAACGTCGAAGCGACAAAGGTCTATGGAGGGTAGTGTTTCACAACCCAAACGCCCCAAAGTGCTAAACACCAGCACTTCTCTTGACCCTCGCAAGGCAAACATGTCCTTCAGTGACGTTCTGAAGGACAAAATGGTAGTCGCGATTATCGACAGAAGCGACGTAGATGGCACGATCTCTGCCGAGAACTGGATATTGGCCAAAGGACAGCTGGCCTTCAGTTTTGTCGAGATCATGTCTGACAATCCGGGACCACCGCTCATTACAAAAGATGGCGGTTGGCATCAGGGAAACATCAAGTTGATGGTCTGTGATGATCGGAGGTCATGCGATCTACTGACGCTGGCGGTTAGCCGACTTGGGGAGGTCTGGCCTGGTGCTAAGCTGGAGGTCGTCGCAAAGGAAGACATTCCTTGCAGACCAAGGGCTCGCATCACGGTTCCGGCCATATTCAAGGAAGCTGACTACGTCCTAAAAGTCATCAGCACGTCCTAAAAGTCATCAGGCTCTCCAATCCAACCCTTCCTACTCACAACTGGAAGGTTGCGAAACTAGAGGATCCAAGGGGACCCTAAAAGGGTGCTATTGTTATCATCAATGCAGAGTTCCTTTCTCCTCTGGCGCAATCGAAAGGTGTGATCAGGTTCGGGTTTGATGAAATACCGCTGAGGGTCTACAAAAAAGATGGGCCGAGGCGCAAAAACCCTTCCCCCTTCCCCACCCATACAAGCGGAAACGGCTGCTGAGGAACCTGGTGCATCGGTCACATTTCCTTCATTGGAAGACGATGCATCCACCGACCAAGGTTTTTCCGCAATGGAGGCCGAGGTCTATGACAGCGGAGATGAGGACATTCTTTTAGAATCGTCCTCTGATATAGATGACTCCGACATCACTGTGTTGGAGGCTGATCGGGAGAAGGGTAGCAAAAATGCTGCGGTTACTCCAGATTAACCTCCAACACTCCATAAAGACTTCGGCCTCCCTTCTTCTTCGCTTATCCAGCAGCGATGAAGATATTGTCCTGATTCAAGAACCCTGGATTGTTAAATCCATTGTTCGAAGAATCAGGACTCCCAAATACTGCGTGCTGTATGCATCAGGTGAGGATGAACCCAGATCTTGCATATTAGTAAAACGCAGCCTAAATGTATATTTACTCCCTAATTTCAGCGATCGAGATACCACCGCCGCCGCAAGTCTGGAAATAGCCAGAGGAACATTCTGGCTGTCGTCGGCGTATCTCGGCCACGACCATCTTGGCCCTCTCCCGGGTGACACTCTGGAGAGATTAATAACTGAAGCACAAAGGCTCAACATCGGCCTCATCATCGGTAGTGACGCTAACGCCCACCATACAGTATGGGGTAGCACGGATATAAACGACAGAGGTGAGTCTCTTTTCGACTATATTCTAAACACTAACCTACTCGTAAGTAACGTTGGTAATGAGCCAACCTTTATTACTAAAAATCGACAAGAAGTTTTAGATATAACTCTTGTCTCCGAATTCATCAATAATAATATTTTGAACTGGAAGGTATCTAAAGATCACTCCTTTTCTGATCATAGATACATCCAGTTTGACTTTATAAATGAACCACCTTGCCAACCGATCTTTCGAAATCTGAAAAGAACAAATTGGCCAAAATACAAGAGAACGTTAAATAGTTTCGTAAAACCAGAACTTTTTAATACTCCCTCCAACATTGAAGATCTTGACGACAAAGTCAATGATCTAACATTAGCCCTAAATAAAGCTCTAGATACTGCATGCCCTCTTATACAAGTAAGAGGTAAAAAGAAGCCACACTGGTGGAACTCAGGGCTGGATCCACTTCGAAAAGAATGCAGAAAACTCTTTAACAGAGCGAAAGCTTCTAGAGACATGTCTGACTGGGATTCATATAAAGAATCACTGAAGGCATATAAAAAAGAATTGAGGAAAACCAAACGATCGTCCTGGAGAAACTTCTGTAGCAACGTGGAAGATTGCTCCGAAGCATCCAGGCTGCGCAAAATCCTCTCCAAAAATCCAATCATGCCAAGCTGCTTGAAAAACGCCTCTGGCCTCTGGACCAATTCAAGCGAAGAATCGCTCAACTTGCTACTAGACGTTCACTTTCCTTGTAGCTCTAATATTATTAATAACATTGCACTTAATAATGGTGACAATACATTACATCCCCCACAAGGTTTAGTCACTAGGGAAAAACTCAAATGGGCTATTAACAGCTTTAAGCCATATAAATCTGCTGGTCCGGATGGTGTAATTCCAGCCGAACTGCAAGAAAATGCAAGTTTTCTAATACCCATCCTAGAAAGCATCTTCAAGAGATGCCTTAAATTGGCATACATCCCGATGTCTTGGAGACAAAATCATCATTTTCATACAATGATAACAAATTTATTGTTTTTCTCTCTTTTCCTTCTTTTTCGTTTGTTTTTCTTTCTTTCTTGTTTTAATTTTTGTTTTTAAATTTTTTTTTTTTTGGTTTGTATACATTTTTTTTTTTTCTTTATATGTATGTATCTAAGTAACAAAATTGTCAAATCCTAGCTTTCATAAAATGTTTAACTGTAGCCTGTGCCTAAATTATAAGACAATACGTCTTAATGTGTATAGGTTTTTCATGAAATAAATAAATAAATAAAAAAAAAAAAAGTTAAAGTCGTTTTTATTCCAAAAGCTGGAAAATCCAGCCACGTTAACCCTAAAGACCTATCAGCTTATCATCATTCCTTCTCAAAACTTTTGAACGTTTGATCGATATCCACTTAAGGGCAAGTATTGATAAGTCTCTCCTTTCAAAGGCTCAACACGCCTACAACAAAGGGAAATCTGTTGAAACGGCTCTACACAGTATAGTACGTACAATTGAATATTCCCTCCATCATAAAGAGTACACCTTAGTTGACTTCGTAGATATAGAAGGTGCATTTAACAATGTCGACACATCTGCAATTGCACGTGTATTGAAGTCTCTGAAGGTAGATAAGTCGATCAGCGAATTGATTAATCAGATGCTGATAAGCAGGACTATCAATTCAAAACTGGGCGATTTTACTGCACAAAGAGGTGTCAGCAGAGGTACGCCACAAGGTGGTGTCCTATCCCCTCTCCTCTGGAACTAAGTAATAAGTGAATTACTAATTACTCAAGAAAGAGAGGGATACAGAGTGTTTGCTTATGCGGACGATGTTGCTATTGCAGTAACGGGTAAACATCCCAATATACTAAAATAAACAAAACGCTTTTAATACGCTCACCAGATGGGCAAATTGGTGTGGACTGACGTTAACCCACTAAAACCGACCTTGTCCTCTTCACAAGGAAATACAAGGTCCCACACATTGACCCTCCCCTCATAAACGGTGTACCACTTAAATTCTCTGAACAAGCAAAATACTTGGGTCTCATTTTGGATAAGAAATTAAGTTGGAAACCTAACATTCAAGAGAGAATAAACAAGGCCACAGTAGCCCTGTTCTCCTGTAAAAAGGCCATTGGTAATAAATGGGGCCTACAGCCCCGAATTAAACACTGGCTATATATCTCGGTCATAAGGCCGATCCTTACTTATGGAGTAGCGGTATGGTGGACGGCGCTAGATATAGCGACAATTCGCGATAAACTCAGCAAAGTCCAACGAACAGCCTGCCTGGGTATGGGAGGAGCACTTCGCTCTACCCCCTCCACCTCACTTGATATTCTGTTCCATCTAATACCGCTGGACATTTTCAGCAAGCAAACGGCCGCTAATACAGCCATACGGCTTCAAGCCTCCTCTCTGTGGATAAATAATGGAATTGGCCACACCACTATTTTGAACTCGTTCAGAACTATAAACAGTAATATTGACTACACCATACCCCATCCTCAGTTTAATAGCTTCAAAGTGACTATACCTCCAAGGTCTTCTTGGGAGAATACATCATTTTTGAGCGATGATCCTATAAACTTTTATACAGACGGATCAAATACGGAGGATGGGGTTGGTGGAGGCGTATACTAAGATAGACTAAACTTAAGTCTCTCCTTTCGTCTACCCGATCATTGTAGCGTGTTCCAAGCTGAAATCCTGGCTATAAAAGAAGTCCTATCCTGGCTTAGAGAAAACGTTATATCAACTAATGATATACGCATCTTCTCGGATAGCCAAGCTGCGTTAAAGTCCCTAGACTCTGTCTCCTCTAACTCACTAACAGCCCTAAATTGTCGATCATCTCTTACGGAGATGGCTACACAGTTCAACATTCACCTTTTCTGGGTGCCGGGCTATAGAAACATTCCAGGAAATTGCAAAGCTGGCGAACCTGCAAAAAGCGGAACAATTTTACCTCTGCTGGCTCACAATGCTAGCATAGGTATCCCCCTAGCTACATGTATACTCATGCTAAAGCAAGATACCTTAGAGAAAACAAACTTCAAGTGGAATAACACCACCACCTGTTTAGCAACAAAACTTATTTGGCCTAATCTTAGCGCCAGGCGCTCAAAACAATTAATCTCTCTGAGTATATTTGATATTAGCTACGTTATAGGTGTCCTGTCTGGGCACTGCTTAATAGGAAGGCATGCTATTCGACTTGGAGCCCCTGCAAATGATTTTTGTAGGAGTTGCATGGACGAAGAAGAAAAAGAGACAATCTCTCATCTTCTATGCACATGCCCTGCCTTATCACAAAGACGTAGAATCCAACTTGGAGACTACTACTTTAACGATACCAGCGATCTAAAAAATTCTGACATTATTTGTCTCCTACGCTTCATTCGAAGCTCCAATTGGTTCAACGAGTTAAGCTGATCAACTGATCCATGTGGTATCACAACGGACCATACTTTGGTCTAAGTGTGTTGGACTTCCCAACCAACAGCCCTTTTAACCTAACCTAACCTAAACAAAAATCAGTCGTTGCCCACGTTACCTGAGATTTTGTATTCATACATATCAATGTAAAGAAAATATGCACATCACATACCATACATTTTATTGTATGTGTTTTAGATTTTTTTCAGAAAATTGTGTTCTATTTGCTTTAGATTTTCTATTTTTGTGAAATCTGAAAATTTAAAAGCAACTTTTTCAAATTTAAGTTTTGATACAATGCTTCGTTGCCACATTTAGAATATTTCTATAGGAAATACAGTCGATGTAGGTATTTTTTTAAATTTGTATTTTTTAAAGTCATGTGGGTAGAGGGTGGATAGGTATGTAGAAAAATAAGTATTAAGGAGGCGGGATGATGTGTAGAAAGCAAAATTGTAAGGACTTAAGTCGTTTTGAGATTGCAGTTAACTAAAATTACACGGTCAACGTAAAGGGTCAACGCGTTGACTCTCTGTCGTCACAAAAAATCTAGTTTTTTTGTGTCAACTCACCGTCGACTTTCACAACTTCAAAACTTAAAACGTTGACTATCACACGATTTGACAAAATAATGTTTATTTGAGCCATACATACATACATGCTTAAAATCTAAAACTTAAACTAGGCTGTTGAAAAAACATTAATTTGGATTTTGTACTTTTTATATTATCATTTGGTGAATTATTACAAGAGTGAAATTTATTATAGATGGCAATTAAAACAAACAAAACAAAATCAAAAGACCGAACCGGCCAGCAGTACGACGGCAAAGTTGTCTGCTGCTCATCCCTCTTCCACTGGTGCTGACATGGCTGTGGACACTCAGAGCCCTGTTGTCGCCAGTGGAATATCGGATGATCTGGTAATATTACCTTCTTCCTGTAGTGAGGCAGTTGTGAAGAACGGCTCCTCCACTACCACAGAGAGTAAACCTCTCAACTCTTCAACACCGCGAGTCGGAGGTAGTAGGGCTGTGGTGCCAGGTCCTTCTACCACCAAAGCCAAGAATCCTAAAGAAGGTCCTGGGGGAGATGGGCGTAAGCTCAGACCCTCCAAGGCCTACTACAGGGACATGCGTAGTGCTAAGAGGATTCTCCAGACGTTTGGTGAACAATAATTAGGCGCTGGAGTAAACTCTCAGCACGACGCCAAAATAAAATGGGCCAAGAGCTTCCTGGCCAAAACTAATTTAAAGACCAGCCAAGACTCAACGTCGAAGCGACAAAGGTCTATGGAGGGTAGTGTTTCACAACCCAAACGCCCAAAGTGCTAAACACCAGCACTTCTCTTGACCCTCGCAAAGCAAACATGTCCTTCAGTGACGTTCTGAAGGACAAAATGGTAGTCGCGATTATCGACAGAAGCGACGTAGATGGCACGATCTCTGCCGAGAACTGGATATTGGCCAAAGGACAGCTGGCCTTCAGTTTTGTCGAGATCATGTCTGACAATCCGGGACCACCGCTCATTACAAAAGATGGCGGTTGGCATCAGGGAAACATCAAGTTGATGGTCTGTGATGATCGGAGGTCATGCGATCTACTGACGCTGGCGGTTAGCCGACTTGGGGAGGTCTGGCCTGGTGCTAAGCTGGAGGTCGTCGCAAAGGAAGACATTCCTTGCAGACCAAGGGCTCGCATCACGGTTCCGGCCATATTCAAGGAAGCTGACTACGTCCTAAAAGTCATCAGCACGTCCTAAAAGTCATCAGGCTCTCCAATCCAACCCTTCCTACTCACAACTGGAAGGTTGCGAAACTAGAGGATCCAAGGGGACCCTACAAGGGTGCTATTGTTATCATCAATGCAGAGTTCCTTTCTCCTCTGGCGCAATGGAAAGGTGTGATCAGGTTCGGGTTTGATGAAATACCGCTGAGGGTCTACAAAAAAGATGGGCCGAGGCGCAAAAACCCTTCCCCCTTCCCCACCCATACAAGCGGAAACGGCTGCTGAGGAACCTGGTGCATCGGTCACATTTCCTTCATTGGAAGACGATGCATCCACCGACCAAGGTTTTTCCGCAATGGAGGCCGAGGTCTATGACAGCGGAGATGAGGACATTCTTTTAGAATCGTCCTCTGATATAGATGACTCCGACATCACTGTGTTGGAGGCTGATCGGGAGAACGGTAGCAAAAATGCTGCGGTTACTCCAGATTAACCTCCAACACTCCATAAAGACTTCGGCCTCCCTTCTTCTTCGCTTATCCAGCAGCGATGAAGATATTGTCCTGATTCAAGAACCCTGGATTGTTAAATCCATTGTTCGAAGAATCAGGACTCCCAAATACTGCGTGCTGTATGCATCAGGTGAGGATGAACCCAGATCTTGCATATTAGTAAAACGCAGCCTAAATGTATATTTACTCCCTAATTTCAGCGATCGAGATACCACCGCCGCCGCAAGTCTGGAAACAGCCAGAGGAACATTCTGGCTGTCGTCGGCGTATCTCGGCCACGACCATCTTGGCCCTCTCCCGGGTGACACTCTGGAGAGATTAATAACTGAAGCACAAAGGCTCAACATCGGCCTCATCATCGGTAGTGACGCTAACGCCCACCATACAGTATGGGGTAGCACGGATATAAACGAGTGAGTCTCTTTTCGACTATATTCTAAACACTAACCTACTCGTAAGTAACGTTGGTAATGAGCCAACCTTTATTACTAAAAATCGACAAGAAGTTTTAGATATAACTCTTGTCTCCGAATTCATCAATAATAATTATTTGAACTGGAAGGTATCTAAAGATCACTCCTTTTCTGATCATAGATACATCCAGTTTGACTTTATAAATGAACCACCTTGCCAACCGATCTTTCGAAATCTGAAAAGAACAAATTGGCCAAAATACAAGAGAACGTTAAATAGTTTCGTAAAACCTGAACTTTTTAATACTCCCTCCAACATTGAAGATCTTGACGACAAAGTCAATGATCTAACATTAGCCCTAAATAAAGCTCTAGATACTGCATGCCCTCTTATACAAGTAAGAGGTAAAAAGAAGCCACACTGGTGGAACTCAGGGCTGGATCCACTTCGAAAAGAATGCAGAAAACTCTTTAACAGAGCGAAAGCTTCTAGAGACATGTCTGACTGGGATTCATATAAAGAATCACTGAAGGCATATAAAAAAGAACTGAGGAAAACCAAACGATCGTCCTGGAGAAACTTCTGTAGCAACGTGGAAGATTGCTCCGAAGCATCCAGGCTGCGCAAAATCCTCTCCAAAAATCCAATCATGCCAAGCTGCTTGAAAAACGCCTCTGGCCTCTGGACCAATTCAAGCGAAGAATCGCTCAACTTGCTACTAGACGTTCACTTTCCTTGTAGCTCTAATATTATTAATAACATTGCACTTAATAATGGTGACAATACATTACATCCCCCACAAGGTTTAGTCACTAGGGAAAAACTCAAATGGGCTATTAACAGCTTTAAACCATATAAATCTGCTGGTCCGGATGGTGTAATTCCAGCCGAACTGCAAGAAAATGCAAGTTTTCTAATACCCATCCTAGAAAGCATCTTCAAGAGATGCCTTAAATTGGCATACATCCCGATGTCTTGGAGACAAAATCATCATTTTCATACAATGATAACAAATTTATTGTTTTTCCCTCTTTTCCTTCTTTTTCGTTTGTTTTTCTTTCTTTCTTGTTTTAATTTTTGTTTTTAAATTTTTTTTTTTTTGGTTTGTATACATTTTTTTTTTTTTTTCTTTATATGTATGTATCTAAGTAACAAAATTGTCAAATCCTAGCTTTCATAAAATGTTTAACTGTAGCCTGTGCCTAAATTATAAGACAATACGTCTTAATGTGTATAGGTTTTTCATGAAATAAATAAATAAATAAAAAAAAAAGTTAAAGTCGTTTTTATTCCAAAAGCTGGAAAATCCAGCCACGTTAACCCTAAAGACCTAAGACCTATCAGCTTATCATCATTCCTTCTCAAAACTTTTGAACGTTTGATCGATATCCACTTAAGGGCAAGTATTGATAAGTCTCTCCTTTCAAAGGCTCAACACGCCTACAACAAAGGGAAATCTGTTGAAACGGCTCTACACAGTATAGTACGTACAATTGAATATTCCCTCCATCATAAAGAGTACACCTTAGTTGACTTCTTAGATATAGAAGGTGCATTTAACAATGTCGACACATCTGCAATTGCACGTGTATTGAAGTCTCTGAAGGTAGATAAGTCGATCAGCGAATTGATTAATCAGATGCTGATAAGCAGGACTATCAATTCAAAACTGGGCGATTTTACTGCACAAAGAGGTGTCAGCAGAGGTACGCCACAAGGTGGTGTCCTATCCCCTCTCCTCTGGAACTAAGTAATAAATGAATTACTAATTACTCAAGAAAGAGAGGGATACAGAGTGTTTGCTTATGCGGACGATGTTGCTATTGCAGTAACGGGTAAACATCCCAATATACTAAAATAAACAAAACGCTTTAAATACGCTCACCAGATGGGCAAATTGGTGTGGACTGACGTTAACCCACTAAAACCGACCTTGTCCTCTTCACAAGGAAATACAAGGTCCCACACATTGACCCTCCCCTCATAAACGGTGTACCACTTAAATTCTCTGAACAAGCAAAATACTTGGGTCTCATTTTGGATAAGAAATTAAGTTGGAAACCTAACATTCAAGAGAGAATAAACAAGGCCACAGTAGCCCTGTTCTCCTGTAAAAAGGCCATTGGTAATAAATGGGGCCTACAGCCCCGAATTAAACACTGGCTATATATCTCGGTCATAAGGCCGATCCTTACTTATGGAGTAGCGGTATGGTGGACGGCGCTAGATATAGCGACAATTCGCGATAAACTCAGCAAAGTCCAACGAACAGCCTGCCTGGGCATGGGAGGAGCACTTCGCTCTACCCCCTCCACCTCACTTGATATTCTGTTCCATCTAATACCGCTGGACATTTTCAGCAAGCAAACGGCCGCTAATACAGCCATACGGCTTCAAGCCTCCTCTCTGTGGATAAATAATGGAATTGGCCACACCACTATTTTGAACTCGTTCAGAACTATAAACAGTAATATTGACTACACCATACCCCATCCTCAGTTTAATAGCTTCAAAGTGACTATACCTCCAAGGTCTTCTTGGGAGAATACATCATTTTTGAGCGATGATCCTATAAACTTTTATACAGACGGATCAAATACGGAGGATGGGGTTGGTGGAGGCGTATACTAAGATAGACTAAACTTAAGTCTCTCCTTTCGTCTACCCGATCATTGTAGCGTGTTCCAAGCTGAAATCCTGGCTATAAAAGAAGTCCTATCCTGGCTTAGAGAAAACGTTATATCAACTAATGATATACGCATCTTCTCGGATAGCCAAGCTGCGTTAAAGTCCCTAGACTCTGTCTCCTCTAACTCACTAACAGCCCTAAATTGTCGATCATCTCTTACGGAGATGGCTACACAGTTCAACATTCACCTTTTCTGGGTGCCGGGCTATAGAAACATTCCAGGAAATTGCAAAGCTGGCGAACCTGCAAAAAGCGGAACAATTTTACCTCTGCTGGCTCACAATGCTAGCATAGGTATCCCCCTAGCTACATGTATACTCATGCTAAAGCAAGATACCTTAGAGAAAACAAACTTCAAGTGGAATAACACCACCACCTGTTTAGCAACAAAACTTATTTGGCCTAATCTTAGCGCCAGGCGCTCAAAACAATTAATCTCTCTGAGTATATTTGATATTAGCTACGTTATAGGTGTCCTGTCTGGGCACTGCTTAATAGGAAGGCATGCTATTCGACTTGGAGCCCCTGCAAATGATTTTTGTAGGAGTTGCATGGACGAAGAAGAAAAAGAGACAATCTCTCATCTTCTATGCACATGCCCTGCCTTATCACAAAGACGTAGAATCCAACTTGGAGACTACTACTTAACGATACCAGCGATCTAAAAAATTCTGACATTATTTGTCTCCTACGCTTCATTCGAAGCTCCAATTGGTTCAACGAGTTAAGCTGATCAACTGATCCATGTGGTATCACAACGGACCATACTTTGGTCTAAGTGTGTTGGACTTCCCAACCAACAGCCCTTTTAACCTAACCTAACCTAAACAAAAATCAGTCGTTGCCCACGTTACCTGAGATTTTGTATTCATACATATCAATGTAAAGAAAATATGCACATCACATACCATACATTTTATTGTATGTGTTTTAGATTTTTTTCAGAAAATTGTGTTCTATTTGCTTTAGATTTTCTATTTTTGTGAAATCTGAAAATTTAAAAGCAACTTTTTCAAATTTAAGTTTTGATACAATGCTTCGTTGCCACATTTAGAATATTTCTATAGGAAATACAGTCGATGTAGGTATTTTTTTAAATTTGTATTTTTTAAAGTCATGTGGGTAGAGGGTGGATAGGTATGTAGAAAAATAAGTATTAAGGAGGCGGGATGATGTGTAGAAAGCAAAATTGTAAGGACTTAAGTCGTTTTGAGATTGCAGTTAACTAAAATTACACGGTCAACGTAAAGGGTCAACGCGTTGACTCTCTGTCGTCACAAAAAATCTAGTTTTTTTGTGTCAACTCACCGTCGACTTTCACAACTTCAAAACTTAAAACGTTGACTATCACACGATTTGACAAAATAATGTTTATTTGAGCCATACATACATACATGCTTAAAATCTAAAACTTAAACTAGGCTGTTGAAAAAACATTAATTTGGATTTTGTACTTTTTATATTATCATTTGGTGAATTATTACAAGAGTGAAATTTATTATAGATGGCAATTAAAACAAACAAAACAAAATCAAAAGACCGAACCGGCCAGCAGTACGACGGCAAAGTTGTCTGCTGCTCATCCCTCTTCCACTGGTGCTGACATGGCTGTGGACACTCAGAGCCCTGTTGTCGCCAGTGGAATATCGGATGATCTGGTAATATTACCTTCTTCCTGTAGTGAGGCAGTTGTGAAGAACGGCTCCTCCACTACCACAGAGAGTAAACCTCTCAACTCTTCAACACCGCGAGTCGGAGGTAGTAGGGCTGTGGTGCCAGGTCCTTCTACCACCAAAGCCAAGAATCCTAAAGAAGGTCCTGGGGGAGATGGGCGTAAGCTCAGACCCTCCAAGGCCTACTACAGGGACATGCGTAGTGCTAAGAGGATTCTCCAGACGTTTGGTGAACAATTAGGCGCTGGAGTAAACTCTCAGCACGACGCCAAAATAAAATGGGCCAAGAGCTTCCTGGCCAAAACTAATTTAAAGACCAGCCAAGACTCAACGTCGAAGCGACAAAGGTCTATGGAGGGTAGTGTTTCACAACCCAAACGCCCAAAGTGCTAAACACCAGCACTTCTCTTGACCCTCGCAAAGCAAACATGTCCTTCAGTGACGTTCTGAAGGACAAAATGGTAGTCGCGATTATCGACAGAAGCGACGTAGATGGCACGATCTCTGCCGAGAACTGGATATTGGCCAAAGGACAGCTGGCCTTCAGTTTTGTCGAGATCATGTCTGACAATCCGGGACCACCGCTCATTACAAAAGATGGCGGTTGGCATCAGGGAAACATCAAGTTGATGGTCTGTGATGATCGGAGGTCATGCGATCTACTGACGCTGGCGGTTAGCCGACTTGGGGAGGTCTGGCCTGGTGCTAAGCTGGAGGTCGTCGCAAAGGAAGACATTCCTTGCAGACCAAGGGCTCGCATCACGGTTCCGGCCATATTCAAGGAAGCTGACCACGTCCTAAAAGTCATCAGCACGTCCTAAAAGTCATCAGGCTCTCCAATCCAACCCTTCCTACTCACAACTGGAAGGTTGCGAAACTAGAGGATCCAAGGGGACCCTACAAGGGTGCTATTGTTATCATCAATGCAGAGTTCCTTTCTCCTCTGGCGCAATCGAAAGGTGTGATCAGGTTCGGGTTTGATGAAATACCGCTGAGGGTCTACAAAAAAGATGGGCCGAGGCGCAAAAACCCTTCCCCCTTGCCCACCCATACAAGCGGAAACGGCTGCTGAGGAACCTGGTGCATCGGTCACATTTCCTTCATTGGAAGACGATGCATCCCAGGCATCCCCAGTAGCAGTGGAAGCTCCTACCACCGACCAAGGTTTTTCCGCAATGGAGGCCGAGGTCTATGACAGCGGAGATGAGGACATTCTTTTAGAATCGTCCTCTGATATAGATGACTCCGACATCACTGTGTTGGAGGCTGATCGGGAGAACGGTAGCAAAAATGCTGCGGTTACTCCAGATTAACCTCCAACACTCCATAAAGACTTCGGCCTCCCTTCTGCTTCGCTTATCCAGCAGCGATGAAGATATTGTCCTGATTCAAGAACCCTGGATTGTTAAATCCATTGTTCGAAGAATCAGGACTCCCAAATACTGCGTGCTGTATGCATCAGGTGAGGATGAACCCAGATCTTGCATATTAGTAAAACGCAGCCTAAATGTATATTTACTCCCTAATTTCAGCGATCGAGATACCACCGCCGCCGCAAGTCTGGAAACAGCCAGAGGAACATTCTGGCTGTCGTCGGCGTATCTCGGCCACGACCATCTTGGCCCTCTCCCGGGTGACACTCTGGAGAGATTAATAACTGAAGCACAAAGGCTCAACATCGGCCTCATCATCGGTAGTGACGCTAACGCCCACCATACAGTATGGGGTAGCACGGATATAAACGAGTGAGTCTCTTTTCGACTATATTCTAAACACTAACCTACTCGTAAGTAGCGTTGGTAATGAGCCAACCTTTATTACTAAAAATCGACAAGAAGTTTTAGATATAACTCTTGTCTCCGAATTCATCAATAATAATTATTTGAACTGGAAGGTATCTAAAGATCACTCCTTTTCTGATCATAGATACATCCAGTTTGACTTTATAAATGAACCACCTTGCCAACCGATCTTTCGAAATCTGAAAAGAACAAATTGGCCAAAATACAAGAGAACGTTAAATAGTTTCGTAAAACCTGAACTTTTTAATACTCCCTCCAACATTGAAGATCTTGACGACAAAGTCAATGATCTAACATTAGCCCTAAATAAAGCTCTAGATACTGCATGCCCTCTTATACAAGTAAGAGGTAAAAAGAAGCCACACTGGTGGAACTCAGGGCTGGATCCACTTCGAAAAGAATGCAGAAAACTCTTTAACAGAGCGAAAGCTTCTAGAGACATGTCTGACTGGGATTCATATAAAGAATCACTGAAGGCATATAAAAAAGAACTGAGGAAAACCAAACGATCGTCCTGGAGAAACTTCTGTAGCAACGTGGAAGATTGCTCCGAAGCATCCAGGCTGCGCAAAATCCTCTCCAAAAATCCAATCATGCCAAGCTGCTTGAAAAACGCCTCTGGCCTCTGGACCAATTCAAGCGAAGAATCGCTCAACTTGCTACTAGACGTTCACTTTCCTTGTAGCTCTAATATTATTAATAACATTGCACTTAATAATGGTGACAATACATTACATCCCCCACAAGGTTTAGTCACTAGGGAAAAACTCAAATGGGCTATTAACAGCTTTAAGCCATATAAATCTGCTGGTCCGGATGGTGTAATTCCAGCCGAACTGCAAGAAAATGCAAGTTTTCTAATACCCATCCTAGAAAGCATCTTCAAGAGATGCCTTAAATTGGCATACATCCCGATGTCTTGGAGACAAAATCATCATTTTCATACAATGATAACAAATTTATTGTTTTTCCCTCTTTTCCTTCTTTTTCGTTTGTTTTTCTTTCTTTCTTGTTTTAATTTTTGTTTTTAAATTTTTTTTTTTTTGGTTTGTATACATTTTTTTTTTTTTCTTTATATGTATGTATCTAAGTAACAAAATTGTCAAATCCTAGCTTTCATAAAATGTTTAACTGTAGCCTGTGCCTAAATTATAAGACAATACGTCTTAATGTGTATAGGTTTTTCATGAAATAAATAAATAAATAAAAAAAAAAGTTAAAGTCGTTTTTATTCCAAAAGCTGGAAAATCCAGCCACGTTAACCCTAAAGACCTAAGACCTATCAGCTTATCATCATTCCTTCTCAAAACTTTTGAACGTTTGATCGATATCCACTTAAGGGCAAGTATTGATAAGTCTCTCCTTTCAAAGGCTCAACATGCCTACAACAAAGGGAAATCTGTTGAAACGGCTCTACACAGTATAGTACGTACAATTGAATATTCCCTCCATCATAAAGAGTACACCTTAGTTGACTTCTTAGATATAGAAGGTGCATTTAACAATGTCGACACATCTGCAATTGCACGTGTATTGAAGTCTCTGAAGGTAGATAAGTCGATCAGCGAATTGATTAATCAGATGCTGATAAGCAGGACTATCAATTCAAAACTGGGCGATTTTACTGCACAAAGAGGTGTCAGCAGAGGTACGCCACAAGGTGGTGTCCTATCCCCTCTCCTCTGGAACTAAGTAATAAATGAATTACTAATTACTCAAGAAAGAGAGGGATACAGAGTGTTTGCTTATGCGGACGATGTTGCTATTGCAGTAACGGGTAAACATCCCAATATACTAAAATAAACAAAACGCTTTAAATACGCTCACCAGATGGGCAAATTGGTGTGGACTGACGTTAACCCACTAAAACCGACCTTGTCCTCTTCACAAGGAAATACAAGGTCCCACACATTGACCCTCCCCTCATAAACGGTGTACCACTTAAATTCTCTGAACAAGCAAAATACTTGGGTCTCATTTTGGATAAGAAATTAAGTTGGAAACCTAACATTCAAGAGAGAATAAACAAGGCCACAGTAGCCCTGTTCTCCTGTAAAAAGGCCATTGGTAATAAATGGGGCCTACAGCCCCGAATTAAACACTGGCTATATATCTCGGTCATAAGGCCGATCCTTACTTATGGAGTAGCGGTATGGTGGACGGCGCTAGATATAGCGACAATTCGCGATAAACTCAGCAAAGTCCAACGAACAGCCTGCCTGGGCATGGGAGGAGCACTTCGCTCTACCCCCTCCACCTCACTTGATATTCTGTTCCATCTAATACCGCTGGACATTTTCAGCAAGCAAACGGCCGCTAATACAGCCATACGGCTTCAAGCCTCCTCTCTGTGGATAAATAATGGAATTGGCCACACCACTATTTTGAACTCGTTCAGAACTATAAACAGTAATATTGACTACACCATACCCCATCCTCAGTTTAATAGCTTCAAAGTGACTATACCTCCCAGGTCTTCTTGGGAGAATACATCATTTTTGAGCGATGATCCTATAAACTTTTATACAGACGGATCAAAAACGGAGGATGGGGTTGGTGGAGGCGTATACTAAGATAGACTAAACTTAAGTCTCTCCTTTCGTCTACCCGATCATTGTAGCGTGTTCCAAGCTGAAATCCTGGCTATAAAAGAAGTCCTATCCTGGCTTAGAGAAAACGTTATATCAACTAATGATATACGCATCTTCTCGGATAGCCAAGCTGCGTTAAAGTCCCTAGACTCTGTCTCCTCTAACTCACTAACAGCCCTAAATTGTCGATCATCTCTTACGGAGATGGCTACACAGTTCAACATTCACCTTTTCTGGGTGCCGGGCTATAGAAACATTCCAGGAAATTGCAAAGCTGGCGAACCTGCAAAAAGCGGAACAATTTTACCTCTGCTGGCTCACAATGCTAGCATAGGTATCCCCCTAGCTACATGTATACTCATGCTAAAGCAAGATACCTTAGAGAAAACAAACTTCAAGTGGAATAACACCACCACCTGTTTAGCAACAAAACTTATTTGGCCTAATCTTAGCGCCAGGCGCTCAAAACAATTAATCTCTCTGAGTATATTTGATATTAGCTACGTTATAGGTGTCCTGTCTGGGCACTGCTTAATAGGAAGGCATGCTATTCGACTTGGAGCCCCTGCAAATGATTTTTGTAGGAGTTGCATGGACGAAGAAGAAAAAGAGACAATCTCTCATCTTCTATGCACATGCCCTGCCTTATCACAAAGACGTAGAATCCAACTTGGAGACTACTACTTTAACGATACCAGCGATCTAAAAAATTCTGACATTATTTGTCTCCTACGCTTCATTCGAAGCTCCAATTGGTTCAACGAGTTAAGCTGATCAACTGATCCATGTGGTATCACAACGGACCATACTTTGGTCTAAGTGTGTTGGACTTCCCAACCAACAGCCCTTTTAACCTAACCTAACCTAAACAAAAATCAGTCGTTGCCCACGTTACCTGAGATTTTGTATTCATACATATCAATGTAAAGAAAATATGCACATCACATACCATACATTTTATTGTATGTGTTTTAGATTTTTTTCAGAAAATTGTGTTCTATTTGCTTTAGATTTTCTATTTTTGTGAAATCTGAAAATTTAAAAGCAACTTTTTCAAATTTAAGTTTTGATACAATGCTTCGTTGCCACATTTAGAATATTTCTATAGGAAATACAGTCGATGTAGGTATTTTTTTAAATTTGTATTTTTTAAAGTCATGTGGGTAGAGGGTGGATAGGTATGTAGAAAAATAAGTATTAAGGAGGCGGGATGATGTGTAGAAAGCAAAATTGTAAGGACTTAAGTCGTTTTGAGATTGCAGTTAACTAAAATTACACGGTCAACGTAAAGGGTCAACGCGTTGACTCTCTGTCGTCACAAAAAATCTAGTTTTTTTGTGTCAACTCACCGTCGACTTTCACAACTTCAAAACTTAAAACGTTGACTATCACACGATTTGACAAAATAATGTTTATTTGAGCCATACATACATACATACTTAAAATCTAAAACTTAAACTAGGCTGTTGAAAAAACATTAATTTGGATTTTGTACTTTTTATATTATCATTTGGTGAATTATTACAAGAGTGAAATTTATTATAGATGGCAATTAAAACAAACAAAACAAAATCAAAAGACCGAACCGGCCAGCAGTACGACGGCAAAGTTGTCTGCTGCTCATCCCTCTTCCACTGGTGCTGACATGGCTGTGGACACTCAGAGCCCTGTTGTCGCCAGTGGAATATCGGATGATCTGGTAATATTACCTTCTTCCTGTAGTGAGGCAGTTGTGAAGAACGGCTCCTCCACTACCACAGAGAGTAAACCTCTCAACTCTTCAACACCGCGAGTCGGAGGTAGTAGGGCTGTGGTGCCAGGTCCTTCTACCACCAAAGCCAAGAATCCTAAAGAAGGTCCTGGGGGAGATGGGCGTAAGCTCAGACCCTCCAGGGCCTACTACAGGGACATGCGTAGTGCTAAGAGGATTCTCCAGACGTTTGGTGAACAATTAGGCGCTGGAGTAAACTCTCAGCACGACGCCAAAATAAAATGGGCCAAGAGCTTCCTGGCCAAAACTAATTTAAAGACCAGCCAAGACTCAACGTCGAAGCGACAAAGGTCTATGGAGGGTAGTGTTTCACAACCCAAACGCCCAAAGTGCTAAACACCAGCACTTCTCTTGACCCTCGCAAAGCAAACATGTCCTTCAGTGACGTTCTGAAGGACAAAATGGTAGTCGCGATTATCGACAGAAGCGACGTAGATGGCACGATCTCTGCCGAGAACTGGATATTGGCCAAAGGACAGCTGGCCTTCAGTTTTGTCGAGATCATGTCTGACAATCCGGGACCACCGCTCATTACAAAAGATGGCGGTTGGCATCAGGGAAACATCAAGTTGATGGTCTGTGATGATCGGAGGTCATGCGATCTACTGACGCTGGCGGTTAGCCGACTTGGGGAGGTCTGGCCTGGTGCTAAGCTGGAGGTCGTCGCAAAGGAAGACATTCCTTGCAGACCAAGGGCTCGCATCACGGTTCCGGCCATATTCAAGGAAGCTGACCACGTCCTAAAAGTCATCAGCACGTCCTAAAAGTCATCAGGCTCTCCAATCCAACCCTTCCTACTCACAACTGGAAGGTTGCGAAACTAGAGGATCCAAGGGGACCCTACAAGGGTGCTATTGTTATCATCAATGCAGAGTTCCTTTCTCCTCTGGCGCAATCGAAAGGTGTGATCAGGTTCGGGTTTGATGAAATACCGCTGAGGGTCTACAAAAAAGATGGGCCGAGGCGCAAAAACCCTTCCCCCTTGCCCACCCATACAAGCGGAAACGGCTGCTGAGGAACCTGGTGCATCGGTCACATTTCCTTCATTGGAAGACGATGCATCCCAGGCATCCCCAGTAGCAGTGGAAGCTCCTACCACCGACCAAGGTTTTTCCGCAATGGAGGCCGAGGTCTATGACAGCGGAGATGAGGACATTCTTTTAGAATCGTCCTCTGATATAGATGACTCCGACATCACTGTGTTGGAGGCTGATCGGGAGAACGGTAGCAAAAATGCTGCGGTTACTCCAGATTAACCTCCAACACTCCATAAAGACTTCGGCCTCCCTTCTTCTTCGCTTATCCAGCAGCGATGAAGATATTGTCCTGATTCAAGAACCCTGGATTGTTAAATCCATTGTTCGAAGAATCAGGACTCCCAAATACTGCGTGCTGTATGCATCAGGTGAGGATGAACCCAGATCTTGCATATTAGTAAAACGCAGCCTAAATGTATATTTACTCCCTAATTTCAGCGATCGAGATACCACCGCCGCCGCAAGTCTGGAAACAGCCAGAGGAACATTCTGGCTGTCGTCGGCGTATCTCGGCCACGACCATCTTGGCCCTCTCCCGGGTGACACTCTGGAGAGATTAATAACTGAAGCACAAAGGCTCAACATCGGCCTCATCATCGGTAGTGACGCTAACGCCCACCATACAGTATGGGGTAGCACGGATATAAACGAGTGAGTCTCTTTTCGACTATATTCTAAACACTAACCTACTCGTAAGTAACGTTGGTAATGAGCCAACCTTTATTACTAAAAATCGACAAGAAGTTTTAGATATAACTCTTGTCTCCGAATTCATCAATAATAATTATTTGAACTGGAAGGTATCTAAAGATCACTCCTTTTCTGATCATAGATACATCCAGTTTGACTTTATAAATGAACCACCTTGCCAACCGATCTTTCGAAATCTGAAAAGAACAAATTGGCCAAAATACAAGAGAACGTTAAATAGTTTCGTAAAACCTGAACTTTTTAATACTCCCTCCAACATTGAAGATCTTGACGACAAAGTCAATGATCTAACATTAGCCCTAAATAAAGCTCTAGATACTGCATGCCCTCTTATACAAGTAAGAGGTAAAAAGAAGCCACACTGGTGGAACTCAGGGCTGGATCCACTTCGAAAAGAATGCAGAAAACTCTTTAACAGAGCGAAAGCTTCTAGAGACATGTCTGACTGGGATTCATATAAAGAATCACTGAAGGCATATAAAAAAGAACTGAGGAAAACCAAACGATCGTCCTGGAGAAACTTCTGTAGCAACGTGGAAGATTGCTCCGAAGCATCCAGGCTGCGCAAAATCCTCTCCAAAAATCCAATCATGCCAAGCTGCTTGAAAAACGCCTCTGGCCTCTGGACCAATTCAAGCGAAGAATCGCTCAACTTGCTACTAGACGTTCACTTTCCTTGTAGCTCTAATATTATTAATAACATTGCACTTAATAATGGTGACAATACATTACATCCCCCACAAGGTTTAGTCACTAGGGAAAAACTCAAATGGGCTATTAACAGCTTTAAGCCATATAAATCTGCTGGTCCGGATGGTGTAATTCCAGCCGAACTGCAAGAAAATGCAAGTTTTCTAATACCCATCCTAGAAAGCATCTTCAAGAGATGCCTTAAATTGGCATACATCCCGATGTCTTGGAGACAAAATCATCATTTTCATACAATGATAACAAATTTATTGTTTTTCCCTCTTTTCCTTCTTTTTCGTTTGTTTTTCTTTCTTTCTTGTTTTAATTTTTGTTTTTAAATTTTTTTTTTTTTGGTTTGTATACATTTTTTTTTTTTTATTTATATGTATTTATATAAGTAACAAAATTGTCAAATCCTAGCTTTCATAAAATTTTTAACTGTAGCCTGTGCCTAAATTATAAGACAATACGTCTTAATGTGTATAGGTTTTTCATGAAATAAATAAATAAATAAAAAAAAAAGTTAAAGTCGTTTTTATTCCAAAAGCTGGAAAATCCAGCCACGTTAACCCTAAAGACCTAAGACCTATCAGCTTATCATCATTCCTTCTCAAAACTTTTGAACGTTTGATCGATATCCACTTAAGGGCAAGTATTGATAAGTCTCTCCTTTCAAAGGCTCAACACGCCTACAACAAAGGGAAATCTGTTGAAACGGCTCTACACAGTATAGTACGTACAATTGAATATTCCCTCCATCATAAAGAGTACACCTTAGTTGACTTCTTAGATATAGAAGGTGCATTTAACAATGTCGACACATCTGCAATTGCACGTGTATTGAAGTCTCTGAAGGTAGATAAGTCGATCAGCGAATTGATTAATCAGATGCTGATAAGCAGGACTATCAATTCAAAACTGGGCGATTTTACTGCACAAAGAGGTGTCAGCAGAGGTACGCCACAAGGTGGTGTCCTATCCCCTCTCCTCTGGAACTAAGTAATAAATGAATTACTAATTACTCAAGAAAGAGAGGGATACAGAGTGTTTGCTTATGCGGACGATGTTGCTATTGCAGTAACGGGTAAACATCCCAATATACTAAAATAAACAAAACGCTTTAAATACGCTCACCAGATGGGCAAATTGGTGTGGACTGACGTTAACCCACTAAAACCGACCTTGTCCTCTTCACAAGGAAATACAAGGTCCCACACATTGACCCTCCCCTCATAAACGGTGTACCACTTAAATTCTCTGAACAAGCAAAATACTTGGGTCTCATTTTGGATAAGAAATTAAGTTGGAAACCTAACATTCAAGAGAGAATAAACAAGGCCACAGTAGCCCTGTTCTCCTGTAAAAAGGCCATTGGTAATAAATGGGGCCTACAGCCCCGAATTAAACACTGGCTATATATCTCGGTCATAAGGCCGATCCTTACTTATGGAGTAGCGGTATGGTGGACGGCGCTAGATATAGCGACAATTCGCGATAAACTCAGCAAAGTCCAACGAACAGCCTGCCTGGGCATGGGAGGAGCACTTCGCTCTACCCCCTCCACCTCACTTGATATTCTGTTCCATCTAATACCGCTGGACATTTTCAGCAAGCAAACGGCCGCTAATACAGCCATACGGCTTCAAGCCTCCTCTCTGTGGATAAATAATGGAATTGGCCACACCACTATTTTGAACTCGTTCAGAACTATAAACAGTAATATTGACTACACCATACCCCATCCTCAGTTTAATAGCTTCAAAGTGACTATACCTCCCAGGTCTTCTTGGGAGAATACATCATTTTTGAGCGATGATCCTATAAACTTTTATACAGACGGATCAAAAACGGAGGATGGGGTTGGTGGAGGCGTATACTAAGATAGACTAAACTTAAGTCTCTCCTTTCGTCTACCCGATCATTGTAGCGTGTTCCAAGCTGAAATCCTGGCTATAAAAGAAGTCCTATCCTGGCTTAGAGAAAACGTTATATCAACTAATGATATACGCATCTTCTCGGATAGCCAAGCTGCGTTAAAGTCCCTAGACTCTGTCTCCTCTAACTCACTAACAGCCCTAAATTGTCGATCATCTCTTACGGAGATGGCTACACAGTTCAACATTCACCTTTTCTGGGTGCCGGGCTATAGAAACATTCCAGGAAATTGCAAAGCTGGCGAACTTGCAAAAAGCTGAACAATTTTACCTCTGTTGGCTCACACTGCTAGCATAGATATCCCCCTAGCTACATGTATACTCATGCTAAAGCAAGATACCTTAGAGAAAACAAACTTCAAGTGGAATAACACCACCACCTGTTTAGCAACAAAACTTATTTGGCCTAATCTTAGCGCCAGGCGCTCAAAACAATTAATCTCTCTGAGTATATTTGATATTAGCTACGTTATAGGTGTCCTGTCTGGGCACTGCTTAATAAGAAGGCATGCTATTCGACTTGGAGCCCCTGCAAATGATTTTTGTAGGAGTTGCATGGACGAAGAAGAAAAAGAGACAATCTCTCATCTTCTATGCACATGCCCTGCCTTATCACAAAGACGTAGAATCCAACTTGGAGACTACTACTTTAACGATACCAGCGATCTAAAAAATTCTGACATTATTTGTCTCCTACGCTTCATTCGAAGCTCCAATTGGTTCAACGAGTTAAGCTGATCAACTGATCCATGTGGTATCACAACGGACCATACTTTGGTCTAAGTGTGTTGGACTTCCCAACCAACAGCCACTTTAACCTAACCTAACCTAAACAAAAATCAGTCGTTGCCCACGTTACCTGAGATTTTGTATTCATACATATCAATGTAAAGAAAATATGCACATCACATACCATACATTTTATTGTATGTGTTTTAGATTTTTTTCAGAAAATTGTGTTCTATTTGCTTTAGATTTTCTATTTTTGTGAAATCTGAAAATTTAAAAGCAACTTTTTCAAATTTAAGTTTTGATACAATGCTTCGTTGCCACATTTAGAATATTTCTATAGGAAATACAGTCGATGTAGGTATTTTTTTAAATTTGTATTTTTTAAAGTCATGTGGGTAGAGGGTGGATAGGTATGTAGAAAAATAAGTATTAAGGAGGCGGGTTGATGTGTAGAAAGCAAAATTGTAAGGACTTAAGTCGTTTCGAGATTGCAGTTAACTAAAATTACACGGTCAACGTAAAGGGTCAACGCGTTGACTCTCTGTCGTCACAAAAAATCTAGTTTTTTTGTGTCAACTCACCGTCGACTTTCACAACTTCAAAACTTAAAACGTTGACTATCACACGATTTGACAAAATAATGTTTATTTGAGCCATACATACATACATACTTAAAATCTAAAACTTAAACTAGGCTGTTGAAAAAACATTAATTTGGATTTTGTACTTTTTATATTATCATTTGGTGAATTATTACAAGAGTGAAATTTATTATAGATGGCAATTAAAACAAACAAAACAAAATCAAAAGACCGAACCGGCCAGCAGTACGACGGCAAAGTTGTCTGCTGCTCATCCCTCTTCCACTGGTGCTGACATGGCTGTGGACACTCACAGCCCTGTTGTCGCCAGTGGAATATCGGATGATCTGGTAATATTACCTTCTTCCTGTAGTGAGGCAGTTGTGAAGAACGGCTCCTCCACTAACACAGAGAGTAAACCTCTCAACTCTTCAACACCGCGAGTCGGAGGTAGTAGGGCTGTGGTGCCAGGTCCTTCTACCACCAAAGCCAAGAATCCTAAAGAAGGTCCTGGGGGAGATGGGCGTAAGCTCAGACCCTCCAAGGCCTACTACAGGGACATGCGTAGTGCTAAGAGGATTCTCCAGACGTTTGGTGAACAATAATTAGGCGCTGGAGTAAACTCTCAGCACGACGCCAAAATAAAATGGGCCAAGAGCTTCCTGGCCAAAACTAATTTAAAGACCAGCCAAGACTCAACGTCGAAGCGACAAAGGTCTATGGAGGGTAGTGTTTCACAACCCAAACGCCCCAAAGTGCTAAACACCAGCACTTCTCTTGACCCTCGCAAGGCAAAAATGTCCTTCAGTGACGTTCTGAAGGACAAAATGGTAGTCGCGATTATCGACAGAAGCGACGTAGATGGCACGATCTCTGCCGATTACTGGATATTGGCCAAAGGACAGCTGGCCTTCAGTTTTGTCGAGATCATGTCTGACAATCCGGGACCACCGCTCATTACAAAAGATGGCGGTTGGCATCAGGGAAACATCAAGTTAATGGTCTGTGATGATCGGAGGTCATGCGATCTACTGACGCTGGCGGTTAGCCGATTTGGGGAGGTCTGGCCTGGTGCTAAGCTGGAGGTCGTCGCAAAGGAAGACATTCCTTGCAGACCAAGGGCTCGCATCACGGTTCCGGCCATATTCAAGGAAGCTGACCACGTCCTAAAAGTCATCAGCACGTCCTAAAAGTCATCAGGCTCTCCAATCCAACCCTTCCTACTCACAACTGGAAGGTTGCGAAACTAGAGGATCCAAGGGGACCCTACAAGGGTGCTATTGTTATCATCAATGCAGAGTTCCTTTCTCCTCTGGCGCAATCGAAAGGTGTGATCAGGTTCGGGTTTGATGAAATACCGCTGAGGGTCTACAAAAAAGATGGGCCGAGGCGCAAAAACCCTTCCCCCTTCCCCACCCATACAAGCGAAAACGGCTGCTGAGGAACCTGGTGCATCGGTCACATTTCCTTCATTGGAAGACGATGCATCCCAGGCATCCCCAGTAGCAGTGGAAGCTCCTACCACCGACCAAGGTTTTTCCGCAATGGAGGCCGAGGTCTATGACAGCGGAGATGAGGACATTCTTTTAGAATCGTCCTCTGATATAGATGACTCCGACATCACTGTGTTGGAGGCTGATCGGGAGAACGGTAGCGAAAATGCTGCGGTTACTCCAGATTAACCTCCAACACTCCATAAAGACTTCGGCCTCCCTTCTTCTTCGCTTATCCAGCAGCGATGAAGATATTGTCCTGATTCAAGAACCCTGGATTATTAAATCCATTGTTCGAAGAATCAGGACTCCCAAATACTGCGTGCTGTATGCATCAGGTGAGGATGAACCCAGATCTTACATATTAGTAAAACGCAGCCTAAATGTATATTTACTCCCTAATTTCAGCGATCGAGATACCACCGCCGCAAGTCTGGAAACAGCCAGAGGAACATTCTGGCTGTCGTCGGCGTATCTCGGCCACGACCATCTTGGCCCTCTCCCGGGTGACACTCTGGAGAGATTAATAACTGAAGCACAAAGGCTCAACATCGGCCTCATCATCGGTAGTGACGCTAACGCCCACCATACAGTATGGGGTAGCACGGATATAAACGACAGAGTTGAGTCTCTTTTCGACTATATTCTAAACACTAACCTACTCGTAAGTAACGTTGGTAATGAGCCAACCTTTATTACTAAAAATCGACAAGAAGTTTTAGATATAACTCTTGTCTCCGAATTCATCAATAATAATTATTTGAACTGGAAGGTATCTAAAGATCACTCCTTTTCTGATCATAGATACATCCAGTTTGACTTTATAAATGAACCACCTTGGCCAACCGATCTTTCGAAATCTGAAAAGAACAAATTGGCCAAAATACAAGAGAACGTTAAATAGTTTCGTAAAACCTGAACTTTTTAATACTCCCTCCAACATTGAAGATCTTGACGACAAAGTCAATGATCTAACATTAGCCCTAAATAAAGCTCTAGATACTGCATGCCCTCTTATACAAGTAAGAGGTAAAAAGAAGCCACACTGGTGGAACTCAGGGCTGGATCCACTTCGAAAAGAATGCAGAAAACTCTTTAACAGAGCGAAAGCTTCTAGAGACATGTCTGACTGGGATTCATATAAAGAATCACTGAAGGCATATAAAAAAGAACTGAGGAAAACCAAACGATCGTCCTGGAGAAACTTCTGTAGCAACGTGGAAGATTGCTCCGAAGCATCCAGGCTTCGCAAAATCCTCTCCAAAAACCCAATCATGCCAAGCTGCTTGAAAAACGCCTCTGGCCTCTGGACCAATTCAAGCGAAGAATCGCTCAACTTGCTACTAGACGTTCACTTTCCTTGTAGCTCTAATATTATTAATAACATTGCACTTAATAATGGTGACAATACATTACATCCCCCACAAGGTTTAGTCACTAGGGAAAAACTCAAATGGGCTATTAACAGCTTTAAGCCATATAAATCTGCTGGTCCGGATGGTGTAATTCCAGCCGAACTGCAAGAAAATGCAAGTTTTCTAATACCCATCCTAGAAAGCATCTTCAAGAGATGCCTTAAATTGGCATACATCCCGATGTCTTGGAGACAAAATCATCATTTTCATACAATGATAACAAATTTATTGTTTTTCCCTCTTTTCCTTCTTTTTCGTTTGTTTTTCTTTCTTTCTTGTTTTAATTTTTGTTTTTAAATTTTTTTTTTTGGTTTGTATACATTTTTTTTTTTTTTTTCTTTATATGTATGTATCTAAGTAACAAAATTGTCAAATCCTAGCTTTCATAAAATGTTTAACTGTAGCCTGTGCCTAAATTATAAGACAATACGTCTTAATGTGTATAGGTTTTTCATGAAATAAATAAATAAATAAAAAAAAAAAAAGTTAAAGTCGTTTTTATTCCAAAAGCTGGAAAATCCAGCCACGTTAACCCTAAAGACCTATCAGCTTATCATCATTCCTTCTCAAAACTTTTGAACGTTTGATCGATATCCACTTAAGGGCAAGTATTGATAAGTCTCTCCTTTCAAAGGCTCAACACGCCTACAACAAAGGGAAATCTGTTGAAACGGCTCTACACAGTATAGTACGTACAATTGAATATTCCCTCCATCATAAAGAGTACACCTTAGTTGACTTCGTAGATATAGAAGGTGCATTTAACAATGTCGACACATCTGCAATTGCACGTGTATTGAAGTCTCTGAAGGTAGATAAGTCGATCAGCGAATTGATTAATCAGATGCTGATAAGCAGGACTATCAATTCAAAACTGGGCGATTTTACTGCACAAAGAGGTGTCAGCAGAGGTACGCCACAAGGTGGTGTCCTATCCCCTCTCCTCTGGAACTAAGTAATAAATGAATTACTAATTACTCTAGAAAGAGAGGGATTAACCCACTAAAAACCGACCTTGTCCTCTTCACAAGGAAATACAAGGTCCCACACATTGACCCTCCCCTCATAAACGGTGTACCACTTAAATTCTCTGAACAAGCAAAATACTTGGGTCTCATTTTGGATAAGAAATTAAGTTGGAAACCTAACATTCAAGAGAGAATAAACAAGGCCACAGTAGCCCTGTTCTTCTGTAAAAAGGCCATTGGTAATAAATGGGGCCTACAGCCCCGAATTAAACACTGGCTATATATCTCGGTCATAAGGCCGATCCTTACTTATGGAGTAGTGGTATGGTGGACGGCGCTAGATATAGCGACAATTCGCGATAAACTCAGCAAAGTCCAACGAACAGCCTGCCTGGGTATGGGAGGAGCACTTCGCTCTACCCCCTCCACCTCACTTGATATTCTGTTCCATCTAATACCGCTGGACATTTTCAGCAAGCAAACGGCCGCTAATACAGCCATACGGCTTCAAGCCTCCTCTCTGTGGATAAATAATGGAATTGGCCACATCACTATTTTGAACTCGTTCAGAACTATAAACAGTAATATTGACTACACCATACCCCATCCTCAGTTTAATAACTATAGCTTCAAAGTGACTATACCTCCCAGGTCTTCTTGGGAGAATACATCATTTTTGAGCGATGATCCTATAAACTTTTATACAGACGGATCAAAAACGGAGGATGGGGTTGGTGGAGGCGTATACTAAGATAGACTAAACTTAAGTCTATCCTTTCGTCTACCCGATTATTGTAGCGTGTTCCAAGCTGAAATCCTGGCTATAAAAGAAGTCCTATCCTGGCTTAGAGAAAACGTTATATCAACTAATGATATACGCATCTTCTCGGATAGCCAAGCTGCGTTAAAGTCCCTAGACTCTGTCTCCTCTAATTCACTAACAGCCCTAAATTGTCGATCATCTCTTACGGAGATGGCTACACAGTTCAACATTCACCTTTTCTGGGTGCCGGGCTATAGAAACATTCCAGGAAATTGCAAAGCTGGCGAACTTGCAAAAAGCGGAACAATTTTACCTCTGCTGGCTCACAATGCTAGCATAGGTATCCCCCTAGCTACATGTATACTCATGCTAAAGCAAGATACCTTAGAGAAAACAAACTTCAAGTGGAATAACACCACCACCTGTTTAGCAACAAAACTTATTTTGCCTAATCTTAGCGCCAGGCGCTCAAAACAATTAATCTCTCTGAGTATATTTGATATTAGCTACGTTATAGGTGTCCTGTCTGGGCACTGCTTAATAGGAAGGCATGCTATTCGACTTGGAGCCCCTGCAAATGATTTTTGTAGGAGTTGCATGGGCGAAGAAGAAAAAGAGACAATCTCTCATCTTCTATGCACATGCCCTGCCTTATCACAAAGACGTAGAATCCAACTTGGAGACTACTACTTTAACGATACCAGCGATCTAAAAAATTCTGACATTATTTGTCTCCTACGCTTCATTCGAAGCTCCAATTGGTTCAACGAGTTAAGCTGATCAACTGATCCATGTGGTATCACAACGGACCATACTTTGGTCTAAGTGTGTTGGACTTCCCAACCAACAGCCACTTTAACCTAACCTAACCTGAACAAAAATCAGTCGTTGCCCACGTTACCTGAGATTTTGTATTCATACATATCAATGTAAAGAAAATATGCACATCACATACCATACATTTTATTGTATGTGTTTTAGATTTTTTTCAGAAAATTGTGTTCTATTTGCTTTAGATTTTCTATTTTTGTGAAATCTGAAAATTTAAAAGCAACTTTTTCAAATTTAAGTTTTGATACAATGCTTCGTTGCCACATTTAGAATATTTCTATAGGAAATACAGTCGATGTAGGTATTTTTTTAAATTTGTATTTTTTAAAGTCATGTGGGTAGAGGGTGGATAGGTATGTAGAAAAATAAGTATTAAGGAGGCGGGTTGATGTGTAGAAAGCAAAATTGTAAGGATTTAAGTCGTTTTGAGATTGCAGTTAACTAAAATTACACGGTCAACGTAAAGGGTCAACGCGTTGACTCTCTGTCGTCACAAAAAATCTAGTTTTTTTGTGTCAACTCACCGTCGACTTTCACAACTTCAAAACTTAAAACGTTGACTATCACACGATTTGACAAAATAATGTTTATTTGAGCCATACATACATACATACTTAAAATCTAAAACTTAAACTAGGCTGTTGAAAAAACATTAATTTGGATTTTGTACTTTTTATATTATCATTTGGTGAATTATTACAAGAGTGAAATTTATTATAGATGGCAATTAAAACAAACAAAACAAAATCAAAAGACCGAACCGGCCAGCAGTACGACGGCAAAGTTGTCTGCTGCTCATCCCTCTTCCACTGGTGCTGACATGGCTGTGGACACTCACAGCCCTGTTGTCGCCAGTGGAATATCGGATGATCTGGTAATATTACCTTCTTCCTGTAGTGAGGCAGTTGTGAAGAACGGCTCCTCCACTAACACAGAGAGTAAACCTCTCAACTCTTCAACACCGCGAGTCGGAGGTAGTAGGGCTGTGGTGCCAGGTCCTTCTACCACCAAAGCCAAGAATCCTAAAGAAGGTCCTGGGGGAGATGGGCGTAAGCTCAGACCCTCCAAGGCCTACTACAGGGACATGCGTAGTGCTAAGAGGATTCTTCAGACGTTTGGTGAGCAATAATTAGGCGCTGGAGTAAACTCTCAGCACGACGCCAAAATAAAATGGGCCAAGAGCTTCCTGGCCAAAACTAATTTAAAGACCAGCCAAGACTCAACGTCGAAGCGACAAAGGTCTATGGAGGGTAGTGTTTCACAACCCAAACGCCCCAAAGTGCTAAACACCAGCACTTCTCTTGACCCTCGCAAGGCAAAAATGTCCTTCAGTGACGTTCTGAAGGACAAAATGGTAGTCGCGATTATCGACAGAAGCGACGTAGATGGCACGATCTCTGCCGATTACTGGATATTGGCCAAAGGACAGCTGGCCTTCAGTTTTGTCGAGATCATGTCTGACAATCCGGGACCACCGCTCATTACAAAAGATGGCGGTTGGCATCAGGGAAACATCAAGTTGATGGTCTGTGATGATCGGAGGTCATGCGATCTACTGACGCTGGCGGTTAGCCGACTTGGGGAGGTCTGGCCTGGTGCTAAGCTGGAGGTCGTCGCAAAGGAAGACATTCCTTGCAGACCAAGGGCTCGCATCACGGTTCCGGCCATATTCAAGGAAGCTGACCACGTCCTAAAAGTCATCAGCACGTCCTAAAAGTCATCAGGCTCTCCAATCCAACCCTTCCTACTCACAACTGGAAGGTTGCGAAACTAGAGGATCCAAGGGGACCCTACAAGGGTGCTATTGTTATCATCAATGCAGAGTTCCTTTCTCCTCTGGCGCAATCGAAAGGTGTGATCAGGTTCGGGTTTGATGAAATACCGCTGAGGGTCTACAAAAAAGATGGGGCCGAGGCACCTGCTGAGGAACCTGGTGCATCGGTCACATTTCCTTCATTGGAAGACGATGCATCCCAGGCATCCCCAGTAGCAGTGGAAGCTCCTACCACCGACCAAGGTTTTTCCGCAATGGAGGCCGAGGTCTATGACAGCGGAGATGAGGACATTCTTTTAGAATCGTCCTCTGATATAGATGACTCCGACATCACTGTGTTGGAGGCTGATCGGGAGAACGGTAGCGAAAATGCTGCGGTTACTCCAGATTAACCTCCAACACTCCATAAAGACTTCGGCCTCCCTTCTTCTTCGCTTATCCAGCAGCGATGAAGATATTGTCCTGATTCAAGAACCCTGGATTGTTAAATCCATTGTTCGAAGAATCAGGACTCCCAAATACTGCGTGCTGTATGCATCAGGTGAGGATGAACCCAGATCTTGCATATTAGTAAAACGCAGCCTAAATGTATATTTACTCCCTAATTTCAGCGATCGAGATACCACCGCCGCCGCAAGTCTGGAAACAGCCAGAGGAACATTCTGGCTGTCGTCGGCGTATCTCGGCCACGACCATCTTGGCCCTCTCCCGGGTGACACTCTGGAGAGATTAATAACTGAAGCACAAAGGCTCAACATCGGCCTCATCATCGGTAGTGACGCTAACGCCCACCATACAGTATGGGGTAGCACGGATATAAACGACAGAGGTGAGTCTCTTTTCGACTATATTCTAAACACTAACCTACTCGTAAGTAACGTTGGTAATGAGCCAACCTTTATTACTAAAAATCGACAAGAAGTTTTAGATATAACTCTTGTCTCCGAATTCATCAATAATAATATTTTGAACTGGAAGGTATCTAAAGATCACTCCTTTTCTGATCATAGATACATCCAGTTTGACTTTATAAATAAACCACCTTGGCCAACCGATCTTTCGAAATCTGAAAAGAACAAATTGGCCAAAATACAAGAGAACGTTAAATAGTTTCGTAAAACCTGAACTTTTTAATACTCCCTCCAACATTGAAGATCTTGACGACAAAGTCAATGATCTAACATTAGCCCTAAATAAAGCTCTAGATACTGCATGCCCTCTTATACAAGTAAGAGGTAAAAAGAAGCCACACTGGTGGAACTCAGGGCTGGATCCACTTCGAAAAGAATGCAGAAAACTCTTTAACAGAGCGAAAGCTTCTAGAGACATGTCTGACTGGGATTCATATAAAGAATCACTGAAGGCATATAAAAAAGAACTGAGGAAAACCAAACGATCGTCCTGGAGAAACTTCTGTAGCAACGTGGAAGATTGCTCCGAAGCATCCAGGCTGCGCAAAATCCTCTTCAAAAACCCAGTCATGCCAAGCTGCTTGAAAAACGCCTCTGGCCTCTGGACCAATTCAAGCGAAGAATCGCTCAACTTGCTACTAGACGTTTACTTTCCTTGTAGCTCTAATATTATTAATAACATTGCACTTAATAATGGTGACAATACATTACATCCCCCACAAGGTTTAGTCACTAGGGAAAAACTCAAATGGGCTATTAACAGCTTTAAGCCATATAAATCTGCTGGTCCGGATGGTGTAATTCCAGCCGAACTGCAAGAAAATGCAAGTTTTCTAATACCCATCCTAGAAAGCATCTTCAAGAGATGCCTTAAATTGGCATACATCCCGATGTCTTGGAGACAAAATCATCATTTTCATACAATGATAACAAATTTATTGTTTTTCCCTCTTTTCCTTCTTTTTCGTTTGTTTTTCTTTCTTTCTTGTTTTAATTTTTGTTTTTAAATTTTTTTTTTGGTTTGTATAAATTTTTTTTTTTTTTTTCTTTATATGTATGTATCTAAGTAACAAAATTGTCAAATCCTAGCTTTCATAAAATGTTTAACTGTAGCCTAAATTATAAGACAATACGTCTTAATGTGTATAGGTTTTTCATGAAATAAATAAATAAATAAAAAAAAAAAAAAGTTAAAGTCGTTTTTATTCCAAAAGCTGGAAAATCCAGCCACGTTAACCCTAAAGACCTAAGACCTATCAGCTTATCATCATTCCTTTTCAAAACTTTTGAACGTTTGATCGATATCCACTTAAGGGCAAGTATTGTTAAGTCTCTCCTTTCAAAGGCTCAACACGCCTACAACAAAGGGAAATCTGTTGAAACGGCTCTACACAGTATAGTACGTACAATTGAATATTCCCTCCATCATAAAGAGTACACCTTAGTTGACTTCTTAGATATAGAAGGTGCATTTAACAATGTCGACACATCTGCAATTGCACGTGTATTGAAGTCTCTGAAGGTAGATAAGTCGATCAGCGAATTGATTAATCAGATGCTGATAAGCAGGACTATCAATTCAAAACTGGGCGATTTTACTGCACAAAGAGGTGTCAGCAGAGGTACGCCACAAGGTGGTGTCCTATCCCCTCTCCTCTGGAACTAAGTAATAAATGAATTACTAATTACTCTAGAAAGAGAGGGATTAACCCACTAAAAACCGACCTTGTCCTCTTCACAAGGAAATACAAGGTCCCACACATTGACCCTCCCCTCATAAACGGTGTACCACTTAAATTCTCTGAACAAGCAAAATACTTGGGTCTCATTTTGGATAAGAAATTAAGTTGGAAACCTAACATTCAAGAGAGAATAAACAAGGCCACAGTAGCCCTGTTCTCCTGTAAAAAGGCCATTGGTAATAAATGGGGCCTACAGCCCCGAATTAAACACTGGCTATATATCTCGGTCATAAGGCCGATCCTTACTTATGGAGTAATGGTATGGTGGACGGCGCTAGATATAGCGACAATTCGCGATAAACTCAGCAAAGTCCAACGAACAGCCTGCCTGGGTATGGGAGGAGCACTTCGCTCTACCCCCTCCACCTCACTTGATATTCTGTTCCATCTAATACCGCTGGACATTTTCAGCAAGCAAACGGCCGCTAATACAGCCATACGGCTTCAAGCCTCCTCTCTGTGGATAAATAATGGAATTGGCCACACCACTATTTTGAACTCGTTCAGAACTATAAACAGTAATATTGACTACACCATACCCCATCCTCAGTTTAATAACTATAGCTTCAAAGTGACTATACCTCCCAGGTCTTCTTGGGAGAATACATCATTTTTGAGCGATGATCCTATAAACTTTTATACAGACGGATCAAAAACGGAGGATGGGGTTGGTGGAGGCATATACTAAGATAGACTAAACTTAAGTCTCTCCTTTCGTCTACCCGATCATTGTAGCGTGTTCCAAGCTGAAATCCTGGCTATAAAAGAAGTCCTATCCTGGCTTAGAGAAAACGTTATATCAACTAATGATATACGCATCTTCTCGGATAGCCAAGCTGCGTTAAAGTCCCTAGACTCTGTCTCCTCTAACTCACTAACAGCCCTAAATTGTCGATCATCTCTTACGGAGATGGCTACACAGTTCAACATTCACCTTTTCTGGGTGCCGGGCTATAGAAACATTCCAGGAAATTGCAAAGCTGGCGAACTTGCAAAAAGCGGAACAATTTTACCTCTGCTGGCTCACAATGCTAGCATAGGTATCCCCCTAGCTACATGTATACTCATGCTAAAGCAAGATACCTTAGAGAAAACAAACTTCAAGTGGAATAACACCACCACCTGTTTAGCAACAAAACTTATTTGGCCTAATCTTAGCGCCAGGCGCTCAAAACAATTAATCTCTCTGAGTATATTTGATATTAGCTACGTTATAGGTGTCCTGTCTGGGCACTGCTTAATAAGAAGGCATGCTATTCGACTTGGAGCCCCTGCAAATGATTTTTGTAGGAGTTGCATGGACGAAGAAGAAAAAGAGACAATCTCTCATCTTCTATGCACATGCCCTGCCTTATCACAAAGACGTAGAATCCAACTTGGAGACTACTACTTTAACGATACCAGCGATCTAAAAAATTCTGACATTATTTGTCTCCTACGCTTCATTCGAAGCTCCAATTGGTTCAACGAGTTAAGCTGATCAACTGATCCATGTGGTATCACAACGGACCATACTTTGGTCTAAGTGTGTTGGACTTCCCAACCAACAGCCACTTTAACCTAACCTAACCTAAACAAAAATCAGTCGTTGCCCACGTTACCTGAGATTTTGTATTCATACATATCAATGTAAAGAAAATATGCACATCACATACCATACATTTTATTGTATGTGTTTTAGATTTTTTTCAGAAAATTGTGTTCTATTTGCTTTAGATTTTCTATTTTTTTAGTTTAGTTTAGTTTATTTGGTCAAACAGAATACAGTATTCTTATAGACTAGAATAAGTACAAAAATCATATTACAAGTAAATATACAACATCCATAAAATAGAACAATATACTGAATTAAATATGTAAAAATAAATTAAGAATTAGCAAGTAAAATCAATAGTCTGTTTTTAAAGGATTCTCTTGAACAAATTTCGAAAAAATCAATAGAATTACAAACCGAATTAGCCTCTTTTAAACACCTTGTAATTGGTTCATTGCAGCCATAATTAGTACGATGAAACCTTTCAACGAAGAGAAAAGAAGCCCTGAAGTTTCTCGCAGGGATACGAAAACGCATTTCATTTAAAAGAAATGAGCAATTAATCCTAAAAGAAAGTATATCACGAACAAACATAATCGAAAAATATTTTCTGCGAACAACGAGAGATTGAGTTCCTATTAATAAACACCTTACATTATAGCAAGGCATAAACCTATTCCAATAATTTATTTTTGAAAGTGCATATCTTGTGAATCTTCTTTGCACCCTCTCAATTCTATCAGGGGTTCCAGATAATAGAGCAGTACTCTAAAATTGAACGAACCAACGAGAAGTAAAGAATTTTGAGAGTAAGAAGATCTGAAAACTCACGAGTATTTCTTTTTATAAATCCAAGCATCGCATTACTCTTATTTACAGTTAGATCAATATGCGGTCTAAATGTGAGCTTTTGGTCAAGAATTACACCTAGGTCTTTCTTTTGAGTTATTCTTTCAAGGGCGATATTTGACAGATTGTAACTGTAATTCAAAAAATTTTTTTTTCTGCAGTACGTTAGCACCTGACATTTGGCAACATTTAGATGAAGATGGTTGTTGTTACACCATTGTAAAAGCCTAAATAAATCTTCTTGGAGCAAATAACAGTCTTGAATGGACTCGATTTTTTTAAAAAGTTTTAAATCGTCAGCATATAGAAGGCACTTAGAGTGAACAAATATGACTGATATATCATTGATAAATAACAGAAACAACAAGGGCCCAATATGGCTACCCTGGGGTACACCAGACGGCACAAGAATAGAATCAGAAATACATGATCCGATTTTAACAATCTGAACACGATCAGTTAAATAAGATTCAATCCATTTCAGCAAACTGGAATGGAAACCAAGGCATGCAAGCTTATGAATTAAAATTTTATGATCGACCCTGTCGAATGCCTTCGCAAAGTCAGTGAAAATAACGTCAGTTTGAGAGTTATTTTCAAAGTTCGATATCACAGAATTGACAAAAATAGATAAATTCGTTGCCGTAGATCTGCCAGGTATGAAGCCATGCTGATAAACCGATATGTGTTCTCGCACAAAGAAAAAAATTTTATCACAAATGATTTTTTCGAATAATTTCGGTAAGACTGAAATTTTACAAATTGGTCTATAGTTTGTTATATTCTGCCTATGCCCTGCTTTGAATATAGGAGATAGGAATGAAACTTTCCATTCATTTAGAAAAAGATCATTTTTTAAAGAGAGATTGAATATAATCGACAGCGGTTCAGCAAGGGAGGAAGCTAATTTATTAAGAAAGTATGGTGAAAATCCATCAGGTCCAGCTGATTTTGAAGCATCAATTTGTTGTAATGCTAACAAAACTTCATCAGAGGTGATTTGGAGAAATCCTAAACTAAACCGTTCAGAAACATTAGGAAGACATTGAAAATTTTGATCATGTGCATAAACGGATTTGAAATAACTTGCAAAAAAATTACATATTTCAGAAATATCACTTGAAGACGAACCTGAATAGTACATACAATTTGGGAAGCCGGAGCTTTTACGCTTGGAGTTAATAAATTTCCAAAAATAACCACTATCCTCTTTTATCTTGAACTCAGTTGAAGTTATATAATCATTATAAAGCATTAAATTAAGGGAATCAAACTCTTGTTGTAGCAATAAGTACGCATCACGTAAAAGTTCATTTTCTTTATTAGATTTGTATCTTTTATAAGCTTTGTTTTTTTGATTCTTTAGACGCGACAGCGTTTTATTAAACCATACGGGATTAGAGTTGCTTGATATGTTTCTTGTAGGAACGAACTGCTCAACCGTATTTTTAATAATAGTCTTAAAGGCGTCGAAAGCAGAAAAAAGATCGCTTGAACTCTCTATATCACTCCAGGATAAGGAGGAAAGGTACGCTTCAATTGCATTATAGTCAGCATGCTTGTAACTATAAACAGACTTAGATTTGTTTGAAAAAGTTTCTTTTATAAAACTATAAAAACCAAGATTACCTTCTAACGCACAATGATGTAACGTATTCGAAGAAACTGGAATAAGACACTTATTAACTTCAACAATAAATTGTTTGTCAACAAAAATTAGATCTAGTATGCGCCCATTTTCATTGCATATGTAGTTAGATTGAATCATATCATACTGACTGAAGAAATCAACTACAAGTGTTTCAGTATCCGACATTATATTAAGAGGAACCAAATATTTCTCGTCTTGGTCAAAAACCCAATCTATATTACCTAGGTTAAAATCACCCGCGTAAAAAATATGTTGAGAATTCGAAAGTTTTTCAAGAAGAGTCTCACAATTGCTAAGATGTATTTGATAAATGTCAATAGGGCTTCTAGGTGGTATGTAACTACAAATAATAAAAAGATCTTGTTTGTTGCACAGTGAAATATTAATAATAATTTGATCAATATCTAAATTGGAATGCATGGAAGAGGAGTCAGATGGTAAATTTACTAAATTTACCAATTTACAAGCTAAACACGATCTAATGGCAATCAAAACTCCACCGCCACGCTCCAATCCAGTTAATTCTTTACATCTGTCTTTTCTAAAAATAGTATAAGATGAACTACAGATCTCAGAAGAAAGAAAGTTTTCAGTAAGCCATGTTTCAGCTAATATAACTACATCGTAAAGCTCAGAAGAAAGAAATAAAAATAATTTACTTAATTTGGTTCTTAGACCACCAACATTTTGATAATAAATAGATAAGTTCAAAAGATTCTGTGAAATAAATTTGGAAGTATTATCAATGCTTAAATCTATATTGTTATTCAAACTTATGTGACGGATTCCATTATTGAGGCAATTTTGTCGTTTTTTGAAAATTCAACAAACTGTTTAACTCGTACAGCATAAGGCCAAATAGAAGAATCATTTAATAAATAATCAAAATGTTCAATCGGTACACATAATTTAAAATTGACAAATTTAACATTTTCAAAAGGTAATCCTTTTTTAATAAGTTTAAAACATTTGAAGGCATTAACAGGAATGTTAGTTTTGGTGGAAATATAATTAATGATGTCATCAGGTTCCGTTTTTGGATTAAATCTAGATATATGAATCCATTTGGAATTGAAAACAACGCCGAGATTAGAGTTGCAGTCTCGTCCGACCAAAACTGATTGACTCTTTCGAGTTAACTTGGAAGCGGCTAACTTAGCCGCGGCGAACTGAGCAGCAGCAGCAGATGAGTTATTGATGTTATCGTTCCGTGAAATTTCACAAGCAGTAGGCTGTCCATGAACAATAGTCGAAACTTCATCGTCACCATGATGAGGATGAGCAGCTTCAAGCTCAACCGCATTATTGACGTTATTCAACGCATCAATATTAGATCCATTTTTCACAGCAAGATCCCCGAGTTGTTTACCAGACTCCTCGATAGCAACAACATCAGAAACATTATTAGGAATATCAACTCCATCAACTGCAGCTCCAGCAACAATTACAACAGCAACATCAACAGAACCAGGCTTCTCATTCCCCTTATCATCATCGATTAGGTTAAGAGAAATTTCATCACCACACCTGACATTTACATTGTCAGATTGACATTGAGCAGATGACGAGTGAGAGCACGAGGCAACAACATCGATGTCCACATTCTTAACACTTTCCCCGCTCGGATTAGAATTGGAAGAACAGGAGTTATTATCAATATTGCTATTGTTGATAGCTTTTTTTTTAATTTTTGAAGACGAAACCGGTTTATAGAGCGAAGTCGATTTATTAATGCTTTTTGTCTTTATCGTTTTTTTATTTGAGGGAGTAACACCAATTTTAGGGGAAGGGAAAGGGGATGATGACAGTTTATTCAGCGCGGGAGAAGATGAAAACTGCCTTTCTCTTAAGAGTGATGAGCGATTATTCTTATTTTTATCAACGTTAATAAGCTTCGTATGAGAGCGTAGAGTGCGGGTGGGTAACTCAGAAGAACGACCACTCACACAAGATGATAGTTTAGCAAATTCAATCAAATTCTCAGAGAAACACACAAATAATTCATTTAACATTGATATGCATTTCAAAATGTTAATTTTCTTACAACTGTCGCAAATCCAATATATATTGTCATTGGAATTTATTAAGCATATATCATTGTCATTAATATTAGCACAGAGTAGATGAAAACCAGAGTAACAAAATCCACATTTTATAAAGTTCTTTGCGGAAAGAGTATCATCACATTTAATACAATTAGAATCCATGATAGATAACGAAATAACGTTGACTCTCTGTCGTCACAAAAAATCTAGTTTTTTTGTGTCAACTCACCGTCGACTTTCACAACTTCAAAACTTAAAACGTTGACTATCACACGATTTGACAAAATAATGATTATTTGAGCCATACATACATACATACTTAAAATCTAAAACTTAAACTAGGCTGTTGAAAAAACATTAATTTGGATTTTGTACTTTTTATATTATCATTTGGTGAATTATTACAAGAGTGAAATTTATTATAGATGGCAATTAATTGATTTAAGGGGCTATGTACACCATAGTTTGATTAGTATTCAATGGTTTCTGGAGTCTTATACTTTAACGACTAAAACTAAAGTTTAAACAACCAAGAACTGATGGCTATGAAATTTTTCCATTTACTATTCTAACAATAAAATAAAATTGCAAGTACCATGATTTGTCAAAGAAGGAAGGTTTATGAGAAAAAGTTTTTGTGATTAAGGCGGTAATATCTGAATATCATAAAACGACGCAGGTATCGTAGACAAAAACTCAAAAACCTTTTCTGAATGGCTTCGAGTCTTGTGACATGTACGGCCGGCGTAGTAAAGTGACCATACTGTGCAGCATATTCCAGGACTGGTCTCACAAACGAAACAAAAAGTAATTTTAAAACATATGGATCACGGAAATCACGACCAAATCTCTTAATGAAACCCAAAACTTTTTTTTCTTTTTTAACTATGAAGGTAATATGTTCATAAAATTTTAGTTTAGAATCTAAGACAACACCCAAGTCACAAAATACATATACTCTACTTTAAGGACAAGAATCAAACATGTAATTAAAAACGATTGGAACTTTTTCGCGTATAAAACTTATGGTTTTACATGTGTCAAAATTTAAAACAAGACGATTGTTATTGCACTATTCCCTGAATAATATTAAGTCTTCTTGCAAGGAGAAGACAGTCAGATGAGTCAATTTTTTCAAAATTTTAATGTCATTACAATATATTAGAACAGACGAATCTTGTATAATCAAAACAAAGTCATTTATAAATAAAACAAACAGAATAGGACCAAGATGGCTACCCTGGGGGACACCAGAATTCACAACAAATGAACTTGAACACTCATTACGAAATTTAATGGCTGAATCACAAACACGCTTCAGCTTCGGCTTCGCCTGACGTTTACGAGTTCAGCCATAGGAATTCAATGCATGCTATCACAATGGAGCTCATAGAGGAAATATATTATCTGGAGTCCCGACTTAATGGGTTTGCTCTCTTTCGGCCTACAAGCTAAATTGAGAGGATTTTATCCATAAGGATAAGCATGTCTTAGTTGTCCCGTGCATTTCTTATGGGAAAAGCCATTATGAATGTAGTTGGTATGGAATTTGTGCCCATATTGCTCAACTGCGGGGGAAAAAACTATGAGGTGAACTCAGCCGTTCAAAAAAGAGATCCGTTGAATTCAAAAATCGAAAAATTAATGAAATATTTAAAGAAAAATTAATTTTGCAACTTTCTTTCAGTGAAAACTGTGCTAAAAATAATATTTCACTGTTTTTGGCAAACAATGATGTTAATGAAAAGTTTCACTAAAAACAGAAAAAATCATGCAGAAAGTATAGGCGCACCATAGAACTGCAATGCAAACGGGGCCCAATTTAAGTTAAGCCCAGTTTTGACAGATTAACAACGAGGTGAGAATTTTGACAACTCAACAAAATGTAAACAAAACAAAATTCATTCCCAGTAATGCAAATGCAAATGAAGGTAAAACAATTTAAATCGAAAATATCAATTTATTTAAATAAAAATATATAATGAATTTGTACTTATTTTAATCCTCAGATAAAGAAGAAACCAAGGAGATAGTTGGAACAAAAGAAGTGGATTTCCCCGAGAAGGAAGCCAACATACATACATATCTATTCTGGAACGGAAAATCCACATCCACAAATTCAAAGTAAGTATATTGTTTTGTTTTTTTAGTTGAAATTACACTTGATGACAAGATGTTGTTCCTAGCAATCAAATCGCTCTATTCTGATAGGTTCTTACGTCCTCAATTTTGAACTGTAGGAATGAGAAGAGCCGATTACAGCGAAGGGATATTTATTTATTTATTTATTTATTTATTTATTTATTTATTTCATCTACAAGCTAAAGGCTCAACAGATGCAAAAAAGAATAAATACATAGGTATATACAAAAAAAAATAATTTACAATTCATGATTAATTTCTTAAAAATAGATAATACAAATCATTTTTGAATTTGTTTCTAGGCTATGCTATGTCAATATGACTAATTACTTCGTTGAACTCCCTATTTGACCTTGAAACTGGTTCATTCATTCCATAATTTGTCCTATGTTTAGGTTGAAAAAGTAGGTATCTTTCTCTCAATGGTCTAATCGGGGCATAAATACAAATTAACGATAGAAGGTTAGGACACTTTATATGGTAACATAAAATATCTCGCACAAACATTATATCATGAATAGTTCTTCGAGATTTGAGAGATTTCAGACCTAGAAGATTACGTCGAGCTTGAGAATCTGGACAAAAATTCCAGCGCATTTTACAAAACACATATTTTGTGAAACGATTTTGAACTTTCTCAATTCTATCCGAAAATGTTTGTTGGAAAGGATTCCATATGACATCAGCATACTCAAGTAATGATCTAGCTAATGAGTTATATAGAGAAGTAAGCGTATAGGGATCCGAAAAGTCAATTGAGTTTCTTTTAATGAAACCAATCATAGAGTTGGCTTTAGCAACAATAGCATCCATGTGCGGAACAAATGTAAACTTGGAATCAAAGGAGACACCCAAATCCTTTACTGTAGCAGTTCTCTGAAGAGGGATACGATCAAGAGAATATGCAAACTCATAAGTTGAGAGTTTCCTGGAGACAGAGATAGCGAAGCATTTCTTGACATTAAGTTTAAGACAGTTAACCAAACACCAGTTTGATAAATGATCGAGGTCTATTTGGAGATTTAAGCAATCATAAATGGAATTCACTTTTAAAAATAATTTTAGATCATCAGCATATATGAGACATTGGCTGAACTTTATGTTTTTGCAAATATCATCGATAAAGATTATAAATAAAAGTGGGCCAAGATGACTACCCTCTAGGTTTGATTATCAAGTTTTACTTTTTGTACTCTATCAGTTAAAAAAGATGAAATCCACTGAAGGAGATTAAAGTGAATCCCAAAGTTATGAAGCTTACGAAGCAGTATGTTCTGGCATACAGAATTGAATGCCTTACTAAAATCCGTGTAGATAGCGTCACTTGACTTTGACTTTCTATACAATTAATAACGAAAGAAGAAAAACATGCGAGATTAGTGACAGTTGATCTACCCGATATAAACCCATGCTGGGCATCACTTACATGTTCTTTTACGAAAAAATCCAGTTTGGTCTTTACTAAACTTTCGAGCAATTTAGGAATTGTGGACAGCTTACAAATGCCTCTGTAATTTTCAACATTATTTTTCGAACCAGACTTATAAATTGAGATCAAAAAAGAAGATTTCCATTCGTCCAAAAATATTCCGGACGATAAAGATAAGATGAATATAATTTGCAATGGAAAGCATACAGAATTAGAGCATTTTTTTAGGACAAGAGCAGGAATGCCATCGACACCAGGAATGTGATTGGGTTTAAGATTTTGAAGACCATTTAATACATCAGATAATTCAAGTGCATTGAGCCAATATCAACTTTAGGGGTAATATTTGAAAGAAGATCCAAGTTTCCTTGTGAAGTTGAGTAGACTGATTCAAAAAATTTAGCAAAAAGATCAAGAGTTTTATTAATGTCAGTAGAATTATCCCCTCTAAAATTCATCGTAGTAGGAATGCCAATTGATTTCCTTTTAGTATTAATATAATAATATTAATTTACTATCAAAACGTTAACGGCTTACGGACCAAAACCAATATAGTCTATACGAACTTAACCAACCTCCCTCACGATGTAATTGTTTTAACAGAGACGTGGCTATGTTCATCAATAGCTAATTCTGAACTTTTTGATAGCAACTACCAAATCTACCGACGTGATCGTCATTGTAACTATGATTCAACCGTGGTTGCCGGAGGAATTATTATAGCCGTACAAAATTCGTTAATGTGCTCTCTCGTCGATGACTTCCGACAATCCTTGCTTGAAATATTGTGCATAAAGATAAAAATGCCTAATGGTTTCCTCTACGTAGTCGCTACTTACATTCCGCCTTGCTCCAATAGTGATGTATATGATCAACTTTACGACTGCCTGGATGGCATAACTGAAAACATTGACCCTAACGATGAAATAATCATAGTTGGCGATTTCAATCTAAGTGATCTAAACTGGATTAATTCTAATGATAGCGGCGAATTTTTGCCTATTAATCTGTCGTCGTCCAAAGAAATCTCCCTCATAGATTTGATGGCTGCCCTTTGTTTAAATCAAATTAATGGAGTTCCAAACAATAACAATAAAATACTGGACCTTGTATACTCTTCCGAGTCTTTAAACACGGACGCTGCTGTTACACATAGTGATGTAAAACTTGTCATCGAAGATCGTCATCATCCTGCTTTATCGATATTTTTGAACTTGAATGTTTGTAACTTTTCGAATGCTTGTAATCTTGTTGAATTCAATTTTAGAAAATGTAACTTTGATGAATTGTTTAATCTATTAAGTCTCATTGATTGGGATACTTTGCTTAGTGGTTCAAACCTAGATAATAAGTTATTTAAGTTTTATAAAATAATATTTGACTGCTTTTTAGAAACCATCCCTTTACGTCATGTTAAAACTAAAGATAACTATCCCCCATGGTTCGATCGACATTTGAAATCCTTGAAAAACAAAAGAAATAAGGCGTGGTTAAGGTTCAATCAAACTAAAACTGATAGCGACCTACTAAATTATATTGATTTTAAAAACGAATTTATCAACTATTCCAACTATCTTTACAATGAATTCCTAACCAAAACTGGAAATGATTTTAAAATAAATCCTAAAAAATTCTGGAATTTTGTTGATATTAAAAGAAAAACTGATGGCTACCCAATATGTATGGTGTTTGATAAATTTTCTAGCCAAGATCCTAAAGTTATATCCAACATGTTTGCGGAGTTTTTTATGAAGTCCTTTGAGGAAACTCTCCCATCTGACCCTCGATCCCCTCTGACATCTCAACAATATGCCCACTTAGGAATAATAAATTTTTCGATTACTGAATCTACAATTCGTGAACAAATATTAAAACTTGACGACAGTCTAAGTTCTGGCCCTGATGGTTTACCGTCATTCATGTTAAAAAAATGTGCAAATCATTTATCTTACTCACTATTTATTCTTTTTAACCACTCAATTAAGTACTCTACATTTCCTGATCTATGGAAATATGCTTTTCTTAAACCTATTCATAAAAAAGGTCCTAGTCACTTAGTTACTAACTACCGCCCCATAGCCAAACTCTCTGTTATTCCTAAATTGTTCGAATTGTTAGTTTGTGATGTCTTATCTTTTAATTGTTCTTCTATCATTAGTGAAAATTAGCACGGGTTTGTTAAAAAGAAATCAACTGTCACTAATTTATTAGAATTCACAACGTTCTGTTTTGACGCTTTTGAAAAAAATCTGCAAGTTGATTGCATTTTTACCGATTTTAGCAAGGCATTTGACAAGCTTAATCATAGTATTCTTCTAAATAAACTGTCAAGATTTGGACTAAATGATTCTTTTATCAATTGGTTGTCTTCTTACCTCAGTGATAGACATTATAGTGTAATTTTCAGACATAATCACTCAAATAAGTTTGTAGTTAACTCCGGTGTACCTCAAGGTAGTCATTTGGGACCACTATTATTTGTCTTATTCATAAATTCATTGAATGATTGTAATCTTCTTCAAAATGACCTACTATGTTTTTGGGAATGGTGCAACAACAATCGTTTATTTTTAAATGTTGACAAATGCAAGACAATGCGTTTCACACGCAAGCATGATTTCATTATTTTTAATTATATGTTAAACTCCTCTAGTTTACACGTCCAATCCAGCTTTTCTGATCTGGGTATAATTCTAGATTCAAAGTTATCATTTAGTGATCACTACGATTCAATAATCAAAAAAGCTAATAGATCACTCGGTTTTATTAAACGTTTTGGAAGTGAGTTCCGTGATCCCTTCGTAATTAAATGTCTATTTTTTTCGTTTGCCAGATCTGTATTAGAATATGGCTGTGTTATATGGGCCCCTTATTACAATGTTCACACAAATAGAATTGAAAGTGTCCAAAAGAAATTCATAAAGTCTTACCTTCGATTTCTTCCTCGGTCAAATTTAATTGAATGGCCTTCCTACCCTCAGAACCTAATTCTCTTGAATATCCCATCCCTTTCTGCTCATAGAGTTTTTACAGCTTTGCTTCATCGTTGGATTAATGAATGGATCTATTTCCTCCTTCTCAGTTTTGGGTCGTTTGAATTTTAACGCGGCCCGTGTTGGGTTAAGAACTAGTTTGCCAATACGTCCCAGTTTTAGCAGATCGAACTATGGGTCTAACAGTCCGATTAATCAGTTAATTAATATTTTTAATAAACATTATAACTTAATTGACTCTGTCAACGTAAATATTAAATCAAAACAGTTTAAAATTAGATTTTTCGTTAATTTTGCAAATTAGAAATTTAATTGTTATTTTTTTTTTTTTTTATTATTTAGTTATTTATATTTATAATTACCTGTAACGTTAGGATTTTAACGTACTCAATAAATCAAAACCGTATAGTATTAATAAAACTCCAGAATCGTTTCGGATCACTTTTCAAATTAAGCTCCATATTCGAAATATAATTCCTGTGCAAGAATTTGCTGAGAACCATGAATTCTTTACGAAGTTTAAAAAATGAATGTTTGTCATCCAACGCGTTTGACATATTATACTTGACAAATGATTTATTTTTAAAATTTTTTAAATGAGCCAGCCTTTTGTTATACCACGGAGGTTTTGAGATATTCTTTTCAGTCCTATAAGGTACAAATAAGTTAAAAGCTGTATTTAAGATACACGTGAAACGGTTAAGCATATTCTTCAAGTTAAGGTTTAAAAATTCAGTATTCCAGTCTACAGTTCCAAAATAATTATCGAGTTCAATGAAGTTTGATTTTAGGAAGTTAAACGATTTTGGATTGTTGCAGTTAAATTTTAAATATCTATATAATTTTATTTCAATATATAATTCCTTATGGTGGATTGAATTGTTTAACAAACTATACGGAACAGTATCTGTGATTGAAACTTTCAATTCATCTTGTGATGTAAATACTAAAACAAGAATTTTATCTAAATTATTAACAATACTATTGATGTAAGTTTAATGTTGTGAACACCTGAAAGATTAAATAAAACAGTTTTATAAAGGAAATAATTTCATACCTATGTATGTATGAAACTTTACCTTAATGTAGAAATCCTCGTGATCTGCTGCCAATGCCTCCGAGCCTTCTCGGATTGGATTGTTTCCTAAATGCGCAAATAAGAAAAAAGAATATACTAATTAAATTCAAATTAAAAGGTTTTTCAAAATACTTATTTGAATAATCCAGAAATAAAAATGCATACACTGCAAATTCCGCGCAGCTAGTTTTCTTGTTTGTTATTGTTTGTTTACTTTAATTTTGTTGAGACTTAACAGTTGATGCCTATTATAGCTTATCTCTTTTCTCTCGTTACGCATGAGCGGTGGTCTTACTCTGTCCAAATCCATGATGGCCACTTAGAATTGAATTGAATTGAATTCTTTATTGAGACTTTAAAATCGTTTACAAAGGTATTCTTATCTATAACTTATGTTAACTGCGGCTATATCGTATTGCCTGCTTTAAAGTTACTAAAATTAAAATGAAAAGCCTCGTGGCTGTCTTTTATATACATATAGTTGGACTACTCTTACTCAAGAGATTGTTTTACATTTACTTTTGCTATGACTGGAAACGTCAAATTGAATATACATTTATACATATATACATATATACAATACTAATACTAACTTAAAATTAAATAACGAAATTAACGAACGCCAGCATTTGAAGGTCTCTTTCTCTTTTTATAAGTTTTTAGAGCTCTAATAATTAAAATCTCTTTGAAGGTAAAAAATTACATTTTGTTAAAAGTGAGTGAGATGGTTATAATATTTGAAAAAATATATATATATATTTGGAATCTTTTATATTAGTTTTTAAGAAGTTGATGTGTACATAGAACAATCAAATTAATACGAGAGTATACATATATAAAATAGATACATATATTTTAAGGATAATGTAACATTAAGTCTTGTTTTTGAGTTTCTTTTGATCACAGTATTTGTACCACAGTATTATCACATTTTGAACTAGAATTTTAAGTTAAGGCGTTAAGATATAAATACTAGGCATAGATGAAGATTTTAATATTAATTAGATAAGTTATTTATAAAATAAAATATAGATCAGGTGAGCACTGTCCACCCATAATATGGTATATCATTGACATTTTGGATCTGAATTTGAATGTTTGTTTTATAGCAATAAAGTGAGTAGGTATAGTAAATGCTTTTTTTTTTATTTTTAATTCTTTGTTTGTAATCTTTTTATAATTTTTTGAACTTTTTAATTTATATTCGATCTTAGGATATTGAAATTGTCTATAAAAACTTTGCGTCTGTTAGATAGATGTGTCTCTTGTATGAAAGCAAGAAAACAATTGTTTTCTTGGAGAATTTTAAACTATTCAATTCTCCGAGAATGTGAGACGAGGGGCGAAATGTTGTATTGTAGTATTTTTAATAACATTATGTTGAAGAACCGGAGATTAATTCGGTGAGTAAGTGAAAGTAGGCCATTTGCTTATCTTCTAAACAGTTGAAGTTTTTAAGATTTGACATAAAGTTGCTAATTTTTCCAATAAGTGTTTTCATATCTACACCAAAGAGTTCGTTTGATAGTGCCATGAATTTACCCATTACATTGCTGCCATTTTGTGCATTGGGAGAGCTGGAGAGAGTGTCGGGTACATGGGATTTTAAATCTTGGGGTTTGAAATGACTGTTATAAGATACCCCAGGGACAACGTGGGCCCCTCTTGAGATGGCATGAGAAAGACTTTTTGCTTGCTCTCTTTTAAGGTTGGCTTCATGTAGGATCTGTTTTCTGCGAGCTTCATAAAGCTTATAGGATTTAAAGTAAAAGAATATGCTTCAGCATTTTCGGTATTCCTCAGAGTGTTCATCAGATCCCTATGTACTTGGGTATTGTCTACATACAGTCTACTACTGCTACCTTTGTTCACTATTTTGTATAAAAAATTTAACAGGACTATTTTTAAGATCTATAATAAGTTGTCTAATGTCAATGTTTCTCAATATTATAGGTAGGCAGTACTTACCCGAATACAGTTTTCTTCTTTGTTTGAAGCTTCTGTTGTGCTAGCTGGAGATTCATTAATGTTTCCCTCGGCGGCAGGAACGTCGTCATTAATGGTTGATTGATGAAGTTGGTTGGCAATATTGCTGTTGTGTCTGGAGCTTTTCAGCACGAGTTTAACGTTCAGTGGAGCGAAAGAATTTTCATTCGGCGTGACATCCATTTCTAGGTTAGGTGATGCAGACCTCGCAGTATGTTTTTTCGGCGGTAATTGCCAGCCGGTCGTCAGGTTGGAGTCTGCTCTACGAGCAACCTCTCCTGTTGAGTGAACAAAACCGAATCGATGGCCACTTAGAATGGAAAGCGCTCAGAAATTCGGCAAATCCAACCATTGGAAGATATATCATCAAATCACAGATGTCGCTGATGTTTGTCTAAATGCTCTGCTTGCCAAAGTTGCTAGCAATTTTCATCTTTTGAAGAGAAATCGTTAGAGAATAATTGATTCTAACAATCCTAAAACATTATCATGATGAGGAATTATATAGAAGTAATCATTCTATTAAATTGTTAATCAAATTTATCGATAACTTCCTTCCTTTCCAACCGGATATTTTCGGAGAACTGAACGCGTTCAATGTCTGGTGTTTGAACGGTAGGAATAAGAATTATATACTTCGGTGATTGGAAGATTTCATAGGATGATTTAACCGCTTTGGAAAATAAACGGAACTGGGGAGAAATTAAAAAAAGGGTTAGCCAAAAAAATTAAAAAGTTGCCGATTCATAGTGCGCCAACCAGTCGAACCGACAAAGTTAAATCTTAGTACCTATATACTTCCGTTTCTTTTCCTTTTTTAATTCCATTTAAATTAAAAAAAATTGTTTGCTGTGCTCAAAATAAAGGGCAGTTATCTTAAGTCAAGATATATAAGAAACTGAGGTAATTGTTTTAAAAAAATAGTAGACGGAATACCGTAACTAAATTAATTTAATTTTTCTGTAAAAAAGTGTAAGTCAATATAGTGGGAGCGCACGACGACGACGGTAGCATCAGGTGCCGAAATCAACCATATCTAGAAATATAAGGATTAAGAAATAGATAAAACCAAACACAAAACAAAAGAGGAACAAGATTACTTAAGGGAAAACAAAAAGAAAAACCAAGATAATTAATCGGTGAGTCCTACAATATAGGATAGAATAAGTGTGTAAAATATATTGTGCCTATATATGTAAGTACATATATCTACTACCCAAACGCAAAATAGTTGGACTACCTATGATACAAATCAAACATCTGCTGATTCTTAAATTCCATCGAAAAAATACTCATAATTTTGTATGTTTATAAAAATGTATTAATTTTGAATATAAAAAAATCAATAAAAACAAATTTAATTCAGTTAAATAACAATAAGCAATAACAAAGTACGTATTGATACACTTTTTTTACGCAAAATAGTTGGCCTACGAGTTTTTTTTTAATTTCACCATGGTGTTACGTCACCTTTGGCCTTGATAACGGCTTCTACGCGTCGTGGCATTGTGTCAACTAGTTTTTGACATTCTTCGGCACCAAAAGATTCCCAAATGTTTGTTATTTGGGTTCGTAGGTCTTGAAGATTCCGACAGGGCACTTTTCGCAGTTGTTGCTTCATTTTATGCCACACCGTTTCAATCGGTGAAAGGTCAGGGCTGCTGGAAGGCCATTCCAATAAAGGAATTGCTTCAGCAGATAACCACGTCATTGTAGACCTAGCCGTATGGCAAGAAGCACCATCTTGTTGAAAAATGAAGTCACCGTTAGTTGATTGAAGTCGTGGTATTGATGGGATAAGTTCATTTTCAAGGATATCTCGGTACTTCACTGCATTCACAATTCCATTTACAAAATGTAAATTGCCCAAACCCCGTCCAGACATGCACCCCCATATCATCAAAGACCCTGGAAACTTGAGAGTTTTCTTGAGGCAGCCCTTGTGAAAAGCTTCTTTGGCGGTTCTTATCACTCGTTTTCCTTCAACTCCCACACAAACTTCAAACCTGGACTCATCACTCCAAATAACAGACCGCCATTGGCTTAAAGTCCAGTTTCTGCGTTGTTTCGCCCATTCGAGTCGCCTTTTCTTCTGTTTAGGTGTTAACAGAGGCTTTTCTTTGGCCTATGGTTTTAACTAATTATGCAGCTCTAATTTAAATTAAACTTAAACAAACCTTATAAAACTTGTATCCACATTTATTCATTGCCCGCTTACAAGTGTCGACCGAAACACTTTTTTGGATTCTTTCCCTCCATTCCACAGTTATTGCAGCGGCAGTTTGGCGTCGATTTTCTTTAATTATTTTTTTTAAAACCCGACAATCTCGAGGCGTTGTAATCGGTGGGCGTCCAGTTTTTTTACCAATTTCAAAATGTCCACTATTCTTGAATTTTGATAAAATGTTCCGAACAGATGAACGAGGTAAATTAAAATTTGTTGCTATTTTATAGCTTGATAGTCCCGTTTTGAGGGCATCAACGATTGCCTCAGATCGCTTGATAAAGCAATACCACGCGCCATGGTTGACTCTAAACTGTTACTGCCTTCTTCTACTCTGAACGTCGAACTTGTCGAGTTGTAGAAGCTGAGTAGGGTCAATGATTCTCGACAATTTTCTCCAGATGAGTCCTGAAACTAAAGGACGTTCTTATCCCTCTACCTTTCCCAAAATCATCATCCATTCCCACATAAAAAAGGCATACCAGCCAACGTTTATGTCACCAACTCCCATCCCACCTCCCACGTTGTAATGGCGAAAAAGCTAGACAGCGCTCCTATCTCCTATGTTCCTTCTCACTCTAGGTAAATTAGCTGAATTGCTGTTACCGAATCCCAATCTTTTCCTCCCATATCAGAATGATGAATTAACATCAACTGATTCCTAACCCTATCTCTTCCTTCCCTACCTTTATTGGGCTGGATCTAAGGTGTTAAACGACCCGTGCCGATGATCAGCCTGGCTGGGGGCCCAATTCAAAAATAGCCCAGTCTCTAACGGAGTATCCGGATACCTGGCGACCTCCGGATTAACTAGCCTTATCTGTACATGCGAATCTCTGTGCAGACAGACCTCTTTTCTTCGCAACTCGTGGGATTAAAATGGAAAAAACAAAAAACAAAAACAAAAATTTAAAGGATGATGAGACCGGTATCGCTTCAGGACCGGGCGGCAATTTAGCGTCAAAGACTGTTGCCGTATCTCTTGCGGCCAGCACAGAGAAGGGAGTAGTGGCTAACCATGGACCCTCCTCTGCAGCTGGCAGCAACGAGGATAGGAAGGTAGTGATACCTAATTTCAGTAGTGGCAGGGTTGTGAAAAATGGCCCTACCACTACTAATGAGAGAAAGGGGAAACTCTCGAAAAGCCAATATAGGCAAAGGCGGCAAGCAGCGAAAATCCTGGAGGCCTCTGGTGCATCATCGGGGGCTGAAAGGACACCGCAGCAAACCGCTAGCGTCGAATGGGCAAAAAGCATACTTGCTACAACTAAGACCAGTAAGGACTCTACCTCCAAACGAGAAAGGTCTCTCGAGGGGGCCGTACCGACACCAAAACGGCCTCGGGTGCACAACACCAGCACTCCCCTCAATCCCATCAAGAAAGCCAGTTTCAGTGACGTCCCGAAGGGCAAAGTCGTGGTTGCGGTCATTGACAGGAGTGATGACGATGGAACAATATCGGCTGATCGTTGGCAGTTGGTCAAGGTTAAGCTCTCGGGTGGCTTTTTAAGCATTTTGAGGGAGCTTCCAGGACCACTTCCTTCCATAAGCAATGGGGGTTGGCATCAATGCCACGTAAAACTCATGGTTTGTGGCGATCAGAGGTCTTGTGACTTGTATAAGCTCGCTGTCAGCCGGTTAGGTGAAGTTTGGCCAGGTGCGAAGCTCGAGGTTGTCGCTAAGGAAGACATTCCTAGCAGACCTAGAGCCCGCATTTGGATCCCAATGGAACCTGCCGGTATCGATGAAATTCTCGAGATGATCAGAGTCTGTAACCCGTCCCTTCCGACGCACAACTGGAAGATAGCCAAGCTAGAGGAGGTAAAGAATCTTTATAGGAGCGCCATTTTGGTACTCAATAAGGAATCTTTGGCTCCTCTAGCCATAAACGAGGGCTCGATAAACTATGGCTTCGAAACCATTAAAATTAGAGTCTATAAAAAAGATGAGGTTAACGCGGAAAGCGGGCCTCCAAAAACAACCGAGGGTGAACTAGCGGTTGGTGGGCCTAGGACATCGTCTTCTCTCTTAACTGAAGGTGACGATGCACCAATGCCCTCTCCAATAGCGACCCCACCCTCTACAAAAGTCGTAGACAGTCCATCCTTAATGGAGACTGAGGACGACCTCAACATGATCCTTTTGAGTGAGGACGAACTCTTGGGTTCATCCTCAGACTCAGAGGATCAGAACAAAACTGTGGTGGAGGTTGATCTGCCTAATTGTAGCCAAAATGCTGCAGTTAGTACAGATTAATCTCCAGCACTCCGTAAAGGCCTCGGCCTCACTTCTTCTCCGGCTGGCGAGAAACGGGGAAGACATTGTCCTGATCCAAGAGCCATGGATTGTGAGATCCGTTGTTCGTGGACTCAGGACTCCTGGATACTACACACTGTGTGTGACAGATAGAGGTGAACCTAGATCTTGCATACTAGTGAAACGTAGCATTAATGTATTTTTACTCCATCATTTCAGTGACAAAGATACCACCGTAGCTAGGCTGGAAACAACCAAGGGAAGTTTCTGGATAGTGTCGGCGTATCTTGGCCATGACCACCTTGGCCCTCTCCCTGGAAAAACCCTGGAGAAGATCGTCGCTGAAGCGGAAAGACAAAGGATCCGCCTAATTATTGGGAGCGATGTCAACGCTCATCATACGGTATGGGGAAGTACCAATATCAATGACAGAGGTGAGTCTCTTTTTGATTATATTCTTGGTACTAACCTCTTAGTAAGTAATGTTGGGAATGAGCCAACCTTCATAACTAAAACTCGACAAGAAGTCCTAGACATAACTCTTGCCTCAGATACTATACACCATATGATCTTGGACTGGAAAGTATCCAAAGAACACTCGTTCTCTGATCATAGATATATCCAGTTCAATATCAATGTGGATGATAACCCGAGTCCATTGACTTTTCGAAATTATCGGAAAACTGATTGGGCCTCATACAGGAACTCATTACAGAGTTTGCTAAGACATGGACTATCTTGTCCTTCCTCTAACGCTAATGAACTTGACAATAAAGTCAATTACCTTACCTCAGCTATGAACAGATCGCTAGAAATTGCTTGTCCACTTATACACATAAGAGGAAAGAGGAAACCACAATGGTGGGCCTCAGAGCTTGACTCGCTCAGGAAAGAATGCAGGAAACTTTTCAACCGAGCCAAAGCCGCAAGACTAGCCTCTCACTGGGATTCTTACAAAGAATCCCTAAGAATTTACAAGAAGGCACTAAGGAAATCTAAACGATCTTCTTGGCGATCCTTCTGTGGCACGATAGAAGAAACTTCTGAAGCCTCTAGGTTACGGAAAATTCTTTCAACTAATCCAGCGATGCCAAGCTGCTTGAAAAATGCAGACGGCTCCTGGACAAATTCAAGTAATGAATCGCTGAACTTACTACTGGATACTCATTTTCCTGGAAGTTCTCTTACAGAGACTTGCAACGGTTATATACGTTCAAGTCCCAATACTACATATCCACAAGGTCTGATTACAAGGGACAAGCTACAATGGGCTCTCAACAGCTTCAAACCATTTAAATCTGCAGGACCAGATGGAATAACACCAGCCGAGCTACAGAAGACTTCTGACATAATTGCACCAATCCTTGAGGCAATTTTTACCAGCTGTCTTTACCTGGTCCATGTTCCCTCGGCATGGCGAGAAGTTAAAGTTGTTTTTATACCCAAGGCAGGTAAATGCTCGCAAGTCAACCCTTAAGATCTACGACCTATAAGTCTATCACCATTCCTTCTTAAGACCTTGGAAAGATTGATTGATATCCATTTAAGGGCAAGTATTGATACAAGACTTCTGTCTTCGTCTCAACACGCCTACTGTAAAGGTAAATCGGTGGAAACAGCGCTACACAACTTAGTACGCACCGTCGAATATTCCCTCCATCATAAAGAGTTCGCTATGGTTGCTTTCCTTGACATCGAAGGTGCCTTTAACAACGTGGACACATCTGCAATCACATCTGTACTAACATCTCTAAATGTAGAGAGTTCGCTTCGGGAGTTAATTCATTTAATGCAGAGTAATTAACTCAAAACTGGGCAACTCTTCTGGCAGACGATTCGTTAGTAAAGGGACACCGCAAGGTGGTGTTCTATCCTCTCTCCTCTGGAACCTAGTGGTGAATGAAATCCTAACTGGTCTGGATGCGGAGGATTTCAGAGTGATAGCCTATGCGGACGACGTTGCTATAGCAGTTTCAGGAAAGCATCTTAACACGTTAAAAGAACTCTTACAAAATGCCTTAGATAGACTAATACTTTGGGCTGATCGGTGTGGACTTGGTGTTAACCCACACAAAACCGATTTGGTCTTATTTTCGAGGAGATACAAAATTCCATTTGTCAACCCTCCCCATATTAAAGGAATCCAATTAAAATTCTCAGACGAGGCTAAATACCTGGGTCTTGTCTTAGATAAAAAACTAAATTGGAAACGCAACGTACAGGAAAGAGTCAAAAAAGCTACTGTAGCTCTCTTTTCTTGCAAAAAAGCCATCGGTAACAAATGGGGCTTACAACCCAGAATCACGCATTGGTTATACACATCGGTAATCAAACCGATTTTAATGTACGGTGTGGCAGTATGGTGGACTGCTTTAGAGAAAGGTATAAACCGGGATAAATTAAATAAAGTCCAACGTTCAGATTGCCTATGTATAAGCGGATCGCTTCGCACTACCCCATCTGCGGCACTGGACACCTTACTCTACCTAACACCTCTTGACAAATAGCTGCAAGCTCTGCTATTCGCCTCAAAGCTTCGTCGCAGTGGACTTACAACAACATTGGCCACTCCGTAATTCTTAGTTATTTAGAATCAATTCCAAAGCACACAGACTACACCATCCCCCAACTGCAATTCAACAGAAATTTCCAGATTTCTATACCTCCCAGATCTTTTTGGGAGGGTAGGACATTCTTGGAAGATGAGTCAATCCATTTCTATACAGATGGGTCAAAAACAAAAGGAGGGGTTGGTGGAGGTGTGTACTCTGAACGACTGAAATTAAGTCTCTCATTCCGCCTTCCCAATCATTGTAGCGTGTTCCAGGCGGAACTTTTGGAGATAAAAGAAGTCTTGCCCTGGCTTAAAGAAAACGTGATATCGACATCTGATATCCGTATTTTCTCAGATAGTCAGGCCGCTATTAAATCTCTGGATTCTGTCTCTACAAACTCTATAACAGTCCAGAACTGTCGATCATCTCTAATGGAGATGGCACAACAGTTTAATATTCACCTTTGCTGGGTGCCGGGCCATAGAGACATTCCAGGTAACTGTAAGGCAGATGAACTCGCCAGGAACGGTACAGTACAGCCCATTCTACCACGTTTGGAACGTACTGGCATACCAATCGCTACTTGTAAACTGTTGCTAATGCAAGACGCTGTGAGGAGGGCAGGCACCAGGTGGAACAACATCACCACGTGTCAAGTCACAAAAAACATCTGGCCAACACTGGATTTAAAACGTTCAAGGTGCTTGCTCTCTCTAAGCAGATCGCATATAAGCTCGACAATTGGTGTCATAACCGGACACTGTCTAATAGGAAAGCACGCCATGAGATTAGGCGTATTCTCAAATGACTTCTGCAGAAGCTGTATGGACGAGGAAGAAGAAGAAACAGTTCTTCATCTTCTCTGCACATGCCCTGCTCTGGCTCGAAAACGCAAGAATTAGCTAGGAGAATTCTTCTTTAACGATCTAAACGATCTAAATCATATCGGCATAAGCAGCCTCTCACGTTTCGTAAGAGACCCAAACTGGTTCCATTGAGCTTAGGAAGAAACCTCAAGATTCATGTGGTATCACAATGGGCCATCAAACTGGCCTAAGTGTGTCCGTTTCCATATTGGACAGCCACTTCAACCTAACCTAACCTAGCCTGTTACTGCCTTGCATCAAAAAAGAGTTTAATAGATAACAAATCAATTGCATGTCATTGTTTTAATAACGGTTAATTACAACTCTCTTTAATAGTCATAGTCCAACTATTTTGCATTCAAAAGAGAGATAGTCCAAGTATTATGCTCTCAACTTTGTTTGAAAAGGAGGCAAACTGGAGCTCTGCTCTATTTAAAATTAAGTTCTGTTGGGTCTTATTGAATTACTAAATGAATATTATTACATGGTCAAAAAAAAATTAATGAAACAGATTGGGCTCGAAAAATTAGTTACAGAAATAGAATGAATGTTTTAATTGATGAGTAGGCCAACTATTTTGCGTTTGGGTAGTATATACTCAGTATAAAGTGTTCGATTTAACACCGACTTTTGTTTATCTATAGGAACTTCTTCTGCAGGCGATCACCAAGTCGGTTTGCAACGACCTGCTACTGTCAAGAGATATTGGTGATCGCCGATTTGATTTTTATTCTTCTTCAATCAACCTGAGTCAAGATAAAGTATTAAATTCAAACGTCACCAGAAGGTTAACCACAACCACTATTCTTTCATCTACCTAAATCAATTAGGTTCAGTTTTTTTTTGTTGTTACTTGCATATATAATTGTTAATCCAATGTGTAAAACTCCTGGTTTTGAGGAATTGTTTAAAATTTAAATAATTACGTCCAACGAATTCGAGGTGAAATAAAGTTTAATTCCCTTTTTATAATATATTCATAAAATAGGATCTCGGGATCAGATTCCTTCTCGCCAAAAGTGAGCTCATTTTAGGTAGGGTAGCCAGTCCACCCTTTGAGTGTTCCTAGGTCGGTAAAGGGAGAAAAAAAAAATAAAACATAACAAAAAGAAAAGGGAAGCAAAATTTATAATTACCTATAAATAAAGAAATTATACATATATAAATATATATATTATATATATATGTATATTGTATATATACATATATAAGGATAATATTTTTATTTTTTTAAGTTGTTAATTCTTATAACAACTAGTTATAATTCCTCGCCACTAGGCGTTATTAATTTTTCACTATTATTTATGTTTAAAATTAATAATTCAAAATAAAAAAAAATATGAATGAACCTAAATTTGAAACCATACTTTAATAAAGTTTATTTGTAAACATTGTAAAATGAATAAGACTTTCTGTATTATTTGTCAAGCGAACTGCTTGATGGCTTCCTAGTCATTTATTTTCAAGAGATGTAAGTGAGCGGTAAACGAGGTGAGTCTTTTGTAAAGGGGGAGTCAAACTACGGCCGACGACTTCCAAGGCAGGGTGGGATAGGCCACGCCGAAAAATACCGCAGCACCCTCTAGTGGTAATGTCCGTCCGATTTATAACTTTTCTTTTTTTTTTTGAAAAAATCTAATTTTGGCATGATATATGTTTAAATGTGATGAGATGCGATTTATGCTTGTGGGCAAGATCCTACACCGTTTCCGGCGAGCTAACGGCCGTGCATATACTAGCATGCCAGTCCGCAGGCATAGGTTAGGTTAGGTTAGGTTAAAGTGGCTGTTGGTTTGGGACGTCCAACACACTTAGACCAAAGTATGGTCCGTTGTGATACCACATGGATCAGTTAATCAGCTTAACTCGTTGAACCAATTGGAGCTTCGAATGAAGCGTAGGAGACAAGTAATGTTCTAATTTTTTAGATCACTGGTATCGTTAAAGTAGTAGTCTCCAAGTTGGATTCTACGTCTTTGTGATAAGGCAGGGCATGTGCACAGAAGATGAGAGATTGTCTCCTCTTCATCTTCGTCCATGCAACTCCTAAAATCATTTGCAGGGGCTCCAAGTCGAATAGCATGCCTTCCTGTTAAGCAGTGCCCAGTCAGGACACCTATAACGTAGCTAATGTGCAATCTACTCAGAGAGATTAATTGTTTTGAGCGCCTGGCGCTAAGATTAGGCCAAATTCGTTTAGTCGCTACAGGTGGTGGTGTTATTCCACCTGAAGTTTGTTTTCTCTATGGTATCTTGCTTTAGCATGAGTTTACATGTAGCTAAGGGGATACCTATGCTAGCATTGTGAGGCAGCAGAGGTAAAGTTGTTTTTGCAAGTTCGTCAGCTTTGCAATTTCCGGGAATGCCCGCAGGCATAGAACAATAAAAAAAAAAGGATATCTACAAATCTTTCTTAATAGAAAAATCATCTCATTATAAATGGCGCCCACAACGTTAGTCTTTGTTTTTGTTTACCTTTATTCCCAATATTAGCATTCCAAATTGTTTTTGTTATTGTCTTTAGAAACTCGTATGTCGTGATCGGGAAAGTTCATTTTTGCAACATACCACTTTCACTTGCGACGAGCCAACAAGAGGATGATAACAACAACAATTAACCTTTTGTTTTTGATTGTCGATACCCATCCTTAAATGTTTAAAAAAAAAAATCTTTACTTTTCTATCTTCTCATTTTTTAATTTTCAATCAATCGTCTTGTTTTCTTTCAAAGTTTTGTGACCTGTAGTTGGTGACGTAATGTCGCACAGTAGCACAAATACTTTTTACTCTTTTTGTGTGTGTGTTTATCTAGTTGTATTATGTCTTCTATTTAAGGTCACAGGCCATTATAGAATTGCGAATACAATTGGATAGCAACGAAAATTTTTGTCTCTCGTTTTTATTTTATGTTCCTACTTACCACTAAGAGGGAAAATCTTCAACATTTATCCGTCCGACAGTCTTCGAAAATCCATTATTACCACCGTCGTTTCAGCTCACCGTATCAGACAAAAACTTTCACCACCGAATCAGTTAAGCAATATTCACATGAGCACGACCAACGACCAACGAATGAACGAATATTCGTTGATTTTGACATTTCTTTCACATGAGAGTTTTTAATTCGTCGCGAATGAAGTTTGACATTCACCACCGAAACCAAAACAAGAACGATTTTTTTAGGTTAAGTACGCGCGATTTTTTTATTCGTTGCGAGTGTGGATAATGTGGAACGCGAATAAAGTTTGACAGTTCGTATCAACTATAATTTTTTTCGCGACGAATAAATTTGTTTTCTTAAATTTATTAATATATGATATTGAAAAAAAAAATGTTTGCATCATAAATCAAATAGAAACTATATTGCTATCGTTTTGTTAAGAATTTGTGTGGAAATATGTCTTCAAACGTTTATAAACTCACATTTTGTAATTCATTCGTCGTTCGTTGGTCGCGCTCATGTGAATGATGCTTTACCTGAAGCATCCCCGAAATGACATATGAAATCACATCCAATTAAAATAAAATAACTTTTTCAAAAGCATTTTTTTTTATTTATTAAAGTAAATAAGATTACTTAAATCTAATAACATTTTTTTTGAGTACTTTTTCATACTTTTGGTCTAAATTATATTTATGGGCTCACCATATAGATATAGCTGATCTTTATTTATTGTTGTCTTGTCTTTTAGAAATCTAGCATTCGAACACATTTGAAAAACTTTATTTTTTTTTTTTAGAAAATATTTTTTTTTCTCTATTTGATTCGTTATTATTATTGTTTGTACAATAAAGTACAATAATTTGCGATTATTGCCTTGTTTTTCTTTACTTAAACTTTCTTTATTTTTTTTGTTATTTTTTGTTTTGTTTTTGACATTGTATTCGAAAACATAAAAATCTTTGTTTTTTTTTTTTTTTTGAAAACAAATATCTTTTTATTTTGCTTTTCGATTGTTTGTTATTATATAGTACTGATATATGTAATAACAGATTATACAATTATCTTAGATTGTTAGGTACTTAGTTTTTTCTATTTTAAATATTTTTTTTTTTGTTTGAACAATGTTCTTTTCATTTCGTTATTTCTTCGTTTGGTTTGATTATTTATTTAATTATTACATTTCTTTTGTTTTATATTTTTCTTTGGTTGTCATTAATTAATTTATTATTTCTTTTAAAACTTTATAATTCTTGGTTATTTACAACATCTTCGTTACATTTTCATATTTTTGTTCCATTACATCTGTTTCGTTAATTCGAAATCAATTTTTTTTATTTTTCAAATTTATAATATTTACGTTACAAATTCTTAAATTTGTTCGTAATTTAGTTCAAGTTTAGTTAAAATCATCACACAAAAACAATTGATTTTAAAATAAGCATACATATATACATATATAAACATACATTTCGAATTTTAACAACTATAAACAAAAATGTCTTCTAAAACTGGTATACAATCAAAAGGAAAGGTACTAGAGAATCGGCTAGGTTAAACCCAAGCGGTCAAGAACTGTTACTTACTGGACTAAGTCCGAGAGTTCCGCTCAACACATCTGTTCCAAGTGTTAGCAATAACAACAATAGCGCAAGCCGAAGTGAGTTAGGTAGTCTTCAATCTACTGAAGTACCACTCTATACAACCGCTCAAGCCACTAGTCAAAATCCAGGTTTAGTTGACATGGATGATGCTTTACATTCACGTCCGCTCATTGCTCGAACACCACAAGCAAGCGTTAGTCAAGTGGAAAATTCAGTTCAAAATATGGAACCATTGCTAGAACAATCACAACCACGAGATATAGATGATAATCTCTTAAATGATACGTCCGGTATTGGACCGTTAAATACCTCATCGGAGTCAAATTCAGTAAGAGCTCCTACCTATAGTAGTTTAAGCGGCTAAGTTGCAGATTTCGTAGAGTCGGATCATAGTATCCAAACGATTCGAAATACTCATATTCCCGAAAAAGGGAATACAAATTCAAATACTGAGACTGGAGAATTTAGAGAGAGATTTAAAAGCGTACATTAATTATACTCTAGTGAATGCTTTCGAGTCTTATTCGCGAACAATAAGTTCGAGCATTTCCGAAAGTGTCCAGAAAACTGTTAAATCTGATTTTTTAGAATTTCTTTGCGATATCAATAAGGCAACTCTTCCTTTAAGAAGAGAAGAACCCCTATTAAGACCTTCCAAAACCCTACCGGAAATAAAAAGGCCCCAGAGCCGAATCCCCAACATCAAAAATCTAAAACTCAACAAACAAAACAAAATACAAAATACCTTCAACAAAATTCACAACCCCATCAAAATATTGCAAATCCGAATAGCCAACAACAAGTTTATCAAAATAATCCCTTCCAACAACAAACATTCCAGAATTTCAATAATCCCCATCAACAAAATTACATTAATACGCAACAACCAAATTACAATAACGATCAATTCCAGAAAAATCACCTTCAAAACCAACAAACATATCAAAATCAACAATTCCAACAACAGCAATCCAGCAATAGTTTCCCACCTCAACAATTTAATAATCCTGCATTAAAACCACCTGTACCTCCACCTACTACTTCTCCGATACAACAACAACAATTTCCTCAAAATCCCAGTTACCCTCAACAACAGAGTCAGATACCGACTCAAAATTTTCAGCTCACCAACATTCCGGCGGTTTCGCAAACATCCTTCGCATTCAAGCCTATTCAAGGTTTAATACCCAATCCCGAAGTGCAACCTCAAGTTCAATTCCCATCATATAATCCTGAAGTTGGAAATATGATCAGCTCTCAACAAAGTCCTATGGCACCGAACAATAACTATTATAATAGAAGCTATAAAGATGTTATAAAAATTGACAGATGGAATTTGAAGTTTGAAGGTACACCAGAGAACTTGTCTGTTGAAGACTTTATCTTCCGGCTTGAGACATTGCGAAAACAATATAATTGTCCTTGGTCTGAAATTCTTAAACAACTTCATCTCACACTTACAGGTGATGCCGCAACCTGGTATTATCAATTTCATAAAACCAATCCCCAACCAGATTGGCCATCAATGCGTGAAGCATTATTGCTTCAATATAGAAGTTGTAAGTCAGATTACCAAATATTAAGAGAATTGTCGGATAGAAAACAAGGTTAATCTGAATCTTGTGATAAGTATTTTGCTGCTATTATGAAAATAAAATCACAATTAAAAATATCGTTGCCAGATAGTGAATTGATCAAGATGGTAAAAGGTAATTTCAATGATAGGATTGGTCCTTTGGTTTACCCAATGTCAATTTTCTCTCTCGATCAACTTAGGTTTGTGTGAAAAAATATATAAGAAAATACTTTCCCTATACACAGTTCTCATTCGAATAGACAATTTAGGCCAGCTCCTAGAGTACATGCCAACGAAATATTATATGATGACAACGTTCAGATACACTATGAAGATAATATCGCAGCTATGCAATATATTAACAACAATCGGCCTAGACCACCTAATAAAGTTCTTACATGTTGGAACTGTAAGGTAGCGGGACATTTTGGGAATGTCCATCTCCGAAGCAAAATATCTTCTGCTTTAAGTGTGGAGAAGAAAATTTTATATGTAGTTGCGAATTGTCCTAAGTGTAAACAGAAAAACGGACAGAAGAACGTGATTCCAACGGGGGAATCGCGTTCGAAATAACAACAACCCGAATTATCCAATCCCCAAATTTAGTAAAAAACGAATCAAAGAAAGATAGTAATAAAAAGAGAGTTACTATTTTGCAAAAAACTGCAAAAGAGGCAGATGAAGACTTTAGAAATAAGAAGGATAATAATAAGTTTAGCTATGTAAAACCCTTACATATTAGGATTAGAGAATATAACGAAGCTAAAGAAAGAATTTTCAGAAGCAAAGTTAAAAATAAAATACTTATAACTAGACTTAGATATAAATTAAGGAAACAAATAAAAAGCAATTTATTACCTACTATAATAGATGTCTCTGGTGATCCCAGGCCTTATGCTAAAGTAAAAATAGCTAATAAGGAAATGTTAGGTCTACTTGATAGTGGATCGAGTGTTAGTATACTTGGAAAAGGATGCAAACATTTAGTTAACGAACTTAAGGTTCAAATTATACCATTTATGTCTAATGTTAAAACAGCCGATGGCAAGGCGCAATCAATAATTGGAAAAATAAACTTAGAAGTAGAATATAAAAACTTAAAACGAATCATAACCTTTTTCTTAGTACCTAGTCTGGATCAAGAACTTTATCTTGGCGTCGATTTCTGGAGGGTATTAAATCTTGCACCTGGAATTATAAGCGAAATTAAAATAACAGATACTCACCAACTGTCTCCGCAGCAAGAATCCAGATTGGACGCAGTCAGACAGAATTTCCGGTGTTATACCAGGTACGGCCTCGGAAAAACGACCCTTGTCGAGCACGTCATCGAGACCGGAGAGGCGGTTCCAGTGAAGCAGCGTCACTACTCTGTCTCCCCAGCGATACAAACCCTGATGTATGCCGAGATAGATAGGATGTTGAGCCTTGGAGTTATTGAGGAGAGCGAAAGCCCATGGAGTTCGCCAGTGGTCCTTGTACAGAAACCCGGCAAAAATCGTCTGTGCTTGGACTCACGAAAGCTGAATGCCCTCACGAAAAAAAATGCGTATCCTCTCCCCAATCTCGAAGGCATCTTCAGTCGTCTTCGTGATACTATTTTCATAAGTAGTATCGATCTCAAAGACGCATTTTGGCAAATACCGCTATAAGAGCGGAGAAGAGAAAAAACTGCTTTCACAATACCGGGTCCGCCCTTGTACCATTTTACGGTCATGCCTTTTGGTCTGTGCAATGCAGCCCAGAGGTTATGTTAGTTAATGGACAAGGTCATTCCCTCAAGGTTACGGGATCGTGTCTTCGTCTACCTTGATGATCTGCTAATCATCGCTCCGGATTTCGAGACTCACATCGCACTGCTGGACGAAGTGGCTGCGTGCCTCAACAAAGCTGGACTTACCATCAACGTTTCGAAGTCAAAATTTTGCTTCAAGGAATTGAAGTACCTGGGCTTCATCGTTGGTGGTGGGAACATCAGGACAGATCCCGCTAAAGTTGAGGCGTTCGAGAATTTTCCGATCCCAAAAACGGCAAAACAGGTTCGCAGACTGCTTGGTTTAGCAGGATGGTATCGTAGGTTTATCCGTGAATTTTCGACCCTGACGGCTCCAATCACGGATACACTGAAAAAAAGTAATATAAAATTTAGAGAGTTGAAGAAAGCTTTGGCAGCTGCACCGGCTTTAACACACCCTAATTTCGAAAAAAGATTTTATATCCAATGCGATGCATCAAATACAGGTGTAGGAGCGGTACTAAGAAGCACCTCTTTCATTCTTTTCTCAAAAATTGAATAAGTGTCAAAAAAATTATAGCGTGACTGAGAAAGAATGCCTGGCAGCGGTACTAGCTATTCAAAAATTTAGGCCATACGTCGAAGGAATGACATTTGCAGTCATCACTAACCATTCCAGCCTTAAATGGCTTATGAGCTTAAAAGACCTAAGCAGAAGACTTGCGCGATGGAGTTTACAGCTCCAAGGTTTTTCGTTTGATGTTGAACATCGTAAAGGTAGTTTAAATGTTGTCCCTAATGTGTTGTCTAGAATGTATATGGATGTCGAGAGTATAGACTTTGAAATCGAGAGCGTTTACCTGATTTAAAAATTGAAGACAACTATGTATATAAGCGAGCGTTTCCATCAAATCAAGTTGCTACTGCTGTTGCGAGTCAAGGGTATCACGGGGATATATCTTTAGGAGTTGGAAAAGGGCTGTGGCATGCTTGCTCTAGCTCGGCTAAGCTCGTCGGATTGGGGCGGTTCTTGCCCTCTTCCAAAACTCCTCCCACTCAGCAAACAAATTAAAACATGCCGGAGTTAAAGGATGAGGATAGGAATAGTGGAAAAGGTGTGGAAATATGGTGCTAAAAAAAAATATGAAGGAATCGCACAAACTTAGTTACCTGTGCCACTGCATTGGTGTAAGGGTGAAGCTTAAGTAATGTTCTTTGATGGACCAAAAAAAATATTTATTTGCTTAACCTAAAACCCCCGATCTAAAAACTAAACCCTTAAAATCTAATATTTATATCGATGGGATATAATTCCTTAATACTATATCTAACTAAACCTAAAAAAAATATTTTTAATTTTTGTCCACCAAAAATAAACATCGGCCCCACTGTCGCACCAACACAGTGGTTCGCCAAGTCATCAAAGGCCTTGCCTGGTGTTGTTGGCAAAAGTTGGCCTGCCCACCCTTGTATCGAGGATGCAACCATCGCTATTTCCTTGGCCAGTATTTTGGAGATAGCCCCTAGCGTTAACATCCAGTCACAAATTCCACTATTGTCTAGGTCAAGTCACGTCAAGGTAAGTATCGTAGCAGTAGAGTAGGTAGAGTCGATAAGGTAAGTAGTTTGTAAGTGTAAATAGGTATCATCGGTAAAGGTAAGTGTAATCAGTAAAAGTAATAGTAAGTACGTATTAAGTCAGTACAAGGCAAGTATAAAGTCAGCGTAAGGTAGGTATAGTCAGTTTTGTAGGCGTTACGTTTTTCAAGTCGTTGTCTAACCATACTTCGTTTTCCCTCCCTTGATCGTCGGCTCAGCCGAACCTTCACACACCTCTTTGTAGGTTTAGAACACCATCGTAAATTCAATTCTTCACTTCAAACAAAAAAAAAAAAGGTATTCCAATAAATTTGGATTTTTTTTTTTTTTTTTTTTTTATATATATAAAGCTAATTTATTATAAAATTCATTAAAAGTTATTCTAAAAAAAAATTACTTTAAATTTAAAACAAGAAAGCAAGAAGAAAATTCAATAAAAGAATTCAAACTATTTCATTTCAATGCAATCTATCTTTTAAATAAAACAAATGGCTATATTTAACTGTCCCGGAGTGTAAAAAAAAATTTTAGAACTCCACTTGGTACAAAAAAAAAAGGAACGGCAAAAAAAATGAAATTCAAAAAAAAACAAAAAGATACTTGGATGGATATAATCCGGAGTACCGGAGTGTAAATATTTCTTTCCTTTAATCACTTTGTGTGTACTTTATAGATATACATATATATTAAATTTATATTTTAAAAGAAAAAAAATTCAATTGACACAACTTACTCTTTTTCACGACGTCCCTCGGTGTCCTGCCGGCAGTACTTTCCAGGATACGTATTGGAAAAATAACTAGATGGCCCACTTTTAATCGCCAAATATTAACACTTAAGGATTGTCGTATATATATATATTTATTTTAAAGTCCGGAAATTCAAAACACTCAACACTTCACACTTTTTTTTCCTTGAACCCACTTATTCTTGCCTGTCTTTTAATAATTCTTTTTTTTTTTCTTTTTTCTTACTTTACTTCACTTTCTTCATTAATTTTTCTTCTTCTTTTCTTTAAAAAAAAAACAGAATTTAAACCAAAAAAGGACGGCCCAGAAGGGACCGTTAAAACAAAATATTAAAAAAAAACAGTTTCTCCCTCGCCAGCACACTATCTTTTTTTTTTCCTATCTACTTTTGATCCTCGAATTCACTTTAAGCTCTGGAATCAACTTCTCCTGTCTGTCAATCCGATTGCCTGTACGGTCGAAGAAGGTAGAATCCACCAAGGAACAACCAAAAAAAAATACAGAGGCTCAAATCAAATCCTGGTCTATAGGTCGGTATATATATTTTTTGCTTATATATGTGTCAGCAGTCAGCAGCCACTGAATTGTCAAATATATTGAGTTTGCCTGTTTACATATTTCATCTCGTGTAGGATTCGTAAAAAGTAAAAATAAAATAAGTAAAACTAAATATTATACATAAATAACCATACATTTTAATAAATAAAACAATAAACGAAAACAAACAAACATGCCTACACAGGATTATCAAAAAAAAAACTCAGGCAATACCTATTTTATAACATCATGGATTGCCATTGCTGGGTAAGAATTTCGCCTTGATGCTTCTACATTTATTTTATTTCATTTATTCACCTTATTTTCTTTCTTTTATTTTCAGGGTTGTCATAACTAACATCGTTGTCACCCACTCATCTACCTATTAGATGCAACGACTTTAAACTTTGTCATTTCTACTGTCTACGAAAGATAAGTACCTATTTTGTTTTTTTTTTTTTTTTCTTTAGGATAAATATCGGGATGGCTATACAGTGTAGAAAGCATATAACCGGAGGACAACAACAAAATCAACCCCGACTTTAAACAAAACAAAACAACACAGAGTTACACCACGCATCGAATGCTTGCGCTCAATTTTGTTATATTATTTTGTGTAATAAAAGTGGAATAAAGTGTTTAATTAAATCGTGGATTATTTTTTTCTTTTTTTATTTTTTTTTATTTAAAGGATATGGTACATCAATAACATGTATTGAAGCTATGGTGCCTCTAATTGGGCAGTGGGGTGGGAAAGATGTTTCTAGGGTAGTGTGAATCGGTCACGTAACAGGCTCGAAACATTTTGCGAGTGGTCGTGAGAAAAATGTTTTCGTAAAAAGAATTAAACATAAAATTGATTTGAAGTAATAATTTTTGCCGTTCTCAACGTGTGGCACGTCCCACTCCCTGAGCTAGTTATCGATTTCTTGTATGGCCATAACTTTAGTAGTCATTTCAAACAATAACTTATTGAAAGTATAATACGTTAGAACTTTTTTCTTGTGTATTACTAAACAGTCTTCACCTCTCAATGTTGTAATTTATAACACAGTCATGTACAAAAGATTTAAGCTCAAAAAGAAAATTAACGTATTATCACAGAATAAATAAATAAATAAATAAATAGATTTATAACGTTCACAAACACTTATATCACAGAATAATAAATTAAATAAGTAAAAATCTATAAAAAAAAAATGAAACTATAAATAAAAATCTATATAAATAAATAAAATCTCTATAAATAAATAAATAAACTAAAAATAAATAAATAAACTCTATAAATAAATAAATAAATAAACTCTATAAATAAATAAATAAACTCTATAAATAAATAAACACCACATCACATATATATCACAGTTCGCTAATGAAACAACAGCAGCTGAGTGCGTCATTAAGAGTGGATATCTTTTGCATGGTAAACTCCTACCACTTCGCCTCTCAGATTCCCTAATTCATAAAGGGAATTACCTACTGTTCTCAAAACTATTGACTTTAAATATTTTTGACCTAGTTTCGCGTTGTATTTGTCTATTTTAGTACTTTGTTTAAAATTTTTCCTGTAAACTATTTGTCCAACCTTGTATGATATATCTCTACTTCTTGTATTGTACGTTTTTGTCGATCTTTGGTGAGCTAGATTGAGATTTTCAAAAATTTTCTTTCGAAGTATAGCTTGTTTATCACTTTTCTCTAAAATTTCGGTTTCACTATCCTTGATCAAATCAAGTTTTCGAAGCAGCTCATATGTCTCACCGTTTTGGACCATTTGAGATCCAAAAACGGCATAATATGGCTCGAACTTTATAGCATCATGTAACACACTTCGCAAAGAAAAGGCTGTATTACTTACATGAAGGTCCCAATTTCGTTGGTCACTACCGATGTAGGACCGAATTTTGGTCAGGACGGACCGATTAACTCGTTCAGAGGCATTAGCCTGAGGCGAGTAAAAGGCGGTACGAACGTGTTTAACACCGTACTTTTTTAGAAAGCTGCAAAACAATTCTGAAACGAATTGTTTCCCGTTGTCAGAGTGGATATATTCGGGTACACCAAACATGTGGAACACTTCTACCTCAAGATATTTTACTACCTCAGCTGCTGTTGCTCGTTTCAAGGGTTTAAGAAAAACGTACTTGCTAAAGTGGTCAAGTGCAATAAAGATATGAGTGTTTCCTGTCTTCGTCCGTGGGTATGGTCCTAAAAAGTCTATGTATAAACGTTGGAAAGGTCTTTCGGTAATTGTCTGTTGTCCCATGGGCGGCCTTGAAATTGTATTGACGGGCTTATTGCACTTACAAATATCACAGTTACTAATGTACTCTTTAACTTCGTTGGTCATATTTGGCCAGAAATACCTTTGCCGAAGTTTGGCCAAAGTTTTATGTACTCCGACATGACCGGCAGTGAAGGAATCATGCGCTGATGCCAAAAGACCCCTACACAACTCCTTCGGCACCCAGAGTTTCCAGGCCCTGTCCTCTTGAATAGGGTCTCCAGTTCGTCTGTCGGTCCGTTTATATACGAAGCCGTCCGAAATACAAATGTCCGGTAGTCTGTTCTTGTTTTCGTTGATTGTTTTCTTCAATTCAACGTATTCTTCTGACGCAAAATATGGTGAGTTAAAGTCAACTTCTGGCATTTCGGTTACTATCTCATCCATATGTACTCTGGAGAGAGTGTCCGGGACCACATTGAGAATTCCCTTTCTGTGCTCTATCGTGAAGTCAAAGCCTTGCAACTTTAAACTCCACCGAGCTAGCCGACCGCTCAAGTCCTTCTGTGTCATCAGCCACTTAAGGCTTGCGTGGTCAGTTATTATGGTAAAAGGTAATCCTTCAATGTAAGCTCGGAACTTCTTTACGGACAAAACGGCCGCATAGCATTCAAGTTCCGTAACGCTGTAATTTCGCTGAGCGGAATTAAGCTTCTGGGACATGAACGCTATGGGTCGTTCGTTATTCTCTTCGTCCATCTGGAAAAGAACGCTCCCTACGCCAGAAGTTGAAGCGTCGCATTGTATGTAAAAATGTCGTGAAAAGTCTGGGTTGGTCAGTATTGGTGCGGTCACTAGTGTCTTTTTCAAGTCCTCAAAAGCAGTCAAGGCTTCGCTCGTCATAACAAAGTCCTTCCCTTTCTTCAGACAGTCTGTCATTGGGGCTGATATAGACGCAAAATTTGGAATAAAGCGTCTATACCATCCCGTCATCCCTAGGAAACGACGAAGTTGTTTAGGGGTTTTTGGCACAGGAAAATCCCTCACTGCAGAAACTTTCTCTGGATCCGTTCTTAGACATCCATCACCGACGAAATAGCCTAAGTACTTGATCTCTTTATAACAGAATTTGCTTTTCTCTACATTGATTGTCAACCCTGCCTCACGCAAACATCTCGCCACCTCTTTGAGAACGCCCATGTGGGTTTCAAAGTCTGGAGAGCAAATCAAAAGGTCATCGAGATAGACAAAGACATTCTTTCTCAAACGAGCGGGAATGACCTTGTCCATCAGCTTACACATTCTCTGGGCAGCGTTGCACAATCCAAACGGCATAACCGTGAATTGATACAACGGTCGTCCAGGGACTGTGAAAGCCGTCTTCTCTCTTGATTTGAGCTCCAGAGGAATCTGCCAAAAGGCGTCCTTCAAATCGATGCTCGATATGTAGTGCGTGTTGTGACGTCGACTTAGGATTCCTTCAATGTGCGGCAGAGGATAGGCAAATTTCTTCGTGGCCGCGTTAACTTTCCTCGAGTCCAGACAAAGTCTGTTTTTGCCTGGCTTACGCACCAACACAACTGGAGAACTGTAAGCGCTGTTGCTCTCTTCGATCACACCCAATTCCAGCATGCGATCGACCTCAGCATACATCAACTTCTGCACGACAGGTGAGATTGGATAATGTCGCTGTTTGATGGGAATGGTGTCGTCTTCCATCTCAATGACATGTTCCTCAACATGGGTTTTACCCAATCCCATTGTCGCAAAGGAAGGGAATGTAAGCTTGACGCGCTCGAGTTCTTCAGTTTGTGATGCAGTAAGCTGGCGCATAGGATCAGACTCTTGCCCTCCCGTCGGCGATGGAATGTCTAACGCGCTGATGACGTTTGGAGCGACCTTGAACGTCCTCCAGAAATCTACCCCCAGGTAGAGCTGTTGTGTCAAACTGGGAACGATATACAGCTCCATCTCTTGGGTGATGCCGCCCCATGTGACTTTGGTCGTAAATCGTCCATGCATGTGTTGGTTTTGTCCGTCCGCTGTTTTGATGTCAACTGTAATTCGAGTCATACGTATGTTGTGTTTCTGTACGAACTCTATAGCCCCTCTTCCCATGCAACTCACTGATGCTCCACTGTCAAGTAGTCCGGTCATCTCTTCGCCGTTGATTGTGACATTGGCATAAGGCCTGTTGTCATTAGAGACCGTTAAGACGATTTCGTTCTTCTGAACATTGCACATTTTTCCCTAAGCCTAGATATTTTTCTAAAATTTCTACTACTAGTTTCGTCAAATGAGATTTCTGAATTGAAAATCCGCTTTCTTGCTTCGTCGTATTCTAACATGCGTTCATGTAAAGTTTTATATTGCACAGTTTTTTTCATTTTTATTGTTTACTTGTTTTTTTTCGCGTTTTAAAATTTTTACTTTTCCGGGTTCAATTTCTCCGTTTGGGATACATTTGTCGGGGGAGTGAACCCGGGTGCATTTCCGACCTTCATGTTTCCCTGACATGAGGCACACTTAAAAGAAAGATTTCCTTGACCACAGCTAAAGCACGTGAGTGCATGGAAAGTCGAGGCGCAAGAGTTTGCGTTCTTGTCTTTCGTATTGTCAGTCTTTCTGTCTCTGTCATTGCTTTTGAAGGTCAAATTTCGTTTGTCCGTCTTTGCGTTCGTAGTAAGTCTGTCCGTACGGTTGTACTGTACTGCAGAAATATGTGTTTCTTGTTCGTCTTCAGAGTCAGTCACGTAATGTCTAGTCCGTACTACGTCATGGTCTTCTATTGCACTTATCTTCTTTGCTTTAAAATCTCTAGTCGTCAAATGTTTTTCTGCCCGTCGGCATTCTTCTCTTAGATCTCGGATATCCTTAATAGGACATCCGAAGATCAGCGTCGCTACCTTATCCTTAAGATTTTGTCTGACCATCGAAACTAAATCTTTCTCTTTTGGACGATTTCTCATTTGTAAGGTCAGTCCCCTAACGTCTTCGTAAAATTCGTCAAATGTTTCGTTCTGTTGCTGTCGCCTGTCCATTATTTCCCTAAGTATCTCCTCATCTCTTTTACTATTTCGGAATTGTCTTAGCAATTCCGATTTCAAGTCATAGAAGTTAAGAAACTCATCTCCTTGTCTCTCTTCCAGGAACTGCCAATACCATTTTTCGGCAGTTCCAGTCACCAAATGGTGGAAATTGGCGAAGACCTGATCATTGGTGACCCCATTCTTACTTTGCAGAGTCTCAATCGTAAAAATGAAACTCTCCACCGTCATATTTTTGGAGGTTCCATCGAACTTTATCCCCCATTTATGGATATCCACCTTCTTTCCCTGGTTATTGTGGTTATTACAAGGCGGATCCTTATGGCAAATTCTATTTGTCGACAATGTTGAAGGGACCCTTGCCTGACTGACATCCGGATCAGTCACTTGACTTTTTCTTTGTTGTTCTTGTATGGCATGTAGAGTTAAGGTAGATTTTTCCACCACATTTAACCTTTCACTCATGGTTGCCATGCTACCCGTGACAGCCTGTACCATGCCTTGCATCAATTTCAGACTTCTGGCCTGCTCTGTGAGCAACGCCATGGTCTTGCTATGTGTCTCATAAATTGAGCGAGAAACAGCATAATCTATGGCATTTTTCAAGGATTCCCCTCTCGTACTTCCCACACTAGTCATTTCGTTCTCTTCCTTGTCATGTAAGTCTAGGTCTTTTTGTGTTAGGTAGTAGTAAACGTTCTCGTTCCAGTTCTTGTGTCATTCTGTCTATACTTTCCCTAGTCTCTTGTTGTTCTCCTTCATGTTCATCTCCATTGTTTTCTGGAGCAGTTTCCTGACCTAATCCTCTAGATATTCCTACTGCCCCTTCACCCAATTCCTCTTCTGATTCATTCCCCCTATCTTCGACCATTCCATTAAACGGATTAGACAAGGATCGGTTAACTTCAGAACCAGAAGGATCACCTAATCGGACCTGAGGGCTTTGAGCTGACATGGCACGGGTTGTCGCTGGCCTATGGCTCTTTTCCTGCTCTTGTAGTGCTGAAGCACTCTTTTTAACTGTACCAGTTTTTTTCTTCATGTTGTCTTTTTTTTTTTTTTTTCAAAAATCAACAACAAAAAAAAAAAAATATAACAGAAAAAAAAAACTTCTAATGGAAATCAAAAATTAAAATTTAAAAATTTAAAAAAAAAAAAAATATATAATATGGTTGAAAGGAACAAAAAAAAATAAATAAAAAAAAATAAAAATGAATTCAACAACAAAAAATTTCAAAAAAAAAAAAAAAGTCGAAAGTAGTAAAAGTATGATCACTTTTGAATAAGGAATTAAAAAATATTTCAAAAATTTAAATCCAAAAAAAAATTTTAAATATCAAAATTCAAAAATGTTAACTAAAACTAATAAAAGCAATATAGTAAAAATAACATGGTTTAAAAAAATTAAAAAAAACTAAAAGAAAAACAAAAATTCAAAAATAAAAGAAATCGGTAAAAAAAATTAATAATAGTAAAAACAATGATAAAAAACTTGTAAAAAAACTAAAAAAAAGGGATTAAAAAACTTATTTAATTTTTCGGTTCTTTCAATATTCATGTTGAGGTGTGTGAAGTCCCAACTGAGTATCCAAAACGAATGTGAAAAGGGAGTTATACGAGAGGTCAAAGCAGTCTGTCACTAGTCGTTTGTAAAGTTCTGTTAAGTTAAGTTGCGTATAGTCTTCGTAAGTTCTGAGTATTTGTCAAATGTCAAAAGTCAGTTTTCTTTGTGACTGGGGCCTCTGAGACTTGACGAGTGTTTCAGGCTGTCACTAGTTTTCCTGCCACATCGAGCTTTCTGATGATAAACCTGAAAGGTGGCTGGCTAGGAAACAGGGACAACCCTCCACACGAGCAGAATCTCAAAACATCCCACTCACGCCACTCTATACGTCTGGCTGTGCCTAACTGTATGGATAGCGGTGAGTGAGTTGCCTTTCCACCCTACTCCGCTCTCTGCCTTGCGAAAGACTTTGTTCTACCTCACAAAAATCTACTGGTTCTAGACCTGCTAGATTGGACAGCCGAACTCCATCTATCGCTAAGCAAAGAGCCTATGCAGTCTCCAAGCTTGTGCTAAAAGGATGGGAAAGGTAAACTAAAAAAAAATTTTGAAAAAAGTTTAAAAGGAAGATTGTTGTGAGTCCAAGGGAATGATCTTAGAAGAAAAATCATTTCCTTGGAGTCCCAATCAATCTGAAAGCCGTTCGTTTCGTTGGGCGCCATTGTTGCGAGTCAAGGGTATCACGGGGATATATCTTTAGGAGTTGGAAAAGGGCTGTGGCATGCTTGCTCTAGCTCGGCTAAGCTCGTCGGATTGGGGCGGTTCTTGCCCTCTTCCAAAACTCCTCCCACTCAGCAAACAAATTAAAACATGCCGGAGTTAAAGGATGAGGATAGGAATAGTGGAAAAGGTGTGGAAATATGGTGCTAAAAAAAAAAATATGAAGGAATCGCACAAACTTAGTTACCTGTGCCACTGCATTGGTGTAAGGGTGAAGCTTAAGTAATATTCTTTGATGGACCAAAAAAATATTTATTTGCTTAACCTAAAACCCCCGATCTAAAAACTAAACCCTTAAAATCTAATATTTATATCGATGGGATATAATTCCTTAATACTATATCTAGCTAAACCTAAAAAAAAATATTTTTAATTTTTGTCCACCAAAAATAAACATCGGCCCCACTGTCGCACCAACACAGTGGTTCGCCAAGTCATCAAAGGCCTTGCCTGGTGTTGTTGGCAAAAGTTGGCCTGCCCACCCTTGTATCGAGGATGCAACCATCGCTATTTCCTTGGCCAGTATTTTGGAGATAGCCCCTAGCGCTAACTTCCAGTCACAAATTCCACTATTGTCTAGGTCAAGTCACGTCAAGGTAAGTATCGTAGCAGTAGAGTAGGTAGAGTCGATAAGGTAAGTAGTTTGTAAGTGTAAATAGGTATCATCGGTAAAGGTAAGTGTAATCAGTAAAAGTAATAGTAAGTACGTATTAAGTCAGTACAAGGCAAGTATAAAGTCAGCGTAAGGTAGGTATAGTCAGTTTTGTAGGCGTTACGTTTTTCAAGTCGTTGTCTAACCGTACTTCGTTTTCCCTCCCTTCATCGTCGGCTCAGCCGAACCTTCACACACCTCTTTGTAGGTTTAGAACACCATCGTAAATTCAATTCTTCACTTCAAACAAAAAAAAAAAAGGTATTCCAATAAATTTGGATTTTTTTTTTTTTTTTTTTTTTATATATATAAAGCTAATTTATTATAAAATTCATTAAAAGTTATTCTAAAAAAAAATTACTTTAAATTTAAAACAAGAAAGCAAGAAGAAAATTCAATAAAAGAATTCAAACTATTTCATTTCAATGCAATCTATCTTTTAAATAAAACAAATGGCTATATTTAACTGTCCCGGAGTGTAAAAAAAAAATTTTAGAACTCCACTTGGTACAAAAAAAAATGAAATTCAAAAAAAACAAAAAGATACTTGGATGGATATAATCCGGAGTACCGGAGTGTAAATATTTCTTTCCTTTAATCACTTTGTGTGTACTTTATAGATATACATATATATTAAATTTATATTTTAAAAGAAAAAAAAATTCAATTGACACAACTTACTCTTTTTCACGACGTCCCTCGGTGTCCTGCCGGCAGTACTTTCCAGGATACGTATTGGAAAAATAACTAGATGGCCCACTTTTAATCGCCAAATATTAACACTTAAGGATTGTCGTATATATATATCGGGTGATTTTTTAAGAGCTTGAGAACTTTTTTTAAAAAAAAAATGCATAAAATTTGCAAAATCTCATCGATTCTTTATTTGAAACGTTAGATTGGTCCATGACATTTACTTTTTGAAGATAATTTCATTTAAATGTTGACCGCGGCTGCGTCTTAGGTGGTCCATTCGGAAAGTCCAATTTTGGGTAACTTTTTCGAGCATTTCGGCCGGAATAGCCCGAATTTCTTCGGAAATGTTGTCTTCCAAAGCTGGAATAGTTGCTGGCTTATTTGTGTAGACTTTAGACTTGACGTAGCCCCACAAAAAATAGTCTAAAGGCGTCAAATCGCATGATCTTGGTGGCCAACTTACCGGTCCATTCCTTGAGATGAATTGTTCTCCGAAGTTTTCCCTCAAAATGGCCATAGAATCGCGAGCTGTGTGGCATGTAGCGCCATCTTGTTGAAACCACATGTCAACCAAGTTCAGTTCTTCCATTTTTGGCAACAAAAAGTTTGTTAGCATTGAACGATAGCGATCGCCATTCACCGTAACGTTGCGTCCAACAGCATCTTTGAAAAAATACGGTCCAATGATTCCACCAGCGTACAAACCACACCAAACAGTGCATTTTTCGGGATGCATGGGCAGTTCTTGAACGGCTTCTGGTTGCTCTTCACTCCAAATGCGGCAATTTTGCTTATTTACGTAGCCATTCAACCAGAAATGAGCCTCATCGCTGAACAAAAAAAAGCGCGAAACACATTTCGAACCGAACACTGATTTTGGTAATAAAATTCAATGATTTGCAAGCGTTGCTCGTTAGTAAGTCTATTCATGATGAAATGTCAAAGCATACTGAGCATCTTTCTCTTTGACACCATGTCTGAAATCCCGCGTGATCTGTCAAATACTAATACATGAAAATCCTAACCTCAAAAAAATCACCCATTATATTTATTTTAAAGTCCGGAAATTCAAAACACTCAACACTTCACACTTTTTTTCCCTTGAACCCACTTATTCTTGCCTGTCTTTTAATAATTCTTTTTTTTTTCTTTTTTCTTACTTTACTTCACTTCACTTTCTTCATTAATTTTTCTTCTTCTTTTCTTTAAAAAAAAAAAAAGAATTTAAACCAAAAAAGGACGGCCCAGAAGAGACCGTTAAAACAAAATATTAAAAAAAAAACAGTTTCTCCCTCGCCAGCACACTATCTTTTTTTTTTCCTATCTACTTTTGATCCTCGAATTCACTTTAAGCTCTGGAATCAACTTCTCTGTGAATCCGATTGCCTGTACGGTCGAAGAAGGTAGAATCCACCAAGGAACAACCAAAAAAAAATACAGAGGCTCAAATCAAATCCTGGTCTATAGGTCGGTATACATATTTTTTGCTTATATATATGTATATATATATATATATATATATATATATATATATATATATATATATATATAGGTAAGCCTTCGGGAAGTGTCTATACACTATATACTATAGCGTAATGATATGAACCTGGGAATAAGGTGAGATATCCATAAAACTGATATTAACTCTTTTTTTAAACGTATGACTTTTTACCTCTGCCTATTAAGAAACGTGTACCAATGTCTCCTTCAGGAGTTTTTTTTTTTCCAGACAGTGCAACCGAGTGTCACCTTTCTATGACCTTTTTGTCTTTCTCCTTGGTTTTTCTATATATAAAAAGAGTTGACCATTTTGTACATGAAATTTTCATTTATTCGTTGAATAATTTTACCTTTACTATTGAGTTTCCGAATTTAAGAATATTTTAATTTCTTTAAATAAAAAGAAAATTTTGTACGAAACAAAAAAACTATATACTTTTTTTTTTTGTATGGATTTGAATTTTGCTTAAATTTTCAATTTCCGATTACACTGTGATCGCTACCGCTGATGGTAATTGCTTTCAAATAAAACAATCATGTCAGATTCAAATTATCTAACACCTATATGGTCGTTGCTCTATGGCCTATATTTGAGAGAATCTATGTCATAATATTAGTTTGCACACTGGAATAAGGGGTTTAGTTTCCCCAGTCAGCAATATCTATCCCCATCAAATAATATACCTACTCAGCTTCTTTACATAATTAAGTTTCTCTGTAAACATACATATGTGTGTGTTTGTATAACAAATACTTATAACTAATATTGCACTACCCAAATAAAAATGTATTTAATAAAGCAAAAGGAAATAAATTATGACATGAAATATGAACTTAATATAATTTTTACCATAAATAATCACTTTTTCATGAGTGTGACATTCCCTGTTTAACATAACCAGTGTCAGCAGTCAGCAGCCACTGAATTGTCAAATATATTGAGTTTGCCTGTTTACATATTTCATCTCGTGTAGGATTCGTAAAAAGTAAAAATAAAATAAGTAAAACTAAATATTATACATAAATAACCATACATTTTAATAAATAAAACAATAAACGAAAACAAACAAACATGCCTACACAGGATTATCAAAAAAAAAACTCAGGCAATACCTATTTTATAACATCATGGATTGCCATTGCTGGGTAAGAATTTCGCCTTGATGCTTCTACATTTATTTTATTTAATTTATTCACCTTATTTTCTTTCTTTTATTTTCAGGGTTGTCATAACTAACATCGTTGTCACCCACTCATCTACCTATTAGATGCAACGACTTTAAACTTTGTCATTTCTACTGTCTACGAAAGATAAGTACCTATTTTGTTTTTTCTTTAGGATAAATATCGTGATGGCTATACAGTGTAGAAAGCATATAACCGGAGGACAACAACAAAATCAACCCCGACTTTAAACAAAACAAAACAACACAGAGTTACACCACGCATCGAATGCTTGCGCTCAATTTTGTTATATTATTTTGTGTAATAAAAGTGGAATAAAGTGTTTAATTAAATCGTGGATAATTTTTTTTCTTTTTTTATTTTTTTTTATTTAAAGGATATGGTACATCAATAACATGTATTGAAGCTATGGTGCCTCTAATTGGGCAGTGGGGTGGGAAAGATGTTTCTAGGGTAGTGTGAATCGGTCACGTAACACTGCAGTCGAACATAATTGGCGATTATGGGTACCTTCAGGCATTACTAATAATGTTATTGAGCGTGCACCTAATCCACCTCAAGTCGCTCGTGGTGGAGTAGCGAAAACGCTTCAAAGAATTCGCGGATATTTTTACTGGCCGAACATGACAGTCCAAATACGCGAATATATTTCCAAATGTGATATCTGTACTCAGTGTAAGCCGTCTAATCAAATCTTACGTCCACCTATGTCTAGCGGGTTTAGCGTCGATCGTCCGTTTCAAAAGTTATATATAGACTTTTTAGGTCCGTATCCACGTTCTAAGTCTGGTAACTGTTTTGTTTTTGTCGTCCTCGACCATTTGTCTAAATTTGTTTTCTTAAAGTCCATAAAAAATGCCAATTCTTCAAACGTTATTAAGTTTTTACAGGAAAATGTTTCCACATGTTTGGTGTTCCTCAAATTATACACTCTGACAATGGAAAACAGTTTTTTTCAAAGGATTTCCAAAATCTTATGAAGTCCTATGGAATTCGACACTTCAAAACTGCGAATTACTCACCACAGTCGAATGCGTCAGAGAGTGAATCGCACACTTCTAGCTGCCATTCGGTCCTATCTTAAAGATGACCAGCGCGAATGGGATCTTCATTTAAGCGAAATATCTTGTGCTCTTAGGAGTGCCGTACACTCTTCAACTGGTGTGACACCATATTTTGCACTCTTCGGCGTAAATATGATGACCCATGGTAGTTGTTACGAGTTAGCTCAAAAACTGAATTCAGTCGAAGATGATGAAGTCATAACTCTCTCAAGACAGGTCAAATTACAGAGTTTGCGAAATAAAATCAAAGAAAGTATCGCTAAGGCAGGAGAGAAAAGTGCGCAAAAATATAACACACGAACTCGCAATGTACGATTTGTACCAGGTCAGGAGGTATTCCGAAGGAATTTTGTCCTTAGCGATAGCTCAAAATATTTGAGTGCTAAATTGTGTCCTAAATTTGTTAAGTGTAGAGTCGTTAAACCCGTTGGCAAAAATTTATATGAGTTAGAGAACTTATCAGGAAAATCTATCGGTATTTTCCACGCTAAAGACATCAAACAGTGAAACGAATGATAACCTTGTACTCGTTTGCTCATCTCTCAACCTGTAGCTACTTTCATGTTTTATAAGCATAAATGATGATTACATAAACTATATTTTTTATTTCAACCTATGATATTTCTATTATCCATTATATACCATTAGTTATTTGTTTAATTGTTAACATTTTATTTTGTATGTATGTTAATTTATTCATGAAAACAGTGAAGTCCTTCAGACCCTGTGATATTTATGTTAATTTATTATTAGGTTAAGATTGCAATATTAGGTTTAGTTGTTTATAGTATTTATTTATTATGTTCAAATTTATTAATTTATTCAGTTTTAGGTCATTTACTAAGTTATTTATTTTATATGTCCTCTTAAATCATTTATTTATCTGTTAATTTATTTGTATGTTAATTTATTTATCTGTTAATTTATTTTGTATGCTAAATTATTTATCTGTTAATTTATTTATTTATCTGTTTTTGTTTATTTATTTATATGTTAATTTATTTATATGTTAGTTTATTTATTTGTTAATTTATTTATTTATATGTTAATTTATTTAATTGTTAATGTAATTATTTATATGTTTATTTGTTTGATTGTTAATTTACTTATTTGTATGTTAATTTATTTATTTGCTAATTTACCTACTCCTTAGTATATTTATTTAATTATATGTTAATTTATTTATTTATTCTAAGTATTTGTATACTTATTTGCCTATTAATTTATTTATTTAATAATTTATTTATTTGGTGATTTAGTTATTAAACAGTTTATTCTAGTAATTAATTTATTTATTTGGTCAGCTTTGAAATTAACCATCATTTGTGTACATACATATATTGTAGGTACGTTTTTGATACCATTCGTTCCACTGTATGATGTCACAAATGATAACGAAACAAAAATAAACAAATTTATAATGCCCGGCTTTTGTGGGTTTCAGAATCACCATTTTCAAGCTTCATTTCACATTAAAATTAATAAGACATTTGATTAATCATGCAGTATTAAATCAAGATTTGGTTTATTGATACTAAAGTTCCTACTTCCTACTTGAGAACATTTTAGTTTTAATAAACTTAATCTGAGCGACTCACCTAATAAATAAATAGGGAAATTTAAAATACTTTGATGAAAAATAGTCTTGTGTGTTCGGTTTTTCACTGTCCATGTCCTCGGGTAAACTTGCCATGTCCAGTGTTTTGTTGTGAACACCTGAAAGATTAAATAAAACAGCTTTATAAAGGAAATAATTTCATACCTATGTATAAAACTTTACCTTAATGTAGAAATCCTCGTGATCTGCTGCCAATGCCTCCGAACCTTCTCGGATTGGATTGTTACCTAAATGCGCAAATAAGAAAAAAGAAAATACTAATTAAATTCAAATTAAAAGGTTTTTCAAAATACTTATTTGAATAATCCAGAAATAAAAATGCATACACTGCAAATTCCGCGCAGCTAGTTTTATTATTTATTATTTATTTATTTATTTAATTCGTTAAAATCTAACGTTAACAATTCTTATAATCTAATAATATCTAATATCATAATTTATATTTATTATTTATTATTCAATATTGTTGAAAAACATAAGTTTAAATTGTTTACATTTTATATTATCATTTACAGATTCTAAACAAAAATGAAATTCGTTATAAATTGTTATTAACTGATTGAGAGGGCTACATACACCATAGTTTGATCTGCTAAATATTTGAATAATAGGTTGCTGTCGCCTTAAACTTGCACGACTGAAACTGAAATTTAATTTACTTAGAACTGATGGTAATGATATCGAACCATTAATAATCCCAACAATAAAACAAAATTGTATATACTTTCTGTGGTTAGTCAAAGAAGGGAGGCTGATCAAAGCTAGTCTTTGAGAATAAGGCGGAAATAGATTTTCCCTTGCCCATGGAAGAGACCGAAGACAGAAACGCAGAAACCTTTTTTGGATCGCTTCAATTCTTGAAACATGTATTGAGTAATAAGGTGACCATACCACACAGCCGTATTCTAAAATTGGTCTAACAAACGAAATAAATAGAAGTTTAAGAACATAAGGATCCCGAAAATCACGACCGAATCTTTTAATGAATCCAAGAACCCTATTGGCTTTTTTAATTATATAACTTAAATGATCATTAAATGATAATTTGGGATCTAGAATAATACCTAAGTCAGAAAACATAGAAACTTTACATAACGGACAAGAATCAAACGTATAGTTGTACAAAAACGGAATTTTTTTACGTGTAAAACTCATAGTTTTACATTTGTCAACATTTAAAACAAGTCGGTTTTTATTGCACCATTCCCTAAATATTGTTAAGTCTTCTTGTAATAATAAACAGTCAGAGGAGGATTTTATACTTTTGAAAAGCTTAATGTCATCAGCATAAACAAGGACAGACGAGTTTTTTAAGTTTGAAACCAAGTCGTTAATAAATAAAACAAATAAAATAGGACCTAGGTGGCTGCCCTGAGGGACGCCAGAATTGACAACAAATTGAATTGAACTTTCATTACGAAACAAGACAGAATAACGACGATTTTTTAAGTATGAAGAAATCCAATTTATAAAATTGTTGTTAAATCCTAGATGGTATAATTTTAGAATTAGTTTTCTTGTTTGTTATTGTTTGTTTACTTTAATTTTGTTGAGACTTGACAGTTGATGCCTATTATAGCTTATCTCTTTTCTCTCGTTACGCATGAGCGGTGGTCTTACTCTGTCCAAATCCATGATGGCCACTTAGAATGGAAAGCGCTAAGAAATTCGGCAAATCCAACCATTGGAAGATATATCATCAAATCACAGATGTCGCTGATGTTTGTCTAAATGCTCTGCTTGCCAAAGTTGATAGCAATTTTCATCTTTTGAAGAGAAATCGTTAGAGAATAATTGATTCTAACAATTCTAAAACATTATCATGATGAGGAATTATATAGAAGTAATCATTCTATAAAATTGTTAATCAAATTTATCGATAACTTCCTTCCTTTCCAACCGGTTATTTTCGGAGAACTGAACGCGTTCAATGTCTGGTGTTTGAACGGTAGGAATAAGAATTATATACTTCGGTGATTGGAAGATTTCATAGGATGATTTAACCGCTTTGGCAAATAAACGGAACTGGGGAGAAATTAAAAAAAGGGTTAGCCAAAAAAATTAAAAAGTTGCCGATTCATAGTGCGCCAACCAGTCGAACCGACAAAGTTAAATCTTAGTACCTACATATATACTTCCGTTTCTTTTCCTTTTTTTAATTCAATTTAAATTAAAAAAAATTGTTTGCTGTGCTCAAAATAAAGGGCAGTTATCTTAAGTCAAGATATATAAGAAACTGAGGTAATTGTTTTAAAAAAATAGTAGACGGAATATCGTAACTAAATTAATTTAATTTTTCTGTAAAAAAGTGTAAGTCAATATGGTGGGGGCGCACGACGACGGTAGCATCAGGTGGCGAAATCAACCATATCTAGAAATATAAGGATTAAGAAATAGATAAAACCAAACACAAAACAAAAGAGGGACAAGATTACTTAAGGGGAAAAAAAAGAAAAACCAAGATAATTAATCGGTGAGTCCTACAATATAAGATAGAATAAGTGTGTAAAATATATTGTGCCTATATAAGTACATATATCTATATACTCAGTGTAAAGTGTTCGATTTAACACCGACTTTTGTTTATCTATAGGAACTTATTCTTCAGGCGATCACCAAGTCGGTTTGCAACCACCTGCTACTGTCAAGAGATAGTGGTGATCGCCGATTTGATTTTTATTCTTCTTCAATCAACCTGAGTCAAGATAAAGTATTAAATTCAAAGGTCACCAGAAGGTTAACCACAACCACTATTCTTCCATCTACCTTAATCAATTAGGTTCAGTTTTTTTTGTTGTTACTTGCATATATAATTGTTAATCCAATGTGTAAAACTCCTGGTTTTGAGGAATTGTTTAAAATTTAAATAATTACGTCCAACGAATTTGAGGTGAAATAAAGTTTATTTCCCCTTTTATAATATATTCATAAAATAGGATCTCGGGATCGGATTCCTTCTCGCCAAAAGTGAGCTCATTTTAGGTAGGGTAGCCAGTCCACCCTTTGATTGTTCCTAGGTCGGTAAAGGGAGAAAAAAAAAATAAAACATAACAAAAAGAAAAGGGAAGCAAAATTTATAATTACCTATAAATAAAGAAATTATACATATATAAATATGTATATATTATATCGGGTGATTTTTTAAGAGCTTGAGAACTTTTTTTTAAAAAAAAACGCATAAAATTTGCAAAATCTCATCGATTCTTTATTTGAAACGTTAGATTGGTCCATGACATTTACTTTTTGAAGATAATTTCATTTAAATGTTGACCGCGGCTGCGTCTTAGGTGGTCCATTCGGAAAGTCCAATTTTGGGTAACTTTTTCGAGCATTTCGGCCGGAATAGCCCGAATTTCTTCGGAAATGTTGTCTTCCAAAGCTGGAATAGTTGCTGGCTTATTTGTGTAGACTTTAGACTTGACGTAGCCCCACGAAAAATAGTCTAAAGGCGTCAAATCGCATGATCTTGGTGGCCAACTTACCGGTCCATTCCTTGAGATGAATTGTTTTCCGAAGTTTTCCCTCAAAATGGCCATAGAATCGCGAGCTGTGTGGCATGTAGCGCCATCTTGTTGAAACCACATGTCAACCAAGTTCAGTTCTTCCATTTTTGGCAACTCGTTAGTAAGTCTATTCATGATGAAATGTCAAAGCATACTGAGCATCTTTCTCTTTGACACCATGTCTGAAATCCCGCGTGATCTGTCAAATACAAATGCATGAAAATCCTAACCTCAAAAAAATCACCCATTATATATATACATACATATGTATATACATATATAAGGAGAATATTTTTATTTTTTTAAGTTGTTAATTCTTATAACAACTAGTTATAATTCCTCGCCACTAGGCGTTATTAATTGTTCACTATATTTATTTTTAAAATTAAAAATTCAAAATACAAAAAAAAATATGAATGAACCTAAATTTGAAACCATACTTTAATAAAGTTTATTTGTAAACATTGTAAAATGAATAAGACTTGCTAATCATTTATTTTCAGGAGATGCTGACGGTGACGTGAAGATTCGGTAAGCGAGCGGTAAACGAGGTGAGTCTTTTGTAAAGGGGGAGTCAAACTACGGCCGACGACTTCCAAGGCAGGGTGGGATAGGCCACGCCGAAAAATACCGCATCACCCTCTAGTGGTAATGTCCGTCCGATTTATTACTTTTCTTTTTTTTTGAAGAAATCTTATTTTGGCATGATATATGTTTAAATGTGATGAGATGCGATTTATGCTTGTGGGCAAGATCCTACACCGTTTCCGGCGAGCTAACGGCCGTGCATATACTAGCATGCCAGCCCGCAGGCATAGAACAATAAAAAAAAGATAGAAATCTTTCTTAAAAGAAAAAGCATCTCATTATATTAAAGCAAATAAATGATCAATAAAAGTTAATTCAGAATCGTTTTTTAAATTACATGGGACAATTATATTTTCATTTAAGGAATATGACCAATTTATATCAGATAAGTTGAAATCACCAATAATACAAATTTTATGCAAATTATTGTTGAAATTATTAACAAAATCAATGTTAGTAAGATGTTTTTTATAAAGTTCAATAGTGCTTTTTGGCGGTATATAACTAACGATGACGTACATTAACATACCAGGTTCAAGACTGATGGAAACACACATTTGTTCAATATCGGTGATAGGTAGTGAAATTGATTCACATGACATAGTTGAGCGAACGGCAACAAGTAGCCCACCTCTGTATTATATTCAAATAAAAGCGACTATCTCGTTTCGATGCTAGGATTCAACTAACTTTATTCAATATTAATATATATACTTAAGAGTAAAGAATACATGTGTATGTATGTACATTATGTTATGTATAGTAAATATAAAGCTATTACAATACATCCCTCTTTTTAAGTTAAATAGGAAATTAATACATACATACTATTTGTTTTAAACTAATTAGAAAAATTTCAAAATTAACTTGGATTCAAAATATGATTTTAATTTAAATATCTTCTTGGCTTATGAACTTCTCTACCACTTCTGGTTCTATAAGAATTATTGTTTGAAGTTGGCAAAGTAGGTAAAGTAGATGAAGTAGGTACCTCAATGTTCTGTGGTGCTTCATCCGTAGCTTCAACTTGTAATTGCGGCATGTTGTCGTCATCGCCTTTCTCTGGAGCTGTTGTTGTTGTTGTTAAGTTTGATGAGCTAACATCTTCATCTGTTTCATATGGAACATCTGTTTCTTTTGTGTTATTCAAATGAAAAGAATTTCTTCTGAGAGTGCCATTTGCTGTCTGGATAACATATGATCTTGGAGTGGGACCACACCCTATGATCCTTCCCCAAATCTTCATATCGCGCACCCACACTACATCTCCTGTTTGGAAGTTTGGCCTTGAAATAACACCATGTCGTCTGTTGAAATACATCGCCTGTTTATCTTTGCAACTCTGCTCAGCCAGCTTATGATTCTCGTTGCTTTTTCCTTCAGGTAAAAGTTGTTTCTGGGCGATTGGCAAAAGTGTTTTTATTCGCCTTCCCATCAGAAGTTGTGCTGGAGATGATCCGTCTGTTAATGGAGATGCTCTGTATTCCATGAGAGCAATATATGGGTCTTTCTGATGTTTCACTTGTGCCTTTATCGTCTTCACCATCGATTCTATGAATCCGTTTGACTGCCGGTACCGGGGACTTGATGTTATGTGTTTAAAATTCCATTCTTGTGTGAAACGACGAAATTCACTTGAAGCGTACTGTGGACCATTGTCGCTTCGGAAAACTTCTGGAATGCCGTGTCTTGCGAAGATTGATTTAAGATGATTGATGACGCATCGTGATGATAGATCTTCTAGATGGGCCAGCTCTGGGTACCTCGAATACATATCTGCAACAAGTAAAAATTGATAAGAACCCAATAAAAATAAATCGCTTGCAATAATTTGCCAGGGGCGCTCTGGAACTACTGATGGCATCAGTGGTTCATGCCTTGGGATTTTATCTTTTATACAGATATGACATTTTGAGATATAGCTTTCTATATCCTTAGAACATTTTGGCCACCAAACTGACATTCTGGCTCTAGCCCTGCATTTCACAATTCTCAGATGTCCGATGTGTATCCGCTCTAATATGTCGTTGCGCATACACTGTGGGATAACTATACGTGTTCCATGCATGAGTAAACCGTCGTTAATTGAAAAGCTAAACCGATCATTCCAGAATTCTTGCACTTTGTGACACTCTGACTGTCTTTTGGCCAACCTTTGAGAAGGTATTGAGAAACGATTTGCAAGGTTTCGTCTTTTTCTTGTGCCTCTTGAATCTGTTGAATTTTGTAGTCTGTAGCAGGAATATCGGATAGGATTTCAACAATGTACACACCTAGATCTGCTTTTAGGTCCGTTTTGTCCAATTTATTAAGCGGTTGGCGGGATAGCGCGTCCGCTGCAATGAGTTGTTTGCCTGGTATTTACATATCTGATTTGAAAACAGAACTGCATGGTTCTCATTCTCATTCTTTGCAATCTGGGTGTCAAATCGTTGAGATTTTTGTTTGTGTAGATTGATACCAGTGGTTTGTGGTCAGTCTCCACTTCAAACTGCATCCCTACCAGGTAGTCTTTAAATCTTTCACACGCCCATGTGAGAGCCAACGCCTCTTTCTCGATCTGAGCATATCTTCGTTCATTGTCAGAGAGAGTAAGTGAAGCGTATGCGACTGGCCTCAACTTGCCTTCTCCTCCGTCCTGTTGCAAAACTGCACCTATGCCGAACGAGGATGCATCAGAAGAAACGATTGTTCGATGTTTCGGGTTGAACGGTATGAGGGTTGGATGAGATGTCAAAAGCTGCTTGACCTTTTCAAATGTGGCACTCTGGACAGAATCCCATTGAAAAACTGAATTGCTGCGTAAAAGCTCATTAAGTGGATGTAATAATTCTGATAAATTTGAAACGAATTTACCTAGATAGTTAACGAGTCCAAGAAATCGTCTTAGTTCTGCCACATTTGATGGTCGTTGGAATTGCTGGATGGCTTCAATCTTGCATGCTTCTGGTTTTATGCCTTGCTGATCGATTTGGTGTCCGACAAATACCACACTTGTTTGGCCAATTGAGCATTTGTCTTTGTTGAGCGTTATACCTGCTGCTTTCATGCGCTTAAGAATGTTTCTGAGTCTGACATCGTGGTCTTCCATTGTTGCTGCATGGACCAATATATCATCTATGTGGCATATGACTCCAGGTAGATTTTGTAAAATGTTTTGTATTTTTCGCTGGAAGTGCTCTGGTGCAGATGTGATTCCAAATGGTAAGCGCTGAAAACAGAAACGACCAAAAGGGGTCAGAAATGTGGTAAGTAATTGACTTTTTGGTGCTAATTTTATTTGCCAAAATCCAGAATTAGCATCAAGTTTTGAAAAATATTTGGCATTTGCTAGTTGCGCTAAGGAATGTTCTGGCACCGGGATTGGATGCCATTCCCTTTTAACACATGCGTTTAATTTGGTTAGATCCACACATATACGAACGTCTCCGCTAGGCTTGTTCACGATTACAACTGGTGCGCACCACTCAGTTGGTTTTTCCACTGCTTTTATAACTTGTTCTCGTATCATCTCGTCTAATTTTTGTTTTAACTTGTCCATCAGGGGAATTGGTACTCTTCGCGCAGAATGAACTGCGTATGGTGTAGCATCCTTCTTTAGCTCGATGGCGTAATCACCAGGTAAACACCCTAGGCCTCTAAAGAGTTCTGGAAATTCTTTTTGCATGTCAACTTCACTTACCTCTTTATCGCCTTTATTTCTTGAGAGTTGATTTACCCGAGAGATTATTTTTAATGCTTCGCCATCCTTTAAACTCAAAAGGGGAGTTTTCACATGGTCTACAACATATATACTTGTTGCAATGTGCATGCTGTTGTGCTCTAATTCACAATCAAATTTTCCCGAAATTTTAAGTAAATTTCCTGTAGGACCAGTAAGGACACGATCTGCTTGACCTATCTTCATCATTTTTAACTTTAAATTAAAAAGAGAAGATGGGATGATCGTAACTGGTGCTCCGGTGTCAACTAAAAATTTTACCGGTATTTTATTAATATACACATTTACATGCCACTGCTTTTCAGATGATTTATTTTCTGTGACGTTTCCTAAAAAAGTATTTACTGCATTTACTCTTGCAAAGTGATTCCACTTTTTACATGATGAACATTGTTTGCCGTAGGCGGGGCATTGTGATCGGTTATGTCTGCTGTTACCACCACAACTTGTGCATTTTTTATTTTGTTGGAAATTTCGTTTACTTTGAGAAGAATAAGTTGGTGTTTGATTTTTACCGTTGCTGGTGTGTTTCGATTCTGCTTTGCTCTTGTTATTTGTGTGGACGCTATGTATACTGCTGTTGCTTGTGGTTGTTGTATTTGAGAAAAGTTCGTGTTGTTGCCTATGTACAGCATCGCTTTGCCTAACAATACATATTGCATGTTCAAGGGTGAGGTGCGATTCCAATTGTAATTTTTCTGACAATCGTTTGTCACGAACACCAACAACAAGACGATCGCGAATCATTTCATCGCGAAGAGAACTATACTTACAATAAGCAGATAATGTATAAAGGTCCGTTATGAAATCTTCGATTTTTTCACCTTCCATCTGATTTCTTGAGTTGAATTTTGCGCGTTCGTAGATGACGTTTCGCTTTATAATAAGATGATTCTCGAAGGCATCCATTACGTCTCCGTAGACTTCCCTCTTTTCAGCTTCCAGGCTTAGGGAAAGGAAGACGTCGTCGCCTTGGGGACCCATTAGGTATACCAGCGTGTTTACCTGTTCATTACTTGGTTTATTCAATAAACCTGATGCGGTTCGAAATCGCTCAAAACGGCGCTTCCACTTTGGCCAATCTTCTGGGTTGAAAGTGAACTGGTCAGGTGCTTGCACTGTGAAGCTGCTTACATTCACTGCCGTATTAAATATAGGCACATTTGCGGCGTTTTCGTCACCTCCCGGCATTTTAAAGTATTTTTCCGATTGGATTTTGAAACTGGTTTTATGATTTCAATCGAGAAAAAAAAAATAATTTACAAACTGCTTAAATTAATTTATTTTTTTTTGTCGCGTTACCGCTGCCACCATGTATTATATTCAAATAAAAGCGAATATCTCGTTTCGATGCTAGGATTCAATTAACTTTATTCAATATTAATATATATACTTAAGAGTAAAGAATACATGTGTATGTATGTACATTATGTTATGTATAGTAAATATAAAGCTATTACAATACAACCTCCACGATCTCCAGCAGTAACACAGCGATCCCTCCGGAAGACCATATAAGAGTTAACGTCAAAAATTTCAGAATCAGAAATACCACTCCAAAGCCAAGATTCAACAATAATGATAACATCGTAGTCGACATTACTGGTAGCAAGGTAAAGCGCAGGGATTTTTGTACGAATTCCACTGGAATTATGATAATACATTTTCAGGCAATCAGGATTGGGTGGAGAAACATTTGGGTTCTTTATTTCTCCATCGACGATACGTTTTTTGGGATGTAGTCGAATTTACGAATCTTTATTCCGTAAGGCCAAAAAGATGTATTGAAAACGGATTTCACAAATTCAGCAGGAATTCCGATTTTAAAGCAAACATATCTCAAGTTTGCGTCAGATCCATTTTTCAGAAGTTTGTAGCATTTAAAATAAGAAGGATTACAATTTAAATTAGACGAAAGGTATTGAATAATTGAATCGGTTGAAGTTAATGGATCGAACTTTGACAGGTGAAACCATTTTAAATTCTTGTACACTAGAAGTTCACCATTCTGGATATTAGAACCGGAAACAACTCGAGCGCTCTTAAGACGCTTATCAATATTACCTTTTTCTCCAGCAGCAACGTCTTTTTTACTTGTTGACGCAACGAAAACTTCCGTATCTCTCACAATTTCAGCATCTCCAGCAACAGCAACAACAACAGCAGTATTTACATCCGCATTTATAATAACGTCATTATTAGCAGCCTTTGAATCACCAAAATCGTTAACAATAGAAAGGCCAGATCCCACGACGTCCACAGTACCCTTAATATTATCAGCATTATTTATGCCAACATTTGCTATGGTATGTGTAGCATCATCAACATGAGCAACAAAAGATGTCAAATCATCAGCAACATTGTTTACGCCTAAAGATAAATCAACCCCTATCGCCACATTATCTTCGCAACCTTTCTCGTCGAGAACAATCACACTTGAGTTTGCAGTATCGATTTGTGTCAGTCGATCTCTGACTTTCGAGCAGGAAAGATTTAGGCAGTGTGGAGTTTATTTACAAGTGTTGTGGAAATTACAGAAGTCATTAAATTCTTAGCTAGTCACTCATTAAATAAGAAGTTCGATAGCGCAGCGCTAGTGTGTTGGCTTGAGAACCAAGGGTCGTGAGTTCGATCCCTGCATTGGGTGGAATTTTTTTTATTCTAATATCGATTCGCGATGATAAACCTAATAAAGGAAAAAGCAACAGGGGCATTGAAAAATGCTTCGGCCAAATCATCCGATGCTAAAGTAGCGGTGGAAAACACCGTAGGCAATGAAGGAAGGAAGAAGAGGAGGCGGACCTCAAGAGCAAACCCAAATTTGGATGGTAAAAGGCCAGCCACCATCTCAACCAAGCTGCAAGTTGAGGTGGTTGACAATCAAAGAGCAGCAAAGACAACGGCAACGAAAAATTATCAACGGCAATACGAAGATGATATTTGTTCCGATGACTCTGTGGAGTACATGTCCGGAGAAGGGGAGGGACTGTACAGGGCCGGCGGCAGCAATATGTTCGCTGGGCTGTCCACTGAATACACTGACGAGGAGGTGGAGGAAGTCCTCCTAACAAAGCAGGCAAGCATTGATAAATGCGAGAAATTGCTTAATACGCTTAAGGAGGAAATTAAGCCCCTTCTACAACGCCTCAAGCAAAAACAGGAGACGCGCCGGCAAGAAGAGTCAGCGGAATTAAAAAAGAGGCAACTGCAGAGGCAGCAACAGCAAAGCCAACAACAACAACCACAGCAGCAAAAACAACAACAACAACAACCACAGCAGATGAAACAGCAAAAGCAAGTTGCTACTAATAACAAGCAACAGCAAAAGGAGCAGCCTAGACCCAACACAGGGGCGGTGCAATCAGGCCCCAGCTCATCGGGGGCCCCCAAACCAATGGAGGCAGCAGCACCAGCCGTAATACCAACAGCAGCACCAGCAGTAGCACAAGCAGCAGATCCGGTTGCATCAACATCAGCAGCAGCAAAGCAGCGACAACAGCAACACCAGCAACAACCACGGCAAAAGTCCGAGAAAGTGCCACCAATAAGGACGTACAAGGTCGACCTACAGGACTTAAAACAGGTATGTAAGTCGGCCACAGATAATAAATTTAGTATTAAAATTATAAATGAAAAGCAGAAGCGGTATTCGGTCCAATGCTTCACATTGGCCGAATACAAAATAGTTAAAGAGTGCCTAAAAGCAGCCACTGCTGAATTCTTCAGCTTCACTCCTAGGAGTGAAAAACCGAAGACGGTCCTTTTGAAGGGCATCAGTTCCTGCACGGAACCAGAAGAGCTCCTAGCTGAGCTCCGTCAGAATGCCAGCGATGACCTCGAATACATCGGAGTCAAGCCTTTTTCTACGGTAAGGTCCAGACGGGAGGGGCATAAATTGCCAATATTCATTGTAACTCTGTCGCCCCAAAGTAGACTGGAGAGTCTCAGGAATATTACCGTCCTAGACTACCAGGTCATACACTGGGGAAAATTAATGAGGCACGACGACATGCTGCAATGCATGCGCTGCCAAAGGTTCGGTCACGCTGCAGCCAACTGTGGAATGCAGGAGCGCTGTGTGAAATGCGCCGAAACCCACAATAGGGGTGAATGTAGGCTAGGAACTGAGCGGGTCGAAGACATGACCCAGCTCAAGTATGTAATATGCGGGAACGAGGGGCACCCCGCAAATTATCGGGGCTGTCCTAAGGTCCAAGAGATACGGGACAAACAGGCCAGCCAAAAAGCCGCAGAAAGTCGAACCGTACGACAAGCTCCGACAACAAATTCATTCGTGAGACCCGATGTTTCTTACGCCAGATCTGCGAAAGGAATGGGTAAAGCGAGACAGGCTCCACCACCGGTCGTCCCACAGGCTCAAGAGCCTAAGGCGCCGGCGAGGCAGCCAGACATTCTGTCCTTGTTGCTGAGCATTCAAGGCCAGTTGGCAGGACTGCAAAGTCAGATCGTGGAGCAAGCCGGAAGAGTAGATAAACTCTACTCTATGATGGCTGGCCAAGCGCAAATTCAGGGTTAAGGGCGCGCTGCCGAAGACGCGCCTTAGGATCCTAGGTTTGAATGTGAATTCATTGATTAGGATCGAACGTAGAGCCAATTTGTTCCAGCTGTTAAAAGACCACAGTCCTGATGTGTTTATGGCTAGCGAAACCAAGCTAAACCAGAAACATAAACTGACTAACAACAATTACAATATCGTAAGAAGGGATCGACCCGGCTCTACTCAAGGAGGCGGTGTTGCAATCTTCATACGTAAGGGCATTAATTATAAAGTCGTATACAATAATGATTTGCGAAAGCTCAGGACGCTAGAAGTTTGCGTCGTATGCATCTCTCTCACTCAAGGGAAGCGGATGTATATGATTGCGGCTTATGCGGCTGACGCTCCGCAGGCTACTATCTTTATTTCAGAGCTCGAGATCCTTTTCAGAGTACTAAAACTGAGCTTGGAAGAAAACTACTTCATTATGGCCGGAGATTTGAACGCGAAACATGAAGATTGGGGAAATCAAACAAATAATCCAAGAGGTAATCATCTTTTTAATTTGATGAATCTTCACGGTGTTGAATATGGTGTTGACCTGCTGGCTACTGAAAGGCCATCGTTCCCAAGGAGCGGTTCCTTTCTGGACCTTTTGCTGTACGATACCAGACTGACAATAACGGACAAAGTGGGTAATCACCCTCGAAACTGTTTACAGACAGTCGATTACGACAGTGACCACTGCGGACTCGCTGCTGTAATTCAGATTTCGAACGAGAGTGTGGAATTGGATGAATTCGTTCCAACGCATTCTTACAATTATAGTAAGATGCGATGGCCACGTTTCACCCAAGTCCTTGCAAGAGAACTTCGTTCGAGTGACATAGCCCCACCAAACAACAGAAACTTGACAAATACAGAAATCGACCAACACCTTGAACGGATGGACAAGATAATAAAACGAACAATGGAACGGACAATACCGAAATACAAGGAACGCGACCAAAACAACGTCTACAGTAACGCGACTATAGACGCACTACACAGACAGAAAAGCGGATTACTGACAAGACTGAAAAACTTGTACAGACGATTTACAGACCCGTACGACCTGGAGATAAGGACACTGAAGTCGTCGATTAAAAACGTCAACACCCTGATCAAGGAAAACTACAGGTTATCTATTAATTTGTACTGGGACAAGAAAATTCGGGCCGTTAATTCTAGCGACCCGAGTATGTTCCCTAAGATTAATAAGATATTTAGGTCCAAGAACCAGAACGACCTTCCGTGTCTTAAACTCCAGAGAACAGTAGAGAACACAGACGTACTTCTGACAGCGCAAATTGATCCTGAGGAAGCCGTCTTGGATGATGACTTCTTTGTGATTGAAGATCCGCAGGAGAAAGTGGAGACAATTGGTGCTGCTTTCCAGCAAGTGTATAAGGTGAATGCTTGCACTCGCCCGAACCACGACCTGGAGAACAGAGCCTTACTTCATCACTTCTACCTGAGGAATGATATTTCGCATTGGCGATCTGAGAACCGTGGTTTTACCCGGTTTGATGACGACTTTTTAGCAAACGCTATAATCGCCGATCGAATGGGCCCAAGTCCCTTGCTCATCACGAAGGTAGAACTCCAGCTCATCTTCGATTCAATAAGGAATAAGAAGTCAGCAGGTGTCGATGGTATATCCAATATTGTACTAAGACACCTACCGATTGAAGCAATAGACATCTACACCACTCTGTTCAACAACGCGCTGAATAATGCATATTATCCAGGGCGTTGGAAGACAGCTGTGGTTCATCCTCTCCCGAAAAAGGGAAAGGACAACTCCAATCCTTCAAATCTCCGGTCAATAAGTCTTCTTCCAAGCATCAGCAAGGTATTTGAAAAGGTAATCAATAGGGCTCTGGCTGAGTGGGCTGCGGACAACAGTATAATTCCGGATAATCAGTTCGGGTTCAAGGCAGGACATGACACTATTCATGCCGCGTCTAAGCTCGTTTCTGATATCCAATGGAACAAGTCCAAGAAACAATGCACGGGTGCTGTTCTGGTTGATTTAGAGAAGGCCTTCGACACCGTATGGTTACAAGGGTTGTACCTCAAACTCACCAGACTAGGCATCAGTAAACCATTATTGTATATGCTTTATGATATGCTCAACGGTAGAAAGTTTGTTGTCAAGAGTGGCAATGTAACTTCTACCACCACCTTTGAAATTAAAAACGGTCTTCAACAGGGAGCGGTGAACTCGCCGATCCTCTTCAGCATTTACACCAGCGATCTGATAGGTAGCTTAACTAACGCAATTGCGTATGCCGACGACCTGATTGCGTACAGAACGGCTCGAAAGGTTGAAGTTATTAGAATTCTCTTGCAGCGTGACTTCGAGAAGATTCAGCGATACTGCGACGATTGGAAACTGAAAATAAATGTCCAAAAGTCGGAGACAATCTTGTTCCGGACTCCGTTGGCTAAAGCCTCGCGAGATACGTGTAAGAATTGGCGCAAGATGGTCATTGTTGACCCGCACGGACAGGCATTGACGAGCAAAAGTGTAGTGAAGTACCTCGGTATCTGGTTGGACCAGTATCTATATTTCGACAGACATATGGATGCTGCTCTGACTAAGGCCAGAGGAGCCTTCGCTCTGACGAAACGGCTGTTTTACAGCAGTCGGCTTGACCCCAGAGTGAAGGTAATTTGCTACATGGCGCTCATACGGCCAATGATTGTTTATGGTTGTCCAGTGTGGTTCAACATTGCCCCTTCCCAAATGGAGAAGTTTCGGGTGTTCGAGAGACAGTGTCTTCGGCGCTGTCTCGGTTTGTATCGGACACCGGAATCTTCTTATCTGCATTATTATTCAAACGAGGTTCTATACAACGGGGCTCGAATCAATAGAATTGACAATTTCGTGATAAAACTTGTTCGGGGTCACATTGCGAGGGCTATGACTTCGACCAACAATCTGATTTTCGGGCCGTTCTATCCGAACGACAACTACTTCGACAATGCACGCTTGAGCGGCTTTATCCCACCAGAGGCATTCCTCTATCTAGACCAGTGCGGCATGATACAGGATAGATTGGCAGTACCGCTTATCTACCACGTCAGGCGAAAAACCGTAGACCGGCGGCTCCTGTATGAACGGGGCATCCTCGCTCGTGATGGAGCGGAGCTGCTTCGGTTCAGTAGGGCTGTGTCCGAAAAGGACCGCATTGATAGGGTGAAGCAGGAGAACCAGTTTTGGTGGCTTCAAACTGCAACTGATAATGGGTAATCCGGGGTGGGGTATTTTTGCCTTGGCCGGCTTACATACTTGTTTTAGTCTTAAGTTTTAGGTTTAAGTAGAGCAGGAATGGTGGCACAATAAAATAAAAAAAAAAAAAGTATAAAAAAAAAACAAAATCTCATAAAATACAAAAAAAAAAAAGAAATCAAAATACAAAAAAAAATGCAAACACATATCACAGACAATATTATAAAAATCCACGATGGAATTACAAATAGAAGAACATAGTTGTTTTGCCGCTGTGGTTGTTCTAGTTTTAAGTAGTTTGTAGGTAGATTAGGTAATTTTAAGTTTTATTTTAAGGACTTTAGTATGTAAGTAAAAAACCCAAAAAATGATAAAGATTTTAGTTTTTAAACTTTTCTAAAAAAAAAAAAAAAAACATAAATTGAAATAAATAAAATAATCTTAGTTCGTAGGCCGAAAGGCATTAATTTTAAGAATCATGAATTTCTTAGAGCGCCCGATTAGGGCCAGTAAGTTATATTTAAGTAGAATTAATTAGGCTAGTTTCCCATTTTGTCTAGCATGTATGTATGTAAGTAGAGTTAAGTTTAAATGAATAAAAAAATGAATTTCGAAAAAAAAAAAAAAAAAGTATCGATTTGTGTGTTGATTTTATTTGTGTCTGAGACCTTCGTTGAATGTTTATTAGATTTAATGACATTTTTTTTCGAATTAGAAAAAGAAGTCAATGCGTTTTTAGAAGAGTTCTTCTTCATAGACGGTGTTGTTTGTGTTGTTGTTTTTAATATAGCACCTTTAGATGACGACGGGGGATTATTTGTAAAAGATTTACGCCACAAAGAAGGAGACTCAGAGCGAGAAGAGAGTCTAAATGAGCCAAGAGGATCCCTCTTCTCTTGTGTATAGGTATATTGAAGAAGACTGAAAAGCTTCGCGATGAAACCGGTCTGACATGCTTTATTCGTTGAGAAGGATATACATGTGGAAAATGTGGGATCGCTGGTTCGCTGGATCAATTGAAGCATTTGATACTTGATAGCAATAGCACACGCGCGTCATGTGTAGTGTACCATCTGTGCAATGCAAAGTACTTCTTTCAGCCAGCGACCGACAGGCGAAGGATTGCAGTGTTCACAAGCCCTTCCTCATGATGTGGGCAATCGTTGATTTAATCGTTAATTTACAAACACAATCCACCGAGAATTGTCCAATTGCTCTGTTTCACTATGTTCAAAAGTATGATAAAGTGAAGCTTAAGCTTAAGGGAAGTAGCTGGCTGGTAAGAATATTTTTATAAATAATAAAATAGGAACTATCTTAATTTTGTCTCTCTTTTTTATTTAAATTGTAGGTCTTTGAATTTAACTTAAATGCGTTCCAATTCATCAATGATATATTGCTGTCGATGCCGTCAACATATTCAATTCAAACCCAACTCCAGGAATTACTTCATCAATTTAGTTTTTTGAGATATTGTTTTTTTTTAATTAGAAGGCTTTTCGTGGCTATCTAAATTCATAAAGTAGTTTTTTTCAAAAAAATGTTTAATTTTACATTTATTATAAGTCCTTAGCTATAATACTGTATTCTTATTTAGTGATAAAGAATTATTTTAAGCATCAAACATTTTGATTCCTTGGTTTGTTAATAATGTTTATTTTTTTGAAAAATAAAATGGAATTAATAATATTATGTTTTTAAATTCTATTCGGCACTCAACCTTATACATAATTAGTGACATAATACACTCGTACATATAAGGCTTTTCGTGGTTATCAAAATTCATGGAGTAGATTTTTTTCAAAAAAACGTGATGATTTTCCAAATCTGCATTATTTTTCTTCAATATTCCGTTTGAAATTTTTCAAAAATTCAGGTACAGTCAAACAGAGGCATGAATCTTCTCATAACTAATGAAAAATTACGAAAATTAAGTGAAATACTATTAAATACTGATTAAAGCTGTAGCTAAAAAGTAAAGATATGTACTTTGCAAAATCATCTTGCTATTTAAGGTTAAGGGAGATGCGTTGTTTTAACTCTGATGCAAGATGAAGATACTGAATTTCTAACTAATGCTGTTGACGTTATGAACCCAAACATAAGAATAAAGATTACAAATATTTTATTTTTCAATTTTGTTGTATTTAACATATGCCTCAATTAAAACAAGATAAAATCTGCTTAATAAATAATAATTGACCTGAGCAGATCAAGTTTAGTAAAACCATAAAGAAGTGTTTTTCTTGGAAAAAAGTAAATTCAATATTTTTTTAATTATTTAAAACTGAGATACATTTCAAAACCTATAATCTATAAATAATGGCATTCAATTTAAAAAACAAAAATTATACTAAATTACATAACATTTTAAAAAATTACAACTTCATTTAAAAACTAGCTACGCCACGACGAATCTTGACTAATCATGGATGAGATTCTAAGCATGTCGTTGAATCAAGTGAACGGCAGAGTAACATCGACATCCAAGCTTCGTTATGATTTGTAGCTGAAAAAAAACACACCAATTAGTGCTTTTAAGTTTTGTTGTTAATGTGAAACTTACTTTGAAGTAGCCTTGCCATCATGAGAATTCTGGTCAGTAAAATTGTCACAAATTGATGTGTTATAATTTTACCATTTCTGGAATATGGTAAGTTGATGCATTAATTGAAAATATGTGGCTTCTTAAGTCGTTTCGGTTCACATTCTTTTACGAGGCAAATCCCAATCGGACATTTTCACTACGTGAAGGTTGTCGGCTCGCGACCATTTGCGCATCAGCTCTTGGAACATCATTAAAGCAGTTTTAGAAGCATTCTTGTGTCGATTCCAGTTAGTTGTAAACAGAAGCTTTGGTGATTCAATAGGAATTATGAATTCGTGGAATTCAGCTTCTATTTCGTCAGTCTTTAAGTTTCTTAAAATTGCAGGGAATTCTAAAATAGTACATACAAACTAATGAGATTATTTTATATTTAATTTATTTATAATTCATTTTTTAAGAAGGCTTACCAATGATTTTCGACTCCCGTAATTAAGGAGGTTCTATTTTGTCCCAACAAGTTCCTTCTAAACCGGAATTCGTATCAGCTACCTCTTCTATGCAGGTGGTGTCAGCCTCAGCGGCAGCGGGAAGCCCTAAAGAATCATATAATTTTAAATATTCCTGTTTGGATCACTCGTAAGTTAATTAACTAACCTGAATTGCCTGACTACTCTGCAGTTGCTGATACTGCTGTTGAGTCGTTCCAAAAAAGATTATTTTCTAGATATTATAGAAATAAATCTAGGCTTCAATTTGACCAATTTTTACAACAACTTTCGATGATAATGGGTGTTTTTGAGTTTCTTTCTTTTCGGGCATGTTTGTGACTGTATTTACATAAGTATATCGCACCAAGAAACCAAGAATAAAATCATCGCCTGGTTTGAGTCCTTCTTCAGGTTAACAGTTCAATTTGAACTTTCTCCAAGTGATGAATCTATAAAAAAAATTGGAGAAACAACATAGAATAGGAATTTCTAATTAGAATTTTCTGTTTTTTACTTTGATTCCTCTCGTTGAACTTGAACTCCTTCGTCGAATTTCTTTGAATCGTCACGTTGATTTAGGACAAACGGAAAATCCAACATCTCTAGAATGACGTTGGTGGGACTTTTAACACAAGGTGGTTCCTCGGTCAGTTATGTCTACCTCGATAGACTCGTGTTCGATGATGAAGTCGATGTTGCTGCAGCACGGTCGTCTTTTATTCGAAGTCGATCATTCGCCGTTCCTCTTCCTTGGTTGGCAGCTCCATAATGGTTGTGGTCATATCGTGCATAGTTGTGTTAGATAGCTTGAGGATCGATTGAGTGGACGTGCCAGGCTTCAGTGGCTTTTCACAACGCAAGCAGAACGTCGGGCACATGATAGTTAGCGAACAATTGAATGCGATACTTGATCGACCCTGAATGGTACTCCGGCTTGATGGCATTGTGTTCGCATTGTCGCAGAGATTGCTTGACCCACAAAAACTTCCGCTGCGGATAGAGGTTGTTCACACTGAATTGTTGTGACTATAAAGAAATTAATTTTCATTATATAAGGAAATCTCAAATGGAAGTTGACTTACTGTTTTTGATGTTGATTTTCTGTGTGAAAATCGATGAATTCAACTCGCCGACATCGTCAGTAGCTGCCGAGGGACTGATCTGAATCTGTTTGGCCTTTGGGGGATTCTTGTCGGGCCAGCCCATTTGCCTCCGAATGATTGCCACCGTTAAGCCAGTGCGATCCTAAGGAGCAAAATGAATGGATTAGTTTTAGATTTAATATTTGAATTCATTTAATTTACAGTCAGGGTTGGAAATTTTTTGGAGACTTCCTGCGATTGTAGACTTGTTTTTCTTGCTTCTCTTGCCGAACTACCGACTGGTAGTACCCTTTACACCTAGAAGATGAAGCGAGTTGACTACGATATGAATGTTACGATTCGTACTTACACAATTGATCTCCGCGCGCTGTTGCGTCGTTTTATTTTTTGGGCCGCTTGCATTTTATTTCTTGGCAGCTGATGAATAGGCCGAGTTGGCAGCTGCTGCTACTATGTCGTTCCAACACCAACACTCAGCTGCAGGGAGAAGGGCGTTAGCGGTCGACTATTGCATTGCAAAACTTCCACTTGCATCATTGACTGGTGTTGTTGTTGCTGCTGGTTTTGTTGCATTGAATGCGTTTGACTATTGGTAGAGATGGTGATGCCTCCACCGTCAACGCCTGCGGGAGCTATGCCGTTGAGATGTACATACAAACACAATGGGCAGTATCTGTCGTTAAAAACATTGATAATATTTTGTTAAGAGAAATATAATATATAAAAACTTGCCTTCAAATCAGCGCCTTGTTTGCTTTTTTTTCCAGATTTCTTCAGGGAAATTGCTTCCTGCATTATGGTATGTTATTGGCAGCATCTAAAATGAAAACACAGACTATAAAATAAATCGATTATTGTTGCACCTCCTTCACTGCAATTTGACTTACTTTTTATTCAATGAAGTGAACTTGTATATACTTTCTTCATTATAAGGTATTTTGGTATGAAAAATATCAAATTATATTAAATATCAAAACAATTAACAAAAACTTACTCCTCAAATCCGAAATCCATTGTTTTGTTTTGCAAAATTGATTGTCATTTTTGACGGGTCACAAAAATTCCATAAGGAGTAGTATATTCCATGTGGTAGAGAACAGACGTCAAATAATTTGCTGCCTAAGATTTTAATAACCCCAACTGTGCTTTTTGAGTTTTAAAATACGTGCGAGATATATCTGAAAACAGTGTTTTTTGTTGACTCAAATAAATATTTGAATAAAAAGTGTTTTTCATAACTAATTACAAAAATTACAAAAAACAAAATTAAATATATTCAGACTAGACCATTGACAATGGATCAATTTAATAAAACCCGCTCAAAAAACCACAACTCTTTAGCCCTTTAATTAAGAGTAATCCAACTAATTCTCACATAATGAAAAACTCACCATCTCATGTAAACAAAAGTGACAGTAAAAATTCTCCCGCACAAAAGTCCACCAATACCACCAATAAACCTCCTGGTGAGGTCACTATTTGCTCTTCTCCCTCTGCAAATTCAATCACCGTCGCCTCCGCCGTTTCTGCTGCTTCTGCTCCTGCTGTTGTCATCCCAGTAAATGATGTGAATGTCGTCACTGACTCTCTTCTTGATCAGCCAAACTTGCCTTCTCAAACTGAACTTCTTTTAAAATTAAAAGAACAAGGTGAGTCCATACTGGGTAGATTATCCACTCTTGAATTAAATTTAACCAGTCGAATGGATAACATTGAAACAAATATGTCCAACAAAATTGACAAATTATCTCGCGATCTTATAAACTTGGAAGAGCGGGTAAAACAACTCGAGAATAACTGCACAGAAATAGTTGAGATTCGAGAGAAAGTAAACAACACCACATCAAATGTTGACCGTCTCCAACTTGCTTCAATAGATGACAACGAAACTGAGCACATACATACAGAAATAGGCAGCTTAAAACTACAACTCCAAACAATCGCGATCAATAACATTGCAGCTGATGCTATCCTAATAGGCATACCGTACACTCCGAATGAACAACTTAAAAACACTTTCAACTTAATTTGTCATTGCATTAATTACCAACCTCCGCATATTTCTGCAATATTCAGATCAAAAGTAAAAACCAACTCCGTCATAATAATTAAATTCCTTAGTGCAACCGACAAAATTAAAACCATAAAAGCACTTTCTGATTTTCGAAAATTGTCTTCCCGGAACTTAAGTCTTAATGATATCGACCCGAATCTAAACTCAGACACACCATTTTTCATACACGAAAGCTTAACGACTGAGAACCGAGAGATTCTACGCACCGCAATTGACATGAAAAGAAAACGTCTTATTTATGCTGCCTTCACGATGCGTGGACTAGTAAATATTTTGATTAGCAAAAACGAGGGAGCGATCTGCATCAGAAGTTTACCTGAACTAAATGAAATCGCCTCAGCACGACTAAGCAACAACATCTCTGACCTTGAATCATAGCGCAGCTAATATTATTATGAACAACGATCAAAACAAATAAAAACATGCACTTTATAAAGAGAGCCTTCCAGTGCTCCCACTTGTTATTTATATTTACACTTGTATTTTTTTCTTTAATTGCATATTTACTACATATTTTCATTATTGTATTATATAATTACTTATTTTTTATCTATTGTGTAAACTTTTCTTCTTTTCTTCTTATTCAGTTTTCCATTTATTTATTGTTTATTTCCGGGAATTTCCCTACTTCGGTTGTTATTTGCTGCTACTGTTCTCTTGTTTGGTGCTTTCTGTTTACTCTTAATGTTATTTTAAAATTTAATGTCACAGTTTTATGATGCTGTATATGGCAATGCTGAGTTCAAATCCGCACAACTAGTGTTGAATTATTTATCTAAAGCGAGGTCTGGTTTTAAGGTATGCCACTTTAATGCTAGAAGTTTGAATGATCAAAAATTTGACTACATAAAAACTGTTTTCGATGGTACAAAAGTAGATGTTATTTGTGTGAGTGAGACCTGGTTTGATCCTGAAATTCCTGACCACATTCGTAATTTAAGTAAATACACCCTAATACGGAATGATAGGGTCACTTCTACAACGGGCGGTGGTGTTGCAATTTATTGTAGATCGAGTCTAAAATGTAAAATATTATCCAGGTCAGATAATAATGGCATAGAATTCATTATAGTAGAAATCTCTGATTTGAATACAAAATGTTTGCTAGCATGTGTCTACAACCCTAAAAGAACCTGTTCATTCACTCCTTTCTTCACAGCACTAGAATCTTTCATTATATCATATGAACACATAATTGTCTGTGGTGACTTCAATGTTGATCTACTTAAAAGGGACTCTACTTCATTTATGACGCTATTGCTGGTTCAGGTCTTAATGTTATCAATAAATACCCAACTAGATACGCTCCAAATTGTTCCCAAAGCCTACTTGACCTCATTATTGTATCTGAACCAACAAACATTATTCTCAATGATCAATTATGTTTTGATGGAATATCAGACCACGACTTAGTTTTTTGTACTTATGGTATTGATTTCTCTCATTCCCAAGTTCCTTCCACATTTACTTTTAGAAATTTTAAAGCCCTCGATGTAGAAGCTTTTTATATTGATGCCAGCAGCGTGGCCTGGAGTGATTGTTACAATTTAGTGCATGTAGATAACAAACTAAACTTCATTTACAACCATGTGAAGAGATTGTTCGAAACGCATGTTCCTCTAAAAACGGTAAGAATTCAAAACGAGAAATGTCCATGGTACAACTTTGAAGTAAAGAATGCGATTAAAAGTCGCAGAAAATACTACCTCAAGTGGCGGCTTTCTCCAAATCCTACAATTTAGCGACAATACTGCTACTTTCGTAATCAAGCAACTCTCATTACCCGTTGCGCCAAACGTAACTTTTTCGCCTCGAAACTCAATACAAATCTTTCTTCTAAACAGTTCTGGAAAAATCTTCGTGACATTGGTATTGGTAAAAAGCCAATTTCTAAGTGTGAACTTGATCCTAATGACCTCAACAATCAGTTTACCCAAACAAATCAATTAGCTACTAGCTTTGAGCCCAAGGCTGGCTTACTTTATGATGGAGTTAACGCTTTTTGCTTTGAGACGGTAACTGAAGACGAAATCATACGCACTTTTAAATCCTTGAGGTCCGAAGCTATAGGCGAAGACGGTATTCCGCTAAGATTTTTGAAACTTGTCCTACCCTGCTTGATTAACGCTCTCACTCATGTTTTTAATCACTGTATTGTCACTTCTACGTTTCCTATTTCCTGTTCCGAAAAAGCCCACACCTTCCGAACTCGCCGACTACCGGCCAGTAAGCATTTTACCTTGCATGTCCAAAGTTCTCGAAAAAATCCTTACTAAACAAATTATTGACCATTTTACGTCCAAAAGATTGCTGTCTCCATACCAATCTGGATTTAGAGCTAACCATTCCTGCTCTACAGCAATGGTAAAGATCTTAGAGGATATAAGACTCGAATACGATAAAGACAATATCTCAGTACTGCAGTGCCTATTGGACTTCTCGAAGGCTTTTGACAAAGTTGATCATCGAGTTCTTTGTCAAAAACTTGAGCACTACTTTGGTTTTTCGAATTCAGCTGTTCGTCTCATTGGTAGTTATTTGTGTAACAGAACTCAGCGTGTATGTGTTGGAAACAATTTTTCAGCACATACGTATGTACTTGAAGATGGGCGTGCCACAAGGCTCTATTCTGGGGCCAATTTTGTTTTGTGCCTTTATCAACGATTTGCCTTCGGTTTGTGAGCACGTCTCTTTTCATCTATATGCAGATGATATACAAATTTATCTCTCACGTAGAATCGGTTTAATAGAGGATCTTGTCTTTCGCGTTAATGAAGATCTTGAGAGAATTTCTAACTGGGCTAAGGAAAATGGTCTAGTGCTCAATCCCAATAAAAGTCAAGCCCTACTAATTTCTAAGAAGACATACAACCATAGAGATCTACCTTCGATTACTTTGAATAGTGCCCATGTTAGTTTTGTAGATTCTGTGACCAGTCTTGGATTCAAAATCTCTAGGGATCTCTCTTGCAGAGACCATATAAATTATGTCATTGCACGTATTTACGGAACTTTAAGAAAACTATGGGTATCTAATTCTTTTACTCCTCAAGAAACAAAACTTCGTCTTATGAGAACTCTACTCGTACCAATCATTTCCTTTTCTGAAGTCGTGTATCCGAAACTGGATTCTTTATCTGAATAAAAACTACGTGTGGCGCTTAATGACATGACTCGCTACGTTTATGGTATTCGCCGATATGACCATATCTCTGCTTTCAGCAAAAAAATTCTTAAGTGCACTATGGTCGAATACGTAAATTTCCGTATTTGTATCTTTCTCCACAGAATTATTCGCACAAGAACACCTGAGTACCTTTATGAAAAAATTGAGTTCTGTACATCGTCAAGAACAAATAATCTAGTTATTCCAACTTTTAGATATCTAAATTCCTCACGGTTGTTCTTCGTTCACAACATTCGCCTTTTTAACTCTTTGCCGGTTAGCATTAAGAGGATAACGGATGCAGTAAGTTTCAAGACCGAGGTTTTTAAACATTTTTCGAACAACTAGGATGTTAAGGGGGAAATAGGAAAGAAGAAGAGAGGAAAAGTCTTATATGTATTATTAAAAAAAAAAAAAAATATTTTTAGCAGCCTAAGTATTATCTTATTGTATATAGAATCAAACAGCACTTTAATTGTTCAACCAAAGTACAAATACTATAAAAGACATTGTCTTAGTGTATTGTTTACAATAAAGAAATTGAATTGAAATTGAATTGTTTCTATTTTAGCCCAATCCCCCATTTTGTTTTTTACCCCACTCACATGTATTCACCGATAGCGAATTTGAGAGAGTTCGCCTCGAATAAAATTTGAGGGTGTTTCAGGTAGGACGGGTACCGGTCGGGACTCTAGATAATATATTTCCTCTATAATGGAGCTTCGACCTCACGTTTCGTTTGACAATCGTAAGGAAAAGAACGTAATGTATCGTAATGTGACTCCAAACGGAAGCTCTAGTTCAATTATCTGAACATTTGCTTTGTCTGACAGCTCAACAGCAAAAATGTCAACAAACAAAATATTTGCTCTTTGGAGAGATGAAATAATAGAAATGTCATTCAAAGCAACCTCGAAGCAGGCCCACCGTAACGCAGAGGAAGCCGAAGCTGAAGCGTGATTGTGATTCAGCCATCTTTCATATTACATCTCAGAATAATAATATACAATTTTGCTTTTAATTCACACTTATTGAAAAATTAAACTGATAATGGAATATAATACGATCTTAAGATTAATTCTTATTTGGTCTGACTTGTACCAGAACTGAAAGAGTAATGACCAAACGTCAGCAATATAAGGACGATATGTAAATGTAACACATAATTATATATATGTAAGTGATCAGGTGACGTACATATAGATATATACTCTACTAACAATCTCCCCGCTCGTTAAACGTCTTAGGGTTAGTATCTCAATGGGCCTCTTCGAATTGAGGAGACCTTGGCTGTATGTTTCGTACTTTTCTTGTCTGTTGACTAATTGTGACTGCAGGTTGAGTAGATGGCACTGCAGCTGGATCTGGACTTGGCGAATCTTCGTAGAAACTGACTCGCCTTTCTAAATTAACATCTGGATTTGAATTTCGAATTGTTGAAGAATATTCTTTGAGCTGGTCGATGTGTCCTTTATGTCGAACTCCCTTGTGTTCAACTTCAAGTTTAGTAACTATCGTACCCGGGAACCAAGGAGAATTTGAAAAACTCTATGAACGGAACATCACTTTTTGATTTGGTTCGAAAGATCTTGGTTGTTGAAGATTTTCAGGTTGCTGCTTTGCTAAGACTTTAAGTTTTAGTTCCGGTCGTAAACAGTCTCAACGTGTTCTTATTACTCGACCCAAAAAGATAATGATAAATGTTGTCCAGTCGTCTGCTGAGGTGCTTTATGGAATTAAATCAGAAATTTTTTGATGCAATGTTGAAGGTTAGTTGAACTTGCTCGGCCGTTGGTCGAAGGATGATAAAGTGCCGTTCGCTTGTGAAAGCGTACGCCTTGTATTTCCAAAAACTGTTGAATGTCTCCAAACGAAACTGTGGACCGTTGTCCGAAACTATGGTAGAAGGAACCCAAAACGTCGAGAAGACTTCTTCTAGAGTTTTACGGCAGTTGTAGACGTAGTTAGTTTCACTTGAGTCCATTTGGAATAAGAGTCGACTATGATAAGCAAGAATTTACCCTGCACTTGGCCAGCATAATCGATATGAACTCGCTCCCAAGAAGTGGATAGATACTTAAAAATAATGAGTGTTGTATTTCGGTGGCGATTTGGCGTGTTTAAGGCATTCAGAACATGATTTTGCTAATTACTCTAAATCTTGATCTATAGAAGGCCAGTAAATTAGGGATCTAGCAATACCTGTCATTTTTGTGATTCCGATGTGGGCAGTATGAAGCTCTTCAAGAAGTGTTTGGCGGAATTTCTTAAGAATGACTGAAAACCAACAGGACTAGCATCAACAGCAAGTAAAAGAGGCAAGTTGGGATGATACGAAATCAGAACATTATCAGAAACAAAAGTTCTTTTTTTTTAAAAACTCGAATGCTTCTCTTCCTTCTGCAGTTCAGTACAATTTACGTTGCTTAATCATTCCGCGAAATGGTGCAGAAATCGTAGACAAATTTGGTATAAATGAATGGGAAAAAGTAATCTTTCCTAGAAAAGAAAAAGAAGAAGTTGATTGTATTTTTTAAGACCATGTGTAATTTCTTCTGCCCTACGATGCTATACAGCTGGTATACTTGCAGCACCATACTGTGCCCTTGTTGGTTGAATAAGTCCATGAGTAGGTGTATTTAATGTCATCGCTTCAGAAAATTCCTCACTGCACGGCAAACTCATAAATCCATCTGTTATATCCAATCGATAAAAAACTTTTGCCCCACGTACTCTATTGAAAATATCTTCTGCTTTGGATATTGGATGTTCATCGACGATCAGCTGTGGGTTGAGTGTGTAACGAATAATAATGAGATTAAAGAATAAAATGATATATAATAATGATAATAATCATCACAATCAATGATAATATAGGATATACTACCATCCTACTATCACTACCATCATCATCATCAAGTCATCTTCACTTCATTATAGTGCTTACGACTTCCTTCCTTCCATCATCTTCAGTTTGCTTGTCGATCGATATCCGACTGACCAAATCATCATCGGCATTCAAACCCAAAGACAACGAAAGTCTCTCCGTCGGAAGCACATAGACTCCTTTACAGAAGTGGGTAGCGGATTAACCTTCTCAACTCTTCTGAGAAAGAAACTCCTCTATCCACCTTTAGAGAATATGCTTCGATGTTGTACATAACTTCCTAAAACACCAAATGTCGACTCAACAGTCGAGTTACTTGTCGTTTCAAAGTCGTTTCATATCCTTTTATTGTATACGAGCTACAATAACTCAAATGGTTCTGTTTGACTCTTGCCGACCATTCACAACCAAACTAACTACTGTAACCCGCTGCAGTAATCGAATCACATCCCTATGAGAGAACGTATGGATTTAAAAAGAGATAATTTATGGTAAATACTGAGCTGCGATTAAACAACTTTCGCTTCAGAAAAGAAACGATCTTATTACTCTTCCATTCCATGTTTCTCTGAAGGAATCTATCCTCGTCTTACACGGGACGTCTATTTCCATCACAACCTTATGGAAAGTCCACGCCCTTTTCGGACAAGGGTGTCCGCGCTCTACAGCCACCTGGCCTGCTGGGTGCACGATTGCTTAGCTCGTCGGTGGGGAGGGATCTTGCAGCTGGAGCGGAGACGGTGTTACACTATTTTCAGACCGACTAACCTAGATGGTACAGGTTAGAAAAATATGTTTAAAAATCCTAGGACCCGAAGTTAGTAAATATTGTACCTGACAGTGGAGAAATTGTACCTATCTCTCGAGGCATTTACTTTTGTGATAGACTTGCGTTTTCGTGATTTGTTTTGGAGGAACATAGGTGTTCATGTCCTCTGAACCGTACTATACCCATCCCTATCGAGTCAGATGTACGCCCTGACCCGAACCTATGGTTTCCATTTGGTTCTAAAATTCCAGAAACCCCTTATGGGAGAGACACTGCTGTTGTTGTGCTCTCTTACCTTTCTCTACCCTACCCTATGACCATAAGAATCGACATTCTTAAAGTTCCTGTAATTGACTCTCTTAGGTAATAATCTTTGTCTTGAGAATCCCCTTATTGGAATAAGAGAAGTCTCAGATAACTTCCCTTAAATCTTTCGAACCCTTCTCTCTCGACCCTCTTTTACTTCAACTTACATTGTCATGTTTTCCGTTATTCTTCCGAATATCCAAACCTTTAACTTTGTTTAGTTGCTCAAAAATTCATAACAACGATATGTTCGGTTCTCAATTTTACAATTACCATTTTTATTACAACATCTTACTTAATCTATAATTGCTTAATAGAGTAAGTGCGGCAAATGTGGCCTACGTGGTTAATATGGCCTATAGCGGTATTTCCCAAACCGCAAGCCGGAGCGAAAAAAAAATTGTTGCATTACGAACACGTTCAAACCGGTTTAGCCTCAGTCTTTCGTGCTTAATGTGGGGCTACGGTTGTGACAGATATACGGGCACTTTGTTTTTTTTACTTTTGGTTGTAATTTTTTGGTAAGTTTTCTTAAGTGTTTTAACATTCAATTTTGAGTTAAATTGGTAACTTCTTTTTTAAATTAAATTATGTTTAATATTTTCTTAACATATGTGGTATCATGATTTAAAAAAAAAAATTATAAAGTTTATATATATGGCCCACACTGAGCCATATTTAACACCAGGTAGGCCATATTTGCCGCAATTTTTTTTAATATGATTTATGAAGTTCCTTTAAGTTTCTGTTTTTAACTTTTTGTTATTATTCTTTTTTTAGTTAAAGTTTTTAAAAGCTGAATTAAAAATGTTTTGTTAGACTGTTTAAAAAAAAATAAATGAATTAGACTTAAATTTATGGTTTTATTTAAAAAAATGTTAAGGGTAGGCCATATTTGCCGCACTTACTCTATACTTATAATACGTCTTAGAAATATATTTCCTAACTAAACTGATTTTCTTGGACTTGACCTCTATTCTCACTTAATCTTAATTAACTCGTAATTCTCTAAAACTAAACCTCAAAAAAAAAAGTATATTTGTTTAACGACGTATTGACAGAGCTTTCTCTAACAATCACGTCTCGTTAGTTCATTCTTATAACTATTCGGATTTTATGTATTCGCAACTTTTCTCTAATTTCCCACTTTTAACATGAATTATAATTATCTTCCATTCCTCACTTGTGTCTAATATGTATTTTCTCCCAATATTCATAAACGAATTGCGTGTTCTATCAAGATTCATAAACGAATTGTATTTTCTAACATGTCTCAAAAATTTCTCAACCAAAAATAATAAATATGTAAATCACTATATGTGTGTTTCAGTAAATCGATATCATTTGATAAACGAAAATAAAAATATATCCAATATGTTTTCAATCAAAAATGTAATAATATAGTAACAGAAAAATAATCACTCACCGATTTTCTTTAATTCTCCTCGTTGAAGTGCACTCGAACTCGGATTATGTTGGTAGCTGTATTCAAAATATATCACCACTTGTTGTTATTGAACTGTTATCAAATGACATGTATACACTTTTACAATTGCTTTATCTCAGATTCGACTTCTCCAGTTTTATTTAATTTCCTTCACTTGCTATGTATATGACTCTCATTATCTTTTCCTCAAAGCTAACTTCATGAATTCTATTCCTCTTTACTTTATTTATCTGAACTCTTTGTTATTTATATTCATGTATCATATTTTCAGATACTTTCTATCCTACTCTTTACGTTGGTATCATCTTTTCAGATACTTTCTTTATATCAAATATAACAAAATTGATTCTATTAACTTTTAATTTCTTTCCTTATCTGTACAACAATTTACCGATCCTTCACTATCTTCTTTGTTTATCTCATTCCAAAAAAAATATAACACTCTCTATAGCAAAATTTTTCTTTAACTGAATGATCTATCTCTCGACAACAAAACTAAACTCTGAAATTAGTTGCTCTTCCTATCTAAATTTTAAGAATACCACTAGCACTTTTTTCTTTCTATTACACTGACCTAACTTAACAATTTTATAAGTATGTCTACGATAAATATAACACATAGATAACAACACTTATTTATCACCACTTTCCGCTTGTATAACTCAACATCTTTTCCTTTGAAATTTTATTGGCTCCACAGAAAGGATAGTGCAGGCTACTGGTGTTTGTCTAGTCATGAAACTTCTGGTTCTGCTTTCAGATTCAGGTGTCACAAAGATTTCTCTTGACGATGGTTCCTGCTGGTTTCGGACGAGTAATAGACGGGCTGTTTGTAGGTATTTTCATAAGAGATGTTTCGAATTGTGTATTCTAGTACTGCGTTACGATTTCTTTCTAGAATGATTTCTAGTGTCTTGTCCGCAAAACAAGACAAATTTTCTTATGAGTTTTCGATAAACTATTATTTAGTTTTTTGACGACGCTTAAGAGTTTCCTTGGTAAGGAGTGGAATCTCTACACAGGTTCATTAAAAGTAAATATATGTTTTATACTCCACAAGGTAAAATTCTAATGTGTAATCAGCAATGAATATACAACTAATTGTTGCCAAATAAAAAGAATAAAATTGAAGCAAAATAAAACGTGTTGCGACGTGAATCGTTATGCACATGAATGGTTAAGACTTTATAGTTATGACAACGAATCCTTTTGTCACTTTATTGTTAAGAAACTTTACATTCTTGTTGCGCCGATTTGATGTGTGGATTTTCTTGACTCGTTACGATCTGGACTTGCGTCTGGTTTCAAGTTTGAATTTCACACTTTGGGTTATCCAGACTTGTGTCATTTCATATTTAGTAAGGCATCTGTATTGGATGCTTAGATTTTCTTATTGAGTGCTATATCTATGTTGGTTGTTTTAGTGCGCCATATTAGTTATCTAGTGGGGGCATCTATATTGGTTGTTTTGTTTTGCGACATCTAAATAGGATGCCTATATGTGTTAATTCAACAGTTTAGTGAGACATCCAAATTGGACACTTGTATTGGTTATTTAGTGGGGCATCTATATTGGTTGTTTTGTTTGCGACATCTAAATAGAATGCCAATATGGGTTATTACTGTTTAGTAAGACATCAAAATTGGACACTTGTATTGGTTATTTAGTGGGGCATCTATATTGGTTGTTTTGTTTGCGACATCTAAATAAGATGCTTCTATAGGTTATTTCAACTATTTAGTAAGACATCAAAATTGGATGTCTGGCCGCCGAGTGGTTCTCGCATGAAAATATCTACAGCCGCGCCGCCGCATTGACTCGTCGCGCCTATATAAATTTGAAGCGAATAAAAATGAAACTTTAGAAAATTTTGCCACCACGTGTGCCACCACAAAAAGAAAGGATTTTATGCTATTCGTCTAATAAAAAAAACTACAAATATATGTTATTACTTTACCTCTTCATTTTAGTGAACTTTATTTGACTTTAGAAATGCTGCTGTAGACTTTGGTTTTATACTGTTTCAGATGGACATGTACAGCTCCGTTGCTCTTGCTTCGTGAGCTTCGCTTACGCTTTGCTTGAATTCTCTCTTGCTAGAGATTTTCGTTTCCCTAGGACCTAATAAATATTCATCCTACTTTACTAAAAATTCTTCATTTTACATTTGTATTAGCTAAAGAAAACTTACCCCTATTCCAGGAATTTTTTAGAATGTTCTACAAACGATGTTGATCGTACGGCGGCCAGACAGTGAAAGGAAAGATGTCTGCCATCGACGTACGAAGGAAATCTTATTCGAAATAGCCGGCTACATGGAACCGATTAGAATTGGAATTCCAATTGAATTGAAGTGATTGGCCTATTCACAATAGGTTTAATTTAACTTTGAATGTTTTTCCGGTTTCGAATATATTCTGAATGGGTGCGTTTAGTTTCTTAGCCAAACTGCAGATTTCTTCTAACTAGATTTATTTTTAGCTTTATTATAGTCTTTTGTTGGAATATCCAACTAAATAGTATCATTTTCAGCAGAGATTGTCGTTTACATTCCTTAATTCAGTTCTCATTATTTAATTACCTGACTTAACTACAACATTTACAATCTATTGTTTAGTTCCGTCTCGCCGATGTTGTTGCGGACCTTGAGTGCGTCCAAAGAAGGTTTACACTTCAAATGTATTATGGACTTGAGTGTTTACACTTCGAACATTAGCATGAGTTTGATAACTCGTACATCCTGAATAATTCCGACTGAATGATTTTGCCCTGTTTCCTACAAAACTTGTTCTTCCAACTAGTTTCTAACTCGTTTGAAGGACAAGAAAAGAAACGGAATTTGTGTCTTCGTTCTAACAGGAGTCTCATGCACAGCTGACTAAGCCGGGCTACTGCCTTTTAAATAAACTACCTTTTTAAGTCTTTCGTGTGAACTACTGACTCGAATCCCTTTTCATCTCTAACTTTATACAAATTGTTGCCTACAACTTTTAAAACTGTCACTTTTAAAAACTTAGGACTGAGTTTGGCGCTTCGGTGTTTCGTTGCGTCACTGAGCACTAAGTTGCGCTTGAATACTTTATCTCCTACTTCGAATTTAACGAATTTACTTCTAAGATTATAATTGTTTTTATACGTTTCGTGAGCTTGCTCTAATGCTGTCTTAAGATGGGCGTGTAAAATATTCATTTTCGCTGCCTTAGGTAACCAGTCTATCTCGCTTTGGTTCAGACCATTAAGTTTTCTTAAGAGCTTGTAATCGGCACCATGCTCGATCATTCTCTGACCGAACAATGCCTCATATGGCGACATGCCCAGAACAGAATGAACTGACGTACGCAAAGCACTGCCTATACAAGACAAATACTCGTCCCAGTTGTATTGTCGCGGATCGATATAAGCACGAATGGCGGATAAGATTGAGCGATTGACTCGCTCGCTAGCATTTGCTTGCGGAGCATACGCTGCCGTCTTCACATGTCTTACCCCAAACGTCTCTATCATTTTTGCGAATTCTTTACTCAAGAATTGCGAACCGTTGTCGGACAACAAACTTTCGGGTACGCCGTAAATTAAAAATATCTCTTCTTTCAGGAACTTAATTACCTCACTGGAATTTGCCTTCCTCAAAGGTTTGATGAATACAAATTTGGTTAATTGATCCAACGCTATAACGATATACGAGTTTCCTTTACGTGACCGCGGATATGGTCCGAGAAAATCCACATACACATGTTGGAATGGTCTTTCCACCGTATATGCGTTTCCCATTTCAGTCCGCAAAATCACGTTAGCTGATTTGGTTGTTTTGCAAGTATCGCAGCTACTGATAAACGCTTTCACTTGAGAAGCCATCGCTGGCCAATAAAATTGTTGACGGAGTCGGTATAATGTCTTGGCCACACCTCCATGAGAAGCTCTCGGTGGACAATGGGCTTGAGAGATCATAGGTTCCGTCAGCGACGATGGAATCCACAACTTCCAGACTTGTGGGTCCTGAAGCGGATTTCCTGTACAATGTCTGATCTTCTTATATACGAAACCTTTCGAAACTCGAAGATCAGGCAATCTTTCTTTGTTGTTACTGATGTGTTCTGCTATCTGGAGATATTCTTCCGACTTAAAAGCTGGATCTTCCAGATCGACATGCAACACTTCAGACGGATTTGTTGACATAGACCTCGGTTGGCATACATCTGAATGCAGACCCTCTACCTCATGAGTACGAGATAAAGCATCCGGCACTACATTCAGAGTACCCTTCCGGTGTTCTATCCCAAAGTCAAAACCTTGTAATTTGAGACTCCATCGCGCTAATCTCCCCGTTGGATCTCTCAAACTCATCAGCCACTTAAGGCTCGCGTGGTCGGTGATAACTAAAAATCGATACCCCTCCACGTATGGTCTAAATTTCTGTATTCCCTTGACTGCTGCTAGACACTCACGCTCGGTGACTGAATAGTTCCGTTGCGCAGCGTTCAGCTTCTGGGAATAATAATAAATTGGTCTTTCTACTCCTGACTCATCCTTTTGACACAGTACGCAGCCTATACCTGTATTCGATGCGTCGCATAAAATAATGAACTGTTTACTGAAATCCGGATTAATCAAGATTGGAGCTGATGTTAATGCTCTCTTGATTGCATCAAAAGCTTTAAGTGCTTCTTGCCCAAACTCAAACTTTTGATTTTTCTTAAGAGTGTCTGTCATATCACTGGCTACTCCAGAAAAATTTTCGATGAAACGCCTGTACCAGCCCGCCATGCCGAGAAATCGACGTACTTGCCGTGTTGACGTCGGTACAGGGAAATCTACAATAGCAGATATCTTCGACGGATCTGCCTTCAAACAACCTGGTCCTACTACGTATCCTAGGTACTGAAGCTCTTGGAAGCAAAACTTGGACTTTTCAACGTTGATCGTCAATCCTGCTTCCAACAACCTGTTCGCTATTATCCGCAGTATTCTCATGTGTTCGTCAAACGTTTTTGAGATGACCAAAAGATCATCTAAGTAAACAAATACTTGATCTCGCAATTCTTGTGGAACCACCAAGTTCATTAAGTATGTCAGACTTTGAGCGGCGTTCGAGAGACCGAACGGCATCACCTTGAACTGATAGAGTGGTCTTCCGGGGACGGTAAAGGCTGTCTTCTCCCGTGAACTTTGCCCCAGCGGTATTTGCCAGTATGCGTCTTTCAGGTCCACACTCGAGATGAAGTGAGTCTCTGAAAGGCGTGCTAATAATCCTTCTATTTGAGCAATTGGATTCGCATTTTTCTTGGTTACGGAGTTTACCTTCCGAAAGTCCAAGCACATGCGGTTCTTTCCTGGTTTTCGTACCAATACGACAGGTGAACTCCATGGGCTGGAACTCTCTTCAATAACACCCAACTCAAGCATACGGTCCAATTCCTCGTACACTAGGGCTTGTACCGCAGGAGATATGGGATAATGACGCTGTTTGATTGGCATTGCATCACCCGTATCTATCGTATGTTCAATAAGATGAGTCCGTCCTAAACCTCTCTCAGCGAAAGATGGAAAGAGTTCAATAACCTCTTCTAACACCTTCGACTCTTGGTTGGACAAACTGCATTTGGTTGGTTCTTTCTTCTCGTCTTCGGATTCAGGGTAGTTGTCTAGCGATGAAATTAGATGTGGAGCTATTTGAAACGAAGCCCAGAAATCCACCCCTAAATAAAGTGGTTGTGATAGCGACGGTACGACAAACAAATCCAATTCGCGGACTATGCCCTTGTATTGAATTGTTGCCCTAACCATGCCCACAATTGCTTGTTTTTTCCCATCAGCTGTGGAAACAGCTGAAGAGAATTTCCTGAGAGGAATTTTGTTCGTCTTCAAATATTCTGATGCTTCTGAGCCCAGACAACTGATGCTGGCTCCTGAGTCCAAAAGACCGAGCCACGATTTTCCAAATATCTCAACCGAAACATATGGACGCGGATCGTTACTATTGTTCTTTATGTTGGTCGCGGATATCGCTTTATGCTGTCTTCTTCTTATTTTCATTCTACTTCTTAATTTTGCCACTCTTTTCGAACGACACGGAAAAGTCAAAATTCGTTTCCGAGCTTTATAATACTCAATTTGACGCTCTTGTAAAGGTCTCTTCAAAGGAAATAAGTTAGTTTGTTCAGACTTTGTTATAACTGGTTTTTCGAATGATTTCTTACGTTCAGATTTTAAGATTGTGATTTTATTTATGGGTGCTTGAGGGTTAATTACTTTTTCGAGTACTTGGTCTTCACAATTTCCCCCTCGATTGGAAAATTGCTCTTTGGACCGTTTTCCGAACAGATCGGACAACTAGGTGTTACTGTTTCTTCTCGACCGCACTTAAAGCAGAAGAGTCGTCTTCTGGTGTCAGGACATTCCCTAAAGAGATGACCCACGCCCTTACAATTCCAGCACTTAAATTCGTCTTTCCTATGGAAAGCTTCCAATGAAGTGTCTGGTTTTGCCTCTTCTATTGCTAGCTGATGTTGGTCTAGTTCGTGAACTTGTTTACGAACTGGTTGGTTCGAGTAAGCTGTTGGTGCTTTAAAACGCTGATTGTCGCTGTTGTTATTTCCGTTCAGGAATTTTTCGACAGTCCTACAAACGTAGACTAACTCCGCAAGGCTGTTAGTGTTAAAGGTAATCAATAACTCTCCCATCCTTCTTTTCACATTTTGCTTGACTAAGTCCACTATTTCTCTAGCAGGTTTGGGAACTTTTAATCTTGAATTCAATTTTATGATATCATCATAAAAATCGTTGAAGCTTTCGTTGAACCCTTGCTTCCTGTCCATCATTTTCCTGTACAACTCGGGGTCTGTCTCCAAACTCCTATATTGTTCCAGCAAAGCTGACTTCAAAGATTGCCAAGACGTTCTCGGATTGTTCTTCAAATACATCCAATACCACGCTTCAGCTGACCCGCTCACAAAATGGTGAAAATTCGTTACCACTTCTTCCCAAGAACAATGATAACTGTCCTTCACTACCTCTATTCTAAACAGAAATTCATCGATTGACATGTCTTTGTTGTTAAATTTGATTCCCCACTTGTGATAGTGTGGAAATCTCATAAACGAACTAGCTGGTGTTGGGGCTAGGGGTTGGTTCGATGCGGCAGGTGAATCGTTAAGATTCATCAGACTCAGCTGAGTCAGAAAATTGTCCACATTGGAACCTCTAGCCATGTCAACCGGATGAACGTTTGGTTCATTCGTTTGTGTCTCGATCAGGTTGTTTTGATTGTTATTTGGATTAGGTAGATTATTATGATTCGGTCTCGTAGCTGGTGTTGGTGCCTCGAGTAAATTTCTAACAACCGTATCAGTCGTTGGTGCCGCGGGTAAAACTTTCGCGAGAGTCTCTCTCACGATGTTTCCTACTTGGTCAAGAATCGTCGCTTGGTTACGCGCCAATTCCTCCCTAAGAAATCTTTGGTCTGCTGTTCGATTTAGACCTACCGTCGCAGACACTACCTCTTGTACATAATTGTCGAAATGATTACTACTATTAAATGAATTATCCCTCGCGTTGCGACTAGAACTGGCCGCCGGTTCATTCGGTCTTGGGTTACTTGGAAGACTAACATTGTTATCATCAGCATTCTCGTCAACCTCTAAATTCGCATTTAAGTTAACGTCTCTATCTTCGTCGTTTACGGGACTATTCCTTCTATCTTGGTTTTCACCACGATTGGCGGGACTATTCCTACGACTACGACTCTGCTGGTTTAATAACATGCTGGCTCTTCTACCGTATCTTATCTCACGCGGTGTTGGATGGAATAATCGCACTCTACCCCTTCCACTCATTAGTGAAAGTCCAAAAATTAAACTTGTTTAAACTAAATCTTACTATACTTATACTAAATATTAAATTTAAAATTCGATTTTCCTTTAATTAAATTTTCATTCACTTTGAATCAAATAGACTATCCAAAGAATGATCTATAAATTCAATTAATCTCAAACTTAATTCTAAATTCTCCTTAAATCTTCTCAAAAAAAAATAATTTTGATAAATTTTCAAAAACAAAACTACAACTAAATAACGTAAATATCTAGATCTTAAATGTGCCACCAGGCAAATTTTCTTAAAACTCAATACTCAAAATTCTTAAACGTGCCACCAGGCAAAATTCTAAAAACTCAAAAACTATAGCGCCACCAGGCAAATTTCTATAAACTGAATACGCCACCAGGCAAATTTCTAAAAACCTCAAACTATAACTGTAACTTAATCATAACTTGTTGGGTCTTGAGAGTTGGATCTACTAAATTTAAATAGTAATGTTGAATAAAAAGTTTCAAGTATCTAACTACGTCGAAAGATACTCAAATTAAAAATGTTAGTTGTGTTTGATCTTTATCACGAAAATTAAAAGAAAAGTCTTTCGTTCTCAGAAAAGTTCGGATATTTGCCACACTGCAACAGACGTGCGTCAGGAAATTGTTCAACCAACCACCGGTCAATGTGCCCAAAATCTCCTCACTAAACTTAAAACTGAAACTTCTTTCACAGACTAGGTGTTCGTGTATGCGAGAAAACCTTTCTCTGAAAAAGTGAATTTATCCGAGCTATCTCTACACTTCTGCAACAGACGTGCGTCGGGAACTTGTTCAACCAACCACCGGTCAAAAGGTTAAGAGAATCACTCCTCCAAACTCTTTCACAAAGTGAAGTGTATAGCCTTAATGCAACAGACCACCGGGTTAAATACACCCAAATGCGGTCATAAGTGCTAACACTAAACATCGAAGTCGAAAAGAATCGATCGACCTCACTACAACAGACGAAGTCTTACTTAACTACAAAAACCTCCGGATAATAAGAATCGACTGATTCCCTCCGAATTATACCTCCGAGTGAACTTCTTCAAAAAAAAAGTTTACTCAACTAAAATTTCTGAACAAAAAAAAAATTTGTTCTAATATCTGTACTGTCTTTTCACAAAAAAAAATATCCTTCTGTCATTACGTTACTGACTTTCGGGCCCCACGTTGGGCGCCATCTGTAACGAATAATAATGAGATTAAAGAATAAAATGATATATAATAATGATAATAATCATCACAATCAATGATAATATAGGATATACTACCATCCTACTATCACTACCATCATCATCATCAAGTCATCTTCACTTCATTATAGTGCTTACGACTTCTTCCTTCCATCATCTTCAGTTTGCTTGTCGATCGATATCCGACTGACCAAATCATCATCGGCATTCAAACCCAAAGACAACGAAAGTCTCTCCGTCGGAAGCACATAGACTCCTTTACAGAAGTGGGTAGCGGATTAACCTTCTCAACTCTTCTGAGAAAGAAACTCCTCTATCCACCTTTAGAGAATATGCTTCGATGTTGTACATAACTTCCTAAAACACCAAATGTCGACTCAACAGTCGAGTTACTTGTCGTTTCAAAGTCGTTTCATATCCTTTTATTGTATACGAGCTACAATAACTCAAATGGTTCTGTTTGACTCTTGCCGACCATTCACAACCAAACTAACTACTGTAACCCGCTGCAGTAATCGAATCACATCCCTATGAGAGAACGTATGGATTTAAAAAGAGATAATTTATGGTAAATACTGAGCTGCGATTAAACAACTTTCGCTTCAGAAAAGAAACGATCTTATTACTCTTCCATTCCATGTTTCTCTGAAGGAATCTATCCTCGTCTTACACGGGACGTCTATTTCCATCACAACCTTATGGAAAGTCCACGCCCTTTTCGGACAAGGGTGTCCGCGCTCTACAGCCACCTGGCCTGCTGGGTGCACGATTGCTTAGCTCGTCGGTGGGGAGGGATCTTGCAGCTGGAGCGGAGACGGTGTTACACTATTTTCAGACCGACTAACCTAGATGGTACAGGTTAGAAAAATATGTTTAAAAATCCTAGGACCCGAAGTTAGTAAATATTGTACCTGACAGTGGAGAAATTGTACCTATCTCTCGAGGCATTTACTTTTGTGATAGACTTGCGTTTTCGTGATTTGTTTTGGAGGAACATAGGTGTTCATGTCCTCTGAACCGTACTATACCCATCCCTATCGAGTCAGATGTACGCCCTGACCCGAACCTATGGTTTCCATTTGGTTCTAAAATTCCAGAAACCCCTTATGGGAGAGACACTGCTGTTGTTGTGCTCTCTTACCTTTCTCTACCCTACCCTATGACCATAAGAATCGACATTCTTAAAGTTCCTGTAATTGACTCTCTTAGGTAATAATCTTTGTCTTGAGAATCCCCTTATTGGAATAAGAGAAGTCTCAGATAACTTCCCTTAAATCTTTCGAACCCTTCTCTCTCGACCCTCTTTTACTTCAACTTACATTGTCATGTTTTCCGTTATTCTTCCGAATATCCAAACCTTTAACTTTGTTTAGTTGCTCAAAAATTCATAACAACGATATGTTCGGTTCTCAATTTTACAATTACCATTTTTATTACAACATCTTACTTAATCTATAATTGCTTAATATACTTATAATACGTCTTAGAAATATATTTCCTAACTAAACTGATTTTCTTGGACTTGACCTCTATTCTCACTTAATCTTAATTAACTCGTAATTCTCTAAAACTAAACCTCAAAAAAAAAAGTATATTTGTTTAACGACGTATTGACAGAGCTTTCTCTAACAATCACGTCTCGTTAGTTCATTCTTATAACTATTCGGATTTTATGTATTCGCAACTTTTCTCTAATTTCCCACTTTTAACATGAATTATAATTATCTTCCATTCCTCACTTGTGTCTAATATGTATTTTCTCCCAATATTCATAAACGAATTGCGTGTTCTATCAAGATTCATAAACGAATTGTATTTTCTAACATGTCTCAAAAATTTCTCAACCAAAAATAATAAATATGTAAATCACTATATGTGTGTTTCAGTAAATCGATATCATTTGATAAACGAAAATAAAAATATATCCAATATGTTTTCAATCAAAAATGTAATAATATAGTAACAGAAAAATAATCACTCACCGATTTTCTTTAATTCTCCTCGTTGAAGTGCACTCGAACTCGGATTATGTTGGTAGCTGTATTCAAAATATATCACCACTTGTTGTTATTGAACTGTTATCAAATGACATGTATACACTTTTACAATTGCTTTATCTCAGATTCGACTTCTCCAGTTTTATTTAATTTCCTTCACTTGCTATGTATATGACTCTCATTATCTTTTCCTCAAAGCTAACTTCATGAATTCTATTCCTCTTTACTTTATTTATCTGAACTCTTTGTTATTTATATTCATGTATCATATTTTCAGATACTTTCTATCCTACTCTTTACGTTGGTATCATCTTTTCAGATACTTTCTTAATATCAAATATAACAAAATTGATTCTATTAACTTTTAATTTCTTTCCTTATCTGTACAACAATTTACCGATCCTTCACTATCTTCTTTGTTTATCTCATTCCAAAAAAAATATAACACTCTCTATAGCAAAATTTTTCTTTAACTGAATGATCTATCTCTCGACAACAAAACTAAACTCTGAAATTAGTTGCTCTTCCTATCTAAATTTTAAGAATACCACTAGCACTTTTTTCTTTCTATTACACTGACCTAACTTAACAATTTTATAAGTATGTCTACGATAAATATAACACATAGATAACAACACTTATTTATCACCACTTTCCGCTTGTATAACTCAACATCTTTTCCTTTGAAATTTTATTGGCTCCACAGAAAGGATAGTGCAGGCTACTGGTGTTTGTCTAGTCATGAAACTTCTGGTTCTGCTTTCAGATTCAGGTGTCACAAAGATTTCTCTTGACGATGGTTCCTGCTGGTTTCGGACGAGTAATAGACGGGCTGTTTGTAGGTATTTTCATAAGAGATGTTTCGAATTGTGTATTCTAGTACTGCGTTACGATTTCTTTCTAGAATGATTTCTAGTGTCTTGTCCGCAAAACAAGACAAATTTTCTTATGAGTTTTCGATAAACTATTATTTAGTTTTTTGACGACGCTTAAGAGTTTCCTTGGTAAGGAGTGGAATCTCTACACAGGTTCATTAAAAGTAAATATATGTTTTATACTCCACAAGGTAAAATTCTAATGTGTAATCAGCAATGAATATACAACTAATTGTTGCCAAATAAAAAGAATAAAATTGAAGCAAAATAAAACGTGTTGCGACGTGAATCGTTATGCACATGAATGGTTAAGACTTTATAGTTATGACAACGAATCCTTTTGTCACTTTATTGTTAAGAAACTTTACATTCTTGTTGCGCCGATTTGATGTGTGGATTTTCTTGACTCGTTACGATCTGGACTTGCGTCTGGTTTCAAGTTTGAATTTCACACTTTGGGTTATCCAGACTTGTGTCATTTCATATTTAGTAAGGCATCTGTATTGGATGCTTAGATTTTCTTATTGAGTGCTATATCTATGTTGGTTGTTTTAGTGCGCCATATTAGTTATCTAGTGGGGGCATCTATATTGGTTGTTTTGTTTTGCGACATCTAAATAGGATGCCTATATGTGTTAATTCAACAGTTTAGTGAGACATCCAAATTGGACACTTGTATTGGTTATTTAGTGGGGCATCTATATTGGTTGTTTTGTTTGCGACATCTAAATAGAATGCCAATATGGGTTATTACTGTTTAGTAAGACATCAAAATTGGACACTTGTATTGGTTATTTAGTGGGGCATCTATATTGGTTGTTTTGTTTGCGACATCTAAATAAGATGCTTCTATAGGTTATTTCAACTATTTAGTAAGACATCAAAATTGGATGTCTGGCCGCCGAGTGGTTCTCGCATGAAAATATCTACAGCCGCGCCGCCGCATTGACTCGTCGCGCCTATATAAATTTGAAGCGAATAAAAATGAAACTTTAGAAAATTTTGCCACCACGTGTGCCACCACAAAAAGAAAGGATTTTATGCTATTCGTCTAATAAAAAAAAAACTACAAATATATGTTATTACTTTACCTCTTCATTTTAGTGAACTTTATTTGACTTTAGAAATGCTGCTGTAGACTTTGGTTTTATACTGTTTCAGATGGACATGTACAGCTCCGTTGCTCTTGCTTCGTGAGCTTCGCTTACGCTTTGCTTGAATTCTCTCTTGCTAGAGATTTTCGTTTCCCTAGGACCTAATAAATATTCATCCTACTTTACTAAAAATTCTTCATTTTACATTTGTATTAGCTAAAGAAAACTTACCCCTATTCCAGGAATTTTTTAGAATGTTCTACAAACGATGTTGATCGTACGGCGGCCAGACAGTGAAAGGAAAGATGTCTGCCATCGACGTACGAAGGAAATCTTATTCGAAATAGCCGGCTACATGGAACCGATTAGAATTGGAATTCCAATTGAATTGAAGTGATTGGCCTATTCACAATAGGTTTAATTTAACTTTGAATGTTTTTCCGGTTTCGAATATATTCTGAATGGGTGCGTTTAGTTTCTTAGCCAAACTGCAGATTTCTTCTAACTAGATTTATTTTTAGCTTTATTATAGTCTTTTGTTGGAATATCCAACTAAATAGTATCATTTTCAGCAGAGATTGTCGTTTACATTCCTTAATTCAGTTCTCATTATTTAATTACCTGACTTAACTACAACATTTACAATCTATTGTTTAGTTCCGTCTCGCCGATGTTGTTGCGGACCTTGAGTGCGTCCAAAGAAGGTTTACACTTCAAATGTATTATGGACTTGAGTGTTTACACTTCGAACATTAGCATGAGTTTGATAACTCGTACATCCTGAATAATTCCGACTGAATGATTTTGCCCTGTTTCCTACAAGTGTTGATTTGTAATCACCAGTGATACGTATTTTATTTCCCTTGACTACAACTGAAGAGTATGTATTGACAAGTGAGTATGGAATAGGTCGGGCCCTTGCAAAAACTGGTTGCACGTCGGTTTTGAAGTGAACGTCAATTGGTTGTCCCGTCATGGTACCTGCAGTTTCGCTAAATAAATATTCGTATTTGATTAGTAGTTTTTCTATTGAATTTTTACTATCAGGAATTGTTCAAATTTTACCATGGGAGATTGTGGAAATTTGTTTGAAATATTTTTCGAAAGAAATTAAATCGGAAAAATGTACTATTCATTCGCGACCAAATATGTTGTCGGATGGAAAATCTGTAACGTATATGGTAATTATTTTAGATCGTCCTTCGAATGAGACGTTTACTTGTGTGCACTGGCACTTGAATTTGTTTTTTGTGAAGCTGCGAAATGTTCTTTCATAAGGAGTGAGCTGTTGAATTGGCAGTAAAGTTTTAAGTGTCAATACTGACCATTGATCCAGCTGTGTCTAACTTCATCTTAAGCGGCTTGTTGTTAATTCGAACATCTACCATAATTGATGTAACCATCTCGCTGATTTTATTTATTGCAGAAAATTAATTGAATTTCCATCTGAATTGCTAGTAGTTGCAGTAGTTTCATTGCTTGTAGTTTTATTAGTTGTATTATTATTTTTCTGCGCTCTACTTTCACGGCATACGGCATACTCTTACAAAGACGACATACAGCGTTTTTGAATTTGCAGTCTTGACGTCAATGATATCCTCCGCCAGTGTTACCGCTGGGATTTTTGAAAAGGTCGCAAAAAAAGGGTCAAATGAAAAAAAAGTCGCATTTAGATTTTTTTTTAATACATACCTAAATCAAACGAAATCTGTATAAATTGCAAAAAAAAAATGAGTTGTTTTTTAGTTTTTTATTAGGTATACCTTCTAAAGCTTCCATTTTTAGGAAAACTACACCATGGAATAAGAATTTTCTGGACTCAAACTTAAGGCAGGTGCTTACTGTTCCATTTGAGTGCGGAATATTCTTATTCTATGGCGTAGTTTTCCTAAACACGTAGTTTTTTTCTAAACACACACAATTATTTCCAGGGCTGAAATAACTATTTTTTCTTTATAAATACGAGTGATAAATTTTTTAGATATATTTCATTAAAACTTACCTATCCATTTTATAAAAAAGACACAATATCGAGAATGATCTCCCAACAAATGAACGCCGCCGCGCCGCCGCCGGCCGAAACACAAAAACACAAAAGACAACAAAATAGTAGGTAAATCTTGACAGAGAAATTTTTTTTTTTGAATTCATGAATTTATTCAAATTTCACCACAGTCGAACAAACACATAGAAATAATTGGGAAACTTTGTTAAAGAGGAACGGAGTGGTGGAGTAACCAAAATTACTCATACAAACTTTAAATTTTTTAACTATTAACTACATTTATATGCAGAGTCGAAAGGTTTAATTGAATTTTTATGCTAGAATAGCAAGATTCTGAGCGAACGTGATCGAGTCGACCCAAACAATTTCAACTTGATTCCATTTTATATATTGAAATTATGTGTGACAGTGTTAGTTATGTTCTTATTTCAATGGAAGTTTGGAAATTTTGTATGAATTAAGAAAATAACTAATCTTTTCAATGTATTTTTCTAGAGATGGGGTCAAAAAAGTCGCATAATTTTTTAAAAAGGGTCAAAATAGACAATTTTTTAAAAAGTCGTATCATGGTCTCATGAGTCACAAAAAAGGGTCAAAATGCGACTAAAGTCGTATAGCGGTAACACTGACCTCCACACCCGAAGCAATTGTATTTTGGTGGTGTTTTGGCACTTTGAGGTTTTTTACTGAGAGCGTGATCGAGACCCAAATGATTTTTTGATTCGAGGACGAGAGAAATGTACGAATTTGTGAATAGAAGCTGAAGAAGTACTCGTAGAACTGGGATAAGCTTTAATCGAATTTGATGCACGTCTTGTTGCCTCGAGCGAAGCTGCTATTTTGACTTCATCGACGAGTTTTTCAGGTTTCTTCGCTATTATTGCATCACGAATATCATCCTGATTTATACCATGAATAAATTTGACAATTAAAAAATAATCGAGGAATGTGCTGAATTCACAAAATCTTGCACCTGCTCTCAGACGCTCTTCAAAAGCCGAAATCGATTCCTCTGGATTTTGCAAAATACCTCGAAATCGAATTGCTTTACTGAATTTATTTTTTGTTGCAATGGGCACTAAGAATTTCTACAATCTTGTCGAAGTTGAGGCTACTTACGTCTTCAGGAAAGCATAAATTCCTTAAGGTTGAATTTAAATTTGCACCCATCTGCACTCGAAGTTGGGATTTGCTTCTGGAATGTTACAAAGTTTTAGCTGCAATTTAAAACGATCTATATAAAGGGTGTCCCAAAATTAACGCAAGATTTGAATTTGCCCTGAAAAAAAAGCAATTTGACAGCTAACAGTATAGGGTTATTAAAAATGGAGCGTTACACGAGAGAACAACGTGTCTTCATTATTAAAGAATATTTCAATAATAGTGAAAGCTTGGCGGCTGCAGTTCGAAAATTTCATACAAAATATGGTCGGAATAGTGTTTTAACTTTGTCAACTGTGAAGAGATTAATTGAAAAATTCATGGAGACTGGATCCGTTGGAGACGCCAAGCATCCTAAGCGATGAAGCACATTTTCATCTTGATGGCTTTGTCAATCGCCAAAATTGCCGCATTTGGGGTTCGGAGAACCCACATGTGATTGTCGAAAAACAAATGCATCCACAACGCGTGACTGTATGGTGTGGATTTTGGGCTGGAGGCATAATTGGGCCATATTTTTTTGAAAATGATGCTGGTCAAGCAGTGACTGTTACTGGTGCTCGATATCGCGACATGATTACACAGTTCTTTCTGCCAAAATTGGATGATATTGATGTGTCCAATATGTGGTTTCAACAAGACGGTGCCACATGTCATACAGCCCGTGAAACAATTCAATTACTGCATGAGACATTTCCAGGTCGTGTACTCTCTCGTTTCGGTGATCAAAATTGGCCTCCTAGATCGTGTGATTTAACACCATTAGACTTCTTTTTATGGGGTTATTTGAAATCACAAGTCTATGTCAACAAGCCCACAACCACCCGTGCATTAAAGGAGGAGATTCAACGCTGCATCAACGAAATTCAGCCATATTTATGCAGAATGGTCATGGAAAATTTCAACAAAAGAGTGCGCATGTGCATGCAAAGCCGTGGAGGCCATTTGTCCGATGTGTTATTCCATACATAACCCTATCTTATGTACTTTACGAGTCAATAAAAATATAACTATCAAAAGACTAAAAACGGCGTTTTCTATTTAATTCAAATCTTGCGTTAATTTTGGGACACCCTTTATGTACTCCTCGAATGGTTGGAATTAGTATTAAATTCATTGAAAAAGAATTTCGAATTTTGTGTTATGGAATCACTTGTGGCGTTTGCTTGGAGCGTGCACAAATCAGCAACAAATCCCACGAGTTTTTCGATTTGCGCATCGGCCATTTTAACGAGTTGGATTTTTTTTTTGCTTAGAATTTACTTTGTTTTTTTTTTTTTGAAAATTATTTTTATTTTCTCGTCGCCATTTTATTACACCTCAGAATAATAATATACAATTTTGCTTTTAATTCACATTTATTGAAAAATTAAACTGATAATAGAATATAATACGATATTAAGATTAATTATTAATTGGTCTGACTTGTACCAGAACTGAAATAGTAATGAACAACTAATGATCCAACGTCTGAAATATAAGGACGATATGTAACACATAATAATATACCTATGTATGTATGTATGTATGTAAGTGATCGCGTGATCAAGTGACGTACATACATACATACATATAAAGATATATACTATAAATAGTTTTAAAAGTAATTTTTTATGACAAAATCTGTCAAAGGCCTTGCTGAAATCAGTAAAGATACAATCTAAAGTGAAAAAGATTAGTAACAGTTGAACGCCTTTAAACAAAACCATGCTGGTTATCACAGATAATTAAATTACAGTGAAAAGAAAGGACGCTACATATAGACCCAAACAGTTAAGGTATCACAGATAGTTTAACAATAGGTCGGTAGTTCATTATTTCGTTTTAAGGATCTTTTTTGTGTACTGGTATTATGAAAGAGCTCTTCCAGATAAAAGTAAACATCGAGTTAAAGATTGTTAAAAAGAACACATAACTGGTGTGCTAAGTACGCAGCACATTTTTTTAAAATAGAGGATGCTGCACCGTCGGGACCAGGACTAAAACATTCGTCAAGTTGTAGGATACTATTAAAGACAGTTCCTTCACTTATAACGAAATTGATAGAATTTAAGTGGGGAAATTTAAAACAGTGGTAGAAGTGTTAGGAAAACTAATAGTATTATAATCTATAAAAGCATCTAGTAGTTTGTAAACATGTTTGCAATTATCCTCGGCTCATTACTATTTAATGTCGAATCAGTCATTAAGGGTACCCATATGCTTTCTTCTTACAATTAACGAATCAGGCTAAACTTAAGGTTTAATTCAATTTTCAGAATGTACATACATATGTATGTAGTCATCATATAGGATGTTAGAGTAGTCAGTAAAAAGTTGTTTTATTATAATGAACGTCCTATAATCATAATCATTTCCTGTGTGATTATACTTTACCCAAGCTTTGTTCCTTTTGTTCTTTAAGTTTTTAACGTGAGAATCAAACCATGGTGGAACATTTAAGTTATTTCGAGTCATTTTAAATGGAATCGTTTTGTAGAAACAGCCAAAAAGAATTAAATAAAAAAATATCGAAAAGAATTCCGCCACCAACAACGGCGCTTAAATCGTCTGAGCTATGGCGATCACGTCTAAAGACTTGATAAGAGGAGTCAAAAAGCTCCGAGTCCGAGATAGAGTTGTTGAGCCATGTTTCCTCCAATATTATGACATCGTGAGGTAGATTGTTAATATTTTTGTAAACCATGTTGGTCTTTGTCCAAAGTCCATTTACGTTTTGGTAGAATATTAATAGTAGGAATTAGGACGATAAAACGTGGGAATTTTTCTTATAATCCCAACAGTGTAAATTGTTATAATCCCAACAGTGTAAATCTGAGTAGTGGTAGGTATGGTAGTGAGGATCTTGCTGAGTTGGGATGGCAGTGGATGGTGGTGGTTTTGTGATGATTATTCAGTGTAAGCCAAAGTGTAAGGACGTGTTTCTAAATCGAGTCGGTTAAAATCTATTCTCCAAGTTTTAAAATAAACAAAAACAAAGCAAAGTGTTCTAAATTTATTGAGTTAAAGAAAAAACTATAGGGCTTTTCTTGATCAAAATAAGAAACAAAACGTATTAACTTGAACAAAACTTCTTTATTCCTAATGAAAAATATTATTTTGATTACATGGAAACAGTGAAAAATAAATAAGCTTTAATTTGATTATTCTGAGCAAAGTAATTATTAAGTACAGTGATATTTCATATCGTAAGAGATGAAGCCTCTTACAGTTCGGCCATCCTGACTATAAATCTTCATCGATTTACAATTACATGCAACAACATTTACATCAACATAACATTTTTCTTTTAAATTACTATTTTTCTTTTAAATTCTCTTACATCTATAGACTTTTAAACAAAATTGAGTACATCATACATGAATACAATTAACGTTATGAAATAATGTGTTTTAATCATATAGGTATATCAGTTTTTTTTTTGCTGTTCAATTTGAAAAAAAAATAAAAAACATAATGACAAAGTTTTAACATTAAAAAAAATTTTTACATAAAATTGATAAAAAAAAATCCGATTAAATTGATTGATGCAAAATTAGAGATTATATTTGAACATAAGGCTTCATGTTCTCAGGGCAACATACCCCTTTATACGGCACGCGAGATATTTGGATATTTTCTATGTCTTCTATAATATAACGGTCATTAGGCAAGACTTTTTTAACCTCATAGGGACCTTTATATTAAGCTATCAATTTTTTGTTTAATCCTGGAGTATTTACAACGTTTTTGATTAGGACATAATCACCGACTTTGTATTTCAAAGGTGGCTTATGATGTTTATCAAAATTAATTTTGTTTTTGTTTTGGCTTTTGACAGTTTTTTCGTTTGCAAATTTTCGGAGCTCATCTAAATTTCTAGGTTCTTTCTGTAATATATTTTCTTCTAGATATTCTTTTAAGTTGTCCATAACTTCGCCCTTTTGACAAACACCAAAAAGAAGTACACTAGGGCAAGCACCTGTGCTCTTGTTTTGTGTGTTATTTAGAGCAAACTCAACCTTTTTGAGATGTAACATCCAACTACCTGAATCCATTTCACTTTCTTTCGACAGCATAGGGGTAAGACACCTGTTTATTCGTTCAACCGTTGGCCGTTGGACTGAGGTGAGCTAGTGGCCACCTTAATATGTTGAATGTTATACTTTTTACAGAAATCTAAAAAATCGCCTGAGGTGAAACAACTACCTCTATCTGAAATGATGCGTGTTGGCTTACTATAGTATGCAAAATAAGATTCAAGGCATTGAATTACTTCTTTAGTCGTCGTAGTTTTAACAGCGTAAAGCTTCGTATATTTTGTAAATTCATCGACTACAACAAGTACATGTTTTTTGTTATTTGAAGTTGAGGGAGGTAATGGACCGTAATAGTACGTTTCCACCAACAAATAATCCGAGATTTAAGGCAAGTGATTTAAAATAAATCATGAGGTGTTTCCACCAAAGAAAAGGAGATTAATTTGACGTTTGGCTAATGTCATAACAACCAAACTTCAAATTATTCTCCTTTCGAAAAGAAAAAAAATATGTATTTGTTAACTCATCATCTGTAAGTAATTAGTTTTATTATATTCTTGTACATATTTATTATTTTTGTATATACTTACATTTTATTTCGTCTGTGATTTCTTGAAAGTTGTTTATTGTTTTGAATTTGAGTCATATGGAAGTGAGACAGATAGTTTTTGTTGACATTTCCATCTGTCAATAAACGAAATTGGCGTTTAAATGGGTCGGTTCAACAATTATTCTCCGAAAAAAAAGTTTGTTTGATTTGACAAACTAATGTTTCCAAGTAGATTTCAATGAGTTTTATTTGAAATCTTCATTTGAGGAGATTAAAATTTGTATGGTAAATCTTCGAGATTTCAAGGAGATTTGTGACAAATCTAGCTAAATCTCGGTTTAGTGCCCGGTGGAAACGTAGTATAATGGTCGATGTGAACTGTTTCAAATGGCTTGTCTCCTTTAGGAATATTGTGCAACACTGCTTCTTTTTTTCCACAATGTGAAGCGAAATGCAGACATTTTAAGCAACTGCTTATATATTGCTTTATTTTTTTTCATTTGGGGAAACCAGTATGTTTTCTTTAAAAAATTAAAACATTTCTCAACCCCGAGGTGACACAAATTTTCATGGTGAGTCTGTATGACATTCCTTTCCATCGAAGCTGGAACATAAAACAATATTTCCTTGTTAATTTTTCGATAGACTAACCCATTTATAAGTTCGTAGCTAGAACTCTCCCTTTTTTCAAGCAACTCGACTAATCTTTGTATAGCTGTATCTTTTTGCTGCGATTCAGCAAGCGCATGCTCAAACGTTTCAGGTTCAACAACCAAAATGTTATGACACCGACTTAAGGCATCAACATGACCCATTCTCTTACTGTCTCGGTGCTCGAGGACGTAATCGAAATTTTGGAGCTCTAGTGCCCAACAAGAGATTCGAGGATTAAGATTATTTTTATTTAGAGTTTGGGTCAGTGACCTACAGTCAGTGACAATTTTGAACCGAATACCTGTAAGATACACTCGAAATCTCCGTAGTGCGTATATGATAGCAAGGGTTTCCATCTCGTAAGAATGGTATCTTGATTCTTGATTCGTGGATCTTTTCGAAAAGAAAAAAAATAGGATGGAACTTTTTGTCTTCTTGGCGCTGTAGCAATACAGCTCCAAAACCTAAGCTGCTGGCATCGCAGTGAAGCTCTGTCTCGGCGGTCGGACTATAAATGCTCAAAAGTGGAGCTTCTAAAAGGGTTTTTTTTCAAAGTGTTAAAAGCATCCAATTGCTTATCTCTAAATTCAAACTTTGTGTCCTTTTTCAACAAATCGTTAAGTGGTTTTGCTAAAAGAGAAAAATCTTTTATGAATTTTTGAAAGTAAGAGCATAAGCCCAAAAACGAGTGCAACTTCTTTTCATTTGTAGGTATAGGAAAATCGGCTACATCTTTTAAACCTTCATAATTTGGACCTATTCCATTCGCCGAAACCTCATATCAAAAATACCTAATTTTCTCATACATAAAAATGCACTTATCTAAACGAAGATGCAAACTATATTTGGAGACAACGTCTAAAACCTCTTTATATAAAATATAAAATGTTCTTCTTTAGTCTTCGTTGCAATCAACAAATCATCGACATAAACCAAAAGTTTACCAGAATCAATAAGATTTTTAAAAATTTTATTAATTTAAAGCTGAAAAAATGCTGGGCCGTTCTTAAGCCCAAATGGCATTCGAAGGTATTCGAATTGTCCCATTGGGGTTACAAAGGAAGTTAGTTTAATAGAATCTTCGGCCATTTTCACGTGGTGAAAACCACTTTTAAGATCAAGCAAAGAAAAGTATTTTTTGTTTCGCAATCGGTCCAGTTGATCTTCTATTAACGGTAATGGAAAATTATCCTTGACCGTGATTTTGTTTAAATTGCGGTAATCGACACAAAGTCGAACTTCACCTGACTTTTTCTTTGTCAGTACTATCGGAGATGCAAACGGTGAATTAGGTAGAAATGGCGATCTCAGGGCAGACCTAGCCTGAGATCCAATTAGCGCTGTAGTGCGCCGTTTTGATAAACGGTGAATTACTTTCACGAATTATGTTATTTTTAAGCAAGTCGTCCAGAACTTTCTGCAACTCAATTTAAAGTGCATATGGAAGACGTCTAGGAACACAATGAAAAAAAAAACTGTTTGGATTAGTCAGAACTATTTCCATTTCATAACCGTTATCTGAATATTTCGCATTGGTTGTAATACTCCCGAAAACTAAATGTTCTAATTTTATCCTTTCATCATAAGTCAAATTCTCGTTTATATTCAAGTTAACAATTTCGTCGCGGGCATTGCATAAATCAATTTTTGAAATAATTTCGTCACAATCAGGATTTTCCATTTTTTCAACATAATTTTCATCATCAGGTTTAAAACTAATATTCAAATCCTTTACACATTCTAAATTTTTAACATTTTCAAATTTTTCTTGTTCTTTAACATCAGCTCTTTCGTTTTCAACTATTTTAGTATCTAAATCACCAATCGCTAACTTAACATTTGTTTTATGTAAGAAATCTCGACCTAATATGATTGGGTCGTTCATAGTTTTGTCACTCACAACATATAGACAAAAATTAACATAGTTATCATAAAATTTAACATCACATGATAAATAACCTAAAATTACCAATTGGGAACTGTTAATTCCAACGAAACTGCAAGGTGATGGTTCAAGTGACGTCATAAAAATGGGTGGTACGTACCGTTGTTGGATGAAACTTATAGGACTGCCAGTATATATAACGGTCATGATGTTCATCCCAGCACCAAAACTTTCAGCTTCCCGATTCGCAGATTTAATTTCATACTCCAACACTCCATGAAAATCGGTCATCAATGTTGAAACTGGAGATTCCATTGTACATTTTCCTCTCTGGACGACGAGAACTGAAGACTTTTGTGGACAATTGGTGATAATATGTCCCTTTTGTCCGCATCGGAAACACGAACCTTTTACTCGGCGAGCTTTGGGACAGTTACTTGATATGTGACCCTCTTCGTCACAGTTAAAGCACCTGACCTTAGCATCAACACGTGGCACACTTCTCGAAGGTTGTACAGATCTGTTGTAACCAGAACTCGTAGGTTGCAACTCGGATTTCATTTTTTCATACTTGCGCAGAATGTTCTTGAGATCAGCGATGGTATTTGCAGTAAGCATGATTTGCTTATTAAATATTGAATCAGGGATCCCCTTGATTATATAGGCAATCACATCCTGTTCATCAATCTCTGGGGAAGAAGCTATCTCCTGCATGGATAAGACGTATTGCTGGTAATTTTCATATCTACGTTTTTTTCGATTTCGCAATGTGTTATGGACGTCTGTTGCGGTTGTATGGTAGTGAAACTCGGACATCAGAGCGGCTCTCAGATCTTTCCATGATCGAAACGTTCTTGACCGCAAAAATAACTTGGCCGTACCTTTAAGGAGTCTTTTGAAATAAATGAAAGCCTCTGACTCACTCAGATGGTAAGTGACCATAGCATCCTCGACGTTTTCAATCCACTTACTAATAGGGTAATTATCGTCGCCACTAAATAATGGTAAGGACTCCTCGATATCACGTGACGAATGTGCACTAACGTGCTGGAACTTGTGAGGGTTGGAAGTAAGCTTCAATTTTTCCTTGTATATCAGCGGGTGGCACGCTTATCGACGCTCGGCTTCACTCGTCGGATGGGGGGGATCTTGCTGAATTATACCCTCAAAAATAAAAAAAAATATTCGTGCCAATCTTAAAAATTACTTTACGGTAACTCGAAAAAAAAATCAATCGAAAAGACTAAAATCGTCTCACTCTGCACAAATCCAAGAAGTTGAAATCAACACAACCGAAGTTTTGTTGTGCTAGCCAAAGCTATGTGGCAACCCTTATCCTGCAGCAGTCTGTGCTGCCACCATACTACACTTCTTGCCAAAAGTAAATGAAGATGTAGCCCCTTTCCCCTCTCATGTCACATATTCCTCCTACCTACACAATCCTTATCACTTACCTTTCCCCTTTCATCTAATAATCTAGCAATCCATTATTACCAACAAATCATTAATATTAAAACATTCCATTTCAAATTTCATTATATTTAAATCCATAACTTAAGGTTCGTATGTATAATTATGTTCTAATAATAAAACAAAAGAAAATCAAAAATTGTAAACAAAAATAATTGACATTTAATTTTCAAGTTCTCTATACGACTGGCTTAGCAGATAACTCAAATTGAACAAATAAATGAGTAACAAACTTGTCTCAAATAACACTCGTTCATTTTTTTTCTTTCTGTTAAAATAAAATTACACTCAATGTCAGGTGCAATGTATTATTTTTGTTTGTAAGTGCGAAAAGAGTGAGTGCAAACCAGTCTGCACGCTATTGAGTGATTTCTACTCTCTTTAAGTATAACTAATGCGTATCTTCATAAACTATGACTCATACATTTGTTTTTTTGGTCTTTAAGAAAATTAAATTCTCAACACAAAAAATATTTTAAGATAATTCTCGTATGAACTGGGTTTTTTTTTTTTTCAGGGTGTCTCAATATTAATATTAAGCATATAAATTGTACATATGTAATATAGGAGAGATAAAAAAAAAATTGACTATTTTATTTAGATTTTTACCAATACCTTTTACTTAAAAAAAAATAACCAATTTGTTTTCAAATTACTCACTTGTTGTGTCGAGGATCCATCCAACGTTGTGCGCACAATGATTGATGTAGATCCTCTTTATTAGTTTTTCGTTGTTTTGTTTTTATTTATTTTTCGAAATGATTTAATATAATTTTGGTTTTTGTTTTATATGATTTGATTTAAGGTTGGGGGATTGGTAAATAGGGTGTTTCTTTTTTTTATGATTATTGATTTCTGCTTTTTTTTTCACTCTCACACTATATATTTTTAAAATTAAATAATAATTCCTTTTTGTTTTATAAACTATTTAGCCTTTTTTTCTAATTTTTCTGTTTTAGATTGTTTTCCTTTTTTGTTTTAGCTTTTTTTTTTTTGTTTTTTTTTTTTTTTTTGTTTTAGCTTTTTTTTCACTTTTCTCCTATTCGTTTCCAATTTGAGCTAAGAAAATTTATGCCAACTTTTTCCGGCCAGCACATTTCGACGGTCTGGTAAGTTAAGGTTATGGAGGGTTTATCTTGTTGTGGACCTCGGGTGCTCCAAGCAATGTACGATAAAGTACCATGGGCGTCAATTCCACGTGGCTATTGTTACACTCTTCGCAGCTTCTTTACAACTGAGTCTTACTGGCTGTAAAGCTATTTGAAAACGTCTTGCTTTTAGACCACGGCGGTGGCGATAGAAAAGAAGCACCAGGGTACATATATCACTTGAAATTTCTGTACGTGATGGCTCTCACGGAGATTTTGATTTATCAATCGCTTCTCCGTGTGTCAATCTATCAATAGATTTTAATGAAATAATTGTATTTTAAACAACAAAGTTTTGTTTGACTTACGTTTTATGTAATATTTATTGTAAAACAATTATTTGAATAGCTACACTGGATGTACAGCTCTTAGGTACATACATGCACAATTTGGACATCCGGAGTATTACCCCAATTCAATACGATTTTCACTTAAAGAATTAATTGCAACAAAAGTTTGTAATAAATTCTTTGTACATTAAGAACTCTTAAATATGTTTTTAACTTACATATGCTGTATTATATTAAATATTTGGACTATTCTCACGTCACGGGGCTGCTATTGATTCGTCTGTGTCGGGAGTAAGTAGGCAAAGAAAGATCGAGATCGGAAATTGGTTAGCAAGATGCACATTTGTCGATCTTCGAACCGATCTGAACCGATTTGTACAATTCAGTTCAGTGGTTCTTTCGAACAAGAATCATTTATGGTCCGTTAACATCGATTATAGGGTGAACCAAAAATTGGCTATGTATGTTGTATCGTACTTTTGGAGTGTTACATAAATAATTTCATTACAAAACCATTTGTTTAGAAACATGGTCATGTGAGAAAGAAATGGAAATTATAATTCGTTATTATAGTTAATAAGACGTGTGGCTCGACCCATGCCCTGAGATAAAAGTCTCATTTTGTTTTATGCTTTTAAATCTTTTGAGTGGAAAATTCCAACAATTTTGCCTTTAGTATCAGCTACTTCATAAAGTGCGTTTCCTATTCCGCGTACTACTCTACACTTGAGATATTTTGGGCAGAATTTAGCGTTTATTTTCTTACTCGCATCACTTTGTACAAAGTTCTTACGATAAATTTCTTGACCTGGTTGAAACTTTTTATTTGAAGATCTAAGATTGTAATTCTTTGCATGTTTGTCAAACGCTAATTTAAGGTGATCTTTCAGTTGATCTTGAATCAACGCAATGCGATCGGCCTTACTCACTGCTTGAAACTCTGGGTCATTCAGAAGTTGCAAGTTTTGTAATATTGGATACCAGCTGGCATGCGTAACCATTTGTGTCCCAAATAATGAAAAATAAGGAGTTTTTGACGTCGACTGATGGACTGCAGTGCACAGAGATTGTTGAATTTCGGGAATATATTTATCCCATTCCCTATGATCCTTTTTAATATAAGAGCGTATTCCTGATAGAATTGATTGATTTACCCGTTCTGACGCGTTAGCCTGAGGCGAGTATAGAGCTGTCTTAATGTGTCTTATACCATGTTTGGCGAGGTGTTGTTGAAACTCAGTAGACACAAATTGTTTGCCATTATCTGATTGGATATACTGTGGCACTCCAAAAACACTATACACATTTTGGCTCAAAAAGTTAATGACTGTCTGTGTATTTGCTTGTTTTATAGGCTTTAAAAGCACAAATTTTGTAACATGATCTAACAACACGAAAAGATATGTATTTCCCTGCTTTGATCTCACATAAGGCCCCATGAAATCTATATAGACCTTTTGGAATGGCCTTTCAAACGCAATGTGGGTGGCCATTGGTGGTTTTATGATTTTGTTTGTTTTTTTACTTTCTTTACATACAACGCATTGTGATATAAATTCTTTAGCATCCTTTGCCATTTTCGGCCAAAAATAATAGTTTCGCAACCTTGACAATGTTTTAGCTAAGCCGCCATGGCTACAGTTGGGTGGCACGTGAGCTTTTCGAATAAGTTCAGGAGCGAGACTAGGTGGTATCCAAAGTCGCCATTGAAGGTCTGTTTTATCAACGTCACCGTCAGCTGGGAAAAACTTTTTGTAAATTCGGTTTTCTTGGATTTTAATGTCCAAGTATTGGTTTGGGTTTTGTTCAATTTTGTAAATTAAGGATCTATAATCTTTGCTCTTAAAATCATCGGATTCAAGATCCATTGCCAAATCATTTGGGTCTTCAGCATCAATGCTGTCAACAAACGCTCGTGAAAGCGCGTCTGGCACGACATTGGCTGAACCTTTCCTGTGTTCAATTTCGAAATCGTATGCCTGCAGCTTAAGTGACCATCTAGCCAATCGACCGCTCAGATCTTTAAGAGTCATTAGCCATTTAAGGCTAGAATGGTCAGTAATGACCCGAAAGTGTGACCCTTCAATATATGGCCGAAACTTTTTGATGGCCAAAATAGCTGCAAGGCACTCCTTTTCAGTGACTGTATAGTTGGATTGGCATGGATTCAATTTTTGCGAATAAAATGCAATGGGTTGCTCTTCGTTTTCATTATTGATTTGAAACAAAACAGCTCCGACACCTTGATCTGATGCATCGCACTGCACCGAAAACATTTTATCGTAATCAGGCTTGTTCAATAATGGAGCCGTTGATAGCGCTGTTTTGAGTTTCTCAAAAGCTAATAAAGCTTCAGAAGACATTTGAAATTTTTTGTTGCTCTTCTTGAGCATATCAGTTATTGGAGCTGCGAGACTGGCAAAGTTTTTAATAAACCTGCGATACCAGCCGCACATCCCTAAGAATCTACGGACCTGTTTCGCACTGTTTGGAATCGGAAAATCGTTTATACTTTGAACCTTTCCTGGGTCAGGTTGGAGATGACCGTTACCAACTATATACCCAAGGAATTTTAGTTCACGATGGCAAAATCTTGATTTTTCAACATTTATTGTAAGGTTAGCATGTCTGAGGCATTGAGCTACAGTTTCCAGTCGACGAAGATGGGTTTCGAAGTCCGCAGAGATGACAAGCAGGTCGTCTATATAGACGAAAATATAGTCCCTAAGTGCTGATGGAATAACTTTGTCCATTACGCGACACATCCTTGCCGGAGCATTACATGTACCGAACGGCATGACAGTAAATTGCATCAATGGTCTTCCTGGCACAGTAAATGCTGTTTTCTCCCGCGACTTCTCTTCAAGCGGAATTTGCCAGTATGCGTCTTTAAGATCGATGCTGGATATAAAATAAGTATCGCCAAGGCGACTTAGTATGGAATCAATGTTATGAATAGGATTGGCATCTTTCTTTGTTAAGGCATTGACTTTCCGATAATCAATACATAATCGGTTTTTTCCGGGTTTCCTAACAAGTACAACCGGTGATGACCATGGACTTTGGCTTTCTTCGATTACACCTAAAGCCATCATCCGATCGATTTCCTCATTAATGAGCGATTGAATAACAGGTGAAACAGGGTAACTCCGTTGTTTTACCGGATCTGCGCTACCTGTGTCTATAACGTGGGTGTCAACATTAGTTTTCCCTAGTCCTAACTTAGAAAAGGAAGGGAATTTTTCTACTATATTTTCTAATGCCTTTTCCTGGTCATCAGTCAAGTCATGTTTGGCCTTAGGGTCATAGTCAACAATTTCGGAAATAAGTTTTGGACAAATCTGGAACTCTAACCAAAAGTCAATGCCTAGGTACAACGGTTGAGTAAGAGTGGGAACAAGATATAAATCGATTCTGCGACAAGTGTTTTTATAGTTCATTGCAATATTTACTCTTCCTACTATGCGTTGTTTGCTTCCATCGGCTGTTTTTATTCCTGATTTGAAGTCTATAACTTTTAATTTGTTTCGTTTAACAAAATCTTCACAACCTGTACCTAGACAAGAAATAGACGCACCACTGTCGAGGAGTCCTTTGACATCCTCGTTTCCAATACGCACTGTGGCATAGGGCCGGCGGTCATATTCATCCATAAGTTGTGATGAGTCTATTAATTTTGAGAATAAACTCCTTTTCCTTTTCCTAAGTGAAGTTTTGTTTGTTTTTTTAAAAGGGTTAACTATGTTGAATTCTTCAACTGAAAATATTTTTGCCCTTACTTCATTATATCGCTTGAGTCTTTCTTCGTAAGTTTTATATTGGTTAGGTTTGTTACTTTTCAATCCAGACGTTGTGACCACTGTTGGTAGGTTTTGGGAACACTGTGATTCCTCCGAATGTAAGGCAATTTTTACTGTTTTTGGACCGGGTTTGGATTGGTCAGAAACGAGCGAGACTCCCCGGAATACTTCTCGCTCGCCTTCCGGTTTTCCGCCTGTGGGTTACATGTCGGACAATGCGGAGTCGTATGTCCATCCAATCCACATCTATAACAGAATAATTTTCTTTCTGGGGATGGACAATTCATGAAGTTATGTCCTTCTTTTTTACAGTTAAAGCATACTCGATTCCGTGCAGGAATATTTTTGTTATCAATGGCATTTATATCATCCTCGTGATAACAATCTGGTTTATCTAATTCATGAACATTTCGTTGATATCCGGTCTGATTATATCGGAGACGATATGTATCTCTGGATGTCAACATTCTTTCAGTCTTCTTGCATTCGTCGCGCAAGTGTTCTAGTGAGTATATCGACATGGGATAGATATACTGCATCAGGCGATTGTTTATATTACTTTTTACAATTTTTAATAGATCGTTCTCTCGCATTCGTTCTCGCAAACGGTTTCGGAGATCAAGAATGGCATTATAGTAATCATCGAACGATTCATTTGGTAACTGGCGTCGTTCCATTATTTGTTTAATAACTTCAAAGTCAGTTTCATGACTGCGATACTTTTTAAGTATGGCACTACGCAACTCCTGCCATTGCAGACGGGGATTATCCTGCAAGTACTGCCAAAACCAAGTTTGAGCTTTTTCCTTCAAGAGAAGATGGAAGTTTTTGACAACTTCGGACCAAGGCATTTGATAATTTTCTTTTAGAGTCTCTACTCGGAATATAAAGTCTTCAATCGACATCGACTTTTCAGTTCCGTCAAATTTAATTCCCCAACGATCAAGATCAAATTTATTCTTAGATTGATAAAAAAAATTGGCATTAAGGTAGGGATCTTGATTAAATGGCAAGCCAGAGCAATTGTTGTTGGTGTTGGATGTGGAAGAGGAATTTAAATTGCCGGTAGTCGGATGAATATTGTTTGTACGAGGCGGTAGTTCTGAGTGAGGATTAATCTGTCCATCTGCCGCAGATGGAGCATTGGCCTGGAAACTTAAATTATTTCTTGTCTGGGATGTTTCAATTTGATAATTACTATTTCTTTTGTCTCGTCTGCGGTTGTTTGGTTTATGGCCAGCTACCTGTTCATTGTGGACTATATTTCTCACAGTGGGTAAAACTGTCTTTTCAATGCTATCTTTGAGTGCTTCATTAAGAGATAGTAAAAGCTGTGAATGCAAGTTTTTTAAACCTTGTTGCAAAACGTTAGATACATAGTTTTTTAACGACTCATTGTGTGGATTATTTTGAATTTGAGTGTTTTCTCCATTTATTGCGAAAATTATTTCTTCACGATCTATCAAGTTAGCTAGTTGTTCGACATTATTTTCTATTTCTGTCTCTATGTTAAAGTCTCGAACAGACTCTACTGGGTCGGGTAAGTTCAAATTATTTCCCTCTGCCATCTTATCTACCAAAGGAATTATTTGATTTTCTTTAACTGGCGTATGTTTTACTCGAGGGTTTGATCTAAATGGTGAGTTATGATTTTGATTTCTACCAAAATTTGGTTTATATCTATTTCCGGAACGTGTAGTTCCACTTGTACCCTTGTCCTTCTTTTTTGGAATTGCACCACTACTTTGATTAGGTATATCACCTTGAACGTCTGACATAATACCCTAACCTGTTTCGGATAATATAGCAGAATTTCGAACTGAATCGGAAGAGAAAAAAAGGTTGTTTATAATAACAATTGTACTTTATTTATATTGTTGGGTGTTTATATTCATTTATATCGGGGAAAGATAAGAAACAAAACTGGATTATGCATATGGAACATGTGACTAGATTTTGTGCATTGTTGAGCGAAATTTTTTTTCTTTCGAAAATAAGTTGCGGAAACATAAGCGAAAATAAGTTGCGAAAACATAAACTCATCTTCCACTGCAACTCAAAAAAAATCTAAGCTGGATTTTCCTTATCATCATTTTTTTTCTAAACCATCAGTGATGGAAACAAAAACGACTATTATTTTACTAGAAAATTAATTTACTGGTTCTAAGGAAAACCACTAACTTACGTAAATGTCGCACTGATTGTTTTTTTTTTTTTTTTTTTTGTATGTCCCTTTTGGACTATAAACGCTTATCGGCAACACATTACTTTCTAAAACATAAATACTAAACTCCATCTGTCAAAGCAAGCTTTGATAAAAAAACAGGCCTAGTCGTTGGGCGCCAAATTATTTTGTGAGGGTTGGAAGTAAGCTTCAATTTTTCCTTGTATATCAGCGGGTGGCACGCTTATCGACGCTCGGCTTCACTCGTCGGATGGGGGGGATCTTGCTGAATTATACCCTCAAAAATAAAAAAAAATATTCGTGCCAATCTTAAAAATTACTTTACGGTAACTCGAAAAAAAAATCAATCGAAAAGACTAAAATCGTCTCACTCTGCACAAATCCAAGAAGTTGAAATCAACACAACCGAAGTTTTGTTGTGCTAGCCAAAGCTATGTGGCAACCCTTATCCTGCAGCAGTCTGTGCTGCCACCATACTACACTTCTTGCCAAAAGTAAATGAAGATGTAGCCCCTTTCCCCTCTCATGTCACATATTCCTCCTACCTACACAATCCTTATCACTTACCTTTCCCCTTTCATCTAATAATCTAGCAATCCATTATTACCAACAAATCATTAATATTAAAACATTCCATTTCAAATTTCATTATATTTAAATCCATAACTTAAGGTTCGTATGTATAATTATGTTCTAATAATAAAACAAAAGAAAATCAAAAATTGTAAACAAAAATAATTGACATTTAATTTTCAAGTTCTCTATACGACTGGCTTAGCAGATAACTCAAATTGAACAAATAAATGAGTAACAAACTTGTCTCAAATAACACTCGTTCATTTTTTTTCTTTCTGTTAAAATAAAATTACACTCAATGTCAGGTGCAATGTATTATTTTTGTTTGTAAGTGCGAAAAGAGTGAGTGCAAACCAGTCTGCACGCTATTGAGTGATTTCTACTCTCTTTAAGTATAACTAATGCGTATCTTCATAAACTATGACTCATACATTTGTTTTTTTGGTCTTTAAGAAAATTAAATTCTCAACACAAAAAATATTTTAAGATAATTCTCGTATGAACTGGGTTTTTTTTTTTTCAGGGTGTCTCAATATTAATATTAAGCATATAAATTGTACATATGTAATATAGGAGAGATAAAAAAAAAATTGACTATTTTATTTAGATTTTTACCAATACCTTTTACTTAAAAAAAAATAACCAATTTGTTTTCAAATTACTCACTTGTTGTGTCGAGGATCCATCCAACGTTGTGCGCACAATGATTGATGTAGATCCTCTTTATTAGTTTTTCGTTGTTTTGTTTTTATTTATTTTTCGAAATGATTTAATATAATTTTGGTTTTTGTTTTATATGATTTGATTTAAGGTTGGGGGATTGGTAAATAGGGTGTTTCTTTTTTTTATGATTATTGATTTCTGCTTTTTTTTTCACTCTCACACTATATATTTTTAAAATTAAATAATAATTCCTTTTTGTTTTATAAACTATTTAGCCTTTTTTTCTAATTTTTCTGTTTTAGATTGTTTTCCTTTTTTGTTTTAGCTTTTTTTTTTTTGTTTTTTTTTTTTTTTTGTTTTAGCTTTTTTTTCACTTTTCTCCTATTCGTTTCCAATTTGAGCTAAGAAAATTTATGCCAACTTTTTCCGGCCAGCACATTTCGACGGTCTGGTAAGTTAAGGTTATGGAGGGTTTATCTTGTTGTGGACCTCGGGTGCTCCAAGCAATGTACGATAAAGTACCATGGGCGTCAATTCCACGTGGCTATTGTTACACTCTTCGCAGCTTCTTTACAACTGAGTCTTACTGGCTGTAAAGCTATTTGAAAACGTCTTGCTTTTAGACCACGGCGGTGGCGATAGAAAAGAAGCACCAGGGTACATATATCACTTGAAATTTCTGTACGTGATGGCTCTCACGGAGATTTTGATTTATCAATCGCTTCTCCGTGTGTCAATCTATCAATAGATTTTAATGAAATAATTGTATTTTAAACAACAAAGTTTTGTTTGACTTACGTTTTATGTAATATTTATTGTAAAACAATTATTTGAATAGCTACACTGGATGTACAGCTCTTAGGTACATACATGCACAATTTGGACATCCGGAGTATTACCCCAATTCAATACGATTTTCACTTAAAGAATTAATTGCAACAAAAGTTTGTAATAAATTCTTTGTACATTAAGAACTCTTAAATATGTTTTTAACTTACATATGCTGTATTATATTAAATATTTGGACTATTCTCACGTCACGGGGCTGCTATTGATTCGTCTGTGTCGGGAGTAAGTAGGCAAAGAAAGATCGAGATCGGAAATTGGTTAGCAAGATGCACATTTGTCGATCTTCGAACCGATCTGAACCGATTTGTACAATTCAGTTCAGTGGTTCTTTCGAACAAGAATCATTTATGGTCCGTTAACATCGATTATAGGGTGAACCAAAAATTGGCTATGTATGTTGTATCGTACTTTTGGAGTGTTACATAAATAATTTCATTACAAACTCACGAGTAGGGCTGTTAGTGCTGAATTCAGCCAAACGTTTTTCCAACGCAGCGATTTCTTCCGTTTTCTTGACTAAATCACGGAGTTTTTCAAGACGTTGTGACACAGCGTCATCCTCGTCCTCATGTGCGTCATCACAACTTGCCTCACCTTCCTGGTCAACAACAGGGAACAGATTTTCAATCTGCTCAGGTTCAAGCGAATCAATGGCTTCATTTAAACGGGCCTTAAGTGAAGTCTTGGTACCATGTGTGCTTAAATTCATCTGGACAAGCTTGTCTTTAAGGATTTGCACAGAAGCGTTTTCCAAAAAACTCAAAACACGAGCCATTGCATTTGCATCCATGTTTGGAAAAATTTTAGGATCAAATTTTAGGAAACAAAAATTTTTTTAAGCAAATTTTCTTTAATTTATCGTAAGAAATGCAACCACTATTCAATTAAATGAGGAACTTTATCCCACTTCTGATTTATTATAGGGCTTTTCTTGATCAAAATAAGAAACAAAACGTATTAACTTGAACAAAACTTCTTTATTCCTAATGAAAAATATTATTTTGATTACATGGAAACAGTGAAAAATAAATAAGCTTTAATTTGATTATTCTGAGCAAAGTAATTATTAAGTACAGTGATATTTCATATCGTAAGAGATGAAGCCTCTTACAAAACTGTGAACATCATAACAGGATAACTCTAGTTCTTTGTTTAAATTTCTCTTTTCTTTTATTTATTTACTTAAAATTAAATTAAACTTTTAAATCCCATAATGTTTGCCTGTGCTTCATGTGCGGAACATTTACCAGCTGAAGGTGACTTTGCAGTTTGTGCGTCATGCAAACGCAAGTTGCATTTCCAATGTACATCAGTTTCCGAAAAAAGCTGGAGAACAATGGGGATTAAAAAAGAGACCTGGAAATGTCAATTTTGTAGAAACGCAGCTCAGGGACAACCAACAACATCGCAAGTTCCTGAAATGCAATCGGCAAAACGCATACGACAGCTCAGCAGTCCTGAAAAAAGACAAGAAACCACAAATGCGAGTTGAAACGGCAACGACAACCAAGCCGTTCTAATCGAAATAAGCTGTTAAAGGAGCAGTTAAGTCAAATATCCGCTAGCTGTGAGTTCTTGGCAATTAAATATGACGACATAAATACAAACATGACTAAGAACAACAATCTTATTGAAAGTTTCACTAAAGAAATAAATGAACTTAAAGAAGAAAACAAAAAGAAAGACATCATAATTGACAATATGCAACAACAAATAAACACAATAGAACAACAAATGCTCAACAACAATATTGATATCAAAAACATTCCACCAACACAAAACGAAAACTTAGTTGAAATAGTAAAATCAATGGGAAAAACAATTAACTGTGAAATAAACACTACTGATATTACAGATGTTTACCGTACGAACACAAAAAAACCAGACAAATCTAACATTATTGTGAAATTTACATCAAATTCATGCAAAACACAATTTATTAAGCGAGCGCCAGCCACTCGTCCAATTAAACTCTCAGCTATAAGAAGTAATGTAACTAATTTCAAACCAAATTCAATGCCAACTGAATTCGATGCTACAATTTATGTAAACAATCAACTTACTGCAAACAAGAAGCATTTATTGTGGCTAACCAAAGAGAAGGCAAAACAAGAAAATTGGCGATATGTTTGGGAGAGTGCGGGAAGAATATTAGCTCGTAGAAGCGACAACACTCCCTCGATAATTATTAACAGTGAACGAGATGTGAATAATATAACATCACAATAGTGTTGTTGTTGTTCACAAAACATAAATAAAGAGAGATTTAAAAATGTATATACGAAATGGTCAGCACAAAAGTATGCAATGAAAAGTTAGACAGCACAAAATTATGTGAAGAAATAATAGTCAAATTGAATTGTACAGTAGTGGATGGGTTTAGTGGCATGGTTGCAAATGAATTTAATAAGTATAATGGTTTTTTAAGTTTTAATATAAGATCGCTGCGTTTACACTGGAACGCCTTCTGCTTAAACGTAAGTCATTTTTTAAGCAAATTAAAAGTAATAATTCTGGTTGAAACAAATATCACTGACGATGAAAAGCAATTTTATAAGATGGATGGTTTTGAACAAGAAAGTGACAATTGTTGAAATACTTTGTAAAAAAATCAAAAAAGAAAAAGAAAAGAAGAATCCAACTGGATTGCACCACGTTTTATTTCGGAATGACAAGTATGTCAATTCATTCTGATGAATTCAGAAAATGAATAGATATAATAAAATGACAGATCATGTATGCAGAATGGCAAGGTGGCCACTTATTATTTTTAGCGCTTAGTACTTTTCAACATTCCGCTCACCTCGTCCAGTTATTGTGACGAAACATCTGGCCGCCCACCGTGTTCATCTGCAGAGTCGTTGTCGACAGGAAGCACGACCAGCTTTGAAATAGCTCGCTTTATTATTGATGACTGTGTACGGATGGTTGCAACCCGCACTAGATCGTCCTCTCCAGTACGAACTTAAAAAAAACACGGCCCAATAGCCATTGGGTCGGCGGTGTGCGTTCATCTTTAACTAGGACCAGATCACCCACTTTAATGTTGGCCTTCAATTTTTGCCACTTGCTTCTTACTTGTAGATCATGCAAATATTCACAGCTCCACCTTTTCCAGAAATCCTGCTGCATTTGTTGGAGTTGTTTCCAACGTGAGAGTCTACCTGTCTTGATGTCGATTAAATGAGGTTCCGGAGTGGCAGTGATGGGACCGCCCACCAAAAAGTGCCCAGGGGTCAAGGCAGCAAAATCTCCAGGATCATCTGAGAGGGCTGAAATCGGCCTTGAGTTCAGCACATCTTCAATTTGCTTGATGACTGTGTAAAACTCCTCGAAGGTTAACGTTGCTTCCCCGATTGTCCGCTTAAGATGGTGTTTCACGCTCTTGACTCCAGCCTCCCATATGCCTCCAAAGTGGAAGCCTGGTGGAATAAAGTGCCAAGATACACCATGGCAAGACACGGATCGTGCACCTGCTTCCAACTGTTTTTGATAAGCCGCAAAGTCTTGTTTCAGAACTGCATTTGCACTTGCAAACGTCGTTGCACAGTCGCTATAGATGCTAGAGCTGTACCCACGTTGAGAAAAGAATCGTTGTAAGGCTGCAATTAATGTCTCGGTTGTCATGTCACTAACGAGTTCTAGATGAATAGCTCTAGTGCTCAGACAGACAAAAAGAGCGACCCATCCCTTGTAACTTCGATGACCTCGGCCTTTTGTTGTACGAATCGCATAGGGTCCGGCATAGTCTAATCCGGAATGCTTAAATGGAGCAGCGGCTGTACACCGAGGTGTGGGAAGAATTCCCAAAATTTGTGTTGTAGGTTGCGGCTTATGACGACAGCATATCAAGCATCGACGAATGAACTTCTGTACTGAGGAACGACAGTCGATGATCCAATAGCGCCTTCGAAGAAAGTTAATTGAAATTTGCTTGCCACCATGCATAATGGCGTTATGTACTTGATCAATAAGCAAAGACGTAAGTTTACTTTCCTTAGGCAAAATGATAGGAAACCGCTCAGACATAGTCAATAGGACATTTTTTAATCTGCCATTCAATCGCACGATGTCAGTATCGTCAATCATTGGATTAAGTTTCATTAGCTTGCTCTTTGAGCTGACAGGTTAACTCTGTAGGAGACAAGAAATTTCATTAGTAAAATGTATTCTTTGAACATACCTTATCCAAAACTGTAAGGCAACTCGTCGCTCAGAAGCTGTGCACCAGGATGAGGTAGCATGTGGTTGTTTTAGTTTGATGGCAATATAGCGATAGCACCAGCATGTTATACCAATTAAAGTGTTGATGTCAGAGTATTTGTAGAGAAGACCCAGTGCCATCTTATCCTCTGTTAACTTGGACGGGATATGAGTAGCAAAAAGTGTTGTCACCTCCTGTACATCACTGACGTCAAATTTTTGCTCAGGCCATCCTCCTTCATCTTTTTGTAGCCATGTTGGACCAGACCACCATAAGTCAAGACTATGTAGCTGAGAAGGGTAGACGCCAGGAGAGGCTACGTCAGCTGGATTGCTTTTAGTTGGCACATACCTCCAGCAGTCGATAGTTGTCAGCTCTTGGATTTTGGTGATTCGGTTCGCCACATACTGTTTATGTTTTCCTGGGTTTGATCGAATCCAGCTCAGAGCTGTCTTCGAGTCTAACCAGCAATAGGTGATGATGGATGGCAATTGTAAGGTGTCAAGAACTTTGGACGCAACTTTTGAAGCAAGAAGTGCACCATTGAGTTCTAAGCAGGGAACGGTAATTTTCTTCAAAGGTGCCACTTTAGTTTTTGCCATAAGAAGTGACACTCTATATTCAACATCAGATGTTTTCACTCGTAGGTAAGAGACAGAAGCATAAGCAGAAGTAGACGTATCGGAAAAAACATGTAGTTGGTAACTTGAGGCATTTGCAGACGAGAATATCCACCTAGATAGACCATCATTCCCAAGGAGCGGTGCCTATCTGGATCTTTTGCTAATGTACACAAGACTGATAATAACTGACACTGTGGGTCAAAGACCAAGAAACTGTTTACGGACGATCGAGTACGACACACAGTGGGACGACTCATAGCAATAAATAAAAAAATCAAATGTTATAGCGGTACTTTTGAGTGATTGGAAAATCATCACAAATATTTATAGGTTCTAACTGCATCAAAATTTTTTGCATTGACCAATGAGTGCAAAAGTTATACGGCGACAAAGAAGGTCAAGTTTATATTTTTTTGTGGTGAAAAAATCAAGTGGTTTAAAATTCAATTTTGTTTTGCTCCTAAAATTTTTTATGCGCTAAGAAATTAATTCAATTATGGATAGTAACACTGTTCAAGGTATTTTAATTAATATTAAACAATAGGAACATCTTTTATTTTTGTTGTGTTTTTTTTATTCGTGATTTTCCAAGTGAGGGTGAAAGTTAAAAAAAAAATGTTTAAAATTACTTTGAGTAAGCTTTTCTTTTTTAGGCCTAAAAGGCCCTCTGAGGTTTTTATGGTTTTATACTCAGTAAAGTGTCCTTAAAGTGAATCAAGAAAAAAATCTTGCTTCAATTTTGCTCCAAGTACTTAAAATCACGTTTTTTAGGTTCAACTCCCTGTATCAAAAATGCCGACATTTTTGAAAAGTGGCTGAATAGTGATAGAACCAGGAAATTTGAGAATGTTTGTCAACAAATTCAAAATCTTCTTGGCTTAAAAGAGCCAATGGAAGAATTGTACAAGCAAATTAAGGAAATTGCTAAATTTTAATGCCTCAAGGTAAAGCAGAAGTGGGAGCAGTCTTGTAGAAGACTTTCTCGGTTCATGAGTTCTAATGATTCATGGCTTAATTCCAATCTGAGTTTACCTAAAGCTTTACTTGATTGCGTAAGTGATAAAATCCTATTTTAACCAATAATTTTTATAACACTTTACCTTCATATCCCAAAAAATTATAGTGTAATCTAAACATACCAAGTACGATCAAGGGAAGGCCAAGAGAAAGTTTTGAAGATTATACTGATCGCACTAAAAAACGTATTATTTAAAAACTTGTGTCGCAAACCTCTCCAGAGGAGTTGGAGTATGCGGCAAAGTTGACTGGTTGTGCTTCAGGTTCTCCTCGCAAGAATAATAAGACACTAACTCTTATACAAATCTTGGCCTTATACTTAGACTTGGGTTTATCTAAAAAAAAATATTCTTTACTTCGTTCCGTTGTAAACAGTTTATATAAAGATTGTTTTCTAAGCTATTATAAGTTGCAAACATATAAGTCAGAAATATTATCAGAAGTTACTATTGTTTCTGAATCCACCGCGGACGTAAATTTGCAATCTTTATTAAAATTGATTTAATTAATCATTTACTGATTTTATCTGATCCGCAGCTTTCGAATTTGCGGTCAAGACATTGCAATATGTCAAAATATGATGAAGATATATTCCCATATTTATTAACAGACGAAACAAATATTAGTTTTCCCGTTGAATTTAACCCGGAAGACTTAAATTATACATCCGAAACCGGCACCGAATAATAAGTTTTTTTCCCTATGTTGCTAGTTTTTTTTTTTTGTATTCAAATAAAATTGTTATTAATTGTTCTATTTGTCATACATAGAAATCATACAAGAAATTTAATTATTTGTTATTAAAGGAAGAGATAAAATTAATAATAAAATGAAAATCCTAAAAAAAAAGTTCGCTGCTCAACTCTTTTGATAAAATTAACTTCAATTTCCTTGCTAAAACTTTTCCATTTATTTGGTTTTCATGTTTAATTCATAGATTTAGGTTTAAAAAGACGTCCCAATGCAACTTTTCGTGATTTTAATAACTTAAACAAAAGATATGAATTTTGCCGATTTCCCCATACATTCGTCCCACTGTGCGACAGTGACCACTGCGGACTCGCCGCCGTAATACGGCTTCCAAACGAGCTTGTTTTTTTTTTTTTTTTTTTTTTTTTTTTTTTATTTTATTTTAAAATAGTATCTGCAAAGCCGAAGCTTGTCTGCAGAAGGTTATTTATCTTTATAATTTGGTAAGCAAAGTTAAAAATTGATTTTAATAATACATAGATACAATTTTTTTTTTTTTTTTTTTTTTTTTTTTAAATCTATTTAGGTTTAATAAATAATTTGCAATTTTAATTAATACTATTGAGAAAATACTTCTTTAGTTCTTTTTTTCTTTTTTTAAAGTTATGAATATTGATTATTTCTCTAGGGAGTTCGTTTATTGTACTTGGAACAGAATATTCAAGTTTGCGTCTACCATAATTGTTTGAGTTTCGTGGTGTATGCAGCATTCCTTGGGCCCTTCTTCTGGTGTTGATTTTGTGTTGAATTGGTTTCGTGAATCGTTTGTCCTCAAAATATTCCATAATGGTCGTCATTTTAAAAATATGTTCAACGTGCATTGGTTTAAAATTTGTGTCCATCCTTTGACTGTTATTGCAGTTAATTACTTTAACAGCTGCTTTTTGTAGTCTCTGAATTTTTTCGATGTGAGTTTTTGCTGCACTCCCCCAAGCAAGTATCCCGTACCTTATTTTGGACTCCATAAGGGCATAATAAACTTGTCTTAAGACGTCCTCAGGAGCATAGTATTTTAAATGTGAGATTGCAAATAATGCTCTCTTTAAATCGTTTCTTAATTTGTTTATATGCTTTTCCCACAGAAAATGGCTGTCAATTATTACTCCCAGATATTTGTACTGATCAACTAATTCGATGCATTTGTCTTCAGTTTTTGGACAAGCGTCATTTTTGAAGTAGATCCTTTGGTCTGTTTGCTTAAATTGTGGACTTCGGATATGCATCATTTTAGTTTTGGAGGCGTTTATAACCAATCCATTGTCATGACACCACCTCACTGCTAAATTAAATTCTTCTTGCATTATACTAAGTGCTGTGTCTAAAGAGCGATGACTCACAACAATAGCAGTATCGTCCGCAAAGGCGAAGGGTGTACTTTGCTTAAATATTCTAAGGAGTTCGTTGGTGTATAAAATAAATAATATTGGTCCTAGTTTCGAACCCTGGGGAACTCCATATTTCATTATCTTTTTGTCACTTATATCGTCATTAATTTTCACACAAAAAGTTCTGTTTTTCAGGTAGTCAGTAAGCCAATCAGCCATTATCCCACGAATTCCTATTCTTCTTAATGCGTCTATGAGATGCGAATGACTTAGTGTGTCAAAGGCTTTACTAAAGTCCATATATATAACTAACACCTGATGACATCTATCCAAACTCTCGTTCACACAATTAGCAAATTCCCCTAGTAATTGTCCAGCATTTTTGTTTTTTTGGTATCCGTATTGACTCTTATGTATCAACGCTTCTTTTTCAATGAATCCATGTAGTCTGTTAGCTATAACACCTTCCATACACTTTTCTATCACTGGTAGAATTGAAATAGGCCTATAGTTGATTATTTGGTTTTTAACTCCACCCTTGTAGATTGGTCTTACAACTCCTATCTTTAAATTCGAAGGGATTTTTGCTTGACTGAGACTCAGATTTATCAATTTGCAGAGAATGGGAGCAAAAACATCGGCATGTGTTTTTATATCGATTGCTCTGATGTTATCCGATCCAGGTGATTTGTCTGATCCAATATTTCTTATTATGTTTTTTATCTCAGTTACGTTTGTATCGTACGCAAATATAGTATTTGAAATTGCTGCCTTGTCGTTAGTTGTGGAGTTGGAGGAGTACGTGCCGGTGCATTCTTACAATTATAGTAAGACTCACTGGCCGCGCTTCACCAACGCTTTAGCGAGAGAACTTCGGTCTAGAAACATATCCCCACCAATCGACAGGAATCTGACAAATACCGAGATTGACGGATATTTACAACAAATGGACGAGACAATCCAACGAACCATGGAAAGAACTATACCGAAATACAAGGAACGAGACAATACGAACTTGTACCGTAACGCGACTACAAACGCACTGCACAGACACAAAAGTAGACTTCTAACAAGGCTTAAATGTTTGTACCGGAGATTTATTGACCCAAACAATCTGGAGGTTAGGACATTGAAGTCGTCGATAAAAAACGTAAACAAATTAATCAAAGAAAACTATCGATTAAACATTAATTTGTACTGGGACAAGAAAATTCGGGCCATTAATTCTAGTGACCCGAGTATGTTTCCGCAAATTAAGAAGATCGTTAGGAGGAATGATGAAAACGACCTTCCTTGTCTTAAGCTTCAGAGGACGACAGAGAACAGAGATGTACTTCTGACAGCAGGAATAGATCCAGGAGACGCCGTCTTGGACGCTGACTTCTTTGTTGTCGAAGATCCGCAGGAGAAAGCAGAGGCCGTGGGGGCTGCTTTCCAGCAAGTCTACAAGGTGAATCCTAGCATTCGCCCTAATCACGACCTGGAGAATAGAGCCCTGCAGCACCACTTCTACCTGCGTAACGACATAACGCAGTGGCGATCCGAGAACCTCGGTTTTACCAGGTTCAATGACGAAAACGTGGCAAATGCCATCATCGCCGGGCAAAACGGGACTAACACCCTTTTAGTCACGAAGATGGAGCTCCAGCACATCTTCGATACATTAAAGAAAAAGAAGTCAGGTGTCGATGGTATACCCAACATTGTACTACGACATTTACCTCAGGAAGCTGTGGACATTTATACCACTCTGTTTAACAACGTTCTCAATAATGCATATTATCCGGTCCGTTGGAAAACAGCTGTGGTACATCCTCTCCCGAAAAAGGGAAAGGACAACTCCAATCCGGCGAATCTCCGGTCGATAAGTCTGCTGCCAAGTATCAGTAAGGTATTCGAGAAGGTTATAAATAGAGCTCTGTCCAAGTGGGCTGAGAACAACAAAATAATTCCGGATAATCTGTTCGGCTTTAAGGCGGGACATGACACTATTCATGCTGTGTCTAAGCTTGTTTCTGATAGCGCCTTCGAAGAAAGTTAATTGAAATTTGCTTGCCACCATGCATAATGGCGTTATGTACTTGATCAATAAGCAAAGACGTAAGTTTACTTTCCTTAGGCAAAATGATAGGAAACCGCTCAGACATAGTCAATAGGACATTTTTTAATCTGCCATTCAATCGCACGATGTCAGTATCGTCAATCATTGGATTAAGTTTCATTAGCTTGCTCTTTGAGCTGACAGGTTTACTCTGTAGGAGACAAGAAATTTCATTAGTAAAATGTATTCTTTGAACATACCTTATCCAAAACTGTAAGGCAACTCGTCGCTCAGAAGCTGTGCACCAGGATGAGGTAGCATGTGGTTGTTTTAGTTTGATGGCAATATAGCGATAGCACCAGCATGTTATACCAATTAAAGTGTTGATGTCAGAGTATTTGTAGAGAAGACCCAGTGCCATCTTATCCTCTGTTAACTTGGACGGGATATGAGTAGCAAAAAGTGTTGTCACCTCCTGTACATCACTGACGTCAAATTTTTGCTCAGGCCATCCTCCTTCATCTTTTTGTAGCCATGTTGGACCAGACCACCATAAGTCAAGACTATGTAGCTGAGAAGGGTAGACGCCAGGAGAGGCTACGTCAGCTGGATTGCTTTTAGTTGGCACATACCTCCAGCAGTCGATAGTTGTCAGCTCTTGGATTTTGGTGATTCGGTTCGCCACATACTGTTTATGTTTTCCTGGGTTTGATCGAATCCAGCTCAGAGCTGTCTTCGAGTCTAACCAGCAATAGGTGATGATGGATGGCAATTGTAAGGTGTCAAGAACTTTGGACGCAACTTTTGAAGCAAGAAGTGCACCATTGAGTTCTAAGCAGGGAACGGTAATTTTCTTCAAAGGTGCCACTTTAGTTTTTGCCATAAGAAGTGACACTCTATATTCAACATCAGATGTTTTCACTCGTAGGTAAGAGACAGCAGCATAAGCAGAAGTAGACGTATCGGAAAAAACATGTAGTTGGTAACTTGAGGCATTTGCAGACGAGAATATCCACCTAGATAGACCATCATTCCCAAGGAGCGGTGCCTATCTGGATCTTTTGCTAATGTACACAAGACTGATAATAACTGACACTGTGGGTCAAAGACCAAGAAACTGTTTACGGACGATCGAGTACGACAGTGACCACTGCGGACTCGCCGCCGTAATACGGCTTCCAAACGAGCTTGTGGAGTTGGAGGAGTACGTGCCGGTGCATTCTTACAATTATAGTAAGACTCACTGGCCGCGCTTCACCAACGCTTTAGCGAGAGAACTTCGGTCTAGAAACATATCCCCACCAATCGACAGGAATCTGACAAATACCGAGATTGACGGATATTTACAACAAATGGACGAGACAATCCAACGAACCATGGAAAGAACTATACCGAAATACAAGGAACGAGACAATACGAACTTGTACCGTAACGCGACTACAAACGCACTGCACAGACACAAAAGTAGACTTCTAACAAGGCTTAAATGTTTGTACCGGAGATTTATTGACCCAAACAATCTGGAGGTTAGGACATTGAAGTCGTCGATAAAAAACGTAAACAAATTAATCAAAGAAAACTATCGATTAAACATTAATTTGTACTGGGACAAGAAAATTCGGGCCATTAATTCTAGTGACCCGAGTATGTTTCCGCAAATTAAGAAGATCGTTAGGAGGAATGATGAAAACGACCTTCCTTGTCTTAAGCTTCAGAGGACGACAGAGAACAGAGATGTACTTCTGACAGCAGGAATAGATCCAGGAGACGCCGTCTTGGACGATGACTTCTTTGTTGTCGAAGATCCGCAGGAGAAAGCAGAGGCCGTGGGGGCTGCTTTCCAGCAAGTCTACAAGGTGAATCCTAGCATTCGCCCTAATCACGACCTGGAGAATAGAGCCCTGCAGCACCACTTCTACCTGCGTAACGACATAACGCAGTGGCGATCCGAGAACCTCGGTTTTACCAGGTTCAATGACGAAAACGTGGCAAATGCCATCATCGCCGGGCAAAACGGGACTAACACCCTTTTAGTCACGAAGATAGAGCTCCAGCACATCTTCGATACATTAAAGAAAAAGAAGTCAGGTGTCGATGGTATACCCAACATTGTACTACGACATTTACCTCAGGAAGCTGTGGACATTTATACCACTCTGTTTAACAACGTTCTCAATAATGCATATTATCCGGTCCGTTGGAAAACAGCTGTGGTACATCCTCTCCCGAAAAAGGGAAAGGACAACTCCAATCCGGCGAATCTCCGGTCGATAAGTCTGCTGCCAAGTATCAGTAAGGTATTCGAGAAGGTTATAAATAGAGCTCTGTCCAAGTGGGCTGAGAACAACAAAATAATTCCGGATAATCAGTTCGGCTTTAAGGCGGGACATGACACTATTCATGCTGTGTCTAAGCTTGTTTCTGATATCCAGTGGAACAAATCTAAAAGACAATGTACGGGTGCTTGTCTGGTTGACTTGGAGAAGGCCTTCGACACCGTATGGTTAGAGGGTCTGCTCTAAAGTTGTACAGACTTGGCATAAGTAAACCACTGTTGTATATGCTTTATGACATGCTTAATGGTAGACGGTTTATTGTCAAAATTGGCAATATAACATCTACCAAAATCTTTGATATTAAAAATGGTCTTCAACAGGGAGCGGTTAACTCGCCGATCTTATTCAGCATTTACACCAGTGATCTGATAGCAAGTCTGACTCAGGCAATAGCGTACGCCGACGACCTTATTGCGTACAGAACGGCCCCAAAAATTGAGGTTATCAAGACACTTTTGCAGGGTGACTTCGACAAGATTCAGCAATATTGCGATGACTGGAAGTTGAAAATCAACATTCAGAAATGCGAAACTATTCTGTTCAAGACTCCGCTGTATGGAGCCTCAAGGGATACGAGAAAGAACTGGAAAAATCTAGTGATCGTTGGACCAAATCGACAGCCACTGGCGAATAAAAGTGTAGTAAGGTACCTTGGCATCTGGTTGGATCAGTACTTGTATTTCGACAGACATATGAGTGCTGCTCTGGCCAGAGCTAGGGGAGCCTTTGCCCTGACAAAACGGTTGTTTTTTAGCAGCCGTTTTGACAGCAGGGTGAAGGTGATTTGCTACATGGCCCTTATCCGGCCGATAATTGCCTATGGGTGCCCGGTATGGTTCAACGTTGCCCCATCTCAAATGGAAAAGATTCGGTTGTTTGAGAGACAATGTCTACGACGTTGCCTTGGATTACACAGAACACCAGAGTCGGAGTACAAACATTACTATTCCGACCAGGTTCTATACAACAGAGCCAACATAAACAGAATAGATAATTTCTTGGTGAAGCTTGGTAGGGGTCACATTGCGAGAGCAATACCGTCGAGTAACAGCTTAATTTTTGGGGCTTACTACCCCAACAATGAGTACTACAAAAGTGCACGTTTAAGTGGCAACATTCCGCCCGAAGCTTTTCTCTATTTAGACAATCGAGGGCTGATACAGGATAGGGAGGCGGTTCCGCCTGACTGTAGATAGGCGACTCCCTTACAGTCAAAACGTCCTCACACTGGACGAAGCCGAGTGCCTTCGGTTCAGTAGGACTGTTTCCGATAGGGACCGAAGAGATAGGGTGAGGCAGGAGAACCAGTTTTGGTGGCTTCAAATTGAGAATGTCATTTAAAGTTGTCTAGGGCGTTTGGTCTTGGCCGGCTTACATAGGTTTAAGGATTATGTTAGGGACAGTCAGGGTGGCACCAAAAAAAATTATATTAAAAAAAAAAACACAAAAAAAAAACACAAAAAAAAGCTTACTGTGGCTGTTCTAATTTTTAAGTAGTTGTTTAAACACAGAAAATAGAACGATGACAATTAAATAATACAAGTCGCGGTTGCTGAGTTGACTCACATTTCTCATATTTCAAAATAATATAATTCAACAACCGCGCGCGTGGTATTCCGGACATCGTTTAGCATTAAGTAAAAGTAAGCAAATTTATTTATTTTTATTTGTTGTTATTATATAGGTCAATACAAAATTATTGTACTAAGCAAAATGTACAATTATGCAATAATTTCGTGTTGAGGTATTATGACATAGCTGTAGAGTTAAGAATAGTATATAAGGAATCAATATAATAAATTTGTTATCTTCTTTCTGTGACAACCAAGTATAACGGTGTTATTATTTAAATTTTGATTTCGCTTAAATTTGAACTAGCGGAAATTCAACATTCACGAATTCCGATAAGATATTGTGGTGCATCACTTCAACTATCTTCTGTCATCAAGGTGCATCACTTTGACTGACAAGTACTTCGGTACATTTTATGGTGACCCCGACGTGATCTGAAATTCTGCTTAGTTCAATCATCCTAAATCATTAAAAGATCGTTTTCACTATAAAGATCATCAACAAATTCAACAAAAACATTAATTCATTCGACATCCAAACATGGATGAATTGGCCAGCAAGCAACAAGCCACAGGGAATGAGATCCAGCGGATCATTGACAATTTTAAGAAGGATCCGGCTGCAAGAAAGACACTACAATATTTCGAAGAGCGCCTTCGACGACTGGAAGGTGAATGGGAGAAGTTCGATGTCACAGACAGTGACATTCGAAATTGTTTCCCGCCGCAGTTGGACCACCCGTACTTCACCAAGGGGTACTATGACGTAGTCAAAACTGCATATTGTGAATACAAGGACATATTCACCGAAAAAATCGTTCAGATAGAGCGAGCAGCAAAGGGCGAGAAGGAGAAGGCAGAGCAATCCCGTCTCCAGTCGCAAGACCACAAAACTGATAGAAGTAGTCCAATTCATCGCCGACAACAATATCAAATAGAGATGCTGCGTCGCAAACTAGCGAATAGTGATGGCATGGATGGTTCCAAACAGTTTTGGAACCTCCGAAGGTCCACAATCCTACAGCATTGGACGCGTATTCAGGCGGCCCACATGAGCATGATTGAGGATGACCAAGTAACACCAGGGGACGAAACAACCTACATTGAGATCGAAGAGGCAGTAGAAAGGGCCCTCATACAATGTGCGCAAGAAGTGGAAGGCCCCGTTACGCAACAAGGCCAACACAACACAGAAAGTCAGTCGCAATTCAAATTGCCCAAGGTATCGTTACCGAAGTTTGACGGTGATTATCTTGCTTGGCGACAGTTTTATGATCTATTTACACAAATGATCGACAACCAAGATATGCCACAGTGTCAGAAAATGTGGTATTTAAAGGGAAATCTAACCGGGGAGGCTGAGAAGATGATTCGTCATCTCCCCCTAACTGATGACAGTTATTCCTCAGCATGGAAAATGCTGCAGGATAGATACAACAATGAGAGGCTACTAACAACTACCATTTTTAACAGATTGTTGCAACAACCAAACCAAGTCAACGAATCTGCCAGCAGCATCAAGGCACTTCATGACACAACAATCGAGTGCATGCAAGGATTGAAAAATCTTGGAATCGATACCAAGAGCTGGGATCCTCTCATTGTACATCTATTAATTCAAAAAATAGACAAGAATACACATGGTCTATACGAGCAATCCATAAACAAGCCAAGATCACTTCCAGTATTGAGTGAATTTCTTCAATTCCTGGAAACACGTTTCTATTCATTAGAGACTCTTGGCAGGAAGGGGCATCGTATAGAAGAACGCAAATCAGTTGCAAGATCACTTACATCAGTGGCAGCGAACCAAACAACATCGACAACATGCCCATGTTGCAACAACAATGATCATAAATTATATGCCTGTACAAAATTTTTGCAACTTACACCAGAAGAACGTCAAGCAGCTGTCAGCAAATTTCAAAGATGCCGAAATTGCCTTAGTCCTGGACATAAGGCATTCAATTGTTCATCACGAAGATGTACAAGATGCTCCGGAAGACATAACACCCTATTACACATAGAAAGAATAGCAAAAAACAAACCTAGACAGTCTTTACAGAAGGAAGCATCAACATCGGCAACCGCATCAGCTCCAGCCAAATCCACACCAACTGAGCAAACATCAGTTGCAGCAGTAGCTCCAATTAATTCCATATCAGCAGAAGCTCCGAAGGAAAGAGGTTATGTTTTCCTTAGCACGGTCCTTGTAAATATAATCGATAGTGAAGGCACTACCGTGAACTGTCGAGCGCTGCTTGACTCCGGATCTCAGCTAAATTTTATAACCGACAAGTTATCAAAAAGGTTGAGAATCCAAGAATTCGCAGACACAATGCGCATTCTTGGAATTGGAGAAGGCACAAGACACGCCAACAAAAGAGTCAATTTGACCCTGAAATCGAGAACATCAGATTTTACTACAAACTTAGAAGCATTCATATTAAAAGAAATCACACCAAATCAACCAACAAGGCGATTCAACATAGCATCTTGGCACATACCAACCGAGATCAGTTTAGCAGATCCGCATTTCAACAAACCCGGACCAATAGATATCCTCCTGGGTGCAGAACTTTATCATCAACTGCTAACGATGGGACAGATCAACGTGGGAAAAGGTTATCCAATTCTTCAGAATACTCAGTTGGCTTGGATAGTGTCTGGAAAATTGGAGGGGGTACCACCACAATCAGCAATATGTGGAATCTCGATCGAAGAAGAGCTCCACACGAACATGGAAAGGTTTTGGAAGGTCGAAGAAGCCCAATCATCAATAAGGGCATTCACGAGTGACGAACAAAAATGTGAAACTCACTTTGAAAATAATACCATAAGAAATATAGAAGGCAGATTTATTGTACGACTTCCATTTAAAGCCGACAAGGCGGAACTAGGAAAATCAAGGGAACTTGCACTTCAACGTTTCCATTCTTTGGAAAAGAGGCTGTCAAAGCAAGAAGCACTAAAGGCACAATACATCAAGTTTATGACCGAATACATTCAATTAGGGCACATGCAAAAGATTGACTTCTGCAATCTTCATGGGGTCCATTATTTTCTGCCTCACCACTGTGTTCTACGTCCCGAAAGCACAACGACAAAACTTCGAGTGGTATTCGATGCATCGGCCAAAACGTCAACGAACGTATCCCTAAACGATATACTATTGAACGGACCAACTGTACAAGATGAACTGCTAACTACATTACTTCGATTTCGCATTCACCGATATGTCTTCACTGCCGACATTGAAAAAATGTATCGACAAATACTCATAAACCCAAGTGATAGACGCTTTCAATTAATATTTTGGCGCGATCATCCAGCCGATAAACTAGAAGTGTACCAACTTAATACCGTTACATATGGGACAACGTCAGCCCCATATCTTGCAACCAAATGTTTGCAGAAGTTAGCATCCGAGGAAAAAGCTCTATATCCCCTGGGAGCAGATGCTCTTAGATCAAACTTCTACGTTGATGATGTGATGACAGGTGGCGATAATCTCTTTCAAACCATTGAGATGAGGAATCAGCTTATTGCTCTCTTGAAATCAGCTGGATTCACACTGCGCAAATGGGGAGCCAATGATCCCAGATTGCTGAAGGACATCCCCAAGGAGGACATTGCTCTCCAATTAGATCTTGACATGGACAACAAGTCTCAACTGAAAACTCTTGGCCAAGGTTGGGTTCCGAAAACCGATGCATTCGTGGCTATTATCCACCCACACAACACCAAGATTATAAGTAAGCGAATAGCTCTTTCGGACATCTCCCAACTATTTGACCCACTTGGTGTCCTGGGACCTGTGGTCATAACAGCAAAGATCTTCCTACAAAAACTCTGGACATGTGGTTTCGATTGGGACACACCCCTCCCCAAAGAGTTGCAGTGCGAATGGCTCAGATTCAGAACAAGTTTAGACCATTTGAAGGATCTGAAATTTGACCGGCATGTCTTTGCACACAGAACACCAAGAAATGTTCAACTCCACACCTTCGCCGATGCATCAGAGAAGGCATATGGAGCAGCCGTTTATATAAGAGCGAACAACGAGGATTACTGTAAGATTACTGTGTGCTAAGTCCAGAGTTGCTCCAATTAAGAAATTGACCATTCCTCGATTAGAACTATGTGCCGCAACACTAGCAGCCGAATTAGTGAGTCGAATTCAAAAGGATTTGCATCTTGAGTCGTGTCCAACTTTCATGTGGACCGATTCCGAAATAGTCCTTGGATGGATCAATTCGTCATCATCATCGTTTCATACCTTCGTTGCAAATAGAATTTCATCAATCCAAAACGTGACGTCGGTTGAATCATGGAGACACGTACGTTCCAAAGACAATCCAGCTGACCTACTATCACGTGGAATAGCAGCTGAAAATTTCATCACATGCAACTTATGGTTCTACGGACCTTTCTTCCTACATGGAGCAGAGGCATCATGGCCAGGTCCCTATACTAAGGCCCCAGATTGCAATCTCGAAAGAAGAGAAACAAGACAAGTTCTTTCCACTGTAGAGCAGCCCGTTCCCTGCTTTATTTATTCAATTGATCATCAGAATGATTTTAGACGACTGCAGCGCGTCACGGCATATATCCTTCGCTACTTTCATAATCTAAAGGCAAAAAGAAAATTGGAAGTAGTACTCAAATCAGGCCCTCTCAGGCCAACAGAACTTTACAAGGCAGAAATCGCAATAGTAAAGCAAATGCAAGAAGAAGAATTCAAAGACGACATCAAGCATCTTCAGCAACACTCAGAAACGTCTAAGGGAAGTCCAATCACCAGTCTAACCCCGTTCATCGATGAAGAAGGAGCCTTGCGAGTCGGTGGTCGTCTGGAAGCATCATCGTTATCATATGAGGCTAAACATCCATTACTCCTCCCATATTCTCATCCGTTTTCAAGAATGCTAATGCAAGCTTGTCATAAGGAAAATTTACATTGTGGTCCTCAGGCACTTTTGGCATCAATGAAGCAGAGATTTTGGCCAATCAAGGGAAAGGCACTTGCTAGATCTGTTGTCCAAAAATGTGTAAGATGTACAAGAGCCAAACCGAAATTACTTACACAATTGATGGGCAATCTTCCATCACATAGAATACAGCCAGCCCGACCATTTTTAAACTCTGGGGTAGACTTCTGTGGTCCGATAAAAACACACTACAAGGTCAGAGGAAAACATCCTCAGAAGACATACATCGCTGTATTCTGCTGCTTCGCTACGAAAGCAGTACATTTGGAATTGGTAACTGACTTGTCAACCAATGGCTTCATTGCTGCGATCAAGAGGTTTATCGGTAGACGAGGAATATGTCACCACATATATTGCGACAACGCCACTAATTTCGTAGGGGCCAACAACCAGCTTCAAGAGTTGACAGCTCACATTTACACTCAAGAAGCTCAAGACAAAATACAAAATTCGTTTTCATCTAAGGGATTGGAATTCCATTTTATACCTCCACGAGCACCACATTTTGGAGGACTCTGGGAAGCGGCCGTGAAATCAGCGAAATATCACCTACATCGATGTTTGGGGGCTGCGTCTCTCACCTACGAAGAACTCGAGACTGTGGTTATAGAAATTGAAGCCATTCTCAATTCCAGACCACTCACCTCAATGTCAAATGATCCCAACGATCTCACAGCTCTAACCCCGGGCCACTTCATCATCGGCGAACCACTCAACAATCCAACAGACGTTACAGCATATCCGCCCAAAATCAACCTATCAAATCAGCTAAAAATGATATCAAATATTAAAAATGACTTTTGGAAAAGATGGCACTCGGAATATTTAAATGAACTCCAACAGAGACATAAATGGCAGCGAAAGGTTAAGAATTTACTGCCAGGCACAATGGTCATCATTAAAGAAGACAATTGCCCAGTAATGAGATGGCCACTCGGCAGAATCATTCAAACATTCCCCGGATCCGATGGATTAGTAAGAGTTGCTGAGATCCAGACTGCATCAAGTGTTCTACGCCGTCCAATACACAGACTGGCTCCTCTCCCCATCCAAACGGACAATCTCGAAGAAAATGAAATTCAACAAGTATCAACACTCACAACCACACCAACGAACTCTATTGAGGAACAAGAAGAAGGCGAAATTATTGAAGAGGATGAGGAGCATAGAGGACCGCCGAGAAAGAAAAGATGCAACTCTCTCAGCACATTAAATTTAATGATCATAGCGTCAATTTTGCTACCAATGATCATTGGCGGCGAGGTTCATGTAGCCCCATTCAATAATAATCCTGGAATTCACTTTGAAAATTTGGGGACATCACACATTATGTCTGACCAATGGGATTTAGTTGTGTATTATGATCTTCATTCCTACTGGAAGGAGTTGAAATGGCTCAACATCGGCCACACTAAACTGAAAGAATTTTGCACAAAGGTGACACCAAACGAGTCTTGCTTGAATTTTCTTCAACAATTTCAACACTTGTTAAATGAAATCAATGACAAAGATAGTCTATTAGAAGAAAACGTATATCGAACAAAACGGGGCGCGATCAACATTGTGGGGAATCTGGCAAATTCATTATTCGGAGTCTTAGATTCAGAATATGCTAAGCACATGTCCGAAACTATATCAAACATCCACCAAAACGAAGACCACCTGCTAAGGCTAATGAAGAATCAGACATCCATAATAAATTCGACAGCCAATGTCATACGGGTCAACGATGAAAGACAAAATAAACGATTTCAGCTAGTCGAAACAGAGCTCAGTTCAATAATTAGTCAGATCAATCGAACAAATGACCTCGACTATCAACTAAGGATTACTCAACTCATGCTTATACATTCGATGCAATTATTCATGACAGCAACCAATTTGCAAAAGGTACAAACACTGTTAGTGGAATTGATCACCGACGTGCACCATGGGCAAATAAGTGCAAACCTCATACAACCAAGCCAATTGCGAAAAGAACTAGACAACATCAGAGCTCATTTGCCATCAACTCTACGTCTTCCAGAACTTCATGAAAATATATCAATTCTATACAAACTAATGAATGCAGAAGGACGCATCGTTGGATCAAATCTAATTTTCAAGCTGTCACTCCCATTATTCAGAACGGACTATTACGACTTATTCAGCATAATCCCAGTGCCAAGTTTAGTCAACACTTCGTTCATTGCCGTAAGACCTAACTCAGATTACATAATCATAAATTTGGATCGAACTCAATACTATACATTAAACGAAGACGAACTTAAAACTTGTACAACAATTGTAAAAAATGAAATAATGTGTCACCAAAGGCATCCGCTCTACCAAAAGGGATCCAATGCAAGTCGTTGCGAATTCAATTTCATGAATCAACTTTTTGATCACACCTGCTGCCAATTCGAAAGCTTCACGGATGATCAATACTGGAAGGAATTACATCAGCCAAATCACTGGATCTACTCTGTGCAAAGGCCATCAACAATTAACGTCGTCTGCGCAAGGAATTTGACGCAAGTGTCCTTAAAGGATGCTGGAATAATAACCATTCCATCGGGATGCAGTATCAAAACTGACCGATTCACCATTCAAGGTCACAACATGTTCAAAAGTAGTGCAACAAGCTCATATATCCCGTCACACAACCTATCGGACATGATAAGCCAATTACCACAGTCAACTCAACTCATTATTCACCATCCAATCCAAGTAGTACAAGAAACAAACAACCTGAAAATTCTACAAAGAGAAATTCAGCAACAACAACTTGAAGAAACTCTCATGGAATTTAAGAACAACGACACCCATCAATTGTTTCTAAGCCTTGCAGCTATCATTTTCACACTAGGCATCAGTTTGCACATTATCTGGAGATGTGCATGCCGCCGAATATTTTACCCAAGGAATTCCCAATCGTCGACGATGACATCACCAACCCAAGAAGCCTTTACACTACACGTTTGAACAGAGTTCAAGGTGGGGAGTATGTTTAAACACAGAAAATAGAACGATGACAATTAAATAATACAAGTCGCGGTTGCTGAGTTGACTCACATTTCTCATATTTCAAAATAATATAATTCAACAACCGCGCGCGTGGTATTCCGGACATCGTTTAGCATTAAGTAAAAGTAAGCAAATTTATTTATTTTTATTTGTTGTTATTATATAGGTCAATACAAAATTATTGTACTAAGCAAAATGTACAATTATGCAATAATTTCGTGTTGAGGTATTATGACATAGCTGTAGAGTTAAGAATAGTATATAAGGAATCAATATAATAAATTTGTTATCTTCTTTCTGTGACAACCAAGTATAACGGTGTTATTATTTAAATTTTGATTTCGCTTAAATTTGAACTAGCGGAAATTCAACATTCACGAATTCCGATAAGATATTGTGGTGCATCACTTCAACTATCTTCTGTCATCAAGGTGCATCACTTTGACTGACAAGTACTTCGGTACAGTAGTTTTAAATAGTTTTAAGTAGTATTAAGTAGTTTTAAGTATTTTTAAGTAGTATTATTGGTTTTGGTTAGTTTAAAGTAGCTTAAGTATTATAATGGGTTTCGTTTTTTTTTTTTTTTTTAAGTTTTAAGTTTTATATAAAATAAAAAATAATGATAAAGATACCAAGTTTTCTTTTAAATTTTTTTTGGTTTTAGATTAAGTTCTTGTTATTTAGTATTAAAATTGTTCTTAGGCCGAAAGGCAGAAGATATAAGATAATGGATTAACTTAGAGCACCCGCATAGGGCCAGTAAGATATTTTTTAAGTTTTTGAAATTTAAGCTAGTTTTTTTAAGAATTTTTGTCTAGCTTTAAGTTAGCTTTAAGATTTTGATAAAATAAAAAAAAAAAAAAAATATCCACCTAGAAACCTTGATGTTCTCTATCGATGGGAGCTCTTCTCGAAATTGGATCCAGTTCTTTTGATGAGGTTCTGGAAGTGGATCATCCCAAGATATACCAGAAATCCAAAGTTGTTTTGACATAATTTTCCCTGTAATCACGACTGGAGCCAGTAGACATGTTGGATCATAGATTTTCGCCACATCGGAGAGCTGTTGGCGTTTGGTGATTGCTGCTGAAAGTTTTGTGATGTTCACTTTGTAACCTATGCAATCAGTTTGACAAAACCAATAGATCCCAAGCGCCTTGGTTTCACGATCCAAATTAAGATCGCAACACTGTTCAGTCAACTTATCGTGCACGCTTATTCCTTGTAGAAACTCGGTAGAATTTGAGTTCCATTTTCGGAGCAGGAAACCTCCCCGCTGTAGTAAGTTCTGCAGTTCGAGCTGTAATTGTTGAGCTGCCTCAACAGAGTCGGCACCGTGGAGACAGTCATCCATATAAAATGACTCACGAAGTACCTTAGCAGCTTGAGGGAAATCAGGCTCTTCATCGTTGGCCAGAGTATGGAGAACTTTAATGGTGACATACGGAGAGCAGTTTAAACCTAAGGTGACAGTAAGCAATCTGTAGACAGCTGGTCGTCCTTCTTCATCTTTCCATATGATTCTCTGCATATCCGCATCGTCTCCTTGCACCAGTATTTGTCTATAGCATTTCTCAATATCTGCCATAAATCCAATTCGATGAGTTCGCCATTCCAGGATAATCGCTGACAATTCACTTTGTAGTTTGGGACCTACATGAAGACAATCATTAAGTGTTTTACCTGATTTATACTTCCTGGATGCGTTGAAGACAATTCTCAATTTCTATAATTTTTATTGTACTATTCGTACAAGAATGTCAGCTTGTTAGACTTGACCATTCCCTTTAATTTCATTGAATGTTTTTGAACAACAACAACAACTTAAAGGTGCTACCACTCATTGTTTTTGGCTGGAGATATAGCTATTTCGTGCTTTGCCACTTTTGCACTCATCAGTCTCCTTTTTTGTGGTGCTGAGCTTTAATCCAATTTTATTTGAAAAACTTTTTATGCACAACATAGGATTCGAACCCACGCATATCAGATTTGCTCAGTCTTAGAAGTCGTGTGCACGACGCACTCCACTACTTTAGACCACTGACGTCACAGGTCGAGATGTGCTAATTGTTTATCAAATGCATTTGAAACATCAACCTTTTTATAAGCTCCTTTAAGTATGCTGTTTTGTTCCGCCTCCGTTTTTCTCCATACCTTATTTGATAGACTTACAATTCGTAGTACGTATCAAAGGGGGAGAGGTTGGAAGATCGGTAACGAACCAGACTATTAAGTTATTATTGTTATTATTTTTATTGTACTATTCGTACTAGAATGTCAGCTTGTTAGACTTGACCATTCCTTTTAATTTCATTGAATGTTTTTGAACAACAACAACAACTTAAAGGTGCTACCACTCATTGTTTTTGGCTGGAGATATAGCTATTTCGTACTTTGCCACTTTTGCACTCATCAGTCTTGACTTTCACCACCACTGAATCTATTCTATTTGAGTATTATTACACCAGCCTTTAAAATCACTTTTTTTTTTCTAGTTTAGTTTAAACCAAATTCAAACCAAAATTTATTTAGTTTAACACAAACAAAATTATTTTTAGAGAACTTGATTTTACACTTTAATTTTTACTCTACTTTAATTAAAAATTTGAAGAATATGTATTTAATATTATTTTCAGGTAAAAAAAAAATGATTAAGTTCTTCTTTCTTATAGTTATCACTCTATTCACTTCTTCCTTTAACTTTCTTTCTGGACACCTTTTCTTTTGTACTTGTACGACTACCTTTCTTCTCTCTTCGAGGGATATCTATATATATCTACTGTCTGAAGATATAAAATACCCTCTTAGATTATGGTCTTTGTACCTTCGAAGTTGGTTCCTTTGTCCTGGACAAAGGAATACTCCTACTATATGGAATATCCTTGTCCAAAGTCAAAATTTGCAGAGCTAAAGGAGGAAGCAAAAAAAAATCGCAGAGGCTCAGGCTTCTGCTAATGATCTTTCTGTCCTTTGGAGAACCTGACCTGAACCTCTGCTTGTTAAATATATATATGTATATAATGGGTGATTTTTTTGAGGTTAGGATTTTCATGCATTAGTATTTGACAGATCACGCGGGATTTCAGACATGGTGTCAAAGAGAAAGATGCTCAGTGTGCTTTGACATTTCATCATGAATAGACTTACTAACGAGCAACGCTTGCAAATCATTGAATTTTATTAGCAAAATCAGTGTTCGGTTCGAAATGTGTGTTGGCAGAAAATCCGCTTTTTTATCGACAAATTTTGTTCAGCGATGAGGCTCATTTCTGGTTGAATGGCTACGTAAATAAGCAAAATTGCCGCATTTGGAGTGAAGAGCAACCAGAAGCCGTTCAAGAACTGCCCATGCATCCCGAAAAATGCACTGTTTGGTGTGGTTTGTACGCTGGTGGAATCATTGGACCGTATTTTTTCAAAGATGCTGTTGGACGCAACGTTACGGTGAATGGCGATCGCTATCGTTCAATGCTAACAAACTTTTTGTTGCCAAAAATGGAAGAACTGAACTTGGTTGACATGTGGTTTCAACAAGATGGCGCTACATGCCACACAGCTCGCGATTCTATGGCCATTTTGAGGGAAAACTTCGGAGAACAATTCATCTCAAGGAATGGACCGGTAAGTTGGCCACCATTCCTTTTAATTTTGTTACGTGGCCATATTAATTAATGTATAGGGATATACCTATAGCCGGCGCGGCTGCGCGACGGCGACGACACCGTCCACCATCCCATCGATGACGATTTGGTAGTTGGCGGAAATATACTAGTCCATCCCTAATCCATGGCTGGTCAACGACAGAATGAGTCCATAGACTTCTGATTTAAGATTATATTCTGAAAAGAAAAGATAAATTTAGTCAAGAAAATAATAAGAATATATTACCAATGCAAAGTGATGAAATTGTTTTGCCGGGATTCAATTGCTTTAGCATTCGAATTTTTACAACACAAATTCATCACTCTACATAGTTACTACTTACCTTAGTTATATAAAAAACTATTAAGCAGCATCTGAAAAAGAAATAAGAATAATAAAAATATAATTAATGTTACTAGGAATTAGTTTAATTTAGTAAGTAATACTCACCAAAATAATTTCTGTGCCTCTAGACTCGTCCATGTTTGTTTTGATTTTGTTTTGACAATTACCATATAGGTATCCTAGCTAATTGTTTCGGTCTGCGCATGTAAAAGTAGCTTTGTCTTGTTTTCACTCAAGGGATAAGGGGGTAGACAAATTACTACTAGCGCATGCGCAGGAATGTATTATACAAGATTGTTCATCCACCAAATGAACTTAAATGAATTTTTCAGTGGTTTAAGTATAAGATATATACAGGATGAGATGAAAAGTTATTTAAATAAATAGTTTACGATATTAGATTGATAGGAAAAAGATTAGATTAAGTAGTTAAGATAAATAATAGGATTAGTTAGGAATTTAGGAATTAGATTGACATTAGGATAATAGAAGAGGAAATAGACTGATATAGAGGTATAAGACTGTATTAGTTGTATATATGTGTGTGTAAGATTTCTTGGACGTGGATAAGGGGGTTATATTATCTGTGATAGGGATAGAAAATAATTGTGGGTGGAAAATAGTGATCTCACTCAGAGGTAGTGGTAACTATTTACTTAGTTAATAGGAGAAGGCTAGGAACTAGCCGAAGGGATTGTATGGTCATTCTTACGTTGAATTGCTTAAGAAATAGAAGTATTAACGGCCAGTGATTGTGACCAACAGTTTTTTTTGAATTTAAAATAGAATTTAAAATAGAAAAACAATTCTATTAAAAGTAAGAAGTTTTTTTTTAAAGTGAAAGGATTGAATTGGAAAAATAGATAAGATTTCTTTGTTTCCGCTGAGCTAGATAGAAAATCTAGAAAAATTCTAGAAAGTTTGGTGGCGATTTGGATATATATACATATATATATTTAACAAGCAGAGGTTCAGGTCAGGTTCTCCAAAGGACAGAAAGATCATTAGCAGAAGCCTGAGCCTCTGCGATTTTTTTTTGCTTCCTCCTTCAGCTCTGCAAATTTTGACTTTGGACAAGGACATTCCATATAGTAGGAGTATTCCTTTGTCCAGGACAAAGGAACCAACTTCGAAGGTACAAAGACCATAATCTAAGAGGGTATTTTATATCTACAGACAGTAGATATATATAGATATCCCTCGAAGAGAGAAGAAAGGTAGTCGTACAAGTACAAAAGAAAAGGTGTCCAGAAAGAAAGTTAAAGGAAGAAGTGAATAGAGTGATAACTATAAGAAAGAAGAACTTAATCATTTTTTTTTTTACCTGAAAATAATATTAAATACATATTCTTCAAATTTTTAATTAAAGTAGAGTAAAAATTAAAGTGTAAAATCAAGTTCTCTAAAAATAATTTTGTTTGTGTTAAACTAACTAAATTTTGGTTTGAATTTGGTTTAAACTAAACTAGAAAAAAAAAAGTGATTTTAAAGGCTGGTGTAGTAATACTCAAATAGAATAGATTCAGTGGTGGTGAAAGTACTACCCCTGGTACTCTACGTGCTGCCGGCAGAACGACGAGGGACCAACAAAACTTTGAGTAATAACATTTTTTTTTGTGGATGAAAAATCTTAAAAAAGCCCCTAAGGTCAGTTTTTTTGTAAATTTTGATTTAAACCTTTTTTAGTTTTTTTATATATTTTCATTATTTTAATTTATTTTTTTTTTTATAAGATAAGAAAAGTGCGAGAACTCGATTGAGTTTTTTTTTGTTTGCCTAATGAATTTGAATTTGATAAATAAAATTACAATTTGAACTGGTTTTGAAATAAGAAAAAATGGTGTTCTAATTTAATAGCTAGTGGTGTGTGAAGGCTTGGTAGGGCCGTCCAGATGTGATTTTCAATCTTTTTTTTTTTGACATGACAGACTAACTTTCTGAGCGGACGAATTTGTGACTGGTTGAGTCATTTTAGGGGCTATTTCCACTACATTCGGCCATGGAAATAGCGAAGGAAGTATCTTCATGATACTTGGGCGGGTTGGCCAGACTTTCGTCAACAACATCAGACGAACGTTTTGGAATTCGGTGTGACGGTATTTGAGGGGGTAAGAAAGAGGTGCTTTAGGAAGAATAAGTTTACTTTTTTAGATTTTTTATATAGTTTTAGTAGGGTTTAGTTTTTTTTTCTTTCATTTATTTTACTTAATTTTTTTTTTACAATTTCTTTTTATTAATTTTTATTATTATTTTTGGTGAAGGGTTTTATTTTATTTTTTTTTATTATTAATTTTATTAGGTTAGTCATAGGTATTATTTTTTTTGGATTTATTTTAAACTTTATTTCGAAGCACCGATTTTGAATTCCTCTCAGATATCGTCAAAGTTCACAGGTTTGTGTCATTTTCATCTTTAATGTACCTTAGGCACGATTTAAAATTAATGTTTAGTCGAGCAGGAGGTGTACTGGAAGGTGGCAAGAACCACCCCACGCGACGAGCTGAGCCGTGCAACCACAAGCGTGCCGTAGCCTCTTCCAGTACTCCAAAGCATTCCCCCGTGGAGACCTGACTCCTAACAATGGCGCCCAACGAGACCTAACGGTTTTAGTATTTTTTTTCAACGATTACACAAACCTGGAACTGGTAACTTTTGATCTTGTCACAGATGGAAAATTTCTGTCCAAATCTATAGACCATGAGTCAGAGATTTTTGTGAGGAAGTTGTAAATCTGGGACAACATCAAAAGTTTGAACAAGGTCGTACCATTTCGAATCTCAGCTGTCCATAGAATTAGGTACAGCCAGATTCTTTGTGAGGTAGAGATTCGAAGTTCGAAAACCTTGTTCATGTGGAAGTTCATTTTAAACTCACAGCCAGCCATTGACTAGGCTATATGCCAGGAACTATGTAGTGGTTGTGGGTGAGAGATGAACTGAAGCAACCACTGAATTTCAAACGCACCAGTCACAAGACATAAGTACTTAAGGACACAACGAACGAACACCAATTCACAAATGGATAGGAAAACTTTGCCAACCTTCACACACCTAGCGTTTGCTAATATACATATACATAGTAAATATAAACAATACTTTGTTCTACAAATTACCTTTTTTTTATTGATATTTTGTTCATTACAAATTACATTTTTTTTTACAACTTACATTTTTTCTTTATTGATAATTTTTTTTTATTCATTTTATAACTTAATTTTTTTTACATTGAAAATCGTTTTTTTTTTTTATAATTATTTCTTTTTTTTTTATTGCTTATTTTTTTTTTATTACTTATACATCAATTTTCCTTTTTATGATCTTTATTTTTGAATTTTGTTTAAACAATAATTTTTTTTACTTTAATTTTTGCAATTTTTTTTTTTTATAATCTTTATTTTTGATTTTTTTTTTACAATAAGTTCTTTTTTTTTATACTTTAATTTTTGAATATTTTTTAAATTTTTCTTACAATACTTCTCACTTTTTAACTTTTTTTTGTTGGATAGGAGTTTGATAGTTCAAATTCAGAAAGAAAGGAAATAGTTGGTAAAAATGTCTGAAGGAAAAAAAGAAGGCTACAGGGACAGTTCCTAAAGTAACAGGGAAAAAGAGGGTCACACAATTTCGTTTCCGATTCTTTATTTCAATAAAAAAATATATTTTTGTGATCGCAGAAAATCACAATCAACAATTAAATAAAACGCATTTAATGTATTTTAAACTTAATATTATTTATTAAATCAAAGCTTCAGATCCCTTACCACTGGTGGGGGGAAATCTTAGGCTATACGTAGAATGACAACTGTGAACTGAACTCTCATTGATCGATGAAACCCTTTTTATACTTATAAAATGTTTACTTAAGCAAATCTATCTTCGGCTGAAGATCGTTTGCTTTCCTTTGTCTTTTAAAATTGCTGACACAAGAATTCTTTTAGAATTATTTAAGATGCTTTGGGCACACAAGTTACTGAAGGCAAAAAGTGCTGATATGGTATTTATAATATCGGATATCATCATCCGCTTATGAGATGAAATTATGAATCAATGTGTGAGCATTACATTTTGTTTATATAAAGATACTTTGTTATGATATTTATAATATCGGATATCATCATCCGCTATGAGATGAAATTATGAATCAATGTGTGAGCATTACATTTTGTTTATATAAAGATACTTTGTTATGATAGGGTGTTTAATATTATTACAAAGTTATGTGAGGGTGTTCTGATAATGTAACCCCTCCCCCCTTAAGTTTGATGCTCTCCTGAGTATCTATAATTCTATTTTCAATTTTAAATTTATGGGTTTCTCGACGTTTAAAATATAATAATAAAATTGCAATTATAATAATTATGATTGTTATACTAGTATATGATATAACATGTTTTATATTGTTTTGGTATCTTATTGCTTGCAATTCTTTCAAATTTTCAATTTGATTTATATGTATATCTTCTAATGTAACATTAATTTTTGTAATGTTTAATGTGTTATATAGTGGAATTATAATATTTTGTTTAAAATTTTCTTTTCGATTTATATATAAAGTTGCATTTATTTTAATGTTACAATCTTTAAAATGTACAAGGTTGTTCTTAATAATTTTATATTCAATATTGTTACAATATTCATTTAGACTTGTTTCTACTAAGTTTTTTGTTAATACAAGTCCATCTTCTAATTCTATTAATTCTTGATCTTTATTTGATCTTATCTTACAGTTTTCATATTTTGTTTTATATAGGTTTTGAATACATATTGGACTTTTCTTTAAATGTTTAAGATATTTAATTTCATTGTTTTCATATAATGTTTTGTTACAAATTATATAGTTGTATTTTGATATTTCGACTTCAAGTCCTTGATCGTTTGGTATAGGTAGAATCATTATGTTTTCACATTTATGTGTAAATACTGGTATTTTTAAAACAAAAACTAATTTGTTATTTCTAGTTAATAGGCTGCTCTCAATATATTTTAATTTATTAATGGTTATATTGAATCGTTCATTTTCTTCTTTAGTTAAGATATTTCTCCCTAGAATTCCTAATCTTGAAAAGACTACATTGTCTTGTAATTTTTCTATTTCATTGTTTAACAGCATTATATCTGTATTTATTTGTAATGATAATATGCTTTTAGCTAGATTTTCTTGTTTTATTTCTGTGGAATTAATAAAGTTTCTTAATATATACTGGTGTTTGTTTATACGGTCTGCCATTGTTTCTAATTCTGTTTGGAATTGCGTATTTATACCTATTTGTTTATTTAATTCTGTCATAGCATTCATATTGTTTTCTTCAATTATTTTTAAATGATTCTCAATCTCTAATCTTTCATCATTATCCATCACTCCAAAAAGAAAATGGAGTGCGTTACCTCCCATGTTTATTAATCCTCTCCTTTGTCTTGAATAAGGAAGTATGCTATGTAATTTGGATTTAGAATCTCCTAAAGCTTCTGTCATTAATCTTTTTAATCTTAAGTCTTGAAAATTGTTATAGCCTGTTTCTATAGAAAATTCAAGTTGTTTAATAATTTCATTGTAAGTTTCTAAATTAATTATATGGAGTATTTTATCATATTTTTCGATTAATTCGATGGGTTCTTGTTTTATAATTATATATCCTGCTTGATTATGAATTTCTTGTAATAAAAATTCTGATTTCACTATGGTAAAAGTGAATAATACAATTATAATTATGGTTTTCATTTTGGCTGTAAAGAGATTAAATTATTATTATCACTACTTTGATATTTATATTTTCTTTTGAAATGGGTTTTATGTAATTTTTTATTATTTGCATAATATTTATTATCAATTTTTTCTACTTTGGTCTTCTTATATTTTGCAGCTATCTTCTTTGCTGTTCTTACTACGTCAGCTTTTACGTAAACGTCTTTTTTTAAATCTGGTTCAATAAAATCTGCTTTATTTTGATTTCTTTTATTAATATTATTTTCTTTAACTGTTTGGATCCTTTTTCCTATCTCTTCTAAATCTTCTACTTTTATTTTGTTTTGAATAAAATCTATAGGTTTTCTTAATATTGTTGAATGGATTGTACAATTATATATACTAACTGCTTTTATTACTTTTTCTCTTAGGTTTAATATGTTCTTTTTCTCTTCTTGTGCATTATATATTCTTATATGTTCATTAAGTGTACCATGCACTCTTTCTACATCTGAATTTCCTGTCTTATGATTTGGGGTTATGAGTTTTATCTTAATTCCTTCTTCATTGCAATATTCTTTAAATGCTAGGCTATTAAACTCATTGTCGCAAACTATTTCTTGGGGTTTGCCTAATATAGAATTTCTAAGTTTAAGTTGCTCAATAATTTTATGAGTGTTTCTACTAGCTATGGGAAAGGCTGTCAAATGCTTAGTAAATTTATCTATAATTGTTAAAAAGTAAATATCTTTACTTGGAATATAAATGTCCATGTGTGTTAGCTCGTTTGGCTTAAGTGCAGTTTTGCTCATTTCAAATTTTATTTTTTCTGGACTTCTATCATGTTTTGCTGTTTGACATATAGTACAATTGTTAATGTATCTTCTTATTATTTCTCTTAATTTTGGAAAATAATATTCATTTTTAATTTCAAGATATGTTTCTTGTATTCCTCTGTGATTAAATTGTTCATGAATCCTTTGAATGAGATTCAACGCATCGTCTGTATTACTTAAATCTTTTAAAAGAGTAATGCATCTCAGTAATTTTAGCTTACTTTGATTGCTGTAAAGCTCAACATATTTTTCCTGAATTTTGCAAAATAAAGTATCACTTGGACAATATACTGCCACATTTCCGTGATCAGGTAAAAATTCCCTTAATGCTTCAGTAAAATATTCACCTATATCTTTTGATTTAATAGTGAGTCTTCTTATACCTTTGTATATATATTTTATATCTTTACCTTCATTGTCTGACTCTATAATTTCTATTTGATGCTTAAACATATTTGTAGGTAATTCTGAAATTCCTATGTGATCATTTCTTTCCTCTATTCCACTATGAATTGTGGCTAATGTTGAATCTTCATTTCTATTGACTGCGTTTACTTCGAGTCTACTAAGATAATCTGCTACGCGATTTTCTTTTCCTTTTAAATATTCGATATCAAAATCATATTCATTTAAACTTATTTTCCATCTTTGGAGTTTTGAGTTTGGTTCTTTAAGGTTACTTAACCAAATTAAAGGTCTATGATCAGTTTGTATTTTAAATTTGCGACCGTAAAGGTATGGTCTAAAATATTTTGTTGACCAAACAATACTTAATAATTCTTTTTCAATAGTGCTATATCTGCGTTCATGTTCATTGAGGGTGCGAGATGCATAGCATAATGGGTGATTTGATTGTGAAAGGACTGATCCGATCGCATAATTTGATGCATCAGTTGTTAACACGAATTCCTTTGTATAATCAGGATATTTTAAAACGGGGTCATTAGATATGAGCAATTTAAGTTCTTCAAAAGCTGTTATATATTCTGGGTCTTTAATATTTATCTTTGCTCCTTTCTTAAGATATTTGGTCATAGGTACTGCTACCTTTGAATAATCTTTAATAAATTTCCTGTAATAACCTGTTAGACCTAGAAAAGATTTTATTTGTTTTGTTGTACCAGGAATAGGTATTTTTTCAATTGTTCTTATTTTTTCTGGATTTGGCTTAATTCCGTTTGTAGTAATAACGTGCCCTAAATATTCGGTTTCCTTGCTAAAAAATTTACATTTATCTATTTGTATTTTTAAATTGTGATTGTTAAGTTTTTTAAATACTTTGTTAATTGAGCAAATATGTTCCTCTAATGATGTACTAAATATGAGAATGTCGTCTAAATAGACCACACATATTTTTCCTACAAGTCCTTCTAATACGTGATTAATCATTCGTTGAAAAGTTGCGGGGGCATTTTTTAATCCAAATGGCATCCGATTAAATTCGTAATGACCGTTTGCTGTTGAGAAAGCTGTTTTATACCTATCTTTAGGATTCACCAATATCTGATGGAAACCTTTCGCTAAATCTAATGTGGTAAAATATTGGGATCTTCCCAATTTACTAAAAATGTCTTCAATGTTTGGAATAGGAAACTTGTCTTCCACGGTTACTTCGTTAAGTTTTCTATAATCTATAACAATTCGCCATTTCTTAAGTCCTGAATTGTCTTTCTTTTTGGGTACAACCCAGATAGGAGCATTATATGGACTGTTGCTTTCTTTTATTATGCCTTGATCTAACATTTCGATTATTTGTTTATCGACTTCTTTTGTATGTACTTCTGGATATCTATATAGTCGTGAATATATTGGTTTATCACTTTTAGTTTCAATGTTATGTGTTACTTCTTTTACGTTAGTTAAGATATCTCCTTCGCTATAGAATAATTGTTTATTATTTTTTAATATTTGATTCAGAGCTTTCTTTTCTTCTTTGTTCATATAATGTTCAGTTAATTTATCAGTTAAATCTTGTAAAACTACATCAATACCACATAAATCTATTTGTGTATTTGATAATTCCTGAATGTATCTATCTAAAGGGTATTCCTTTGATTTTGTCATTAATGGGATAATAGTATTTTTTATTTTCAAAGTATGTGTATAATATGATATTTCAGCTTCTAATGGTATAAGGACATTATTTCCTAAAATTCCGTCAAACGAACTGTTTGTAATTGGTGTAATTAAAAATTCCATGGTTGATTCTTTTTTATTAAATTCGATTGGTAATGGTAAAATTATTTTTGAATTTATTTGATTTTCATTATATAATGCTTTAATTATAACTGGTTTGTCTAATTTACTTTCATAATGTCTTGGAAATATATTTTCTTTTAAAATAGATGTAGCTGCTCCGGTGTCTATTAAAAATCTAAGTTTTTTATTAAGAATATGAACATCTATGCAGGGTAATGGTCTGTTGAGGCGGGTGTTTGAAAATTTGCTGTATTTTGAGTAAGGTGATCTATTTCCATTGGTTCTAGATCATTCTTTTTATTTTGTGTAGCAAATGGATTACGATTATTATTAGAATAATTTCCACTTCTATTTGGTTGCCTATAATTTCGTTCATTTTGGTTTCTATAGTTTTGATTATTGTTTCTATAAAAGTTTTGACCTTTATTATTGAAATTCCTATAGTTATTTGAATTTCCTGATTCGTTTTTGTAATTTCTATCAAATCTTTGATTTGTATTGTAATTATTATATTTTTTATAGTTTTTGTCGTTAAAATTATTATTGTTATTTCCAGTTCTATAGTTTCGAGTATTTCTATCATTATAATTATTTTCTTCTTTTGTCCAATGACAAGATTCTAATTTATAAAAAGCTTCACTAAGGGTTGTTATGTTATGATTGATTATTATTGAACTTGCGTTCGGGGGTATTCTTTCACAAAATTTAGATAATAATGACGCTTCATTATTGAAAGGATTGTATTCTTCCGGTTTATTTTCAGATAAATAATATTTATTATTTAGTCTACAGAGGATTTCTGAGAATGTATTATATAGTTGAGAAATGTTTTTTGAATAAACTTTATCTGCTAGTTCTTTTAATTTTAGAAAAGATTCTTTCTCACCAAAATTCTTTACTAGAATATTTTTTATGTCTTGCCAATTATTAGGGTCGCCACTCCTTAATACTACCTCTAGGGCGAAATCTGTTATTTTTGATTTTATTTCACTCAATATAAATTCTTGTGAACCTTCGTTATACAAACTACATGAATTTATTACAAATTCTGCTTTTTTAATAAATATAATAATATTACATGATTTACCATTAAAATTTGGTAAATTCTTTACTAATTTTAAGGGGTCGATATTTATTGTAGCCATTTTTACCTTATTTTCAATTTTTTCTTCTGCTTGCTCAATTTCTTTTGATTGCTGGATTGCTGCAGGATCTGTTGATTTTGAAGTTTTTTCTTCCTCGGTATTATATGTTAACGCAACTGGTTTGTTGTATGGTGTATATTTCTTCATTTATTGAACACGTTGGGGCTTTCGACTTGGATAATTTTGCCACGTACAGTTGTTCTTCCTTCTTTTTATTAATTTACACTTTTTAAAGTAATGTCATATATATTTTTTTTTGTAGCACTTTTAACTTTTTATTTGTCTTTAATTTTATTTTGTTGAAGTTGTTTTCTTCTCAACTTTTGCTGAATTGATCTGATATGTTCCTGGAAATCAGCTGTTGCTTCGTCGTCTATCCAACTTTGTGAATTTACTTCTATATGTGGTTCCTTTACTTGCGGGGCCTCTGCTCCCTTTTGAAGATTTATTTTTTCTGGTTGCATTTAGTAACACTTTTTGTTAATTTTAATTTAACACTGAGTTCACTTTCTGTATGCTTCCTTTTGAAGATTTCCTTCTGGTTGCATTTAGTAGCACTTTTTGTTAATTTTAATTTAACACTGAGTTCACTTTCTGTATGCTTCCTTTTGAAGATTTCCTTCTGGTTGCATTTAGTAGCACTTTTTGTTAATTTTAATTTAACACTGAGTTCACTTTCTGTATATGCTTCCTTTTGAAGATTTCCTTCTGGTTGCATTTAGTATTTTATTTAATTGTTTTATTAGTCAAGCATTCTCTCTATGAGACTTTGTAAAATTGTCCTTTCGGATCTTGATTTACGATGCTTTTCACTGAACAAAAATATATTTTTTTATTTTTCACTGTCCTATAGCACTATTTAGTAATTTTACTTTACCGGTACTAACTATTTTATTTAGTTTTAGGACGATCCCGAATTAAACTTTTAATAAAGTAAGATTCAATATATTTTGATCTTTCGAGATCCTACCGACTGCGCCAATTTCGTTTCCGATTCTTTATTTCAATAAAAAATATATTTTTGTGATCGCAGAAGATCACAATCAACAATTAAATAAAACGCATTCAATGTATTTTAAACTTAATATTATTTATTAAATCAAAGCTTCAGATCCCTTACCACTGGTGGGGGGAAATCTTAGGCTATACGTAGAATGACAACTGTGAACTGAACTCTCATTGATCGATGAAACCCTTTTTATACTTATAAAATGTTTACTTAAGCAAATCTATCTTCGGCTGAAGATCGTTTGCTTTCCTTTGTCTTTTAAAATTGCTGACACAAGAATTCTTTTAGAATTATTTAAGATGCTTTGGGCACACAAGTTACTGAAGGCAAAAAGTGCTGATATGGTATTTATAATATCGGATATCATCATCCGCTTATGAGATGAAATTATGAATCAATGTGTGAGCATTACATTTTGTTTATATAAAGATACTTTGTTATGATATTTATAATATCGGATATCATCATCCGCTATGAGATGAAATTATGAATCAATGTGTGAGCATTACATTTTGTTTATATAAAGATACTTTGTTATGATAGGGTGTTTAATATTATTACAAAGTTATGTGAGGGTGTTCTGATAATGTAACCACACGTCAGACTGAAACAGTAGACGAGGAAAGCGAAGTAGTTGAGACCCCAATACTTTCAACTGTACCACCGACAGTGACAGAAAACGACGACTTAGACAAGACATACCATGAGATAACAAACATTATACGCAACATAGACTTACTTGGATCAAACAATAAAAACAACAACAACTTACAAAATATGAACATACAAAACGCGACAGTAAGACATGAAGAGGCCGCAATGGGTCTTGAAGATGATGAAGACAATGAGAACGAACAAGAACGTATGAGAACAGAACTAGAACAATTGACCCAACAAAATTTAGAACTCGAGCGTTTACGAATGGAACAAGAACAGCTAACTTTACGAAATTTTGAATTTGAACAAGAACGACTACGGATAGAACAAGAACAAAAACGATTACGTTTAGAACAAGACCGAATTACTGAACTAAATCGAAAACTCGAAATGGAACGTGCAAGACTTGCTAAACAAAACTATGAACTAGAACAAGAACGATTACAAACAGAACAAATAAGACAAAACCAAACTAGTACGAATACAACTACTAACATACCAAAAATAAACGTACCGACAGAACTCGACTTGTACGAAAGAATGCAAAAAATTGCAACTCTAACTGTCAAGGAAAGTCAGACCAAAACAATGAGTGTTCTTGCAGATGGCTTGTCAGAAATGTACAAGTTGTTTGATAAGAACATGAAAGAGGTCAACTCAAAGTTATTGAGTTTAGAACAGTCCTTGACAGTTCAGAGAGACATGACGAATGTACAAGACTCAGAACAAAACACCACGAGTACTAAAAGGACTAACAGACAGACAAACCACTCGATAAATAGCCAATCGACATCACATCCGTCAGATGGAAGCTCTTCATTTAGGGATATCAATCGAAGGATTGATGTTCATAAGTGGGGAGTTAAATTTGACGGTTCGTCAAAGGGTTTGTCGGTTGGAAGTTTTATTTTTCGAGTGGAGACATTACAAAAGAAAAGTGGACTGTCTGACGAACAACTCTTCGCTAATTTCCACCATTTAGTCACGGGCTCTGCTGAGCGTTGGTATTGGGATATTTGCGAGGAAAACAAGAAAGATGAATTATTTAACTATCACAATTTGAAGACCGAATTACTTCGTCAATTCCAACACAATAAGCGTGACCATGAAATCCAGGAGGCAATCATGAATCGTAAACAGCAATCCCATGAAACATTCGATGATTTCTATGCTGATATTAGAGGTCTGACTTTGCAAATGCAAGTCCGACCTAAAGAAAGTGATTTAGTTTCAATGGTAAGGAAACACTTGAAGGAAAGAGTCAGCACATTAGTTTTTGGTTGTGCTATAAAGTAATATCCGCGAATTGAGAGAGGAATGTAAAAGAGCAGAAGAGCATTTAGCATTAAGGGACGCCGAGGTAAAACGTTTTACGCACGAAATAGATGTTAGAGATAGAGTAAGGGAAGAAGAAGAAGATTTTGAAATAGCAGCTTTTCAAGCTAAGAGACCAGAAAGGAAGGGTTTCAGAGAACAAGAGAGGTATAAAGGACAAGATAAGAAAAGAGACGAATTGAAGGACAAACAAAAGCCTTTTGACGATTGTCCGTCCTCTTTTCATACCTTGACATGTTTTTGTTGTGAACAGGGTAGTGTGTCCTTCCGATGTGCTGCATGTCAGGGAAACCCGAAAGTCGGCAGTACATCCGGGAGTCAACCGCCGACGACAAAACCCCTCCCGGAGAAGTCGAACAACCTAGAAAAGTAGAAATTTTGAAAAGAAAACTTGAAAATGAAAATAATAACGAAGGTACTCACCGGATTGAAGAAAGGATCCATCATAAAAGTCTACACCAGAGAATGATAGAATATGAGGACGCTAGAAAGAGAATTTTTGGTGAAGAAATAGATGTTATAAAAGTGAAGAGTAGGAATTATTTGAAGATTAGGAGGCTTAGGGAAAAGAGTGCAATTAAAAGACTGACTAAAAATAAAATTGAAGCGACAATACTGACAATGACAAATGACAATAGGCCATACGCAAAAGTGCAATTAGAGGGAGAGGATTTTGAAGGACTTTTAGATAGTGGAGCGTCCGTTACGTGTTTAGGAAAAGGAGCAATGGATTTTATAAATAGGAAAAAGATACAAATTACAAAAATGAATAACGACATTAGAACAGCTGATGGAAATCAACAGAAGATAGTAGGATGTTTTAAAGCGAAGGTTTCATGGGATGGTAGAACACAAGAGTTAGAGATTCTGGTTGTTCCTAGTCTTTTGCAACCACTGTATCTGGGTGTAGATTTCTGGAGTTCTTTTAATGTTGCTCCAAATATAATAAGTGAGCTTAACGCTCCAGTAATGACGAAAGAACAGCCAAATTTTCGCGATCTCTCACCAGATCAAGCTAAGCAGTTGGAGAGCATCAAGTTATTGTTCCCCTCCTTTGCCATACTCGGATTGGGTAAAACCAATCTCGAAGAACATGTAATAGAAGTGGATGACGAACAAATTCCCATAAAACAGAGGCACTATCCCATTTCTCCAGTAGTACAGAAACTGATGTACGCTGAACTGGACAGAATGCTGGAGATGGGAATGATAGAGGAGAGTAACAGTGCTTGGAGTTCTCCGGTTGTCTTGGTGAGAAAAAGTGGGAAAAATAGGCTGTGTCTGGATTCAAGAAAAGTTAACGCCAGAACGAAGAAGTTTGCTTATCCTCTTCCACATATAGAGGGAATCATAAGCAGACTTCAAGATACGAAGTTTATCTCCAGTATCGACTTGAAAGATGCCTTTTGGCAAATTCCTCTGGAGATCAAGTCAAGAGAGAAGACAGCTTTTACAGTCCCTGGGCGACCGTTATACCAATTTACGGTTATGCCATTCGGGTTGTGTAACGCCGCCCAGAGAATGTCTAAGCCAATGGACAAAGTTATTCCTGGTCGTCTTCGACAGAATGTCTTTGTCTATCTCGATGACCTCTTGATTTGTTCTCCAGATTTCAAAACACACATGAAGGTACTGGAGGAAGTTGCTATAGCTTTACGCCAAGCAGGATTAACAATAAATGTAGAGAAAAGTAAATTTTGTTTCAAGGAGATAAAGTACTGAGGGTATGTAGTTGGTGACGGATGTATACGAACTGACAAGGACAAAGTATCGGCGGTCGAGGACTTTCCGATACCGAAAACCCCCAAGCAACTCCGTAGGTTCCTAGGTATGACCGGATGGTATAGACGTTTCATACCAAACTACGCAACGATAGCAGCTCCAATGACAGACTGTTTGAAGAAAGGACAGACTTTTAAGATGACTGACGAAGCAACAACAGCATTTCAACTACTCAAAACGAGTTTAGTTACCGCTCCCATACTCACGAATCCAGACTTTTCTAAACATTTTTACATACAATGCGACGCTTCAACCTCTGGAGTGGGGAGTGTGATCTTCCAGATGGATGAGGAGAAAAATGAACGACCGATAGCATTCATGTCCCAGAAGCTGAATTCTGCTCAAAGGAATTACAGCGTTACAGAACTTGAATGCTATGCGGCCATATTGTCGGTGAAAAAGTTCAGGGCCTACGTGGAAGGTTTACCCTTTACTATAATCACCGATCACGCAAGTCTGAAATGGTTGATGACGCAAAAAGACCTAACTGGACGATTGGCCAGATGGAGTTTCAAACTCCAAGGTTTCGACTTCCTGATCGAACATAGGAAGGGTGTCCAAAATGTAGTCCCTGATACTCTCTCACGAGTCCATATGGAGGAGATCACAACTGAAAATTTGGCACCAGAGGTTGACTTTAGTTCACCATATTTTTCATCAGAAGAATATGTTGAACTAAAGAAGACAATAGAACAAGAAAAGAACAAATTACCAGACATTTGCGTATCAGACGGATTCGTTTATAAACGAACGGACATTAGAACGGGTGACGCAGTACAGGACGACCGAGCGTGGAAACTTTGGGTTCCGAAAGAGTTGTGCGAGGGTCTTTTGAAAGCTGCACACGATTCACCAGTGTCTGGACACGGTGACATAAACAAAACACTGTCAAAATTAAGACAAAAATATTTCTGGCCTGGAATGGCTGCCGATGTACAGAACTGGGTGAGATCGTGTGACATTTGCAAATGCAGTAAGTCAGTTAATATCACTACTCGACCGCCGATGGGACAACAAAGACTGACTGAACGACCTTTTCAACGTTTATTTATAGACTTTTTGGGCCCTTATCCAAGAACAAGAAACGGTAACACACACATATTCATCGTCCTAGATCACTTTAGTAAATATGTCTTTCTGAAGGCAATACGAAAAGCAACATCATCTGAGGTAGTTAAATTCCTTGAAGAAAGTGTTTCCATGTGTTCGGTGTTCCTGAGTTTGTCCATTCAGACAACGGAAAACAATTCGTTTCGGAATTGTTTTGCAGCTTCTTGACGAGATATGGTGTCAAACATGTACGAACTGCAATTTATTCACCACAAGCTAACGCGTCTGAAAGGGTAAACCAATCTGTTTTATCGAAGATTCGGTCCTATCTCGGTAGTGACCAAAAACATTGGGATCAGCACGTTAGCAATGTGGCGTTCTCATTGCGAAGCGTTGTACAAGATACTATTGATGTTGAACCATACTACGCAATATTTGGAACTCCAATGGTTCAGAACGGAAAATCCTATGAACTACTCCGAAAGTTAGGAGCAGTAAAAGAATCTAAAATCGAAATTCTAAACAAAGACGACCGACTAGCGTTAATTAGAACGAAGATTTTTGAAAATCTGAAATTAGCTCACCAAAAAGCTACTAAAGTATATAATACTCGAAGTCGAGAAATCCAATATAAAACTGGCCAAATAGTTTATAGACGAAACTTTAAGCAAAGCAATGCAATTGAAAATTATAACGCGAAACTCGGTCCGAAATTCATAAAATCAATAATTCTAAAACCGGTAGGAAATTCCCTTTATGAAATAGGAAATCCAAAAGGTGACAAAGTAGGAGTTTATCATGCGAAAGACTTGCATGTTTAAAAATAAAAATCAAATTGACGCACTCAGATGATGTTGCCCACTGTGATATTAGAGTTAGGTAGCTTAGCTTTTTATAATCTGTGATATTTTTTTTTTAGTTTAGTTAGATAGCTTAGCTTTTTATAATCTGTGATATTTTTTTTTAGTTTAGTTAGATAGCTTAGCTTTTTATAATCTGTGATATTTTTTTTTAGTTTAGTTAGATAGCTTAGCTTTTTATAATCTGTGATATTTTTCTTTAGTTTAATTAGGTAGCTTAGCTTTTTATAATCTGTGATATTTTTCTTTAGTTTAGTTAGCTTAGTTTTTTTTTATAATCTGTGATATTTTTCTTTAGTTAGTAAGCGGAAGTACCTGATTTTTTTAGTAGAATGAAGACTGAATTTTTTACCTGTGATATTAGTTATATAGCTAGTTCAAATTAGTAATTATTTATAGTAGCAGAAGCTGTGATATTTTTCCGGTGTAAATACGTTAGAAAGAAGGCTGTCACCAAAGAGTATATTTAGGTATTATCTGAAAGAAATCAAACGAAAATAAGAGAACTGCTCGACAATTGAAGTAATAGAGCATGGGATCTCAGGTAATGGGCTCAGCCACACTACGAGACCATTTAAATAAAAAGATAGATACTAACCCATTATGACCACTTTTTTTTTACGATGTAAGTGGCCTCACGACCACTCAGCCACTTCCATCGAGCCTGTTACGTAGCCATATTAATTAATGTATAGGGATATACCTATAGCCGGCGCGGCGGCGCGGCTGCGCGACGGCGACGACAACGTCCACCATCCCATCGATGACGATTTGGTAGTTGGCGGAAATATACTAGTCCATCCCTAATCCATGGCTGGTCAACGACAGAATGAGTCCATAGACTTCTGATTTAAGATTATATTCTGAAAAGAAAAGATAAATTTAGTCAAGAAAATAATAAGAATATATTACCAATGCAAAGTGATGAAGTTGTTTTGCCGGGATTCAATTGCTTTAGCATTCGAATTTTTACAACACAAATTCATCACTCTACATAGTTACTACTTACCTTAATTATATAAAAAAGTATTAAGCAGCATCTGAAAAAGAAATAAGAATAATAAAAATATAATTAATGTTACTAGGAATTAGTTTAATTTAGTAAATAATACTCACCAAAATAATTTCTGTGCCTCTAGACTCGTCCATGTTTGTTTTGATTTTGTTTTGACAATTACCATATAGGTATCCTAGCTAGTTGTTTCGGTCTGCGCATGCAAAAGTAGCTTTGTCTTGTTTTCACTCAAGGGATAAGGGGGTAGACAAATTACTACTAGCGCATGCGCAGGAATGTATTATACAAGAAATAGACTGATATAGAGGTATAAGACTGTATTAGTTGTATATATGTGTGTGTAAGATTTCTTGGACGTGGATAAGGGGGGTTATATTATCTGTGATAGGGATAGAAAATAATTGTGGGTGGAAAATAGTGATCTCACTCAGAGGTAGTGGTAACTATTTACTTAGTTTATAGGAGAAGGCTAGGAACTAGCCGAAGGGATTGTATGGTCATTCTTACGTTGAATTGCTTAAGAAATAGAAGTATTAACGGCCAGTGATTGTGACCAACAGTTTTTTTTGAATTTAAAATAGAAAAACAATTCTATTAAAAGTAAGAAATTCTTTTTTTAAAGTGAAACGATTGAATTGGAAAAATAGATAAGATTTCTTTGTTTCCGCTGAGCTAGATAGAAAATCTAGAAAAATTCTAGAAAGTTTGGTGGCGATTTGGATATATATACATATATATATTTAACAAGCAGAGGTTCAGGTCAGGTTCTCCAAAGGACAGAAAGATCATTAGCAGAAGCCTGAGCCTCTGCGATTTTTTTTTGCTTCCTCCTTCAGCTCTGCAAATTTTGACTTTGGACAAGGACATTCCATATAGTAGGAGTATTCCTTTGTCCAGGACAAAGGAACCAACTTCGAAGGTACAAAGACCATAATCTAAGAGGGTTTTTTATATCTACAGACAGTAGATATATATAGATATCCCTCGAAGAGAGAAGAAAGGTAGTCGTACAAGTACAAAAGAAAAGGTGTCCAGAAAGAAAGTTAAAGGAAGAAGTGAATAGAGTGATAACTATAAGAAAGAAGAACTTAATCATTTTTTTTTTACCTGAAAATAATATTAAATACATATTCTTCAAATTTTTAATTAAAGTAGAGTAAAAATTAAAGTGTAAAATCAAGTTCTCTAAAAATAATTTTGTTTGTGTTAAACTAACTAAATTTTGGTTTGAATTTGGTTTAAACTAAACTAGAAAAAAAAGTGATTTTAAAGGCTGGTGTAATAATACTCAAATAGAATAGATTCAGTGGTGGTGAAAGTCAAGACTGATGAGTGCAAAAGTGGCAAAGCACGAAATAGCTATATTTCCAGCCAAAAACAATGAGTGGTAGCACCTTTAAGTTGTTGTTGTTGTTCAAAAACATTCAATTCTCAATTTCGTTGTCGAACTCGACTCCTTGTATACGCCATGGTGGGGAATGTAGCAAGTCGGTTGAGATGAGACTTCATGAACAAGTTCCATATGCCCGAGTTCTAGATATTCGGACATGAATTCATCATACATCGTTTTCATTTTCGGGTCCTTCTCTAGGCGATTGAGTTGATGGTGAAAGAGCTTGTAGGCGTCTTCTTTCGAATCTGCCAAGGTTGTTTGGTCGATGGAATTCTTAAACGGGTACTTGATGACATAGCGTCCAGAACAGGTCCGTTGTACCGTTTGCTTAAAGAATTCTTCGCAGTAGAGCTCATCTTGTGTCATCTTAGAAGAATATTCCACGTCTTCGTTCTCATTAAATTTCCACATAGACTGAACCAAATCTGCTAGCTCAGACTGTGAAAATGCACAAAAGTTTGTTGAGAGCGTTCTAGTTGTAGACTCGGGTAAGCGCCCGAAGATTATCCATCCTAGATGGGTGTGTTGTGCAACAGGTGCACCAGCAGACGATTGCAAAATTTCACCATATAGGAGAGAGCCATAAACATCAGCTCCCAGAATAACGTCTATAGATCCCGGTTCGCAAAAGTCTGGATCGGCCAGCTCCAAATAAATAAATTCACCAAACTGTTTAGTATCAAGACGAAGAGTGGGCATAAGAGGACCCAAACGTGGCAAAATTAATGCTCTGCAGTTAATATTAAAGTCTGGGTCTCTGAGAGAGCTCACAGAGATGTCAACCAGACCTGTTGACTTTCCAACACTTTTGCCTCCTACCCCAGTTACCGGCATAAATAGCCGGGTTCGTCGAAGGTGAAGTTGTTGCACCGCATACTCACTAATAAACGTAGCCTGAGATCCGATGTCCAAAAGAGCTCGGAGTTTACGTTTGTGCCCAGTGGCAGATCGCACTCCAACTTGAGCTGTAGCCAGCAAAACCGGTTCTAGTTGTACCAATGATTCGTCATCGGAATTTTCACACCTTGAATTTGCTGGGTGAGGTGGATTACAAGTGGGGTTCGTTCGCAGATGATTTGTGTTGATGTTGACGTGGGGTTCTTGAGACTGGATGCTATTGTGCAGCATTGTGTGATGTTTTTGGTGACATACTAAGCAGGTGTAGTCTGACGGACATTGTTGTTGTGCATGATCAGCCTTAAGGCAATTTTTGCACAATTTTGCTTTCGTCACGAATGTCATTCTCTGTGCTGATGTTTCTTTTCTGAAATCTTTTGTTGGTTAGGCTCATTTTGTTTTGGTCTAGAGCATGCAGCCATAGCATCCAGGCCTTGTAGTCTGTTTTCCAAAAACTTTTCTAGCTGCAGGTAAGTGGGGATGGAGTTTGGACTGTCAAGTGACGTTTCCCAATCTTTGATTGTGACAGGGTCAAGTTTTTGAGTCACATGTAGAATCAGCCAGTCGTCCCACTGATTTGTTGGCCATCCTAGATGCTGTAGAGCACGAACAGCTTCAGTGATTCCATCAAGTATCTGACGTAAGACGACATGTGATTCGTTGGCCATAGTTGGCAGATTAACAATATCGTGAAGGTACTGCTTAATCAATTTTCGCTTGTTGTCGTAGCGGCCTTTTAAGATGTCCCATGCAGTCTGAAAGTTATCCTCGCTAACCCGAATGTTTTTGAGGGCACTTGTAGCACTACCACGGAGACTACAGTTAAGGTAGTGTAAGCGTTGTATATCAGACAGCATTTTGTCATTGATGACACAGCTGGTGAACATATCCTTAAAGTTTAGCCACTCTTCAATAGATCCATCGAAAGTGGGTAGTTGCAGTGGTGGTAGCGTCGACTTAACTGTGCTGATGTCTCCGTTCACGACAAGACGAGTTGGAGTTGAATGAGACATCGGCTCATGTGTAGTTGTAGACAGCTCGTCTATTATCTCATTGAGGTCTCATAGGGCCTCGCAGTACGCAGATTCAATTTCGGCAAAACGCTCATCCGAGAGAAGCCTTTGTAGATCTTTCTCGTTGGTTTCTGTTGAATCCATTGATGAGATGATGTCGTGAGCCTCATTGAATTTGGTCCAGTACTCTTCTAGCAACTGGGTGAGATCGTGTGACATTTGCAAATGCAGTAAGTCAGTTAATATCACTACTCGACCGCCGATGGGACAACAAAGACTGACTGAACGACCTTTTCAACGTTTATTTATAGACTTTTTGGGCCCTTATCCAAGAACAAGAAACGGTAACACACACATATTCATCGTCCTAGATCACTTTAGTAAATATGTCTTTCCGAAGGCAATACGAAAAGCAACATCATCTGAGGTAGTTAAATTCCTTGAAGAAAGTGTTTTCCATGTGTTCGGTGTTCCTGAGTTTGTCCATTCAGACAACGGAAAACAATTCGTTTCGGAATTGTTTTCCAGCTTCTTGACGAGATATGGTGTCAAACATGTACGAACTGCAATTTATTCACCACAAGCTAACGCGTCTGAAAGGGTAAACCAATCTGTTTTATCGAAGATTCGGTCCTATCTCGGTAGTGACCAAAAACATTGGGATCAGCACGTTAGCAATGTGGCGTTCTCATTGCGAAGCGTTGTACATGATGCTATTGATGTTCAACCATACTACGCAATATTTGGAACTCCAATGGTTCAGAACGGAAAATCCTATGAACTACTCCGAAAGTTAGGAGCAGTAAAAGAATCTAAAATCGAAATTCTAAACAAAGACGACCGACTAGCGTTAATTAGAACGAAGATTTTTGAAAATCTGAAATTAGCTCACCAAAAAGCTACTAAAGTATATAATACTCGAAGTCGAGAAATCCAGTATAAAACTGGCCAAATAGTTTATAGACGAAACTTTAAGCAAAGCAATGCAATTGAAAATTATAACGCGAAACTCGGTCCGAAATTCATAAAATCAATAATTCTAAAACCGGTAGGAAATTCCCTTTATGAAATAGGAAATCCAAAAGGTGACAAAGTAGGAGTTTATCATGCGAAAGACTTGCATGTTTAAAAATAAAAATCAAATTGACGCACTCAGATGATGTTGCCCACTGTGATGTTAGAGTTAGGTAGCTTAGCTTTTTATAATCTGTGATATTTTTTTTTTAGTTTAGTTAGATAGCTTAGCTTTTTATAATCTGTGATATTTTTTTTTTAGTTTAGTTAGATAGCTTAGCTTTTTATAATCTGTGATATTTTTTTTTAGTTTAGTTAGATAGCTTAGCTTTTTATAATCTGTGATATTTTTCTTTAGTTTAATTAGGTAGCTTAGCTTTTTATAATCTGTGATATTTTTCTTTAGTTTAGTTAGCTTAGTTTTTTTTTATAATCTGTGATATTTTTCTTTAGTTAGTAAGCGGAAGTACCTGATTTTTTTAGTAGAATGAAGACTGAATTTGTTTACCTGTGATATTAGTTATATAGCTAGTTCAAATTAGTAATTATTTATAGCAGCAGAAGCTGTGATATTTTTCGGTGTAAATACGTTAGAAAGAAGGCTGTCACCAAAGAGTATATTTAGGTATTATCTGAAAGAAATCAAACGAAAATAAGAGAACTGCTCGACAATTGAAGTAATAGAGCATGGGATCTCAGGTAATGGGCTCAGTCACACTACGAGACCATTTAAATAAAAAGATAGATACTAACCCATTATGACCACTTTTTTTTTACGATGTAAGTGGCCTCACGACCACTCAGCCACTTCCATCGAGCCTGTTACGTGGCCATATTAATTAATGTATAGGGATATACCTATAGCCGGCGCGGCGGCGCGGCTGCGCGACGGCGACGACAACGTCCACCATCCCATCGATGACGATTTGGTAGTTGGCGGAAATATACTAGTCCATCCCTAATCCATGGCTGGTCAACGACAGAATGAGTCCTTAGACTTCTGATTTAAGATTATATTCTGAAAAGAAAAGATAAATTTAGTCAAGAAAATAATAAGAATATATTACCAATGCAAAGTGATGAAGTTGTTTTGCCGGGATTCAATTGCTTTAGCATTCGAATTTTTACAACACAAATTCATCACTCTACATAGTTACTACTTACCTTAATTATATAAAAAAGTATTAAGCAGCATCTGAAAAAGAAATAAGAATAATAAAAATATAATTAATGTTACTAGGAATTAGTTTAATTTAGTAAATAATACTCACCAAAATAATTTCTGTGCCTCTAGACTCGTCCATGTTTGTTTTGATTTTGTTTTGACAATTACCATATAGGTATCCTAGCTAGTTGTTTCGGTCTGCGCATGCAAAAGTAGCTTTGTCTTGTTTTCACTCAAGGGATAAGGGGGTAGACAAATTACTACTAGCGCATGCGCAGGAATGTATTATACAAGAAATAGACTGATATAGAGGTATAAGACTGTATTAGTTGTATATATGTGTGTGTAAGATTTCTTGGACGTGGATAAGGGGGGTTATATTATCTGTGATAGGGATAGAAAATAATTGTGGGTGGAAAATAGTGATCTCACTCAGAGGTAGTGGTAACTATTTACTTAGTTTATAGGAGAAGGCTAGGAACTAGCCGAAGGGATTGTATGGTCATTCTTACGTTGAATTGCTTAAGAAATAGAAGTATTAACGGCCAGTGATTGTGACCAACAGTTTTTTTTGAATTTAAAATAGAATTTAAAATAGAAAAACAATTCTATTAAAAGTAAGAAATTTTTTTTTAAAGTGAAACGATTGAATTGGAAAAATAGATAAGATTTCTTTGTTTCCGCTGAGCTAGATAGAAAATCTAGAAAAATTCTAGAAAGTTTGGTGGCGATTTGGATATATATACATATATATATTTAACAAGCAGAGGTTCAGGTCAGGTTCTCCAAAGGACAGAAAGATCATTAGCAGAAGCCTGAGCCTCTGCGATTTTTTTTTGCTTCCTCCTGCAGCTCTGCAAATTTTGACTTTGGACAAGGACATTCCATATAGTAGGAGTATTCCTTTGTCCAGGACACCAACTTCGAAGGTACCAACTTCGAAGGTACAAAGACCATAATCTAAGAGGGTTTTTTATATCTACAGACAGTAGATATTATATAGATATCCCTCGAAGAGAGAAGAAAGGTAGTCGTACAAGTACAAAAGAAAAGGTGTCCAGAAAGAAAGTTAAAGGAAGAAGTGAATAGAGTGATAACTATAAGAAAGAAGAACTTAATCATTTTTTTTTTACCTGAAAATAATATTAAATACATATTCTTCAAATTTTTAATTAAAGTAGAGTAAAAATTAAAGTGTAAAATCAAGTTCTCTAAAAATAATTTTGTTTGTGTTAAACTAACTAAATTTTGGTTTGAATTTGGTTTAAACTAAACTAGAAAAAAAAGTGATTTTAAAGGCTGGTGTAATAATACTCAAATAGAATAGATTCAGTGGTGGTGAAAGTCAAGACTGATGAGTGCAAAAGTGGCAAAGCACGAAATAGCTATATTTCCAGCCAAAAACAATGAGTGGTAGCACCTTTAAGTTGTTGTTGTTGTTCAAAAACATTCAATTCTCAATTTCGTTGTCGAACTCGACTCCTTGTATACGCCATGGTGGGGAATGTAGCAAGTCGGTTGAGATGAGACTTCATGAACAAGTTCCATATGCCCGAGTTCTAGATATTCGGACATGAATTCATCATACATCGTTTTCATTTTCGGGTCCTTCTCTAGGCGATTGAGTTGATGGTGAAAGAGCTTGTAGGCGTCTTCTTTCGAATCTGCCAAGGTTGTTTGGTCGATGGAATTCTTAAACGGGTACTTGATGACATAGCGTCCAGAACAGGTCCGTTGTACCGTTTGCTTAAAGAATTCTTCGCAGTAGAGCTCATCTTGTGTCATCTTAGAAGAATATTCCACGTCTTCGTTCTCATTAAATTTCCACATAGACTGAACCAAATCTGCTAGCTCAGACTGTGAAAATGCACAAAAGTTTGTTGAGAGCGTTCTAGTTGTAGACTCGGGTAAGCGCCCGAAGATTATCCATCCTAGATGGGTGTGTTGTGCAACAGGTGCACCAGCAGACGATTGCAAAATTTCACCATATAGGAGAGAGCCATAAACATCAGCTCCCAGAATAACGTCTATAGATCCCGGTTCGCAAAAGTCTGGATCGGCCAGCTCCAAATAAATAAATTCACCAAACTGTTTAGTATCAAGACGAAGAGTGGGCATAAGAGGACCCAAACGTGGCAAAATTAATGCTCTGCAGTTAATATTAAAGTCTGGGTCTCTGAGAGAGCTCACAGAGATGTCAACCAGACCTGTTGACTTTCCAACACTTTTGCCTCCTACCCCAGTCACCGGCATAAATAGCCGGGTTCGTCGAAGGTGAAGTTGTTGCACCGCATACTCACTAATAAACGTAGCCTGAGATCCGATGTCCAAAAGAGCTCGGAGTTTACGTTTGTGCCCAGTGGCAGATCGCACTCCAACTTGAGCTGTAGCCAGCAAAACCGGTTCTAGTTGTACCAATGATTCGTCATCGGAATTTTCACACCTTGAATTTGCTGGGTGAGGTGGATTACAAGTGGGGTTCGTTCGCAGATGATTTGTGTTGATGTTGACGTGGGGTTCTTGAGACTGGATGCTATTGTGCAGCATTGTGTGATGTTTTTGGTGACATACTAAGCAGGTGTAGTCTGACGGACATTGTTGTTGTGCATGATCAGCCTTAAGGCAATTTTTGCACAATTTTGCTTTCGTCGCGAATGTCATTCTCTGTGCTGATGTTTCTTTTCTGAAATCTTTTGTTGGTTAGGCTCATTTTGTTTTGGTCTAGAGCATGCAGCCATAGCATCCAGGCCTTGTAGTCTGTTTTCCAAAAACTTTTTTAGCTGCAGGTAAGTGGGGATGGAGTTTGGACTGTCAAGTGACGTTTCCCAATCTTTGATTGTGACAGGGTCAAGTTTTTGAGTCACATGTAGAATCAGCCAGTCATCCCACTGATTTGTTGGCCATCCTAGATGCTGTAGAGCACGAACAGCTTCAGTGATTCCATCAAGTATCTGACGTAAGACGACATGTGATTCGTTGGCCATAGTTGGCAGATTAACAATATCGTGAAGGTACTGCTTAATCAATTTTCGCTTGTTGTCGTAGCGGCCTTTTAAGATGTCCCATGCAGTCTGAAAGTTATCCTCGCTAACCCGAATGTTTTTGAGGGCACTTGTAGCACTACCACGGAGACTACAGTTAAGGTAGTGTAAGCGTTGTATATCAGACAGCATTTTGTCATTGATGACACAACTGGTGAACATATCCTTAAAGTTTAGCCACTCTTCAATAGATCCATCGAAAGTGGGTAGTTGCAGTGGTGGTAGCGTCGACTTAACTGTGCTGATGCCTCCGTTCACGACAAGACGAGTTGGAGTTGAATGAGACATCGGCTCATGTGTAGTTGTAGACAGCTCGTCTATTATCTCATTGAGGTCTCATAGGGCCTCGCAGTACGCAGATTCAATTTCGGCAAAACGCTCATCCGAGAGAAGCCTTTGTAGATCTTTCTCGTTGGTTTCTGTTGAATCCATTGATGAGATGATGTCGTGAGCCTCATTGAATTTGGTCCAGTACTCTTCTAGCAACTGGGTGAGATCGTGTGACATTTGCAAATGCAGTAAGTCAGTTAATATCACTACTCGACCGCCGATGGGACAACAAAGACTGACTGAACGACCTTTTCAACGTTTATTTATAGACTTTTTGGGCCCTTATCCAAGAACAAGAAACGGTAACACACACATATTCATCGTCCTAGATCACTTTAGTAAATATGTCTTTCTGAAGGCAATACGAAAAGCAACATCATCTGAGGTAGTTAAATTCCTTGAAGAAAGTGTTTTCCATGTGTTCGGTGTTCCTGAGTTTGTCCATTCAGACAACGGAAAACAATTCGTTTCGGAATTGTTTTCCAGCTTCTTGACGAGATATGGTGTGAAACATGTACGAACTGCAATTTATTCACCACAAGCTAACGCGTCTGAAAGGGTAAACCAATCTGTTTTATCGAAGATTCGGTCCTATCTCGGGAGTGACCAAAAACATTGGGATCAGCACGTTAGCAATGTGGCGTTCTCATTGCGAAGCGTTGTACATGATGCTATTGATGTTGAACCATACTACGCAATATTTGGAACTCCAATGGTTCAGAACGGAAAATCCTATGAACTACTCCGAAAGTTAGGAGCAGTAAAAGAATCTAAAATCGAAATTCTAAACAAAGACGACCGACTAGCGTTAATTAGAACGAAGATTTTGAAAATCTGAAATTAGCTCACCAAAAAGCTACTAAAGTATATAATACTCGAAGTCGAGAAATCCAGTATAAAACTGGCCAAATAGTTTATAGACGAAACTTTAAGCAAAGCAATGCAATTGAAAATTATAACGCGAAACTCGGTCCGAAATTCATAAAATCAATAATTCTAAAACCGGTAGGAAATTCCCTTTATGAAATAGGAAATCCAAAAGGTGACAAAGTAGGAGTTTATCATGCGAAAGACTTGCATGTTTAAAAATAAAAATCAAATTGACGCACTCAGATGATGTTGCCCACTGTGATATTAGAGTTAGATAGCTTAGCTTTTTATAATCTGTGATATTTTTTTTTAGTTTAGTTAGATAGCTTAGCTTTTTATAATCTGTGATATTTTTCTTTAGTTTAATTAGGTAGCTTAGCTTTTTATAATCTGTGATATTTTTCTTTAGTTTAGTTAGCTTAGTTTTTTTTTATAATCTGTGATATTTTTCTTTAGTTAGTAAGCGGAAGTACCTGATTTTTTTAGTAGAATGAAGACTGAATTTTTTTACCTGTGATATTAGTTATATAGCTAGTTCAAATTAGTAATTATTTATAGTAGCAGAAGCTGTGATATTTTTCGGTGTAAATACGTTAGAAAGAAGGCTGTCACCAAAGAGTATATTTAGGTATTATCTGAAAGAAATCAAACGAAAATAAGAGAACTGCTCGACAATTGAAGTAATAGAGCATGGGATCTCAGGTAATGGGCTCAGCCACACTACGAGACCATTTAAATAAAAAGATAGATACTAACCCATTATGACCACTTTTTTTTTACGATGTAAGTGGCCTCACGACCACTCAGCCACTTCCATCGAGCCTGTTACGTGGCCATATTAATTAATGTATAGGGTTATACCTATAGCCGGCGCGGCGGCGCGGCTGCGCGACGGCGACGACAACGTCCACCATCCCATCGATGACGATTTGGTAGTTGGCGGAAATATACTAGTCCATCCCTAATCCATGGCTGGTCAACGACAGATTGAGTCCATAGACTTCTGATTTAAGATTATATTCTGAAAAGAAAAGATAAATTTAGTCAAGAAAATAATAAGAATATATTACCAATGCAAAGTGATGAAGTTGTTTTGCCGGGATTCAATTGCTTTAGCATTCGAATTTTTACAACACAAATTCATCACTCTACATAGTTACTACTTACCTTAATTATATAAAAAAGTATTAAGCAGCATCTGAAAAAGAAATAAGAATAATAAAAATATAATTAATGTTACTAGGAATTAGTTTAATTTAGTAAATAATACTCACCAAAATAATTTCTGTGCCTCTAGACTCGTCCATGTTTGTTTTGATTTTGTTTTGACAATTACCATATAGGTATTCTAGCTAGTTGTTTCTGTCTGCGCATGCAAAAGTAGCTTTGTCTTGTTTTCACTCAAGGGATAAGGGGGTAGACAAATTACTACTAGCGCATGCGCAGGAATGTATTATACAAGATTGTTCATCCACCGAATGAACTTAAATGAATTTTTCAGTGGTTTAAGTATAAGATATATACAGGATGAGATGAAAAGTTATTTAAATAAATAGTTTACGATATTAGATTGATAGGAAAAAGATTAGATTAAGTAGTTAAGATAAATAATAGGATTAGTTAGGAATTTAGGAATTAGATTGACATTAGGATAATAGAAGAGGAAATAGACTGATATAGAGGTATAAGACTGTATTAGTTGTATATATGTGTGTGTAAGATTTCTTGGACGTGGATAAGGGGGGTTATATTATCTGTGATAGGGATAGAAAATAATTGTGGGTGGAAAATAGTGATCTCACTCAGAGGTAGTGGTAACTATTTACTTAGTTAATAGGAGAAGGCTAGGAACTAGCCGAAGGGATTGTATGGTCATTCTTACGTTGAATTGCTTAAGAAATAGAAGTATTAACGGCCAGTGATTGTGACCAACAGTTTTTTTTGAATTTAAAATAGAATTTAAAATATAAAAACAATTCTATTAAAAGTAAGAAATTTTTTTTTAAAGTGAAACGATTGAATTGGAAAAATAGATAAGTTTTCTTTGTTTCCGCTGAGCTAGATAGAAAATCTAGAAAAATTCTAGAAAGTTTGGTGGCGATTTGGATATATATACATATATATATTTAACAAGCAGAGGTTCAGGTCAGGTTCTCCAAAGGACAGAAAGATCATTAGCAGAAGCCTGAGCCTCTGCGATTTTTTTTTGCTTCCTCCTTCAGCTCTGCAAATTTTGACTTTGGACAAGGACATTCCATATAGTAGGAGTATTCCTTTGTCCAGGACAAAGGATCCAACTTCGAAGGTACAAAGACCATAATCTAAGAGGGTTTTTTATATCTACAGACAGTAGATATATATAGATATCCCTCGAAGAGAGAAGAAAGGTAGTCGTACAAGTAAAAAAGAAAAAGTGTCCAGAAAGAAAGTTAAAGGAAGAAGTGAATAGAGTGATAATTATAAGAAAGAAGAACTTAATAATTTTTTTTTTACCTGAAAATAATATTAAATACATATTCTTCAAATTTTTAATTAAAGTAGAGTAAAAATTAAAGTGTAAAATCAAGTTCTCTAAAAATAATTTTGTTTGTGTTAAACTAAATAAATTTTGGTTTGAATTTGGTTTAAACTAAACTAGAAAAAAAAAAGTGATTTTAAAGGCTGGTGTAATAATACTCAAATAGAATAGATTCAGTGGTGGTGAAAGTCAAGACTGATGAGTGCAAAAGTGGCAAAGCACGAAATAGCTATACCTCCAGCCAAAAACAATGAGTGGTAGCACCTTTAAGTTGTTGTTGTTGTTCAAAAACATTCAATGAAATTAAAAGGAATGGTCAAGTCTAACAAGCTGACATTCTAGTACGAATAGTACAATAAAAATAATAACAATAATAACTTAATAGTCTGGTTCGTTACCGATCTTCCAACCTCTCCCCCTTTGATACGTACTACGAATTGTAAGTCTATCAAATAAGGTATGGAGAAAAATGGAGGCGGAACAAAACAGCATACTTAAAGGAGCTTATAAAAAGGTTGATGCTTCAAATGCATTTGATAAACAATTAGCACATCTCGACCTGTGACGTCAGTGGTCTAAAGTAGTGGAGTGCGTCGTGCACACGACTTCTAAGACTGAGCAAATCTGATATGCGTGGGTTCGAATCCTATGTTGTGCATAAAAAGTTTTTCAAATAAAATTGGATTAAAGCTCAGCACCACAAAAAAGGAGACTGATGAGTGCAAAAGTGGCAAAGCACGAAATAGCTATATCTCCAGCCAAAAACAATGAGTGGTAGCACCTTTAAGTTGTTGTTGTTGTTCAAAAACATTCAATTCTCAATTTCGTTGTCGAACTCGACTCCTTGTATACGCCATGGTGGGGAATGTAGCAAGTCGGTTGAGATGAGACTTCATGAACAAGTTCCATATGCCCGAGTTCTAGATATTCGGACATGAATTCATCGTACATCGTTTTCATTTTCGGGTCCTTCTCTAGGCGATTGAGTTGATGGTGAAAGAGCTTGTAGGCGTCTTCTTTCGAATCTGCCAAGGTTGTTTGGTCGATGGAATTCTTAGACGGGTACTTGATGACATAGCGTCCAGAACACGTCCGTTGTACCGTTTGCTTAAAGAATTCTTCGCAGTAGAGCTCATCTTGTGTCATCTTAGAAGAATATTCCACGTCTTCGTTCTCATTAAATTTCCACATAGACTGAACCAAATCTGCTAGCTCAGACTGTGAAAATGCACAAAAATTTGTTGAGAGCGTTCTAGTTGTAGACTCGGGTAAGCGCCCGAAGATTATCCATCCTAGATGGGTGTGTTGTGCAACAGGTGCACCAGCAGACGATTGCAAAATTTCACCATATAGGAGAGAGCCATAAACATCAGCTCCCAGAATAACGTCTATAGATCCCGGTTCGCAAAAGTCTGGATCGGCCAGCTCCAAATAAATAAATTCACCAAACTGTTTAGTATCAAGACGAAGAGTGGGCATAAGAGGACCCAAACGTGGCAAAATTAATGCTCTGCAGTTAATATTAAAGTCTGGGTCTCTGAGAGAGCTCACAGAGATGTCAACCAGACCTGTTGACTTTCCAACACTTTTGCCTCCTACCCCAGTCACCGGCATAAATAGCCGGGTTCGTCGAAGGTGAAGTTGTTGCACCGCATACTCACTAATAAACGTAGCCTGAGATCCGATGTCCAAAAGAGCTCGGAGTTTACGTTTGTGCCCAGTGGCAGATCGCACTCCAACTTGAGCTGTAACCAGCAAAACCGGTTCTAGTTGTACCAATGATTCGTCATCGGAATTTTCACACCTTGAATTTGCTGGGTGAGGTGGATTACAAGTGGGGTTCGTTCGCAGATGATTTGTGTTGATGTTGACGTGGGGTTCTTGAGACTGGATGCTATTGTGCAGCATTGTGTGATGTTTTTGGTGACATACTAAGCAGGTGTAGTCTGACGGACATTGTTGTTGTGCATGATCAGCCTTAAGGCAATTTTTGCACAATTTTGCTTTCGTCACGAATGTCATTCTCTGTGCTGGTGTTTCTTTTCTGAAATCAGAACAAAACATTAGAACATGCTTACCAGAACACTTAGGGCATCGATTGACATTTGCTTGATGACTTCGAACTGGCTGTGCCTTAATTGCCTTTTGTTGGTTAGGCTCATTTTGTTTTGGTCTAGAGCATGCAGCCATAGCATCCAGGCCTTGTAGTCTGTTTTCCAAAAACTTTTCTAGCTGCAGGTAAGTGGGGATGGAGTTTGGACTGTCAAGTGACGTTTCCCAATCTTTGATTGTGACAGGGTCAAGTTTTTGAGTCACATGTAGAATCAGCCAGTCGTCCCACTGATTTGTTGGCCATCCTAGATGCTGTAGAGCACGAACAGCTTCAGTGATTCCATCAAGTATCTGACGTAAGACGACATGTGATTCGTTGGCCATAGTTGGCAGATTAACAATATCGTGAAGGTACTGCTTAATCAATTTTCGCTTGTTGTCGTAGCGGCCTTTTAAGATGTCCCATGCAGTCTGAAAGTTATCCTCGCTAACCCGAATGTTTTTGAGGGCACTTGTAGCACTACCACGGAGACTACAGTTAAGGTAGTTTAAGCGTTGTATACCAGACAGCATTTTGTCATTGATGACACAGCTGGTGAACATATCCTTAAAGTTTAGCCACTCTTCAATAGATCCATCGAAAGTGGGTAGTTGCAGTGGTGGTAGCGTCGACTTAACTGTGCTGATGCCTCCGTTCACGACAAGACGAGTTGGAGTTGAATGAGACATCGGCTCATGTGTAGTTGTAGACAGCTCGTCTATTATCTCATTGAGGTCTCATAGGGCCTCGCAGTACGCAGATTCAATTTCGGCAAAACGCTCATCCGAGAGAAGCCTTTGTAGATCTTTCTCGTTGGTTTCTGTTGAATCCATTGATGAGATGATGTCGTGAACCTCATTGAATTTGGTCCAGTACTCTTCTAGCAATTTCCTTCTGCCCACGAGGTATCCTTTAGTCTGTTTCGCCTTCCCTGCCTTCTGTGTGTTAGCTGAGAAGTTAAAAATTAGTTTTGCGAGAGATTCTTCTTTGGCCAGCGCCATTAGTATCAAAATAAAACTCTTTACAAATTAATTTATTAACGCGGAGGATTAAAGTCCCCCGCAAGGGATGCCAAATGTTGAAATACTTTGTAAAAGAGTCAAAAAAGAAAAAGAAAAGAAGAATCCAACTGGATTGCACCACGTTTTATTTCGGAATGACAAGTATGTCAATTCATTCTGATGAATTCACAAAATGAATATATATAATAAAATGACAGATCATGTATGCAGAATGGCAAGGTGTCCACTTATTATTTTTAGCGCTTAGTACTTTTCAACAACAATAGAGACCATAGAAGAGGAGGAGGAATAATGATGTTCAAAAGAGCTAACCTATGTCACAAAATTATACAATCCCCAAAAGAATCATACGAAAATATACATATTCAATATTTGGACGGAAACAAAACAACATATGTAATAGGAATATATAGACCACCAGGATTCAGCAAAAAGAGGTTCTGTGAAGAATTCGGAAATCATATTGGACAAATTAAAAGACATGAAAACTTTATCGTAATGGGAGACATAAATATAAATGTAAAGGATAACAATGTTAGCAGTGTAAAGGACTATATGGAAACGCTAGCATCAAAAGGACTCACGAATATTATAACGAAAGACACAAGAGTAGACCCTAGAACTTGCAAAAAGACTAGAATCGACCATGCTTTAGTAAACAGAATTGATAAAGAAATACATTCAGCTGTCATAGAATGTGACATTTCTGACCACTATCCAATAATTTATTTCGAAGAAAACCGGAAACCGACGAAAGAACAAAAATCAAACTTAACGTGTGTGAGTAACGCTAGAGTAAACCAACTTATTAGCGAAGAAGATTGGAAGGCTGTTATGGACGAAGAAGATAGTGAGAGTTTATATGAAAAATTACTCTTTAAAATGGAAAACATATATAAAAAATCAACAATTGTGCGAAAACCAACAAATAAAAGACAAAACAGCCCTTGGATAACGCAGAATCTAATTGCAGAGACCAAGCAAAGAGATGTTCTATATAGAAGATGGAAAAACAACAGTAGAAATCGGACATACGAAAAAGAGTACAAGATGATGCGTAATAAAGTCAACAAAAACATAAATGCACAGAAATCAAACTATTTTAAAAATAAGTTCATTCAACTGAAAAATGATTCAAGAAAAACATAGGTGTTGCGTGTCAGGGGTATCACGGGGATATGTCTTTAGGAGTTGGAAAAGGGCTGTGGCATGCTTGCTCTAGCTCGGCTAAGCTCGTCGGTTTGGGGCGGTTCTTGCCCTCTTCCAAAACTCCTCCCACTCAGCAAACAAAATAAAACATGCCGGAGTTAAAGGATGAGGATAGGAATAGTGGAAAAGGTGTGGAAATATGGTGCTAAAAAAAAAATATGAAGGAATCGCACAAACTTAGTTACCTGTGCCACTGCATTGGTGTAAGGGTGAAGCTTAAGTAATATTCTTTGATGGGCCAAAAAAAAAAAAAAATATTTATTTGCGTAACCTAAAACCCCCGATCTAAAAACTAAACCCTTAAAATCTAATATTTATATCGATGGGATATAATTCCTTAATACTATATCTAACTAAACCTAAAAAAATATTTTTAATTTTTGTCCACCAATAATAAACATCGGCCCCACTGTCGCACCAACACAGTGGTTCGCCAAGTCATCAAAGGCCTTGCCTGGTGTTGTTGGCAAAAGTTGGCCTGCCCACCCTTGTATCGAGGATACAACCATCGCTATTTCCTTGGCCAGTATTTTGGAGATAGCCCCTAGCGTTAACTTCCAGTCACAAATTCCACTATTGTCTAGGTCAAGTCATGTCAAGGTAAGTATCGTAGCAGTAGAGTAGGTAGAGTCGATAAGGTAAGTAGTTTGTAAGTGTAAATAGGTATCATCGGTAAAGGTAAGTGTAATCAGTAAAAGTAATAGTAAGTACGTATTAAGTCAGTACAAGGTAAGTATAAAGTCAGCGTAAGGTAAGCATAGTCAGTTTTGTAGGCGTTACGTTTGTCAAGTCGTTGTCTAACCGTACTTCGTTTTCCCTCCCTTCATCGTCGGCTCAGCCGAACCTTCACACACCTCTTTGTAGGTTTAGAACACCATCGTAAATTCAATTCTTCACTTCAAACAAAAAAAAAAAGGTATTCCAATAAATTTGGATTTTTTTTTATTTTTTTTTATATATATAAAGCTAATTTATTATAAAATTCATTAAAAGTTATTCTAAAAAAAATTACTTTAAATTTAAAAGAAGAAAGCAAGAAGAAAATTCAATAAAAGAATCCAAACTATTTCATTTCAATGCAATCTATCTTTTAAATAAAACAAATGGCTATGTTTAACTGTCCCGGAGTGTAAAAAGAAATTTAGAACTTCACTTGGTACAAAAAAAGAAAAGCGGCAAAAAAAAATGAAATTAAAAAAAAACAAAAGGATAATTGGATGGATATAATCCGGAGTACCGGAGTGTAAATATTTCCTTCCTTTAATCACTTTGTGTGTACTTTATAGATATACATATACCTATAGTAAATTTATATTTTAAAAGAAAAAAAATTCAATTGACACAACTTACTCTTTTTCACGACGTCCCTCGGTGTCCTGCCGGCAGTACTTTCCAGGATGCGTATTGGAAAAATAACTAGATGGCCCACTTTTAATCGCCAAATATTAACACTTGAGGATTGTCGTATATATATATATCTATTTTAAGGTCCGGAAATTCAAAACACTCAACACTTCACACTTTTTTTCTTGAACCTTCTTATTCTTGCCTGTCTTTTAATAATTCTTTTTTTCTTTTCTTTCTTACTTTACCTCACTTCACTTTCTTCATTAATTTTTCTTCTTCTTTTCTTTAACAAAAAAACAGAATTTAAACCAAAAAAAGACGGCCCAGAAGGGACCGTTAAAAAAAATTAGTTTCTCCCTCGTCAGCACACTATCTTTTTTTTTCTATCTACTTTTGATCCTCGAATTCACTTTAAGCTCTGGAATGAACTTCTCCTGTCTGTCAATCCGATTGCCTGTACGGTCGAAGAAGGTAGAATCCACCAAGGAACAACCAAAAAAAATACAGAGGCTCAAATCAAATCCTGGTCTATAGGTCGATATATATATTTTTTGCTTATATATATGTATATATATATATATGTAGGTAGGCCTTCGAAAAGTGTCTATACACTATAGACTATAGCGTAATGATATGAACCTGGGAATAAGGTGAGATATCCATAAAACTGATATTAACTCTTTTTTTTTTTTAAACTTATGACTTTTTACCTCTGCCTATTAAGAACGCGTACCAATGTCTCCTTCAGGAGTTTTTTCTCTTTTTTTTTTTTCCAGACAGTGCAACCGAGTGTCACCTTTCTATGACCTTTTTGTCTTTCTCCTTGGTTTTTCTATATATAAAAAGAGTTGACCATTTTGTACATGAAATTTTCATTTATTCGTTGAATAATTTTACCTTTATTATTGAGTTTCCGAATTTAAGAATATTTTAATTTTCTTTAAATAAAAAGAAAATTTTGTACGAAACAAAAAAAACTATATACTCTTTTTTTTTTGTATGGATTTCAATTTTGTTTAAATTTTTAATTTCCTATTACACTGTGATCGCTACAGCTGATGGTAATTGCTTTCAAATAAAACAATCATGTCAGATTCAAATTATCTAACACCTATATGGTCGTTGCTCTCTGGCCTATATTTGAGAGAATCTATGTCATAATATAAGTTTGCAGACTGGAATAAGGGGTTTAGTTTCCCCAGTCAGCAATATCTATCCCCATCAAATAATATACCAACTCAGCTTCTTTACATAATTAAGTTTCTCTGTAAACATACATATGTGTGTTTATATAACAAATACTTATAACTAATATTGCACTACCCAAATAAAAATGTATTTAATAAAGCAAAAAGAAATAAATTATGACATGAAATATGAACTAAATATAATTTTTTACCATAAATAATAAACCTACCTAATACTATATTATTGCACTCAATCTATCACAGCATTTAACTCAACTCATAACCTACATTGCAATTCAGCAAAAATTCGAGCGTACTACACTTTTTCATGAGTGTGACATTTCCTGTTTAACATAACCAGTGTCAGCAGTCAGCAGCCACTGAATTGTCAAATATATTGAGTTTGCCTGTTTACATATTTCATCTCGTGTAGGTTTCGTAAAAAGTAAAAATAAAATAAGTAAAACTAAATATTATACATAAATAACAATACATTTTAATAAATAAAACAATAAACGAAAACAAACAAACATGCCTGCACAGGATTATCAAAAAAAACCTCAGGCAATACCTATTTTATAACATCATGGATTGCCATTGCTGGGTAAGAATTTCGCCTTGATGCTTCTACATTTATTTTATTTCATTTATTTGCCTTATTTTCTTTCTTTTATTTTCAGGGTTGTCATAACTAACATCGTTGTCACCCACTCATCTACCTATTAGATGCAACGACTTTAAACTTTGTCATTTCTATTGTCTACGAAAGATAAGTACCTATTTTTTTTTTTTTTTTTTTTGATAAGTTATAGATATTATTCTTTCTTTCTTTTCAGGTATTTTTTTTTTCTTTAGGATAAATATCGGGATGGCTATACAGTGTAGAAAGCATATAACCGGAGGACAACAACAAAATCAACCCCAACTTTAAACAAAACAAAACAACACAGAGTTACACCGCGCATCGAATGCTTGCGCTCACTTTTGTTATATTATTTTGTGTAATAAAAGTGGAATAAAGTGTTTAATTAAATCGTATTTAAAGGATATGGTACATCATTAACATGTATTGAAGCTATGGTGCCTCTAATTGGGCAGTGGGGTGGGAAAGATTTTTCTAGGGTAGTGTGAATCAGTCACGTAACAGGCACGAAACATTTTGCGAGTGGTCGTGAGAAAAATGTTTTCGTAAAAAGAAAGTCGGCCGAAAATTAAACATAAAATTGATTTGAAGTAATAATTTTTGCCGTTCTCAACGTGTGGCACGTCCCACTCCCTGAGCTAGATATCGATTTCTTGTCTGGCCATAACTTTAGTAGTTATTTCAAACAATAACTTATTGAAAGTATAATACGTTAGAACTTTTTTCTTGTGTATTACTAAACAGTCTTCACCTCTCAATGTTGTAATTTATAACACAGTCAGGTACAAAAGATTTAGGCTCAAAAGTAAAATTAACGTATTATCACAGAATTAATAAATAAATAAGTAAAAATCTATGAAAAAAAATGAAACTATAAATTAAAAATCTGTATAAATAAATAAAATCTCTATAAATAAATAAATAAACTAAAAATAAATAAATAAACTCTATAAATAAATAAATAAATAAACTCTATAAATAAATAAATAAACTCTATAAATAAATAAACACCACATCACATATATATCACAGTTCGCTAATGAAACAACAGCAGCTGAGTGCGTCATTAAGAGTGGATATCTTTTGCATGGTAAACTCCTACCACTTCGCCTCTCAGATTCCCTAATTCATAAAGGGAATTACCTACTGTTCTCAAAACTATTGACTTTAAATATTTTTGACCTAGTTTCGCGTTGTATTTGTCTATTTTAGTACTTTGTTTAAAATTTTTCCTGTAAACTATTTGTCCAACCTTGTATGATATATCTCTACTTCTTGTATTGTACGTTTTTGTCGATCTTTGGTGAGCTAGATTGAGATTTTCAAAAATTTTCTTTCGAAGTATAGCTTGTTTATCACTTTTCTCTAAAATTTCGGTTTCACTATCCTTGATCAAATCAAGTTTTCGAAGCAGCTCATATGTCTCACCGTTTTGGACCATTTGAGATCCAAAAACGGCATAATATGGCTCGAACTTTATAGCATCATGTAACACACTTCGCAAAGAAAAGGCTGTATTACTTACATGAAGGTCCCAATTTCGTTGGTCACTACCGATGTAGGACCGAATTTTGGTCAGGACGGACCGATTAACTCGTTCAGAGGCATTAGCCTGAGGCGAGTAAAAGGCGGTACGAACGTGTTTAACACCGTACTTTTTTAGAAAGCTGCAAAACAATTCTGAAACGAATTGTTTCCCGTTGTCAGAGTGGATATATTCGGGTACACCAAACATGTGGAACACTTCTACCTCAAGATATTTTACTACCTCAGCTGCTGTTGCTCGTTTCAAGGGTTTAAGAAAAACGTACTTGCTAAAGTGGTCAAGTGCAATAAAGATATGAGTGTTTCCTGTCTTCGTCCGTGGGTATGGTCCTAAAAAGTCTATGTATAAACGTTGGAAAGGTCTTTCGGTAATTGTCTGTTGTCCCCTGGGCGGCCTTGAAATTGTATTGACGGGCTTATTGCACTTACAAATATCACAGTTACTAATGTACTCTTTAAATTCGTTGGTCATATTTGGCCAGAAATACCTTTGCCGAAGTTTGGCCAAAGTTTTATGTATTCCGCCATGACCGGCAGTGAAGGAATCATGCGCTGATGCCAAAAGGCCCCTACACAACTCCTTCGGTACCCAGAGTTTCCAGGCCCTGTCCTCTTGAATAGGGTCTCCAGTTCGTCTGTCGGTCCGTTTATATACGAAGCCGTCTGAAATACAAATGTCCGGTAGTATATTCTTGTTTTCGTTGATTGTCTTCTTCAATTCAACGTATTCTTCTGACGCAAAATATGGTGAGTTAAAGTCAACTTCTGGCATTTCGGTTACTATCTCATCCATATGTATTCTGGAGAGAGTGTCCGGGACCCACATTGAGAATTCCCTTTCTGTGCTCTATCTTGAAGTCAAAGCCTTGCAACTTTAAACTCCACCGAGCTAGCCGACCGCTCAAGTCCTTCTGTGTCATCAGCCACTTAAGGCTTGCGTGGTCAGTTATTATGGTAAAAGGTAATCCTTCAATGTAAGCTCGGAACTTCTTTACGGACAAAACGGCCGCATAGCATTCAAGTTCCGTAACGCTGTAATTTCGCTGAGCGGAATTAAGCTTCTGGGACATGAACGCTATGGGTCGTTCGTTATTCTCTTCGTCCATCTGGAAAAGAACGCTCCCTACGCCAGAAGTTGAAGCGTCGCATTGTATGTAAAAATGTCGTGAAAAGTCTGGGTTGATCAGTATTGGTGCGGTCACTAGTGTCTTTTTCAAGTCCTCAAAAGCAGTCAAGGCTTCGCTCGTCATAACAAAGTCCTTCCCTTTCTTTAGACAGTCTGTCATTGGGGCTGATATAGACGCAAAATTTGGAATAAAGCGTCTATACCATCCCGTCATCCCTAGGAAACGACGAAGTTGTTTAGGGGTTTTTGGCACAGGAAAATCCCTCACTGCAGAAACTTTCTCTGGATCCGTTCTTAGACATCCATCACCGACGAAATAGCCTAAGTACTTGATCTCTTTATAACAGAATTTGCTTTTCTCTACATTGATTGTCAACCCCGCCTCACGCAAACATCTCGCCACCTCTTTGAGAACGCCCATGTGGGTTTCAAAGTCTGGAGAGCAAATCAAAAGGTCATCGAGATAGACAAAGACACTCTCTCTCAAACGAGCGGGAATGACCTTGTCCATCAACTTACACATTCTCTGGGCGGCGTTGCACAATCCAAACGGCATAACCGTGAATTGATACAACGGTCGTCCAGGGACTGTGAAAGCCGTCTTCTCTCTTGATTTGAGCTCCAGAGGAATCTGCCAAAAGGCGTCCTTCAAATCGATGCTCGATATGTAGTGCGTGTTGTGAAGTCGACTTAGGATTCCTTCAATGTGCGGCAGAGGATAGGCAAATTTCTTCGTGGCCGCATTAACTTTCCTCGAGTCCAGACAAAGTCTGTTTTTGCCTGGCTTACGCACCAACACAACTGGAGAACTGTAAGCGCTGTTGCTCTCTTCGATCACACCCAATTCCAGCATGCGATCGAGCTCAGCATACATCAACTTCTGCACGACAGGTGAGATTGGATAATGTCGCTGTTTGATGGGAATGGTGTCGTCTTCCATCTCAATGACATGTTCCTCAACATGGGTTTTACCCAATCCCATTGTCGCAAAGGAAGGGAATGTAAGCTTGACGCGCTCGAGTTCTTCAGTTTGTGATGCAGTAAGCTGACGCATAGGATCAGACTCTTGCCCTCCCGTCGGCGATGGAATGTCTAACGCGCTGATGACGTTTGGAGCGACCTTGAACGTCCTCCAGAAATCTACCCCCAGGTAGAGCTGTTGTGTCAAACTGGGAACGACATACAGCTCCATCTCTTGGGTGATGCCGCCCCATGTGACTTTGGTCGTAAATCGTCCATGCATGTGTTGGTTTTGTCCGTCCGCTGTTTTGATGTCAACTGTAATTCGAGTCATACGTATGTTGTGTTTCTGTACGAACTCTATAGCCCCTCTTCCCATGCAACTCACTGATGCTCCACTGTCAAGTAGTCCGGTCATCTCTTCGCCGTTGATTGTGACATTGGCATAAGGCCTGTTGTCATTAGAGACCGTTAAGACCGTCGCTTCAATTTTCGATTTCGTTCTTCTGAACATTGCACATTTTTCCCTAAGCCTAGATATTTTTCTAAAATTTCTACTACTAGTTTCGTCAAATGAGATTTCTGAATTGAAAATCCGCTTTCTTGCTTCGTCATATTCTAACATGCGTTCATGTAAAGTTTTATATTGCACAGTTTTTTCATTTTTATTGTTTACTCGTTTTTCTTCGCGTTTTAAAATTTTTACTTTTCCGGGTTCAATTTCTCCGTTTGGGATACATTTGTCGGGGGAGTGAACCCGGGTGCACTTCCGACCTTCATGTTTCCCTGACATGAGGCACACTTAAAAGAAAGATTTCCTTGACCACAGCTAAAGCACGTGAGTGCATGGAAAGTCGAGGCGCAAGAGTTTGCGTTCTTGTCTTTCGTATTGTCAGTCTTTCTGTCTCTGTCATTGCTTTTGAAGGTCAAATTTCGTTTGTCCGTCTTTGCGTTCGTAGTAAGTCTGTCCGTACGGTTATACTGTACTGCAGAAATAAGTGTTTCTTGTTCGTCTTCAGAGTCAGTCACGTAATGTCTAGTCCGTACTACGTCATGGTCTTCTATTGCACTTATCTTCTTTGCTTTAAAATCTCTAGTCATCAGATGTTTTTCTGCCCGTCGGCACTCTTCTCTTAGATCTCGGATATCCTTAATAGGACATCCGAAGATCAGCGTCGCTACCTTGTCCTTGAGATTTTGTCTGACCATCGAAACTAAATCTTTCTCTTTTGGACGATTTCTCATTTGTAAGGTCAGTCCCCTAACGTCTTCGTAGAATTCGTCAAATGTTTCGTTCGGTTGCTGTCGCCTGTCCATTATTTCCCTAAGTATCTCCTCATCTCTTTTACTATTTCGGAATTGTCTTAGCAATTCCGATTTCAAGTCATAGAAGTTAAGAAACTCATCTCCTTGTCTCTCTTCCAGGAACTGCCAATACCATCTTTCGGCAGTTCCAGTCACCAAATGGTGGAAATTGGCGAAGACCTGATCATTGGTGACCCCATTCTTACTTTGCAAAGTCTCAATCCTAAAAATGAAACTCTCCACCGTCATATTTTTGGAGGTTCCATCGAACTTTATCCCCCACTTATGGATATCCACCTTCTTTCCCTGGTTATTGTGGTTATTACAAGGCGGATCCTTATGGCAAATTCTATTTGTCGACAATGTTGAAGGGACCCTTGCCTGACTGACATCCGGATCAGTCACTTGACTTTTTCTTTGTTGTTCTTGTATGGCATGTAGAGTTAAGGTAGATTTTTCCACCACATTTAACCTTTCACTCATGGTTGCCATGCTACCCGTGACAGCCTGTACCATGCCTTGCAACAATTTCAGACTTCTGGCCTGCTCTGTGAGCAACGCCATGGTCTTGCTATGTGTCTCATAAATTGAGCGAGAAACAGCATAATCTATGGCATTTTTCAAGCATTCCCCTCTCATACTTCCCACACTAGTCATTTCGTTCTCTTCCTTGTCATGTAAGTCTAGGTCTTTTTGTGTTAGTAGTAAGCGTTCTCGTTCCAGTTCTTGTGTCATTCTGTCTATACTTTCCCTAGTCTCTTGTTGTTCTCCTTCATGTTCATCTCCATTGTCTTCTGGAGCAGTTTCCTGACCTAATCCTCTAGATATTCCTACTGCCCCTTCACCCAATTCCTCTTCTGATTCATTCCCCCTATCTTCGACCATTCCATTAAACGGATTAGACAAGGATCGGTTAACTTCAGAACCAGAAGGATCACCTAATCGGACCTGAGGGCTTTGAGCTGACATGGCACGGGTTGTCGCTGGCCTATCGCTCTCTTCCTGCTCTTGTAGTGCTGAAGTACTCTTTTTAACTGTACCAGTTTTTTTCTTCATGTTCTTTTTTTTTCAAAAATCAACAACAAGAAAAAAAAATATAACAGAAAAAAAAACTTCTAATCGAAATCAAAAATTAAAATTTCAAAATTAAAAAAAAAAAAAAAAAAATATATAATATGGTTGAAAGAAACAAAAAAAATAAATAAAAAAATAAAAATGAATTCAACAACAAAAAATTTCAAAAAAAAAAAAAACAAAGGTCGAAAGTAGTAAAAGTATGTTCACTTTTGAATAAAGAATTAAAAAAATATTTCAAAAATTTAAATCCAAAAAAAAAAAAAAAAAATTTTAAAATATCAAAATTCAAAAATGTTAACTAAAACTAATAAAAGCAATATAGTAAAAATAAAATGGTTTAAAAAAATTAAAAAAACTAAAAGAAAAGCAAAAATTCAAAAATAAAAGAAATCGGTAAAAAAAAATTAATAATAATAAAAACAATGATAAAAAAGTTGTAAAAAAAACTAAAAAAAGGATTAAAAAACTTATTTAAATTTTCGGTTCTTTCAATATTCATGTTGAGGTGTGTGCAGTCCCAACTGAGTATCCAACACGAATGTGAAAAGGGGGTTATACGAGAGGTCAAAGCAGTCTGTCACTAGTCCTTCGTAACGTTCTGTTAAGTTAAGTTGCGTATAGTCTTCGTAAGTTCTGAGTATTTGTCAAATGTCAAAAGTCAGTTTTCTTTGTGACTGGGGCCTCTGAGACTTGACGAGTGTTTCAGGCTGTCACTAGTTTTCCTGCCACATCGAGCTTTCTGATGATAAACCTGAAAGGTGGCTGGCTAGGAAACAGGGACAACCCTCCACACGAGCAGAATTTCAAAACACCCCACTCACGCCACTCTATACGCCTGGCCGTGCCTAACTGTATGGATAGCGGTGAGTGAGTTGCCTTTCCACCCTACTCCGCTCTCTGCCTTGCGAAAGACTTTTTTTCTACCTCACAAAAATCTACTGGTTCTAGACCTGCTAGATTGGACAGCCGAACTCCATCTATCGCTAAGCAAAGAGCCTATGCAGTCTCCAAGCTTGTGCTAAAAGGATGGGAAAGGTAAACTAAAAAAATTGTGAAAAAAGTTTAAAAGGAAGATTGTTGTGAGTCTAAGGGAATGATCTTAGAAGAAAAATCATTTCCTTGGAGTCCCAATCAATCTGAAAGCCGTTCGCAACGTTGGGCGCCATTGTTGCGTGTCAGGGGTATCACGGGGATATGTCTTTAGGAGTTGGAAAAGGGCTGTGGCATGCTTGCTCTAGCTCGGCTAAGCTCGTCGGTTTGGGGCGGTTCTTGCCCTCTTCCAAAACTCCTCCCACTCAGCAAACAAAATAAAACATGCCGGAGTTAAAGGATGAGGATAGGAATGGTGCTAAAAAAAAAATATGAAGGAATCGCACAAACTTAGTTACCTGTGCCACTGCCTTGGTGTAAGGGTGAAGCTTAAGTAATATTCTTTGATGGGCAAAAAAAAAAAAAAAATATTTATTTGCGTAACCTAAAACCCCCGATCTAAAAACTAAACCCTTAAAATCTAATATTTATATCGATGGGATATAATTCCTTAATACTATATCTAACTAAACCTACAAAAAATATTTTTAATTTTTGTCCACCAATAATAAACATCGGCCCCACTGTCGCACCAACACAGTGGTTCGCCAAGTCATCAAAGGCCTTGCCTGGTGTTGTTGGCAAAAGTTGGCCTGCCCACCCTTGTATCGAGGATACAACCATCGCTATTTCCTTGGCCAGTATTTTGGAGATAGCCCCTAGCGTTAACTTCCAGTCACAAATTCCACTATTGTCTAGGTCAAGTCATGTCAAGGTAAGTATCGTAGCAGTAGAGTAGGTAGAGTCGATAAGGTAAGTAGTTTGTAAGTGTAAATAGGTATCATCGGTAAAGGTAAGTGTAATCAGTAAAAGTAATAGTAAGTACGTATTAAGTCAGTACAAGGTAAGTATAAAGTCAGCGTAAGGTAAGCATAGTCAGTTTTGTAGGCGTTACGTTTGTCAAGTCGTTGTCTAACCGTACTTCGTTTTCCCTCCCTTCATCGTCGGCTCAGCCGAACCTTCACACACCTCTTTGTAGGTTTAGAACACCATCGTAAATTCAATTCTTCACTTCAAACAAAAAAAAAAAGGTATTCCAATAAATTTGGATTTTTTTTTATTTTTTTTTATATATATAAAGCTAATTTATTATAAAATTCATTAAAAGTTATTCTAAAAAAAATTACTTTAAATTTAAAAGAAGAAAGCAAGAAGAAAATTCAATAAAAGAATCCAAACTATTTCATTTCAATGCAATCTATCTTTTAAATAAAACAAATGGCTATGGCGGAGTGTAAAAAGAAATTTAGAACTTCACTTGGTACAAAAAAAGAAAAGCGGCAAAAAAAAATGAAATTAAAAAAAACAAAAGGATAATTGGATGGATATAATCCGGAGTACCGGAGTGTAAATATTTCCTTCCTTTAATCACTTTGTGTGTACTTTATAGATATACATATACCTATATTAAATTTATATTTTAAAAGAAAAAAAATTCAATTGACACAACTTACTCTTTTTCACGACGTCCCTCGGTGTCCTGCCGGCAGTACTTTCCAGGATGCGTATTGGAAAAATAACTAGATGGCCCACTTTTAATCGCCAAATATTAACACTTGAGGATTGTCGTATATATATATATCTATTTTAAAGTCCGGAAATTCAAAACACTCAACACTTCACACTTTTTTTCTTGAACCTACTTATTCTTGCCTGTCTTTTAATAATTCTTTTTTTCTTTTCTTTCTTACTTTACCTCACTTCACTTTCTTCATTAATTTTTCTTCTTCTTTTCTTTAACAAAAAAAACAGAATTTAAACCAAAAAAAGACGGCCCAGAAGGGACCGTTAAAAAAAATTAGTTTCTCCCTCGTCAGCACACTATCTTTTTTTTTCTATCTACTTTTGATCCTCGAATTCACTTTAAGCTCTGGAATGAACTTCTCCTGTCTGTCAATCCGATTGCCTGTACGGTCGAAGAAGGTAGAATCCACCAAGGAACAACCAAAAAAAATACAGAGGCTCAAATCAAATCCTGGTCTATAGGTCGATATATATATTTTTTGCTTATATATATGTATATATATATATATATGTAGGTAGGCCTTCGAAAAGTGTCTATACACTATAGACTATAGCGTAATGATATGAACCTGGGAATAAGGTGAGATATCCATAAAACTGATATTAACTCTTTTTTTTTTTAAACTTATGACTTCTTACCTCTGCCTATTAAGAACGCGTACCAATGTCTCCTTCAGGAGTTTTTTCTCTTTTTTTTTTCCAGACAGTGCAACCGAGTGTCACCTTTCTATGACCTTTTTGTCTTTCTCCTTGGTTTTTCTATATATAAAAAGAGTTGACCATTTTGTACATGAAATTTTCATTTATTCGTTGAATAATTTTACCTTTATTATTGAGTTTCCGAATTTAAGAATATTTTAATTTTCTTTAAATAAAAAGAAAATTTTGTACGAAACAAAAAAACTATATACTTTTTTTTTTTTGTATGGATTTGAATTTTGCTTAAATTTTCAATTTCCGATTACACTGTGATCGCTACCGCTGATGGTAATTGCTTTCAAATAAAACAATCATGTCAGATTCAAATTATCTAACACCTATATGGTCGTTGCTCTCTGGCCTATGAGAGAATCTATGTCATAATATAAGTTTGCAGACTGGAATAAGGGGTTTAGTTTCCCCAGTCAGCAATATCTATCCCCATCAAATAATATACCTACTCAGCTTCTTTACATTATTAAGTTTCTCTGTAAACATACATATGTGTGTTTATATAACAAATACTTATAACTAATATTGCACTACCCAAATAAAAATGTATTTAATAAAGCAAAAAGAAATAAATTATGACATGAAATATGAACTAAATATAATTTTTTACCATAAATAATAAACCTACCTAATACTATATTATTGCACTCAATCTATCACAGCATTTAACTCAACTCATAACCTACATTGCAATTCAGCAAAAATTCGAGCGTACTACACTTTTTCATGAGTGTGACATTTCCTGTTTAACATAACCAGTGTCAGCAGTCAGCAGCCACTGAATTGTCAAATATATTGAGTTTGCCTGTTTACATATTTCATCTCGTGTAGGTTTCGTAAAAAGTAAAAATAAAATAAGTAAAACTAAATATTATACATAAATAACAATACATTTTAATAAATAAAACAATAAACGAAAACAAACAAGCATGCCTGCACAGGATTATCAAAAAAAAAACTCAGGCAATACCTATTTTATAACATCATGGATTGCCATTGCTGGGTAAGAATTTCGCCTTGATGCTTCTACATTTATTTTATTTCATTTATTTGCCTTATTTTCTTTCTTTTATTTTCAGGGTTGTCATAACTAACATCGTTGTCACCCACTCATCTACCTATTAGATGCAACGACTTTAAACTTTGTCATTTCTACTGTCTACGAAAGATAAGTACCTATTTTTTTTTTTTTTTTTTTTTGATAAGTTATAGATATTATTCTTTCTTTCTTTTCAGGTATTTTTTTTTTCTTTAGGATAAATATCGGGATGGCTATACAGTGTAGAAAGCATATAACCGGAGGACAACAACAAAATCAACCCCAACTTTAAACAAAACAAAACAACACAGAGTTACACCGCGCATCGAATGCTTGCGCTCAGTTTTGTTATATTATTTTGTGTAATAAAAGTGGAATAAAGTGTTTAATTAAATCGTATTTAAAGGATATGGTACATCATTAACATGTATTGAAGCTATGGTGCCTCTAATTGGGCAGTGGGGTGGGAAAGATTTTTCTAGGGTAGTGTGAATCGGTCACGTAACATAGGGACTAATTAATGAAGTACTAGGAAGAAAGAAAACTTGTATCGACGAAACAATTGAAAAAAACTTTAAAACAGAAATTAAATCACTTGTCAAGGATTTTGCAGATTTTTATGCATCTCAAACAGAAAGCATTATTCACAAATGCAATGAAATAATGTCAACTAATGACAAGGCAGCGATTTCAAATACTATATTTGCGTACGATACAAACGTCACTGAGATAAAAAACATAATAAGAACTATTGGATCAGACAAATCACCTGGATCGGATAATATCAGAGCAATCGATATAAAAACAAATGCCGATGTTTTTGCTCCCATTCTCTGCAAATTGATAAATCTGAGTCTCAGTCAAGCAAAAATCCCTTCGAATTTAAAGATAGGAGTTGTAAGACCAATCTACAAGGGTGGAGTTAAAAACCAAATAATCAACTATAGGCCTATTTCAATTCTACCAGTGATAGAAAAGTGTATGGAAGGTGTTATAGCTAACAGACTACATGGATTCATTGAAAAAGAAGCGTTCATACATAAGAGTCAATACGGGTACCAAAAAAAAAAAACAAAAATGCTGGATAATTACTAGGGGAATTCGCTAATTGTGTGAACGAGAGTTTGGATAGATGTCATCATGTGTTAGTTATATATATGGACTTTAGCAAAGCCTTTGACACACTAAGTCATTCGCATCTCATAGACGCATTAAGAAGAATAGGAATTCGTGGGACAATGGCTGATTGGCTTACTGACTACCTGAAAAACAGAACTTTTTGTGTGAAAATTAATGACGATATAAGTGACAAAAAGATAATGAAATATGGAGTTCCCCAGGGTTCGAAACTAGGACCAATATTATTTATTTTATACACCAACGAACTCCTTAGAATATTTAAGCAAAGTACACCCTTCGCCTTTGCGGACGATACTGCTATTGTTGTGAGTCATCGCTCTTTAGACACAGCACTTAGTATAATGCAAGAAGAATTTAATTTAGCAGTGAGGTGGTGTCATGACAATGGATTGGTTATAAACGCCTCCAAAACTAAAATGATGCATATCCGAAGTCCACAATTTAAGCAAACAGACCAAAGGATCTACTTCAAAAATGACGTTTGTATAAAAACTGAAGACAAATGCATCGAATTAGTTGATCAGTACAAATATCTGGGAGTAATAATTGACAGCCATTTTCTGTGGGAAAAGCATATAAACAAATTAAGAAACGATTTAAAGAGAGCATTATTTGCAATCTCACATTTAAAATACTATGCTCCAGAGGACGTCTTAAGGCAAGTTTATTATGCCCTCATGGAGTCCCAAATAAGGTACGGGATACTTGCTTGGGGGAGTGCAGCAAAAACTCACATCGAAAAAATTCAGAGACTACAAAACGCAGCTGTTAAAGTAATTAACTGCAATAACAGTCAAAGGATGGACACAAATTTTAAACCAATGCACGTTGAACATATTTTTAAAATGACGACCATTATTGAATACTTTGAGGACAACCGATTCACGAAACCAATTCAACACCAAATCAACACCAGAAGAAGGGCCCAAGGAATGCTATATACACCACGAAACTCAAACAATTATGGTAGACGAAAACTTGAATATTCTGTTCCAAGTACAACAAACGAACTCCCTAGAGAAATAATCAATATTCATAACTTAAAAAAAAGAAAAAAAGAACTAAAGAAGTATTTTCTCAATAGTATTAATTAAAATTGCAAATTCTTTATTAAACCTGAATAGATTAAAAAAAAAATTGTATCTATGTATTATTAAAATTAATTTTTAACTTTGCTTACCAAATTAAAACATTATAAAGATAAATAACCTTCTGCAGACAAGCTTCGACTTCGCAGATACTTTTTTAAAATAAAAAAAAATTAAAAATAAGAAAAAGCACCAAAAAAAATCACTTGTTAGGGATTCTATTAATATATATGGTATTACGAAAAGAAGTGTATGTGTGTGTGTTTCATGGAATGATGGCGCATCATCCCATTCTAGGTGAGTTGGGATGGCAGTGGATGGTGGTGGTTGAGAATCTAGATGTATGCCTTAAGCTATGTTCAGTACTTAGATCTTTATGGAGTGGTATGAAAATGTGTCTCAATTGGATTGAACACAATGTGAATGTTAATATGTATGCCGACGTCGTCGTCGTGTTCGTCGTCGTCGTCGTCGTCGTCGTCGTCGTCGTCGTCGTCGTCGTCGTCGTCGTCGTCGTCGTCGTCGTCGTCGTCGTCTTCGTCGTCGTCGTCGTCGTCGTCGTCGTCGTCGTCGTCGTCGTCGTCGTCGTCGTCGTCGTCGTCGTCGTCGTCGTCGTCGTCGTCGTCGTCGTCGTCGTCGTCGTCGTCGTCGTCGTCGTCGTCGTCGTCGTCGTCGTCGTCGTCGTCGTCGTCGTCGTCGTCGTCGTCGTCGTCGTCGTCGTCGTCGTCGTCGTCGTCGTCGTCGTCGTCGTCGTCGTCGTCGTCGTCGTCGTCGTCGTCGTCGTCGTCGTCGTCGTCGTCGTCGTCGTCGTCGTCGTCGTCGTCGTCGTCGTCGTCGTCGTCGTCGTCGTCGTCGTCGTCGTCGTCGTCGTCGTCGTCGTCGTCGTCGTCGTCGTCGTCGTCGTCGTCGTCGTCGTCGTCGTCGTCGTCGTCGTCGTCGTCGTCGTCGTCGTCGTCGTCGTCGTCGTCGTCGTCGTCGTCGTCGTCGTCGTCGTCGTCGTCGTCGTCGTCGTCGTCGTCGTCGTCGTCGTCGTCGTCGTCGTCGTCGTCGTCGTCGTCGTCGTCGTCGTCGTCGTCGTCGTCGTCGTCGTCGTCGTCGTCGTCGTCGTCGTCGTCGTCGTCGTCGTCGTCGTCGTCGTCGTCGTCGTCGTCGTCGTCGTCGTCGTCGTCGTCGTCGTCGTCGTCGTCGTCGTCGTCGTCGTCGTCGTCGTCGTCGTCGTCGTCGTCGTCGTCGTCGTCGTCGTCGTCGTCGTCGTCGTCGTCGTCGTCGTCGTCGTCGTCGTCGTCGTCGTCGTCGTCGTCGTCGTCGTCGTCGTCGTCGTCGTCGTCGTCGTCGTCGTCGTCGTCGTCGTCGTCGTCGTCGTCGTCGTCGTCGTCGTCGTCGTCGTCGTCGTCGTCGTCGTCGTCGTCGTCGTCGTCGTCGTCGTCGTCGTCGTCGTCGTCGTCGTCGTCGTCGTCGTCGTCGTCGTCGTCGTCGTCGTCGTCGTCGTCGTCGTCGTCGTCGTCGTCGTCGTCGTCGTCGTCGTCGTCGTCGTCGTCGTCGTCGTCGTCGTCGTCGTCGTCGTCGTCGTCGTCGTCGTCGTCGTCGTCGTCGTCGTCGTCGTCGTCGTCGTCGTCGTCGTCGTCGTCGTCGTCGTCGTCGTCGTCGTCGTCGTCGTCGTCGTCGTCGTCGTCGTCGTCGTCGTCGTCGTCGTCGTCGTCGTCGTCGTCGTCATCGTCGTCGTCGTCGTCGTTTCAGTTGGGTCGTCGGGGGGATATGAAATTTGAATATAATTAATTAAATAAAAAATGTAAACTGAATTATAAAATTTATTTTGAAATGTTACTTTTATTAATCTCTTAATTCTAAAATAGCTCACTCTATCTAACTATTTAAATATAATTATAAGTACAATCTTCTGCAGAAAAGCTTAGGCTTCGCAGGAACATACAAATTGTAAATTTTACTTAGTAGATAATAAAGAATATGGGATTGTAGGGGTGATGTAAAAAAAATAATGAAAAACTTTGGAGCGTTGTAACTTTTGAAGGAGGGGTTTATTTGAAAAAATAACGTTATTTTGGTATCACTACCGTATATACATAATAGAATTAAAAATTTAATTTAATTTAATTTTACATTTTTGCCCTCTTGAATCCGTTAGGAAGGGAACTGTGATCTCCCAAGAACCGTCTCTTTCCGATGTTGGTTTATAAGTCTTAATTTCATCTATTGTGATCACTTCATGCTCCTTTGTTCGTCGTATGTTACTTGATCTTAAGGTGATGAAGTCTCTTTCATTGAAAGATGATGTTGATGCCTTAAGTACAGCCTCTTTTATGGAATCAAAATTTATTTTCTGTGATGATTCATAATTTAGATTTATACCCTTAACTTTACAAACAATGTGTTCAGTTTTATCGTTTGTGCTGAATACTTTGTAAGAATAGTTTTTGGGCCCACCACTTACAAATTCAGTTATAAAGCTTCCATGCCCATAGCATTGTAACTCATCAGTCATATCACCAATAAAGTCTCCAACAGGAGGTTCGAATTCTCCTTGTCGGGATACATAGATCACTGAATCAGTGTCATAGTATAGAACTCTTTCTTTCAGTTGTTTCAAATAACTATACAACTTGAGGCGAGCCTGAGCCGTGGAATATGCTGCAACGCAAACATTAACTGTTTATAAGATCTCGGATGCCTCCTCTTTAACCGTAAACGTTATCACAATATTTTTCTCGTTGACAGTTAAAATTTGTTGAACCTGTATTGACGGATGGGACATCAGATCGAACAAATCAGAAGATTGGTTAATGATTATTGTTTGCTGTTGGTTTTCTCTTTGGCCAAATTTACCCCAAAAAGAATTAAGAATCAGTTTAGCCAAAGATCTTTTTCCTGGATTGTTGGTAATTTCTGTAGGATCCAGTTTGATTCTTTCTTTTTCAAAGAAGTCATTTATGTATTTGTTCTGATCTTCTTTTGTTCTGCAATGGTTTGGCCAGTCCGAAGCTTCTTGCTTTATTTTCAAAAACGTATTCATCATTGCAGTGAAAAGACCATCTGTATTTGTGTCTGAATCGTATTGTACTACATCATACTCCCAAATTTCAAACACTGAAACAAGTTTATAGCCCAGGTCAATAGCTTTGACGACTTCATCTATTACCCATGTTCCGAATAATGATCTTTCTTCATCGGAATGTGTGCATTTTGTTTCATCATTCCTATTTTGACTACAGGACTTACATAACGAAAACATGAGCTTATCGTTTTGTTTCATGGGTAAAACTGGATGAAATAAATTTTCTGGTGGAAGAATCTTACACTTAATGAGACCATTAATGGCATCAAGTTTCATGTTTGAACACACTTCATCTATGTTTGTGTGAATCTTTGGATGACCAACAGGAAATTTTCCATATTTACAAACCCATGGATAAAGTGAGCAAACATCTATATACTTTATTTTTTCACCTTCCTTACATTTGTAGTAGGAAACTTTGTTTCCCGTTCGTCCACCATAAAATGAATCTCTCGGATTCAAAGGTGCGTTAAGCAGTAAGGGGTGATTTCTCAATCTGGATAGTTCTTCTTCACTCAGAGACTTGAGGTAGTTTTCGAATTCACAGCTCCAGATCTCAATAACCTCGTAACCAAATGACCTCAAACGGGAAGACTTTGCCACAGTCCTATCGTACCTGTTGTTTAACGTATATCGAAGTGATCATTGGTAAGAGGAGTATCACGTTTGTTCCTTAGACAAACAGGGTGGCCATGGTAAAAGCATCCATGAAATTCAAAGACCTGCCTTGTTTCTTCGCAGAATCCATCGACTTTAACTCCATTTACAATCTGAAAATATAATTGTTTACGTTAGTTTCAAAGAGAGACACAATCAATTGTTGTTTTATTACCGCCTCTCGCCCTTTAGCAGCATGCTTTATTGTTATTTTGCGGTTGCCTTCCTCTAAAATAATCCATCTGATGGCTTCCTTTGATTGATTTTCCACCCATCTGTAATTATTCTTATAAATTTTAATTAGCTGATAAATTAGATAAGAAAAAGAAAACAAAATTGATAGTGAATCTGAATATACATATTTATATGTATGTACCTGTATCCATTTTTTGGGATTAATCCGATTGTATTTGGCTGAAGAAAATTCCGCCGAAATACAATATTACAGGTGGATGCTATCGTTGCTGCTTCTAGGAACGGCTCGACATTGGTTTGAGTAAGAAAAAAGTGTCTAAATTTCAGACATGCTTCAGTCAGAATCCTTACATCGTTTATGCAGTATTCTAGCATTTCTTGTTGAAATTTAAAAACATCGTTTTGGTGTTCTTTATACCAATTATAGAATATTTCTCGATCTTCAGATTTCATTGTATCTGGACTGTAGTATTCTATTTTAGGTAGCTTACCGATGTAGTTGGAATTTTCTTTGATGTTGAACAGATATGGAAAGAAACCTTTTTTCAAACCGGATGAAAGTTGAAATGTTTTTGGAAGTTTCAAAAGTGCCATCGGAAAATAGTTGAGCGAGTCGATGAACCTGACATTTCCTATTTCCATAATGATTATCTTACTGCCCCGCATAATCAAGTTGGGAGTCAAATGTGTTTCCTTTAAAATGTAGTTCAAAATGAATTGGTGGTCGTATGATTGTCCGTTATGGGCTAAAACAACCACTTTTTTGAAAGAATTCCGAACACTAAATATATGTTTTAGGAATCTTGAAATCACGTTTTCTTCCTTCTCTGATTACATTTAAAGTATATTTGCACGTTTGGCAGAATTGTAGACTCATGTTATCAATACAGATATCGCACTTTTGCTGGAAAACACATAAATTAGGTTCATGTAGTCTAACTTCCGATATATGAACATTTTCTTCGGCATTAAAGATTTCCTCTTGTACAATTTTTTCCTGACGACTTTCCAGATCATAGAAAATATAGAGGACAGAGTTAATGTGAGGAGTTTTTGCATCAGGCTTCATATTACACAGATGATCTTTTTCAACATGTGTTTTACACTGTTTGCAAAAGTATTCCATGCAAAAGTGTTGTCGTGCTCCATTATATGATTTAAGGCATAACAAACACCTTTTTAACATATTACAAACAGAGTTTTTCCCTGATGAATTGTTGGCCTTGTGATGATCGAAGCAAGAATTCCCTCTAAAAATTCGATTACATTCATCGCATGTAATTTCATTCATTGTTCTTGGGCATGGTGGAGTCTTTTGAAATTGCGGACATGATTTTTGGCACCTGTGATCCTTTTTTGTATTATATGGAATGTGACATTATTCGCAGTAATACCCACAACAAAAAGCAGCCGTCAAAGATTTAATGACACTGTAGTGGTTATTATGGTAGAGAAGATTGATTTTTTTTGTTTTATTTTCTCCTTCAAATATAACTTCTCTACCTTTAGTTGCATATCTGTATACAGTAATTTTATACTGATTAAAATATTTCTGAAACCCTCTCAACTCAGGCAGAGAGAAAAGAACTAATAGAGAGAACCAACTTCGACGGTTGCTCTCTTTTTGCCTACAAGCTGTGATTTGGCCACCAACTTGCATATGTATTAACTCCATATAAAAAAAATGTGGGGAACAAATACTTATGCAAGTTTGTGTACATACTCACCACGAGAGAGAAAAAACTTTTCTCTCTTTTCTTTCTGCTCACCACCTTTAAAAAATGGCGACCACCTTTGAAAAATGGCGGATGTAGTCAGCTGTTCAGAGGTGTTCAAAGAAAATTAAAAATTGTGGATGAACAACTTTTTGGTATTCTCATTGTGTTCGTTTGAGAGTAATATCATTCGAATATGAAGTGAAATTAATTACTCTTGTTAGGTGCCAGAACAATGAAGATTTAGAAAAAAATCTAAATTACGCATTTAGATAAATATTAGTTAGTTATTTGAAGCCAGTTTTAATCATTAAGTAAGTAAAATAAATTAGGTGGTGCAACAGTCCAATGAGAATTAGGACCTAGAAACATAAAACTCTGAAAGCATTACAACTATTATTTGTATTATTAGCTGCAATTATACGTTTAATTTTCGCTCAAACCGTCTCTGAATTTTTTCGATGTGAGTTTTTGCTGCACTCCCCCAAGGAAGTATCCCGTACCTTATTTTGGACTCCATAAGACATAATAAACTTGCCTTAAGACGTCCTCTGGAGCATAGTATTTTAAATGTGAGATTGCAAATAATGCTCTCTTTAAATCTTTTCTTAATTTGCTTATATGCTTTTCCCACAGAAAATGGCTGTCAATTATTACTCCCAGATATTTGTACTGATCAACTAATTCGATGCATTTGTCTTCAGTTTTTGGACAAGCGTCATTTTTGAAGTAGATCCTTTGGTCTGTTTGCTTAAATTGTGGACTTCGGATATGCATCATTTTAGTTTTAAAGGCGTTTATAACCAATCCATTGTCATGACACCACCTCACTGCTAAATTAAATTCTTCTTGCATTATACTAAATGCTGTGTCTAAAGAGCGATGACTCAAAACAATAGCAGTATCGTCCGCAAAGGCGAAGGGTGTACTTTGCTTAAATATTCTAAGGAGTTCGTTGGTGTATAAAATAAATAATATTGGTCCTAGTTTCGAACCCTGGGGAACTCCATATTTCATTATCTTTTTGTCACTTATATCGTCATTAATTTTCACACAAAAAGTTCTGTTTTTCAGGTAGTCAGTAAGCCAATCAGCCACTATCCCACGAATTCCTATTCTTCTTAATGCGTCTATGAGATGCGAATGACTTAGTGTGTCAAAGGCTTTGCTAAAGTACATATATATAACTAACACATGATGACATCTATCCAAACTCTCGTTCACACAATTAGCGAATTCCCCTAGTAATTGTCCAGCATTTTTGTTTTTTTTTGGTACCCGTATTGACTCTTATGTATGAACGCTTCTTTTTCAATGAATCCATGTAGTCTGTTAGCTATAACACCTTCCATACACTTTTCTATCACTGGTAGAATTGAAATAGGCCTATAGTTGATTATTTGGTTTTTAACTCCACCCTTGTAGATTGGTCTTACAACTCCTATCTTTAAATTCGAAGGGATTTTTGCTTGACTGAGACTCAGATTTATAATTTGCAGAGAATGGGAGCAAAAACATCGGCATGTGTTTTTATATCGATTGCTCTGATATTATCCGATCCAGGTGATTTGTCTGATCCAATAGTTCTTATTATGTTTTTTATCTCAGTGACGTTTGTATCGTACGCAAATATAGTATTTGAAATCGCTGCCTTGTCATTAGTTGACGTTATTTCATTGCATTTGTGAATAATGCTTTCTGTTTGAGATGCATAAAACTCTGCAAAATCCTTGACAAGTGATTTAACTTCTGTTTTAAAGTTTTTTTCTATTGTTACTATTGTCGATACAAGTTTTCTTTCTTCCTAGTACTTCATTAATTAGTCCCCATGTTTTTCTTGAATCATTTTTCAGTAGAATGAACTTATTTTTAAAATAGTTTGATTTCTGTGCATTTATGTTTTTGTTGACTTTATTACGCATCATCTTGTACTCTTTTTCGTATGTCCGATTTCTACTGTTGTTTTTCCATCTTCTATATAGAACATCTCTTTGCTTGGTCTCTGCAATTAGATTCTGCGTTATCCAAGGGCTGTTTTGTCTTTTATTTGTTGGTTTTCGCACGATTGTTGATTTTTTATATATGTTTTCCATTTTAAAGAGTAATTTTTCATATAAACTTTCACTATCTTCTTCGTTCATAACAGCCCTCCAATCTTCTTCGCTAATAAGTTGGTTTACTCTTGCGTTACTCACACACGTTAAGTTTGATTTTTGTTCTTGCGTCGGTTTCCAGTTTTCTTCGAAATAAATTATTGGATAGTGGTCAGAAATGTCACATTCTATGACAGCTGAATGTATTTCTTTATCAATTCTGTTTACTAAAGCATGGTCGATTCTAGTCTTTTTGCAAGTTCTAGGGTCTACTCTGGTGTCTTTCGTTATAATATTCGTGAGTCCTTTTGATGCTAGCGTTTCCATATAGTCCTTTACACTGCTAACATTGTTATCCTTTACATTTATATTTATGTCTCCCATTACGATAAAGTTTTCATGTCTTTTAATTTGTCCAATATGATTTCCGAATTCTTCACAGAACCTCTTTTTGCTGAATCCTGGTGGTCTATATATTCCTATTACATATGTTGTTTTGTTTCCGTCCAAATATTGAATATGTATATTTTCGTATGATTCTTTTGGGGATTGTATAATTTTGTGACATATTATGGTCTCTATTGTCACTTTCTTGTTCAAAACCATCAATCTTATAAAATTGCTTTTCATCGTCAGTGATATTTGTTTCAACCAAAATTATTACTTTTAATTTGCTTAAAAAATGAATTATGTTAAAGCAGAAGGCGTTCCAGTGTAAACGCAGCGATCTTATATTAAAACTTAAAAAACCATTATACTTATTAAATTCATTTGCAACCATGCCACTAAACCCATCCACTACTGTACAATTCAATTTGACTATTATTTCTTCACATAATTTTGTGCTGTCTAACTTTTCATTTCGTATATACATTTTTAAATCTCTCTTTATTTATGTTTTGTGAACAACAACAACACTATTGTGATGTTATATTATTCACATCTCGTTCACTGTTAATAATTATCGAGGGAGTGTTGTCGCTTCTACGAGCTAATATTCTTCCCGCACTCTCCCAAACATATCGCCAATTTTCTTGTTTTGCCTTCTCTTTGGTTAGCCACAATAAATGCTTCTTGTTTGCAGTAAGTTGATTGTTTACATAAATTGTAGCATCGAATTCAGTTGGCATTGAATTTGGTTTGAAATTAGTTACATTACTTCTTATAGCTGAGAGTTTAATTGGACGAGTGGCTGGCGCTCGCTTAATAAATTGTGTTTTGCATGAATTTGATGTAAATTTCACAATAATGTTAGATTTGTCTGGTTTTTTTGTGTTCGTACGGTAAACATCTGTAATATCAGTAGTGTTTATTTCACAGTTAATTGTTTTTCCCATTGATTTTACTATTTCAACTAAGTTTTCGTTTTGTGTTGGTGGAATGTTTTTGATATCAATATTGTTGTTGAGCATTTGTTGTTCTATTGTGTTTATTTGTTGTTGCATATTGTCAATTATGATGTCTTTCTTTTTGTTTTCTTCTTTAAGTTCATTTATTTCTTTAGTGAAACTTTCAATAAGATTGTTGTTCTTAGTCATGTTTGTATTTATGTCGTCATATTTAATTGCCAAGAACTCACAGCTAGCGGATATTTGACTTAACTGCTCCTTTAACAGCTTATTTCGATTAGAACGGCTTGGTTGTCGTTGCCGTTTCCACTCGCATTTGTGGTTTCTTGTCTTTTTTCAGGACTGCTGAGCTGTCGTATGCGTTTTGCCGATTGCATTTCAGGAACTTGCGATGTTGTTGGTTGTCCCTGAGCTGCGTTTCTACAAAATTGACATTTCCAGGTCTCTTTTTTAATCCCCATTGTTCTCCAGCTTTTTTCGGAAACTGATGTACATTGGAAATGCAACTTGCGTTTGCATGACGCACAAACTGCAAAGTCACCTTCAGCTGGTAAATGTTCCGCACATGAAGCACAGGCAAACATTATGGGATTTAAAAGTTTAATTTAATTTTAAGTAAATAAATAAAAGAACAGAACAATTTAAACAAAGAACTAGAGTTATCCTGTTATGATGTTCACAGTTTTTTCTTTAACTCAATATATTTAGAACACTGCTTTGTTTTGTTTATTTTAAAACTTGGAGAATTGATTTTAACCGAATCGATTTAGAAACACGTCCTTACACTTTGGCTTACACTATTGATATGAATAATATATATAAAACACATAATATAAAACACATTACCTTAAATAAATTGAGGAAACTTATTGGAACTAACCTTAAAGAAAAGAAACCTTTCAATCTAGAAAAGGCGAGTCAAATAGCCTTAAAGGCTGCAATTAAAAACGTGGAAAAGAACAAAGGAAACATTAAAACCCCGAGGGTTATTCCAGTACCAAAAGTTGGAGAGGCAATTCCATTTCTTGTGCCCCTGTTTGCTGGACTTTCAGCTCTTGGGGCTTTGACGGGTGGTGCTGCTGGAGTTATCAAGGCTGTCAATGATGTAGGTAATGCTAGAAAGGACTTGGATGAGAAAAAACGTTATAACCTCAAAATTGAATCAATTGCTCTTGGTCATGGACTGCATCTGAAACCTTATAGAAAAGGACTTGGATTGTATCTTAATCCACAAACAAAAAACTTCTAGGGTCGCTACCCAATCGTGCATTGAATAAAAATGACATACAAAACTTTGCAAACAAATATGTACCGCATTTTCGAGGAGTCTTCATGCGAGATAATTGTCAAAAGTTATCGTTTCGTCTGGAGGTAAAAATTTATCGTGTCGCTAATCTGATTTTCTATCCTCCCTCTTGATTTGATTGATAGAAGAAAAAGTGCAAGTGAAAAATATTTATATTTCATAAGGAAAGTGTTTTTGTACATTTTCTAGTGATTAGATTAAGTGATTCATCGAATAAAACACAAACAAAGCCTTCATATACATAGTGCATAAACAAAGAGTCTGTTGCTGCTCCCATCTATATACTCCGTTTTGGCCCCGCTAATAAATTCAACTAAAGTCTTTCCTGGTGAGTGACATTTATGTATATGTTCTGCCATTGAAGCATAAGAGACTGCATTGTATCCAAAGCCATACAATTTTGTTATAATTTCATTTCACTGACGACTTTCTCCATCTGGGCTATTGTTTTGGATGAAGCTGCTGCTGTTTGAAATTATTGCATAAATCTCCAGATGATTTTGACAATATTGTTATGATTAGCAAAAATACAACAAACATCTTTACACAGTACCTGTCATTTGTTTATGACTACTCATCCGACGTTATCATTGATTAACTACACTATTGACATCCTCACTTTTTGGTTTGTGTATGTACTAAAATTAAATTTGTATATTTTCTGCGTACACTAACAATCAAAAATTTTAAATCAATATTTAAAATTAATTTAAAACTTAATTTATAAACAAACACATAACACGGCAAACAAACTAAAAATTTTAACATCGATTTTTTATTATGGCTAATTGTGGTGCTTGTAATACCATCTCTGATTACATGATCGACTCCATTATGGTAGCGGTAATTGTCGAAGAGTTTTTCATGTACTTTGCATTGACGCCCCGTTCAGTTGCATAAAACTTTTTGCTAAGAGAAAATCTTTTTTCTACTTTTGTGATGAATGCGACCCGATCGTCGAAAAGAATATTGTTCGAGACGTCATAAAAAATATAAAGGACCTAGAAAAACTGGAGAAACAATTTACTTTTCTTTCAAAGAAAGTTGAAAATCTGACCTGCACCAACGGAAATATTGAAAATAAAATTAATAAAGACAAAACTTCCGATTTAGGAAGCAAAACTAAAACCTTAACCAAACGTAAAAACGATGATCTTGACGACGAAAATTCTGATATATGCCATTTACCAAAGAAAGTTGCAACCTCCGTATTTAAAGACTTTGCAATATCCCGCCCAATAGCCAATTTTAACTCTAACAACAATGTACCTGCTTCGTTATTTATTTCTTCTTTAACATTACCACTGATATCAGCACCTAATGTTGTTAATCTCTCACCATCTAATTCAACGACCCGACTAAATGTGGATTCTTCGACTTCTACTTTGTCGAAAAACATATTTTTGCCAAAAATCACCAACGAAACTACTTCACTAACATCTCCAATTGTGTCCGGACTAAAGGCTGTTGAAGGGCAAAAAATATTGTTTCTTTCTAAACTTGCACCGTCTACAAATGCACTTGTCATAAAAAATCACTTGTCCGAAAAGCTGGGTTCCCCATTTACGTTAAATGTTGAGAAAATTATACATCGAAACCATACTAAGTATTCGTCCTTTAAAATACGTGCACCTGACTCAATTTTCCATGTTTTAAATTCAGCATCGTTTTGGCCTAAAGGAGTAATAGTTCATGAATTCATGAATAAGTCGAACAACCCTTTTCGTCAGTATCGGACAATGCTAAACCACCGTCAAAGCAGCTTAAAAAGGTATTAATCTACTACCAAAACGTAAATGGACTTCGGACAAAGACCAACATGGTTTACAAAAACATTAACAATCTTTCTCACGATATCATAATATTGACGGAAACATGGCTCAACAACTCTATCTCGGACTCGGAGCTTTTTGACTCCTCTTATCAAGTCTTTAGACGTAATCGTTATAACTCAGACGATTCAAACGCCGCCGTTGGTGGCGGAATTCTTGTCGCTATAAACAATACACTCAATGGTTACCTGATTGACGACTTTCGATCAACAGACATCGAAATACTATGCTTAAAAATTAAAATGGTAACAGCACATTTATTTATTGTAACAGCATATATACCTCCAAGCTCCAAGAACGAGGTTTATGAAAAACTAAACAACTGTATAGAAAGTATTTATATCCTTTTGGAGCCTGAAGACGAAGTACTGGTTGTTGGTGATTTGAATTTACCCAATCTCAATTGGATTAAAATTGATGACGATAACTTCTTCGTCCCAATAAACGCGTCATCTTCAAACGAGTTCTTATTAACAGATGGTATGTCTTCATGTGGCTTAAGTCACCTCAACGGTGTGAAGAACCGTTTTGGAAAACACTTGATCTGGTATTTTTCTCCGAAACCATATGCTCTGAAGCAGCTGTGATTTCTTCTGCTGTCAAAATTGTGGACGAAAATCGCCATCATCCCGCATTAGACATAACACTTAATTTAAACATGGCTTCACCTCATATGCTATCTAATAACAACAAACTAGAATTCAGCTTTAGTAGGTGTAATTTTGAAAACCTTTTTAACTTATTATGTACGATCAATTGGGATCACTTATTTTGTAACTTAAATATTGCCGATATGTGTAACATTTTTTATTTAACTCTTTTTGACTGTTTCTATAAAACGATTCCATTTAAAAAGACTCGAAATAACTTGAGTATTCCACCATGGTTTGATTCTCACGTTAAAAACTTAAAAAACAAAAGGAACAAAGCTTGGATAAAGTATAGTCAAACAAGAACTGATAATGATTATAGGACGTTCATTATAATAAAACAACTTTTCACTGACTACTCTAACATCCTATATGATGACTATATTCGGAAAATTGAATTAAACCTTAAAGACAATCCTGATAGTTTTTGGAATTTCGTTAATCGTAAGAAGAAAACATGTGGGTACCCTAACTTAATGACTGATTCGACATCAAATAGTAATGAGCCGAGAATAATTGCGAACATGTTTGCAAACTACTTCAAAGATGCTTTTGTAGATTATAATACTATTAGTTTTCCTAACACATCTACCACTGTTATAAATTTCCCCCACTTAAATTTTATCAATTTCGTTATAAATGAAGATACTGTCCTTAATAGTATCCTACAACTTGACGAATGTTTTAGTCCTTTTCCATTTTAAAGAAATGTGCTGCGTATTTAGCACACCCGTTATGTGTTCTTTTCAACACGTCTTTAAGTAACTCGCTGTTTCCTTTTATCTGGAAGAGCTCCTTCATAATACCTGTACACAAAAAAGGTCCTAAAAACGAAATAATGAACTACCGACCTATTGCTAAATTATCTGTGATACCTAAACTATTTGAGTCAATCGTATGTAGCGTCTTTTCTTTTCACTGTAGTTCAATTATCTGTGATAACCAGCATGGTTTTGTTAAAAAGCGTTCAACTGTTACTAATCTGTTTAACTTTACGTCCTTTTGTTTAGATGTTTTTGAAAAACGTGAACAAGTAGATTGTGTCTTTACTGATTTCAGCAAGGCCTTTGAGAAATTGTGTCATAAAACATTACTTTTAAAACTATCACAGCAAGGTTTTAACGACTGTTTCATAAACTGGATCTCCTCATATTTGCAAGATAGACGTTATAGTGTTAAATTTCGTAATGAGTGTTCAAGTTCATTTGTTGTGAATTCTGGTGTCCCCCAGGGTAGTCACCTTGGTCCTATTCTATTTGTTTTATTTATAAATGACTTGGTTTCGATCATACAAAATTCGTCTGTCCTAATATATGCTGATGACATTAAATTTTTTAAAAAAATTAACTCTACATCTGACTGTCTTCTCTTGCAAGAAGACTTAATATTATTCAGGGAATGGTGCAATAATAATCGTCTTGTTTTAAATGTTGACAAATGTAAAACCATGAGTTTTACACGCAAAAAAGTTCCAATCGTTTTTAGTTACATGTTTGATTCTTGTCCTTTAAGTAGAGTATATGTATTTTCTGACTTGGGTGTTGTCTTAGATCCTAAACTAACATTCAATGAACATATTAACTTCATAGTTAAAAAAGCAAATAGAGTTCTGGGTTTTATTAAGAGATTTGGCCGTGATTTCCGTGATCCATATGTTTTAAAATTACTTTTTGTTTCATTTGTGAGACCAGTCCTGGAATATGCTTGTACAGTATGGTCACCTTACTACGCCGTACACGTCACAAGACTCGAAGCCATTCAGAAAAGATTTTTGCGTTTTTGTCTACGATCCCTTCCGTGGTTTCATGAAATTCATACATTACCGCCTTATTCACAAAGACTTTTTCTTATAAATCTTCCTTCTTTGACAAATCATAGGATGTACTTATTGTTGCAATAATAAACGGACAAATTTCATCACCATCAGTTCTTGGTAGTTTAAACTTTAGTTTTAGTCGTTCAAGTATAAGACTCCAGAAACCATTAAATACTTTTAGTAGATCAAACTTTGGTGTAAATAGCCCCTTAAATCAATTAATTGACATCTATAATAAATTTTACTCTTGTATTAATTCACCAAATGATAATATAAAAAAGTATAAATTGCAAATTAATTTTTTTCAACAGTCTAGTTTAAGTTTTTAGATTTTAAGTATTAAGAATTGTTAACGTTAGTATTTAACGAATTAAAAAAAAAATAAAGGATTTACACATAAAGATAATTAAGAAACAAAACAAAAATGAACGAAATATTAAATATTTCTCATGGACCTGTCCATGACAATAGTATAACAAAATTCGAGTACCATAGTTATTCGCCATTTGTTCAGTCATTTAATCCGAGTGATGAAATACACATTGCAATACAGAACCAGGATTTGTGTGTCTTGCCTAGTGATAGCTACATATATCTACATTGAAGGTGGACTCAGAAAACCTGATATGACACATTCTACGACAACTTCATTAACAAACAATGCCATGGCATATTTATTTGAGGAAATACATTATGAACTCAATGGAATAGAAATTGAAAACAATAAAAACGTTGGCATCACATCAACATTGAAAAATTATATATCTTTAACCAGCAATGAAAGTAAACGATTGGAAAACGCTTCATGGACAGGAAACACTAACATTTCTGATTCGGGTATTTTCAATTTTTGTATACCTTTGAAATCATTATGGGTTTCGCTGAAGACTAAAGAAAAATCATAACCAACGCGAAGCATGAACTGATTCTAATTCGGACTCGGACCAATGAGAATATTTATTTGTCTAATTCAAAAGAAAACGAAGAATTACAGTTGTCAATACTTAAAGTACAATGGAGAGTTCCGCACATTACTTTGGCCGATTTAGATAAACTTTCACTATTGAAACAAATCCAATCGAAACCTATTCAAATGCACTTTCGAAATTGGGATCTCTATGAATATCCAACGTTACAAGCAACCACTGATCTTGTATGGACAATAAAAACTTCTACACAACTTGAAAAACCAAGATATGTGTGATACTTGCTCTACAAACCGATAGAAAAAATCAACGTAATAAAGATGCGAGTAAATTTAATCATTGTGATGTAGCTAATGTAAAGATCCATTTAAACTCCGAATCGTATCCCCGTGAAGACTTGAATCTTAAATACAAACAGGGTCGATATGCTGTCATCTATGAAATGTATTGTAAATTTCAAGAATCATACTATGGCAGACCTTCTCAACCGCTCCTATCGCGACAAGATTTTAAAAATGTTGCTCCCATTATGGTTATTGATTGCTCACGTCAAAACGAAGTTATTAAATCTGGACCTATTGATGTTAAAATTGAACTTAAAACATCCGTAATAATTCCACCTTTGACAAATTTTTAATTTTTAATTTTAATTGAGTATAATCCTATGAGTGGAGAAGTTCATAAACTAACATTAAGAATTAATGCTATTCTATTTTAAGAATCAGTTTTCAAATTAATATTGACAGAGATAGACTTACAATAATCATGAATACATTTATAGTTGATTTTCAAGGTTTTGGAAATTTAAATACAAATTTTATTTTAAAAGAAATTGCCATTTTTCATAATGGACAGCATCATCATTTCATTGTCACTCCACCGTTTCATAAAAATCAAATGTCTTTTTCACTACAAAGGCAAGCTCACTGGCTAATTAAAAACTTTCATGGATTAACATGGGATTGTGGATTTACTAATTTTTCCGAAGTTAAGAAATTTCTTTTCAACAAACTTCTATGTGGAAAAGCTTACGTTAAAGGAATACAAAAAGCTCATTGGCTTAGACGAATACTTGACAATCCAAATGTAGAAGTCATCAATATTGAAGATATTTATAGCTGCCCCAAATTGGATCAACTTAGACAATGCTATCCCAGACAGATTAAAAAATCATGAAGTAAATTGTGCTCTTCAAAATGTTTATCTTTTGAAGAAAGCATTATATAGCTTAAAAAGACTTTAATGTATGAACAAAAAAAAAATCTTTTAACTTATTTGCATTAATTTTCTTAAATTTGAATTATTCGATTGGAAACCTTACTAACGATAATAACCATCATGTCCAACATAAATTTTAAATTCATAATCGAGGATATTTCGAAAACCCTCGATGAATATAAAGAAATAATTCTTGAAGAGCACCATGAGGAGCTTATAAGACTTATAAATTTTATTAAACAGTACGTTAATATCTCACAAGTTAACTCAAAATATGGATGCCATTATACGAACTGTTCTTGGTCTTCAGATACATGCACCTGTGGACCAGACACATGCGCATGCTTCTATCTTGAAAGCAAATTAAAAAGAGCAAACAAATTATTGTTACTTTATAAGAGACTTAAATAATGAACTAAACATCATAATCTACTTTTTTTAAATAAAATTATTCACGTTATACATAAACACCAAACACGTTGTTTTCTTTATCATTTGATATTAATATGAGTAAAAGAGATGTTGCTGAGGAGCTACATAAAGCTTCACGTAAGAGTTTCCCTAAAAGACGAGTAATCATCAAGGGTCTTGATGATTTATGGCAAGCTGACCTAGTTGAAATGCTTCCGTATTCAGATGAGAACAATAATTTCCAATATCTACTCATAGTAATCGATACGTTCTCCAAATATGTATGGACTCATCCGATAAAAAATAAAATTGCTGCAGAAGTTACAACAGCAATGCAAAACATATTCAATACTGGTCGCAATCCAAAGAATCTTCAGACAGATGACGGCAAAGAATTTTTCAACAAATCCTTTAAAAATTTGATGCGAAAATATCAAATTAATTATTACTCAACATTTACTCATTTAAAGGCATCAATTGTTGAAAGATTTAATCGTACACTAAAAAACCTTATGTGGAAAGAATTTACTATTAATGGATCGTACAAATGGGTTAATATGTTACCAACACTAACTGAAACTTATAACAATTCAAAACATCGCACTATCAAAATGAAACCATCCGAAGTCAATACTGCAAACGAAAAACAATTACTCTCTTCCGTATACAGATATGTTAAAATTCAATTAAAACCTAAATACAAAATTGGAGATCTAGTTAGAATAAGTAAATACAAACATGTATTTGAAAAAGGCTACACACCAAACTGGACAACTGAAATTTTTAAGATTACTAAAATTCAGCTGACTAACCCTATCACATACTTGCTTGAAGATTTTCAAGGTCATCCTATAAAAGGCGGATTCTATGAATTAGAACTACAAAAAACAAAATACCCAGACACAATTCTTATTGAAAAAGTATTGCAAAAGAAACAAAATAAAGTGTTGGTAAAATGGTTAGGTTTTTCACCTGAACATAACTCTTGGGTACATATATCTAAAATTGCAAAATAACTATAATGTTTGAAATATTATTCATTTATAAATACAAATTTATACATTTTATTTAAATTATGTAATTTTTAATTATACCCACAAGTAAACTATTTAACTTTATACTAATAAACAAATTAATTTAAATTATTCTTTTTTTTAACCAATTAATTTTATTTTTTAATTCTATTATGTATGTATGTACGGTAGTGATACCAAAATAACGTTATTTTTTCAAATAAACGCCTCCTTCAAAAGTTACAACGCTCCAAAGTTTTTCATTATTTTTTTACATCACCCCTACAATCCCATATTCAAATTTCATATCCCCCCGACGACCCAACTGAAACGACGACGACGACGACGACGACGACGACGACGACGACGACGACGACGACGACGACGACGACGACGACGACGACGACGACGACGACGACGACGACGACGACGACGACGACGACGACGACGACGACGACGACGACGACGACGACGACGACGACGACGACGACGACGACGACGACGACGACGACGACGACGACGACGACGACGACGACGACGACGACGACGACGACGACGACGACGACGACGACGACGACGACGACGACGACGACGACGACGACGACGACGACGACGACGACGACGACGACGACGACGACGACGACGACGACGACGACGACGACGACGACGACGACGACGACGACGACGACGACGACGACGACGACGACGACGACGACGACGACGACGACGACGACGACGACGACGACGACGACGACGACGACGACGACGACGACGACGACGACGACGACGACGACGACGACGACGACGACGACGACGACGACGACGACGACGACGACGACGACGACGACGACGACGACGACGACGACGACGACGACGACGACGACGACGACGACGACGACGACGACGACGACGACGACGACGACGACGACGACGACGACGACGACGACGACGACGACGACGACGACGACGACGACGACGACGACGACGACGACGACGACGACGACGACGACGACGACGACGACGACGACGACGACGACGACGACGACGACGACGACGACGACGACGACGACGACGACGACGACGACGACGACGACGACGACGACGACGACGACGACGACGACGACGACGACGACGACGACGACGACGACGACGACGACGACGACGACGACGACGACGACGACGACGACGACGACGACGACGACGACGACGACGACGACGACGACGACGACGACGACGACGACGACGACGACGACGACGACGACGACGACGACGACGACGACGACGACGACGACGACGACGACGACGACGACGACGACGACGACGACGACGACGACGACGACGACGACGACGACGACGACGACGACGACGACGACGACGACGACGACGACGACGACGACGACGACGACGACGACGACGACGACGACGACGACGACGACGACGACGACGACGACGACGACGACGACGACGACGACGACGACGACGACGACGACGACGACGACGACGACGACGACGACGACGACGACGACGACGACGACGACGACGACGACGACGACGACGACGACGACGACGACGACGACGACGACGACGACGACGACGACGACGACGACGACGACGACGACGACGACGACGACGACGACGACGACGACGACGACGACGACGACGACGACGACGACGACGACGACGACGACGACGACGACGACGACGACGACGACGACGACGACGACGACGACGACGACGACGACGACGACGACGACGACGACGACGACGACGACGACGACGACGACGACGACGACGACGACGACGACGACGACGACGACGACGACGACGACGACGACGACGACGACGACGACGACGACGACGACGACGACGACGACGACGACGACGACGACGACGACGACGACGGCACGAGTACGAGTACGATAACTTTGGCGACAAGATATAACGGTTTTTGGTAGAGGGGCTTAATACAAGCATTTTTTACTATGGGAGGGGGGGGGTCTATCTCACCCCGTTCAGGCGGTAGGGGCAATTTAAAAAAATTATTATTTAAAATGGAAAAAAATAATTAAAAAATAACGGTGATACTTACAATTAAGTTTTATACATTTTTTTAAAGCTAACATTCTGTTTTATTAGCCAGTTTTTAATTCAAGTCAAAACTATGCGTAGTTTTTGAAAAATTTAATTTTAAACTCAAAATTTGAGTAAAAAAAGTTAAAAAAAAGGTTTAAAGTGTAATTTTTCAATACTTCAAGATTATCTACCATTGTTTTTATTTCAGAATTTAGTGCTCTTATTTGTTATTGATCAAAAACTGAAAACTAGATGATTTTATGTCTTTTAGTTTTTGAGAAAATTGAAAATAACCACAACTACTATTTTAATTTAATTCTTTTTTTTTTGCTTGAGTGGTCTTATTTTGATAGTAACAATTGTAGGTGAGAGTTTGGGTGTATGCAACAGTAATGTGTGTGCGAATTTGTGTGTATGCAACAGTGGGATCTGTAAGGGGGGGCATGCTGCCCCCCTGCAAACCCCCTGCTAGGGAACACTATAGGATTTGGGGTGGGTGCAAGTTGGAGTGCGTGCAAGGGGGGTAGGGGGCACGGTTCGGTGGGTGCAAGATGGGGTGCATGCAAAGTTTCTTTTGATACGACACAAGACTGACAGTTACAGACAAAGTGGGTAATCACCCTCTTTGACGACGACTTTTATATAATTGAAGATCCGAAGGAAAAAGTGGAGGCGGTGGGAGCTGCTTTCCAGCAAGTGTACAAGGTGAATGTTAGCATTCGCCCCAACCACGACCTGGAAAACAGAGCCCTACTTAATCACTTTTACCTTCGAAATGATATAACACATTGGCGAACTGAGAACCGCGGTTTTATGCGGTTCGATGACGATTCCTTGGCAAATGCCATAATCGCCGAGCAAACGGGACCAAGTCCCTTGTTAGTGACGAAGGTTGAGCTTCAGCTCATCTTCAACTCAATAAAAAATAAAAAGTCAGCAGGTGTCGATGGTATATCCAACATTGTACTAAGACATTTACCGATGGAGGCAATTGACATTTACACCACACTCTTCAATAATGCACTGAATAATGCATATTATCCAGTGCATTGGAAGACCGCTGTGGTTCATCCTCTCCCGAAAAAGGGAAAGGACAACTCCAACCCGTCAAATCTTCGGTCGATAAGTCTTCTTCCGAGCATCAGCAAAGTTTTCGAAAAAATCATTAATAGGGCTCTGACTAAGTGGGCTGCGGACAACAAAATAATTCCGGATAAACAGTTCGGGTTCAAGGCGGGTCATGACACAATTCATGCTGCGTCTAAACTCGTTTCTGATATCCAATGGAATAAAACAAAACAACAATGCACAGGTGCTGTTCTGGTTGATTTGGAAAACGCCTTTGACACCGTATGGTTAGAGGGTCTTTACCTAAAACTGAGCTTGGCATAAGCAAACCATTGTTGTATATGCTTTATGATATGCTTAACGGTAGAAAGTTTGTTGTCAAAAGTGGCAACGTAACTTCTACCACAACATTCTTAATTAAAAATGGTCTTCAAAAGGGAGCGGTGAATTCGCCGATTCTCTTCAGCATTTACACCAGCGATCTGATAGGTAGTCTTACAAAGGCAATTGCGTATGCCGACGATCTAATTGCGTACAGAACGGCCCGAAAGGTTGAGGTTATTAGAATTATCTTGCAGCGTGATTTCGACAAGATTCAGCGATATTGCGACGACTGGAAACTGAAAATAAATGTCCAGAAGTCGGAGACAATTCTGTTCCGGACTCCGTTGGCTAGGGCCACGAGGGATACGTGCAAGAATTGACGCAAGATGGTCATCGTTAATCCTCACGGGCAGCCATTAGCGAGCAAAAGTGTAGTGAAGTACCTCGGTATCTGGTTAGATCAGTATTTATATTTCGACAGACTGACCAGGGCCAGAGGAGCCTTCGCTCTGACGAAACGGCTGTTTTTTAGCAGTCGGCTTGACCCCAGAGTGAAGGTAATTTGCTACATGGCCCTCATACGGCCGATGATCGTTTATGGTTGTCCTGTGTGGTTCAACGTTGCCCCTTCCCAGATGGAGAAGTTTCGGGTGTTCGAGCGGCAGTGTTTACGACGCTGTACCGGCTTATATCGAACAGCCGAATCTTCTTACGTGCATTACTATTCCAACGATGTCCTATACAACGGGGCTCGAATCAACAGAATTGACAATTTCGTGATAAAACTCGTTCGAGGTCACATTGCAAGAGCTACGTCTTCGACCAACAATTTAATTTTCGGGGCGTTCTATCCGAACGACGAGTATTTTGAAAGTGCACGCTTGAGCGGCTTCATTCCACCAGAGGCATTCCTCTTTTTAGACAGATGCGGTCTGATACAGGATAGATTGGCAGTTCCACTAATCTACCACGTCAGACGACGAACCGTGGATAGGCGACTCCTGTACAATCGGGACGTCATGGCACAAGGCGGAGCAGAGCTCCTTCGGTTCAGTAGGGCTGTGTCCGAACGGTACCGAACTGATAGGGTGAAGCAGGAGAACCAGTTTTGGTGGCTTCAATCGGCACTTGATAGTGGGTAGTCGGGATAGGGTTTAAAGCCTTGGCTTAGTTAGATAGTTAGATTTGCTGCTGTGGTTGTTCTAGTTTTAAGTAGTTTATAGGTAGAATAGGTTGTTTTAGTTAGCTTTAAGTTTTATATTAAGGACCTTATTTTAAGTAGTTTTTAAGTAAAAATAAAAAAGAATATTGATATTAGATTTTTTGAAATTTTCTAATGAATAAAAAAATAAATAAAATGGAATTGAAGTTAAATAGATCTTAGGGCCGAAAGGCATTAGCATTAAGTATTATTGTTTAACTTAGAGTGTCCGTATGGGACCAGTAAGTTAGTTGTAAGTTATGGTTAATTAGGCTAGTTTTATGAATTTTTGTCTAGCTTTAAGATAGATTTAAGATTGAATTAATAAAAATGAATTTGAAAAAAAATAAAAAAAATATAGATTGATTTTGATGTCGGATCCGAACTAAGGCCTTTGTATATGAAGTGGAATAGTACAATCATGAAGAGGAACGAACGAAGCGACGTCTGGGCTAACGTCAATGAACTAAATCTGCAAAGTTTGTGCAGAATTTTAATTGGGGAAATTAAGAGACAATTTGACAATACAAAACAGAGAAGAATGTAAACAAAAGTAGCTATGGTTGGAGGGGACAATAAAGAGACATTTTTTTGTTTATTTATTTATGTATAAAGCAATAATAAAGACAAATACCAATAAGCCAAATACCAATCCAAATTTAAATTTTGAACTGTTGCCGGTTAGCCGATTGCCAATGAATAGTACAAAAATACGTTGAAATATCTATTTTCAAAACAAAAAGGTAGTTGGTGCAATGTTTTTGTTTTTCTTTTTTGTTTTTCATAGGTAATTTCCTGTATTTGATAAAATGAAAGTAAGTATTATTAATAAAAAGAAAAAAATACGCTATCAATATATGTTGTTAGGTACCTATATTTAAAAAGAAGACAAATAACACTATGGCTATTGTCCGTCGGTAAAGTAAGCACTCCCTTAAGATGTATGGAATAAGTAGGTATATTTATAATAGGAATTTTAAGGAAATTATGTGAAGTTGAATTTCATGTGAATTTTAATTTAAAAATAATGATTTGATATTAGGTATTAAATGGATTCACATGAAATTGCATTTCAAATAACCATGAAAGCATGAAATTTTACTTCACGCGAACAATGAAGCTTTACTGCAATCCACGTTGTTTTTAAAATATTACTTCAGTTCACTTGAAAAATGAATACCAAATTATATGTGAAGTTCATATCAGGTACCCGTAGCGTGATGGTTAGTGCGTTCTTTGACTTCCAGAGTGTGAAGAAGTGCTATTATTTATTTTTATTTCAAAGTTAAATAAGTGCAATTGTTTCATTTAAAGTAAACTTGGCAAGTGGCCACTCATCTATATAAGTCATCGGTAGCCTAGTGGAGGTGGCGTCCGAAGACGAATCCAGAGGTCGTGGGTTCGAATCCCGTGAGGAGTCGACGATTATATCTAGCGCAGCCAGAGCATCTTATCGTTGATGTGTTGCTAAGCGGACGTGTGTGACGGAGTGGCAGTTTCGGGTTGATTTTAAGAAGTTTTAAATTCCATTCCAAGGACAATAATACAAACTACCGATTAAATTGTAATAAACTTATGAACTCATTTAATTTTTATCACGAAAATCGTTTTTAACTTCAAGATAATTAAAAAAGAAAAATACCAAAATAAACAGTATAATTTATATTTTTGTGAACTTATATACTAAACTGCTGAATAAAAGTCTTCCCTAACTTTCCCATATACATACATGAACAAACCTTGAACATTTAATGTCTGCAAAACGGAACAGAAAACTGTTCTCTGAGTCTCCGTCCCCTCCCAACCAACTGCAAAAAATATCAACACTTTCTCGATCCATTCCATCAAAACATTCAAAATTATCAGTGTCCGAAACAAAATCGATGTCAAACATGTTTTCAAATAATATTTCAATTTCTGGTGAAGAATGCACAATTTTAGGAAAACTTGAAAAAATAATGTCACAAATTACCGACTCTGAAAATCGAATAACGCACAAAATCGACTTAGAAGTTGGAGCTCTGAGGTCTTCGCTTGAAGGTGTAAATAACCGATTGACTTTGCTGGAATCAAAACAAAACGAAATTGAAGCACTAAAAGACGAGAACCAAGAACTAAAGGAAAAACTACAAGAACACGACGAGGCGATACAAAAAATTAAAGCTCATGTAGAGACTAACGACGAAAAACAACAACTAAAAGAGACAATGAGCGATGCACTTTTACACGGGGTTCCACTGCTACCGAATGAAAATTTACAACTTCTTTTTAATAAACTTTGTGCTAGCTTAAAACTCAAGCCACCAACAACTAAAAACTTATACCGCCTTAAATCAAAACATAATTCTTTTTCACCACCGATAATGATAAAATTTGTATCGCCAAATGACAAGGGTCTAGTTCTGAGGTCGATCGGCAACTACCGAAAAACAACTAAAGCGCAGCTTTGCCTTCGAGATCTTGGCATGAATGATATTGGAGAAAATATCAAAAACAACACTCCTGTTTACCTCCACGAATGTTTAACGGTTAAAAATCGTTCTCTTCTACAGTATGCACTTAAATTAAAGCGAGATAAAAAAATTGTATCAGCGTTTACTTTCCGTGGCCTTGTATACGTCAAAGAAACCAAAGAAGAGGATGCCAAATTAATTGAGACTTCTGATGATCTTGTCGTTTTTGCCACACCGTCATGAACAACAACAAAACAACTGTAACGACAACAATAATGCATAAGCAATTTAAGTTAGTTATTCTTATTACTTATTGGTACTCTTATCTAAGTATATTTTTTCATTTCTCTATATTTTCTCTTAATCTTTTTTCATTTTTTCTTTTTATATATGTACTTTCTTTTTTCATTTGTTCTTTTTTCATATTTTCTCTTTTCATTTTTATTTGAATTCAAAAATTTGTACAATTATCTTTTAATATTGCTATACCATAAATGCCTTTCATCATCACAGTTTTTGTCTTCTTGCAAATTGTTTTTCTTTCCGAATGGTTTTAGCGGTGTATGCATCCTATATGAAAAGAGGTTGATTTGGAACCTCCTTTTCTTAATTTTTGAGAATGGTTGATTCCAGTGAACTGCAATGCAGAGAACCCACAGATGTTATAAGCCAAAGTTGTTCAATGCGAACAATGGTTAATGTTTTATGTAGTCAGCGCATTGGATTGCATATTTGCCATATTAATGCTCAAAGTATTTTACCTAAATTTGATGAATTTAAATACTTATTTGAAGGTTCAAAGGTTGATGTTGTTTGTGTCTCAGAGACTTGGTTGTCAAGTGACATAAGTGATGATGTGTGTTCTTTAAATGGATTTCATAAGCCTTTTCGATCTGACAGGGTTGGTAGCATTGGGGGAGGTGCTGCGATTTTTGTTCGTAAAGAATACAATTGTAAATTTATCCGCAAAGCTTCTCTGAGGAGTGATATTGACTATGTGTTTGTAGAAATAGTATGCAATGAAAATAAAATTTTACTAGGCTCAGTGTACAGGCCAAACAACAACATCGATTCATCAATGATTACACGAGTCATAGATGAATTATCTTTTATATCACCGTTTGTTATTGTTGTTGGCGATTTCAACAGTAACATACTTAATGATTCCTCTCTCATCCAAAACATGAGAACTTTAAATCTTTTCCCGGTCAATACATCATCGCCCACCCATTTTACTAGTCATAGCAGTACACTTCTTGATATATTTTTTGTCAATCATCTGTACAAAGTTTTACTTTTCAATCAAATCTCAGCTTCAGGTTTCTCGCGTCTTGATCTAATCTATTTGGCATTTCAATGTGAGCCGTTGATTTTAAATAGAACTATAAGTTTTCGCAATTTCAAAAATATAAATCCAGGTCAGTTGGAAGATGATTTAAAGAGAATTGAATGGTTTCGGGTTTATGAAATGCCTGATGTTGATGAACAACTATCTTTCATTCAAACCAACATACAAAACTTATTTGAAACACACGTTCCATTAGTTACGAAAACTGTCACAAGAAAAAATATTCCATGGTTCAACAGCAACATACAAAAATTGATATCTGAACGTGACCAGGCATATAAATGTTGGAAGCGTTTTAGATTAGGTGTTTTATACAATATTTTTAAAAGGTTGAGAAATAAGGTAACAATTGAGATACGCGAAGCAAAAATAAAATAGTTTGCCCCCCGGCTGAACCCGTCTCAAGCTGGATATGCACTCTGGAAAAATCTGCGTGATATTGGTGTGGGCAAGCAAAAAAATAGTAACGTTGATAATATTGACTGTAATGAACTCAATAGGAAATTCATCTCTCTTCCATGCCCAGAAGTCGTAGATGAAACAGCGAGTGTATCTGTTGAGCAGAGTCTGTTTTTTTTTCCCGCGTTTCAGTTTTTCACCAGTTGATGATGCTGACGTCTTAGAGAGCTGCATACAAATCAAATCAAATTCAGTTGGACTTGATGAAATTCATCCAGTTTTCGTTAAAGCTATACTGCCATATATTCTTAGATATATAACGCATCTTTTCAACACAATCCTTATGTCAAGTATTTTTCCAACTGCTTGGAAACAAGCTAAAATTATACCCATTCCAAAAAAACAGAATGATTTTAGACCTATTGCCATTCTATCATTTCTCTCTAAGGTGATGGAAAGGATAATGAACTCCCAAATACGAAAATACCTAAACAACAAACATTTGCTTTGTGTAAATCAGTCTGGTTTTCGTCCTAAGCACAGCTGTACATTGTACAACAGCTCCCATAAATGTTGTTGAAAATATAAGGCAAGCTGTTGACTCTGATAATGTTGTTTTTCTCGTTCTTTTAGACTTTTCTAAGGCATTTGACACGGTCAACCATAATGTCCTTTGTCGTAAGCTAATAAATAAGTTTAACTTCTCTTTTCCTTCGACAATGTTAATTCAGTCATACCTGGATTGCAGATCTCAGGCAGTTGTGGCAAATGGCAGCGTGTCTGAACTTCTCATGTTGGACAGAGGAGTGCCACAAGGTTCAATACTTGGCCCACTATTATTTTCCATGTATATAAATGACTTGCCTGCTTGCTTGCAAAACAGTCAAGTGGATATGTACGCTGACGATGTTCAGATACGGAAAAGCTTTCCCCTGGGTTTTGTTGAAAATGCAGCAGTTGAGGTTAATGAGGATTTATCCATGGTTCATAATTGGTCTCAGGAAAATGGACTGTGCATAAACCCACTTAAGTCTAAATGCTTGGTGATTTCAAGAAAATTAATCGACACATATGACTTCCCCAAAATATACTTAAATAATAATCAAATTGAATTTGCCGATTCAGCAAGAAACTTAGGAATTACGTTTACCAAAACACTTTCTTGGAATCACCATATTTGGCTAACAATTGGTAGGGTTTACGGAGGGCTTCGTATGCTGTGGACTAATCATAAAATAACACCCTTAAAAACAAGAATCATATTAGCCAAGACACTTCTGATTCCTATTATGCTCTACGGCTGTGAAATTTTCAATAATTGTGATTATGAGCACAAGCGTAAGCTTAATGTTGCATATAACAGCATAGCTAGGTATATCTTCGATTTAAGAAAGTACGATCACGTTTCTCAATTTTCCAAATCAATATATGGCGTTACTCTTGAAAATCTTTTTAAGCTTAGAACGTTAACACTACTAAACAATGTTTTGCAAACTCATCAACCACCTTACCTTCATAATAAGATATGTCATTCGCATTCTCTTAGAAATTTAAATATTCGGCCTATACGTTACTTGTTCTTAATATCTGAGCGCCAGTTTTTTATAAATGCGATACGTCTGTGGAATTCTCTTCCCCGATCAATAAGGATGATATGCAGTACTAAATTGTTCGGGATTAAACTCAAGGAGTACTTGGAGACATTAACATAGTGATGTTTTTCTTTTTCTTTTCTTTTTCTTTTTATTTTCTCTTCTATAACTTATATCTTTTTTCTCTCTCATTACCTACTCAATTTAAGTCATTAAAATCAATTTTATTTTCAAATAATTAAGTATTATTGTAACTTTTCTTTAATAATTATAATTTTCTTTGATTGAAATTAATTTTGTTAGCTTTATTTTTTTTTTATTTTTTGTTGTAACTTACAACACATCATGTAAATTAAATAATTAAGTTTATACTGCCTTAGAAGATATTGTATCTTATTGTATAAATCTATGCGAATAAATATATGAATATGAATTTAGTTTTGAAGCCTTTTTTTCATAATCGAGAAATTGCAGACTTCATTAATTGGGAGCAAAAGCAAATGGAGAAGAAGAAGATAGCAGGGGTATCGAAAGATACCTCTGCGAATTCCTCAGGTGATGTTAATGTGGTGCCACCAGCGGTACCCCAATTCACCGCAACATCATCAGGCCACCAGTCTGATAGTTCCCTAACAACAAAAACTAATGTTAATGTTAAGAGGAAAAGACACACTCCGAACCTTGTAGAAAGGAACAATGCGAAAAGAAGTGCAGCCAACAACAAAAACACAAGAGATGACGTCACAAAGTGAGTCAGAAGGAGAAATTGACTACGTCTCCGAAGGGGGAGAGGGGCACTACAGGTCGCCTAAAAATAAAAATAGGTACTCAAGTCTAGCGCAGCCAGAGCAGCCTACAGAAACAAAAATGTCAATCTGTTGATCAAGGAGAACTACAGGTTATCAATTAACAAGTACTGGGACCGCAAGATCCGGTCAGTTAATTCCAGTGACCCTGGTATGTTCCCTAAAATCAACAAGATATTTAGGAAAAAGAACGACAATGACCTTTCGTGTCTGAAACTCCGAAGAACTGAAGAGAACAGAGACGTACTCATGACAGCGCAAATAGATCCAGAAGAAGCCAGCTTTGACGATGACTTTTATATAATTGAAGATCCGAAGGAAAAAGTGGAGGCGGTGGGAGCTGCTTTCCAGCAAGTGTACAAGGTGAATGTTAGCATTCGCCCCAACCACGACCTGGAAAACAGAGCCCTACTTAATCACTTTTACCTTCGAAATGATATAACACATTGGCGATCTGAGAACCGCGGTTTTATGCGGTTCGATGACGATTCCTTGGCAAATGCCATAATCGCCGAGCAAACGGGACCAAGTCCCTTGTTAGTGACGAAGGTTGAGCTTCAGCTCATCTTCAACTCAATAAAAAATAAAAAGTCAGCAGGTGTCGATGGTATATCCAACATTGTACTAAGACATTTACCGATGGAGGCAATTGACATTTACACCACACTCTTCAATAATGCACTGAATAATGCATATTATCCAGTGCATTGGAAGACCGCTGTGGTTCATCCTCTCCCGGAAAGGACAACTCCAACCCGTCAAATCTTCGGTCGATAAGTCTTCTTCCGAGCATCAGCGAAGTTTTCGAAAAGATCATCAATAGGGCTCCGACGAAGTGGGCTGCGGATAACAAAATAATTCCGGATAAACAGTTCGGGTTCAAGGCGGGTCATGACACAATTCATGCTGCGTCTAAACTCGTTTCTGATATCCAATGGAATAAATCAAAACAACAATGCACAGGTGCTGTTCTGGTTGATTTGGAAAAGGCCTTTGACACCATATGGTTAGAGGGTCTTTACCTAAAACTGAGCAGGCTTGGCATAAGCAAACCATTGTTGTATATACTTTATGATATGCTTAACGGTAGAAAGTTTGTTGTCAAAAGTGGCAATGTAACTTCTACCGCAACATTCTTAATTAAAAATGGTCTTCAACAGGGAGCGGTGAATTCGCCGATTCTCTTCAGCATTTACACCAGCGATCTGATAGGTAGTCTTACAAAGGCAATTGCGTATGCCGACGATCTAATTGCGTACAGAACGGCCCGAAAGGTTAAGGTTATTAGAATTATCTTGCAGCGTGATTTCGACAAGATTCAGCGATATTGCGACGACTGGAAACTGAAAATAAATGTCCAGAAGTCGGAGACAATTCTGTTCCGGACTCCGTTGGCTAGGGCCACGAGGGATACGTGCAAGAATTGGCGCAAGATGGTCATCGTTAATCCTCACGGGCAGCCATTAGCGAGCAAAAGTGTAGTGAAGTACCTCGGTATCTGGTTAGATCAGTATTTATATTTCGACAGACTGACCAGGGCCAGAGGAGCCTTCGCTCTGACGAAACGGCTGTTTTTTAGCAGTCGGCTTGACCCCAGAGTGAAGGTAATTTGCTACATGGCCCTCAATTGGCATCACTGGCTCGTTGGCAACAGACGTCAAAATCTGTTTCTCCGTCTTGAATTTATTCTTATTTAACTAAAATCAGTAAAATAATCTTTTAAAAGATATTTCTTGTTTTAATAAAGTTCACATAAACTATTCCCTTCTTTAGTTAATTGATTTAGTAATCAAATAAACACTTTATAATAATTAACCAACTATTATACGCTGGGCTGAAACATAACCTCATTAAAATTTCTGCTTAATGGGAAGCAATTCATACAACAAACGTGGACTCCAAGAAACTTCATCTGATCACAGTTTTAATCAAAATTATAAAAAACACAACACTTCATTAGCCGTTCTTGATAAACACCCAAATTCAATCAAAATGGGTGACACATTCTCTTGGGATCTCTTTGAGACAAAAATGAAATCTATGCTGGAAGATGTTGCTCGTAAAGATGATATATGTGCTTTGAACGATGACATCAAAGAACTGAAAAAGGAAAATTCACTACTCCAAGAGGAATTAGCTAGTGTCAAAAATAAACTAAATTACTTGGACCAAAAATCTCGCCGATGTAATATTGTGGTTTGCGGTCTGAAAGCCTCATCGACACATGAAGCCAAACTGAATATGATTGAGGTCTGCTCTTCAGTTTTAAGCATCAACCCAAGTATTGTACGTGTCATTGAAATTAAACCTGCCCAAGAATTCCTCTTCGAACTCGACCAAGCTAGCCAAGTCAACAACTTGTTGTACTGCAGCTCAAAGCTAAAAGGAACGGGTATTTTTTTTCAACGAGACTACACAGTAGACGAAAGAAATCAAAGATACCATCTGCGACAGATCAAAAAGATTTTTGTTAAGTTCAACCATACATCAAAATGTATCTTCAAAGGCACTACGCTATACATCAATAACAACCCTATCAAATGGACAGATTCGTCAGTTATTGTGAGACGTGAGGAAGAAAAACTACTCTTTGATAATTTGTTCCAGAGGACCAACAACAACTATAAAGTGCTGGTTAAGAATTCCCTTTCACTGCATCAACACCAACAACAACAACAGCAGCAGCTACAACAACAGCAAAACTCTACAAACGAACAATAACAATTAGATGTCTGTCAGATTATTTCCTATAATGTAGCTAATTTAGGTAACAAAGGATTATTTGGTAATTTTTATAAATTTATTAATGAATATGATATTATATTTTTATATGAAACTCACTTATTGCATGAAAAACGTATTTTATTTAGCTCTTATTTTAAAGATTATATTGTTGAATGGATAGACGCAACTAAGACCTCCAAATTTGGGCGTGCTAAAGGTGGATGTATTTTCGCTTACAAAAAACTTATTGAAAAGCATTTAAAACTTAAATTTGTAAATGTGAATGATAGTGTCATACTTAAGGGTGTGTTTGATGGTAAAGATGTAGTTTTTGTTCCAAAGTATCTCAACTGTACTAACTGGGCATCCGATTTTGAAGAACTAAAAAATGTGTTAGTCGAATTAAATAAAAAACATGTTGATTTTTGTATCTTAGGCGATTTGAATGCGAGAACTTCGACTATGCAAGTTATAGATGAGGATATTTTAATTGATTTGCCTTATATCTCATCAATTCGTAACTCTTATGATGAGTGTATTGATAGCAATGGCAAAAAAATCCTCGAACTATTCGAAGACTTTGGTGGCATTATATTAAATGGTAGAACGAGGGGAGATGAGCATGGTGAATTTACCTTTCTGGGTGCTATGGGTAAATCAGTAAATGATTATTGTTGTTGTTCGGTGGATTTCTTAAAGTTTATAAAAAAGTTTTCTGTTTTACCTAAACCAGACTCGGACCATATGCCGCTACATATTGATATCTATTACGAGGAAGCCTCCGATGAAAAGAAAATAACCCTACCTAAAAAACTTTTTTGGCACAAAAATATGTTAAATGCATATCAAATTAAACTGAATCAACGGGTTAATTTGAATGATTGTAAAAGATCTCTAAATATAGACATTCAAACTGACAACATAAAAAATAAAATTCTGGGCTCTTGTGATAACAAAAAAGTATCAAAAAAATATGACCCAAAAAATGAATGGTTTGATGCTCAATGTTACAATGCTAGGAGGAAGATGTTCAGTTGCCTTAGACTTTACAGAAAACACAAAATTGAAATCTATAAGATAAGATACCACGAAAGTGCCAGAAATTTTAAAAAGCTGTGTAAGGAAAAAAAACTTTCGCATCAAAATGGCATCCTTAATCAACTTAACTCTGTAAGAAATTCAAAAGATTGGTGGGCTCTAGCCAATACAATCAAGAAGAGGAAGATGTTTGTCGGAACGAACTTATCCGCTTATAGCTTCAAAGTCCATTTTTGTAATTTATTGTGTTCGGACAATACCTTAGATCTGCAATTTCAACAACTTCCATTTGTGTTCAATATTATGTTGGACTCAAGTATAACACTTACAGAAGTATGCCTTGCTCTCAATGAGGTAAAAGAAAATAAGGCTCCAGGTCTAGACCAAATTCCTTTTGAATTTTACAAATACGCTCCCCTTAGTTTTATAAACGAGATTGTCCTCTACTTCAACAACATTTTTGAAACAGAACAAGTTCCAACCTCTTTCCGACAATCATTAACAGTTCCCATTTTTAAAAAAGGTGACGTTAATGAAGTATCAAACTATCGGGGGCTATCCCTGTCAGATTCGATTTACAAATTGTTTACTAGTGTTTTACTTAATCGCATTAATGAATGGCTAGAAGAAAATAATGTTTTAGATGAATTCCAAGCTGGTTTCCGTAAAGGATACTCAACGGTGGATAACATTTTCAACCTGAGTAGTATTGTGCACTTAAATTTTAAACAAAATAAAAAAGTTTTTACATTTTTCGTTGATTTTAAGTCAGCTTTTGACACTATACCAAGAAATGCACTTTTCTATAAATTGAGTTGTTTAGGATTGTCAAATAAAATCATAAGAATTTTGAAAGCTCTCTACTCTAACACTGAGTCCACAGTATGGGACGGCTCGTCTTTCTCTGACTTTTTCAGTGTTGGCCAAGGTGTTAAACAAGGTTGTAATTTGAGCCCTATTCTGTTTGCTTTATATTTGAATGATCTCAGCACTGCGCTGCCGGGGGGTGTTGATATATGTGGTACTACAGTAAAAGTTTTACTCTATGCGGATGACCTTGTACTATTGGCACAAAATCCCCAGGACCTACAAAATATGATTGATAAACTCGTGGAGTACTGCACAACATGGAAGTTAATTATCAATCTTTCAAAATCGAAGTGCATGGTTTTTCGAAAGGGTGGTCGTCGCCCTCGTCAACAAAAATGGTATCTCAATGATACCGAATTAGATGAAGTAAATGAATACCAATATCTCGGAGTATTGTTGACTTACAACCTTAAATTCAAGAAACATCTTGAACAAAAATTAGTTAGCTCAAAAAATGCACTTAATTCGGTCTGGTCATCTTTCATTAACGATCAAAACATATATCAAAGCAACAAACTAAAGATCTTTGATGCAGCCTCTCGTTCTATCATGTGCTATGCTGCTCCGGTATGGGGCTACCGTGAACACGATGAAGTTGAAAAATTGCTTCGATATTTTATTAAAAGAATGCTATTCCTGCCAAAAAACACACCAAACTATATGCTTTATTTGGAGACAAATATCAATAAAATGTTTATATTTACACTTAAATTACATTTCGAGTACATATGTAAAGTAATTAACTACCCAAGTCACCGTCTCCCTAAACTACTAGTTGATGAAACAATAAAAGAGGTAACATTCTGGGTAAAAGATTGGATAAAATTGTTCAATGATACTGGAACGGAACTTAATTTTTACACTCAAAACACCAACTGGAATTTGAAACATAATAACGTTATCAAAAAATTAATAAATATTTCTTGGGAAAAAAACGTTGAAATGGCTCACATGTCACAATTTCATGATGTTTATTGCCAACTTCAGTATCCAAAAACATCTGGTTATTTCAATGACAAATTCCAAGCGAAGTCAGTATCTTTGCTCTTTAAGTTAAGAGGCGGGCTTCTTGACATAAATGCACGTGCATTTAAGGACAACACAAATGGAATCTGTTCAGTATGTAACATGGATGAAGTGGAAAATACTTTCCACCTTATAGCAATCTGTCCAATTTATAAAAGAATAAGAAGTTTCTACTTTGGAAAAAACATTTTAAGCAAGGAAGAATTCTTTATGGAAATGAATGGAAAAGACTACAGATCTCTCTATTTATATCTCACTGAAGTATTAAAATACAGAAATTTAATCAATAATGAATACCATTGATGTTTATTTATTTTCCTTTTTTCTTTTTATATAATATATACCTATCTACCATAAAAAAATGAAGGAAATTTAATATTAATAATAAATAAGATAAAATAATATTAATAAATAATAAGAATAATACATACATTAAAAATGCATTTCAAACAAGAATTAGCCAATCTGACAGACAACTTTATAGTTATTGTCATAATATTTTATGTCTATATAAATTATAATTTTGAGTTCAATTGTATATCTATATCTATTTACTATTATTATAGCGCTTTTGTAACTTACTTTTTTGATAATAATAAAATACGATTACTTACTTACTTACTTACTGGCCCTCATACGGCCGATGATCGTTTATGGTTGTCCTGTGTGGTTCAACGTTGCCCCTTCCCAGATGGGGAAGTTTCGGGTGTTCGAGCGGCAGTGTTTACGACGCTGTACCGGCTTATATCGAACAGCCGAATCTTCTTACGTGCATTACTATTCCAACGATGTCCTATACAACGGGACTCGAATCAACAGAATTGACAATTTCGTGATAAAACTCTTTCGAGGTCACATTGCAAGAGCTACGTCTTCGACCAACAATTTAATTTTCGGGGCGTTCTATCCGAACGACGAGTATTTTGAAAGTGCACGTTTGAGCGGCTTCATTCCACCAGAGGCATTCCTCTTTTTAGACAGATGCGGTCTGATACAGGATAGATTGGCAGTTCCACTAATCTACCACGTCAGACGACGAACCGTGGATAGGCGACTCCTGTACAATCGGGACGTCATGGCACAAGGCGGAGCAGAGCTCCTTCGGTTCAGTAGGGCTGTGTCCGAACGGGACCGAACTGATAGGGTGAAGCAGGAGAACCAGTTTTGGTGGCTTCAATCGGCACTTGATAGTGGGTAGTCGGGATAGGGTTTAAAGCCTTGGCCGGCTTACATACTTGTTTTGTAGTTTTAGGGTTTAGTTTTAAGTAGAATAGGCATGGTGGCACAAAAAAAAATATAAAAAAAAATACAAAAATACAAAAAAAAAAACAAAAAAGGAAAATACAAAAAATACAAAAAAAAAACAAGGAATAAAAAAAAAAAGACAACAAAATATGAAAAACAAAAAACGTTAGATAGTTAGATTTGCTGCTGTGGTTGTTCTAGTTTTAAGTAGATTATAGGTAGAATAGGTTGTTTTAGTTAGCTTTAAGTTTTATATTAAGGACCTTATTTTAAGTAGTTTTTAAGTAAAAAGAAAAAAGGATATTGATATAAGATTTTTTGAAATTTTCTAATGAATAAAAAAATAAATAAAATGGAATTGAAGTTAAATAGATCTTAGGGCCGAAAGGCATTAGCATTAAGTATTATTGTTTAACTTAGAGTGTCCGTATGGGACCAGTAAGTTCGTTGTAAGTTATGGTTAATTAGGCTAGTTTTATGAATTTTTGTCTAGCTTTAAGATAGATTTAAGATTGAATTAATAAAAATGAATTTGAAAAAAAATAAAAAAATATAGATTGATTTTGATGTCGGATCCGAACTAAGGCCTTTGTATATGAAGTGGAATAGTACAATCATGAAGAGGAACGAACGAAGCGACGTCTGGGCTAACGTCAATGAACTAAATCTGCAAAGTTTGTGCAGAATTTTAATTGGGGAAATTAAGAGACAATTTGACAATACAAAACAGAGAAGAATGTAAACAAAAGTAGCTATGGTTGGAGGGGACAATAAAGAGACATTTTTTTGTTTATTTATTTACGTATAAAGCAATAATAAAGACAAATACCAATAAGCCAAATACCAATCCAAATTTAAATTTTGAACTGTTGCCGGTTAGGCGATTGCCAATGAATAGTACAAAAATACGTTGAAATACCTATTTTCAAAAACAAAAAGGTAGTTGGTGCAATGTTTTTGTTTTTCTTTTTTGTTTTTCATAGGTAATTTCCTGTATTTGATAAAATGAAAGTAAGTATTATTAATAAAAAGAAAAAAAATACGCTATCAATATATGTTGTTAGGTACCTATGTATATTTAAAAAGAAGACAAATAACACTATGGCTATTGTCCGTCGGTAAAGTAAGCACTCCCTTAAGATGTATGGAATAAGTAGGTATATTTATAATAGGAATTTTAAGGAAATTATGTGAAGTTGAATTTCATGTGAATTTTAATTTAAAAATAATGCTTTGATATTAGGTATTAAATGGATTCACATGAAATTGCATTTCAAATAACCATGAAAGCATGAAATTTTACTTCACGCGAACAATGAAGCTTTACTGCAATCCACGTTGTTTTTAAAATATTACTTCAGTTCACTTGAAAAATGAATACCAAATTATATGTGAAGTTCATATCAGGTACCCGTAGCGTGATGGTTAGTGCGTTCTTTGACTTCCAGAGTGTGAAGAAGTGCTATTATTTATTTTTATTTCAAAGTTAAATAAGTGCAATTGTTTCATTTAAAGTAAACTTGGCAAGTGGCCACTCATCTATATAAGTGATCGGTAGCCTAGTGGAGGTGGCGTCCGAAGACAGCAACAGCAGAAACAGCAGCAACAGCAGCTACACCAGAAACAACCACAGCCCAAGAAGGAGAAGGTGCCACCAATTAGGACCTACCGGGTTGACCTGCAGGACTTAAAACAGGTATGTAAGTCGGCCACCAAAAACAATTTTCTTATAAATATATTAAATGAAAAAGAAAAGCGGTATTCGGTACAGTGCTTCTCACTGGCCGAATACAAAATAGTTAAAGAAGTGCTTAAGGAGGCCACAGCTGAGTTCTTCAGCTTCACGCCTAAAAGTGAAAAATTAAAGACGGTCCTACTGAAGGGCATAAGTTCCTGCACGGAACCGGAGGCGCTCTTAGCTGAGCTCCGCCAAAAAGCCATCGACGATCTCGATTTCATCGGGGTCAAGCCTTTCACTACGGTGAAGTCCAGGCGAGGGGGTTACAGGCTGCCAATGTTCCTCGTAACATTATCGCCCCAAAGTAGGTTTGAGAGTCTGAGGGAAATCAAATGCCTCGACTATCAAGCCATACACTGGGAGACATTAAAAAGGCACGACGACATTTTACAATGTACGAAGTGCCAGAGGTTCGGCCATGCCGGAGCCAACTGCAATATGCAGTTGTGCTGCGTCAGGTGCTCCGAAACCCACATCAAGGGAGATTGCAAGCTGGGGAATGAGCGGGTTGAGGATTTGACCCAGCTCAAGTGTGTCCTTTGTGGAAACCAAGGGCACCCGGCTAGCTATAGGGGCTGCCCTAAGGTCCAACAAATAAAACAAAAACAGGCCAGTCAAAAAGCCGAAGGAAGTCGAACAGTTCGACAGGCTCCAACACAAAAATTCGTGGATCCCAAATTCTTTTACGCCCAAATGGTGTCAGGGAACGGGAACACGAGACAGGCTCCACCAACGGTTGCCCCAAAGGCCCCTGTGCCTAAGGCACCAGAGGTGCAGCCTGACATTGTAGCCTTGTTGTTGAGCATTCAAGGTCAACTAACAGGGCTGCAAAGTCAGATAAAGGAGCAAGGCAAAAGGGTAGATCATCTCTACTCTTTGTTGCCTGGCCTGGCGCAATTTAGACCATAATGGGCGCGCTGCCGGAGACGCGCCTAAAAGTCCTAGCTGTGAATGTAAATTCACTGATTAGGATTGAACGAAGAGCCAATATGTTCCAAGTGTTGAAAGACTACAGTCCCGATGTGTTTATGGCTAGCGAAACTAAGCTAAACCACAAACACAAATTGACTCATAAAAATTACAATATCGTAAGAAGAGACCGGCCCGACTCCACTCAAGGAGGCGGTGTCGCTCTCTTTATACGAAAAGGCATTAATTATAAAGTCATATACAACAATGAATTGCGAAAGATCAAGACGCTAGAAGTTTGCGTTGTATGCATCTCTCTCACTCAAGGGAAGCGGATGTATATGATTGCGGCTTATGCGGCTGGAGCCCCGCAGGTTACTTACTTTGCTTCAGAACTCGAGATTCTTTTTAGGGAACTTAAACTGAGCTTGGAAGAAAACTATTTCATCTTGGCCGGTGATTTGAACGCAAAACATGAAGATTGGGGAAATCAACATAGTAATCCCAGAGGTAACCATCTTTTTAATTTGATGAATCTTTACAGCGTTGAATATGGCGTCGACCTGTTGGCTACTGAAAAGCCATCGTATCCAAGAAGCGGCTCCTTTCTGGATCTTTTGCTGTACGACACAAGACTGACAGTTACAGACAAAGTGGGTAATCACCCTCGAAACTGCTTACAGACAGTCGAGTACGACAGTGATCACTGCGGACTGGCTGCTGTAATGCAGATTCCGAACGAACGCGTGGAGTTGGAGGAATACGTTGCAACGCACTCTTACAATTACAGTAAGATGCGCTGGCCTGGCTTCACCAACGCCTTAGCGAGAGAACTTCGTTCTAGTGACATAGCCCCACCAAACAACAGAAACCTGACAAATACAGAAATTGACCAACATTTACAACAGATGGACGAAACAATAAAACGAACGATGGAACGGACAATACCAAAGTACAAAGAACGGGACCAAATGGACGCTTACAGAAACGCGACTATTGACGCACTACGTAAGCACAAGAATGGCTTACTGACAAGACTCAAAAACTTGTATAGACGACTTACAGACCCACACGACCTGGAGGTTAGGACACTGAAGTCGTCAATAAAAAAAATGTCAATCTGTTGATTAAGGAGAACTACAGGTTATCAATTAACAAGTACTGGGACTGCAAGATCCGGTCAGTTAATTCCAGTGACCCTAGTATGTTCCCTAAAATCAACAAGATATTCAGGAAAAAGAACGACAATGACCTTCCGTGTCTGAAACTCCAAAAAACTGAAGAGAACAGAGACGTACTCATGACAGCGCAAATAGATCCAGAAGAAGCCATCTTTGACGATGACTTTTATATAATTGAAGATCCGAAGGAAAAAGTGGAGGCGGTGGGAGCTACTTTCCAGCAAGTGTACAAGGTGAATGTTAGCATTCGCCCTAACCACGACCTGGAAAACAGAGCCCTACTTAATCACTTTTATCTTCGAAATGATATAACACATTGGCGATCTGAGAACCGCGGTTTTATGCGGTTCGATGACGATTCCTTGGCAAATGCCATAATCGCCGAGCAAACGGGACCAAGTCCCCTGTTAGTGACGAAGCTTGAGCTTCAGCTCATCTTCAACTCAATAAAAAAAAAAAAGTCAGCAGGTGTCGATGGTATATCCAACGTTGTACTAAGACATTTACCGATGGAGGCAATTGACATTTACACCACACTCTTCAATAATGCACTGAATAATGCATATTATCCAGTGCATTGGAAGACCGCTGTGGTTCATCCTCTCCCGAAAAAGGGAAAGGACAACTCCAACCCGTCAAATCTTCGGTCGATAAGTCTTCTTCCGAGCATCAGCAAAGTTTTCGAAAAAATCATTAATAGGGCTCTGACTAAGTGGGCTGCGGACAACAAAATAATTCCGGATAAACAGTTCGGGTTCAAGGCGGGTCATGACACAATTCATGCTGCGTCTAAACTCGTTTCTGATATCCAATGGAATAAATCAAAACAACAATGCACAGGAGCTGTTCTGGTTGATTTGGAAAAGGCCTTTGACACCGTATGGTTAGAGGGTCTTTACCTAAAACTGAGCAGGCGTGGCATAAGCAAACCATTGTTGTATATACTTTATGATATGCTTAACGGTAGAAAGTTTGTTGTCAAAAGTGGCAATGTAACTTCTACCGCAACATTCTTAATTAAAAATGGTCTTCAACAGGGAGCGTTGAATTCGCCGATTCTCTTCAGCATTTACACCAGCGATCTGATAGGTAGTCTTACAAAGGCAATTGCGTATGCCGACGATCTAATTGCGTACAGAACGGCCCGAAAGGTTGAGGTTATTAGAATTATCTTGCAGCGTGATTTCGACAAGATTCAGCGATATTGCGACGACTGGAAACTGAAAATAAATGTCCAGAAGTCGGAGACAATTCTGTTCCGGACTCCGTTGGCTAGGGCCACGAGGGATACGTGCAAGAATTGGCGCAAGATGGTCATCGTTAATCCTCACGGGCAGCCATTAGCGAGCAAAAGTGTAGTGAAGTACCTCGGTATCTGGTTAGATCAGTATTTATATTTCGACAGACATATAAATGCTGCTCTGACTAGGGCCAGAGGAGCCTTCGCTCTGACGAAACGGCTGTTTTACAGCAGTCGGCTTGACCCCAGAGTGAAGGTAATTTGCTACATGGCCCTCATACGGCCGATGATCGTTTATGGTTGTCCTGTGTGGTTCAACGTTGCCCCTTCCCAGATGGAGAAGTTTCGGGTGTTCGAGCGGCAGTGTTTACGACGCTGTACCGGCTTATATCGAACAGCCGAATCTTCTTACGTGCATTACTATTCCAACGATGTCCTATACAACGGGGCTCGAATCAACAGAATTGACAATTTCGTCATAAAACTCGTTCGAGGTCACATTGCAAGAGCTATGTCTTCGACCAACAATTTAATTTCCGGGGCGTTCTATCCGAACGACGAGTATTTTGAAAGTGCACGCTTGAGCGGCTTCATTCCACCAGAGGCATTCCTCTTTTTAGATAGATGCGGTCTGATACAGGATAGATTGGCAGTTCCGTTAATCTACCACGTCAGACGACGAACCGTGGATAGGCGACTCCTGTACAATCGGGACGTCATGGCACAAGGCGGAGCAGAGCTCCTTCGGTTCAGTAGGGCTGTGTCCGAAAGGGACCGAACTGATAGGGTGAAGCAGGAGAGCCAGTTTTGGTGGCTTCAATCGGCACTTGATAGTGAGTAGTCGGGATGGGGTTTTAAGCCTTGGCCGGCTTACATACTTTTTTTTATAGTTTTAGGGTTTAGTTTTAAGTAGAATAGGCACAAAAAAAAACATACAAAAAAAATACAAAAATACAAAACAGGAAAAATACAAAAATATACAAAAAAAAAATTAAAAAAAAAAGCATGGAATAATCAAAACAAAAAAAAAATAAAAAAAAGACAAAATATGAAAAACAAAAAACGTTAGATAGTTAGATTTGCTGCTGTGGTTGTTCTAGTTTTAAGTAGTTTATAGGTAGAATAGGTAGTTTTAGTTAGCTTTAAGTTTTATATTAAGGACCTTATTTTAAGTAGTTTTTAAGTAAAATAAAAAAGGATAGTGACATTAGTTTTTTCTAAATTTTCTAATGAAGACAAAAATAAATAAAATGAATTGAAGTTAAATAGATCTTAGGGCCGAAAGGCATTAGCATTAAGTATTATTGTTTAACTTAGAGTGTCCGTATGGGACCAGTAAGTTAGTTGTAAGTTATGGATAATTAGGCTAGTTTTATGAATTTTTGTCTAGCTTTAAGATAGTCTAAAGAATGAATTAATAAAAATGAATTTGAAAAAAAAAAAAAAAAAAAAAAAAAAAAAGTGGCGTCCGAAGAAGAATCCGGAGGTCATGGGTTCAAATCCCGTGAGGAGTCGACGAAAAATATTATATCTAGTGCAGCCAGAGCATCTTATCGTTGATGTGTTGCTAAGCGGACGTGTGTGACGGAGTGGCAGTTTCGTGTTGATTTTAAGAAGTTTTAAATTCCATTCCAAGGACAATAATACAAACTACCGATTAAATTGTAATAAACTTATGAACTCATTTAATTTTTATCACGAAAATCGTTTTTAACTTCAAGATAATTAAAAAAGAAAAATACCAAAATAAACAGTATAATTTATTTTTGTGAACTTATATACTAAACTGCTGAATAAAAGTCTTCCCCAACTTCCCCATATACATACATGAACAAACCTTGAACATTTAATGTCTGCAAAACGGAACAGAAAACTGTTCTCTGAGTCTCCGTCCCCTCCCAACCAACTGCAAAAAATATCAACACTTTCTCGATCCATTCCATCAAAACATTCAAAATTATCAGTGTCCGAAACAAAATCGATGTCAAACATGTTTTCAAATAATATTTCAATTTCTGGTGAAGAATGCACAATTTTAGGAAAACTTGAAAAAATAATGTCACAAATTACCGACTCTGAAAATCGAATAACGCACAAAATCGACTTAGAAGTTGGAGCTCTGAGGTCTTCGCTTGAAGGTGTAAGTAACCGATTGACTTTGCTGGAATCAAAACAAAACGAAATTGAAGCACTAAAAGACGAGAACCAAGAACTTAAAGAAAAACTACAAGAATACGACGAGGCGATACAAAAAATTAAAGCTCATGTAGAGACTAACGACGAAAAACAACAACTAAAAGAGACAATGAGCGATGCACTTTTACACGGGGTTCCACTGCTACCGAATGAAAATTTACAACTTCTTTTTAATAAACTTTGTGCTAGCTTAAAACTCAAGCCACCAACAACTAAAAACTTATACCGCCTTAAATCAAAAGATAATTCTTTTTCACCACCGATAATGATAAAATTTGTATCGCCAAATGACAAGGGTCTAGTTCTGAGGTCGATTGGCAACTACCGAAAAACAACTAAAGCGCAGCTTTGCCTTCGAGATCTTGGCATGAATGATATTTGAGAAAATATCAAAAACAACACTCCTGTTTACCTCCACGAATGTTTAACGATTAAAAATCGTTCTCTTCTACAGTATGCACTTAAATTAAAGCGAGATAAAAAAATTGTATCAGCGTTTACTTTTCGTGGCCTTGTATACGTCAAAGAAACCAAAGAAGAGGATGCCAAATTAATTGAGACTTCTGATGATCTTGCCGTTTTTGCCACACCGTCATGAACAACAACAAAACAACTGTAACGACAACAATAATGCATAAGCAATTTAAGTTAGTTATTCTTATTACTTATTGGTACTCTTATCTAAGTATATTTTTTCATTTCTCTATATTTTCTCTTAATCTTTTTTCATTTTTTCTTTTTATATACTTTCTTTTTTCATTTGTTCTTTTTTCATATTTTCTCTTTTCATTTTTATTTGAATTCAAAAATTTGTACAATTATCTTTTAATATTGCTATACCATAAATGCCTTTCATCATCACAGTTTTTGTCTTCTTGCAAATTGTTTTTCTTTCCGAATGGTTTTAGCGGTGTATGCATCCTTTATGAAAACAGGTTGATTTGGAACCTCCTTTTCTTAATTTTTGAGAATGGTTGATTCCAGTGAACTGCAATGCAGAGAACCCACAGATGTTATAAGCGAAAGTTGTTCAATGCGAACAATGGTTAATGTTTTATGTAGTCAGCGCATTGGATTGCATATTTGCCATATTAATGCTCAAAGTATTTTACCTAAATTTGATGAATTTAAATACTTATTTGAAGGTTCAAAGGTTGATGTTGTTTGTGTCTCAGAGACTTGGTTGTCAAGTGACATAAGTGATGATGTGTGTTCTTTAAATGGACTTACTAACGAGCAACGCTTGCAAAACATTGAATTTTATTACCAAAATCAGTGTTCGGTTCGAAATGTGTTTCGCGCTTTACGCAAATTGTATGCGTTTTTTTTTTAAAAAAAGTTCTCAAGCTCTTAAAAAATCACCCATTATGTATTTATTGTCCTCCATTGAAAAGAGGACATTGTTTAATATAATGGGTGATTTTTTAAGAGCTTGAGAACTTTTTTTTAAAAAAAAACGCATAAAATTTGCGTAAAGCGCGAAACACATTTCGAACCGAACACTGATTTTGGTAATAAAATTCAATGATTTGCAAGCGTTGCTCGTTAGTAAGTCTATTCATGATGAAATGTCAAAGCATACTGAGCATCTTTCTCTTTGACACCATGTCTGAAATCCCGCGTGATCTGTCAAATACTAATGCATGAAAATCCTAACCTCAAAAATATCACCCGATATAAGTTTTCGCAATTTCAAAAATATAAATCCAGGTCAGTTGGAAGATGATATAAAGAGAATTGAATGGTTTCGGGTTTATGAAATGCCTGATGTTGATGAACAAGTATCTTTCATTCAAACCAACATACAAAACTTATTTGAAACACACGTTCCATTAGTTACGAAAACTGTCACAAGAAAAAATTGTTAAACAACATAAACAACAATAATGCTGACTGGAGTTCATTCTGAATTGGATAGAACGAACGAACGCGGTGGCGTTCGATCGTTGCATATTGACCCAGATAATTAATAATTTAATTATATTTATTCATTGTAAGCATTTATTTTATTTATCCATTGTAAGCATTTTATGCATTTAATTATAAGTATAAAAGAGGCATGGGCCCACAAATAAATATCATTTTAAAACATTTCTTTGGAGTAATTTGATCGACAGTTCACATACAGTTCAGGTTTCAAGTGCCTGCAATTGTATCATCGAATATTACCTTAATTTTGCATATATAACACAATAAACAATTCAAGTTCAAGCGCTTGCATTTGTTATCGATTCGTGTTCTGCACTATTAAGAATAATTCAATCATTTTTGGTGACCCCTACATTCAAAGAACATCAGCTTTACTATGGATAGTTTAGCCAGGAGCCAACGCATATCTGGAGAGGAGATACAATCAATCATCCGCAACTTCTCGAAAGATTCCTCCACCCGCAAAACAACTAGAGAATACTTCACGTCAAGACTCAATCGTCTAAACACCGTATGGGAAGAATTCGAAGCTACAGATGGCAGAATTCGCGACACACCAAACATATCGTTAGACCACGAGTACTTTACCTCTAAGTATTTCGAACAAATCAAGACATTATACGAAAAGTATAAGCAAATCTTGAGTGATTCACTGGCGCAGATAGAAGCCAACAACAACACCAAACTCGATGTCGTGCCAAAGGGAACAGAAGGCAACCAAGCTCAACCTAATGATGCATTGACATCAACAAATAATCTTGCTCATAAAGAACAAGATAACGACTCAAACATTGAGACCCTGACAAAAGGCACTCATGAATTCACTAGCCCGACTCATCAACGGAAAAGTGAAAGAAGAAGCACAAATCCAATGTCTGGAGGCTATAAACAGACTTTGGGCTCAGATTGAGGAGATTCATCACTCCATTTGGGAAGCTGTGTATGATCCGGAATCTGAGGGTTACAACATGGAGTTGTACACCGAATTAGAGACATCAGTTCTCAAAAATCAAGCTTCTTTGAGCAAAACTTCATCAAGCGTTGAAAGAAGCGAGCCATTAAAACAGCTAGCTGATCGCCCGGCAATTCAGTTGCCTAAAATGTCGATACCCAAATTCGACGGCGATTATTTAAAATGGCAAACATTTTCCGACATCTTCACTAAGATGATACATGAACAACCATTACCACCCATCCAAAAAATGTGGTATTTGAAAACAAATGTGTCCGGTGATGCAGAGAGACTGATGCGCCATCTTGAACTGACCGAAGACAACGCTAGTATTGCTTGGAACATTCTCCAGGATCGTTTCAGCAATAAAAGGGCGCAAACCTCAGCACTTATCCAGAGGATTCTCAGTCTGCCGAACATTAATCCAGAAATGAAGGCCATCAGAGAATTTCATGACGTAATCCATGAATGTCTTGCAGCACTCAAAACTCTTGGCATTGAGACAGCATCCTGGGCCCCATTACTCACTCATCTCTTAATAAAGAAGTTAGATCGACAAAGCCACCTATTATATGAACAATCACTTCAAAACCCTCGAGAGCTTCAGACGATGGACGAATTTCTCAAATTTTTAAAAAACCGATTTGAGTCGTTAGAAGCTGTTGGCGGAAAAGAAAAGTCCAAGGCAGTGACAACAATAGCGACATCCAACACGGAAAATTGCAAGGTATGTGGGATAAAAGGCCACCCTATCTACTATTGTGAGAAGTTCTTAAAAATGTCAGCTGCTGAAAGACTTAAGTGGACCCAAAGACGACATCTATGTGTAAATTGTTTCAAAGTTGATCATAATGCGAAATCATGCTCATCACGATGCTGCACTAAGTGCTCAGGTAAACACAATACCTTACTGCATTTAGAAAGGGCAGGTTCATCAAGTCCAAATCAAAGAAAATCCAATCCATCTACAACCATCGTAGCAGGTGCTACACCTACCAAATTGATGTCATCAGAAGTGGGAGGCTCATCACCGCTCACGGTTGCCACTATACAACAATTGAATAACAAGCAGGGTTACGTTCTTTTGGCCACCGCAAGGGTTCTAATCACAGCAAATGACGGACAAACATGTGAAGTTAGAGCTATCTTAGATTCCGGTTCTCAAATAAACCTCATAACTGAGAGGCTTATTAAACGCTTATCCTTATCACCAACACCATCATCTCTATGCATTGAGGGCATTGGCAGAAGAACACGAAACACAACACAGCGAATAAACATTCAACTTCACTCAACAATCGGCAATTTCGCATGCAGAATGGAAGCCTTCATACTTCCGAAAATCGTATCTCCACAACCCACTCAAAATCTAGATACTTCTACCTGGTCTATACCAGAAAACATCAACTTGGCAGATCCCAACTTCCACCGATCCAGTAAGATTGAAGTCCTTTTGGGAGCAGAATTTTACCATCAGTTAATCCGCCCCGAACAAATACAAATTGGCGACAAGATGCCAATTTTACAAAACACAGTATTTGGTTGGGTAGTAACCGGCAAAATTGAAGATACGACATACAACACTGCTACTTGTGGCATCTTGTGCGAAGAAGAATCAACCAACGAGCTTATTGAACGATTTTGGAGGCTTGATGACTTTGAAAACACACCAAGACAGATGACATCATTAGAAAAATACTGTGAATCACACTTTATTCAAAATGTGTCTAGATCGGAAACTGGCCGCTTCATCGTTAGGTTACCATTTCGAGAAAATGGTGTAGCCCTAGGTGACTCAATGCAAACAGCGTTTAATCGTTTTATGTCACTAGAAAGACGACTAAACAAAAACCCTAAACTAAGAGAAGATTATGTCAAATTTATGGACGAATATGAATCTCTTGGACACATGGAAGAGATCAGACAAGACAGCATTCAAGGACCGCATTTCTTCATACCTCACCATTGCGTATTGAAGCCTGACAGTAGTACAACAAAACTACGGGTGGTCTTCGACGCCTCAGCAAAAACTTCGTCTGGTCTATCGCTTAATGACATCCTCCACACTGGACCTACAGTTCAAAGTGAACTATTATCTATACTGCTTCGTTTTCGCTTGCACAAGTACGTTTTTACAGCAGATGTTGAGAAGATGTACAGGCAGATTCTGATACATGAAGAAGATCAACCCTATCAACTCATCATGTGGAGACGGAGATCATCAGAAGAGATAAGGTACTATAGATTGAAAACAGTAACTTACGAAACATCATCCGCACCTTACTTGGCAACTAAATCATTGCAATACCTAGCAACCCAAAACAAAATAACACAACCGATTGGGGCTCAAATACTTCAAGATGATTTCTACGTCGACGACTGCATTAGCGGATCGGACAGCATCGCTCATGCGAAAGAGGCACAATACCAGGTTTCTTCATTACTCAATGGTGCTGGACTCAAACTCCGCAAATGGTGTGCAAACCATCCATCATTATTAAAGGATATCCCAGCTGAGGACCAAGAAGTCAGCCTTGATTTCAGCGATTCAATCAACTGCACAATCAAAACTTTAGGTCTAATCTGGCAACCAAAATCAGACCAATTATGTGGAAGAGCACAAATATCTGATAGTATCTCAATCACTAAGCGATCAGTCAGCTCAGACATAGCACGCATCTTTGATCCACTAGGACTCTTTGGTCCAGTAGTAGTTAAAGCCAAAATCTTCATGCAACAGCTTTGGCACCTAAAACTGTCTTGGGATGACGAACTACCACAACATCTTAAGGATGAATGGATAATATTCAGGAACAACATGTCAACACTCAATCAGGCAAGGGTTCCCAGACACATCTTTAATCAACAGAATCCAACATCCGTACAAATACACACCTTTGTTGACGCATCAGAACAAGCATATGGTGCAGCTGTGTATCTTCGTTCAACTTATAGAGAGCGGACAATCATCGTCAGACTACTCTGTGCGAAGTCAAGAATTGCTCCAGTAAAACAACAGACCCTTCCTCGGCTTGAATTATGCGCTGCAGTCTTAGGAGCCGAACTCACAAGCAGAGTCAGAGAAGATTTACGAATGCGAGACACGCCAATACATCTTTGGACTGATTCACAAATTGTACTATCATGGATCAATTCCACTTCGTCATCATTTCACACATTCGTGGCAAATCGAGTTGCAAAAATTCAAGAATTTTCCCTGGCAACTCAGTGGCGTCACGTCCCATCCAAAGAGAACCCAGCAGACTTACTATCTCGGGGAATATCTGCAGCAAGCTTTATGTCATGTAACATGTGGCTTTATGGGCCGTTTTTCTTGCATGGAAACGAGTCAACATGGCACCAGCCGTTCGTAAGGGAGCTAGAAATACCCTCCGATTTAGAACGGAAAAGAAAACACACAGTGGCAGTAGCACTACAACAAAACCTTACAATTGACCTAATTTACCAGATAAAACATCGAAATTCTTTCAACCTTCTGCAACGTATAATGGGCTATGTTCTCCGGTTCACCAATAGAGCCAGGAAAATGGACATAAATCCAGTAGAACAAACAGCATTATCACCTAAGGAACTCAATGAATCACTGTTGGTCATCGTAAAGCAAATACAATCTTCTAAATTTACAAATGAAATACAAGATCTTAAAGGTCACAGAGGAGTATGCAAATCCAGCGCATTGACTACCCTGGCTCCATTTTTAGACGAAAGAGGGATTCTACGAGTTGGAGGCAGACTAGAAGCCGCATCAATCTCATTTGATGCCAAACATCCCATATTGATGCCGTACAACGAACCCATCACAAAATTGTTATTCAAAATGAAACATGAGGAACACAACCACTGCGGACCACAAACATTGTTATCAATTCTGAGGCAGCAATTTTGGCCTATTAAGGGTAAGATCATGGCCCGACACACAGTTCATAAATGTATCAGATGCACCAAAACCCGACCACAGTTGATGACTCAAGTAATGGGTAATCTGCCAGTAGATCGCGTCACAGCAAATAGACCTTTCTTAAACTCCGGAGTAGACTTTTGTGGCCCACTATGGGTACACTACAAAATCAGAGGAAAAAAGCCACACAAGGTTTATTTAGCAGTTTTTTGTTGCTTCACCACCAAGGCAGTACATTTAGAAATTGTGACTGACTTAACGACGGAGGCATTCATTGGAGCACTCAGAAGATTCATCAACCGCCGTGGACGAATTCAAACTCTTTACTGTGACAACGCCACCAACTTCGTGGGAGCAAAGAATCAACTTCATGAACTCAACAGTGTACTGCACACCCCCGAAGCGAAGGAAGCCATAATCAAGGCTAGCAGCAACAAGGGAATAACATTTAAATTCATCCCTCCAAGAGCTCCACATTTCGGCGGTTTATGGGAGGCAGCAGTCAAATCAGCCAAACATCTGTTAGTCAAAACAGTCTCCATATCGTCACTCACGCATGAAGAATTGGAGACCGTAATCACCGAAGTTGAAGCCATCCTAAACTCAAGACCACTCACTCCACTTTCATCGAATCCAAACGATCTGGCTGCATTGACACCAGGACACTTCCTGATTGGTGAACCATTGATTGCTCAAGTTGATCCCGATACCGCTCCAGAAAAAATAAATCTGAGAAATCGATGGAATTCAATCTGCTACTTGAAACATGAATTTTGGAAACGATGGTCAAGTGAATACCTAAATCAATTACAACAAAGAAACAAATGGAATCAGCATAAGGAAAACATCAAGGTTGGCGACATGGTTATCATCAAAGAAGACAACACGCCAACGCTTCAATGGCCACTGGGAAGAATTGTCGAAATCTTCAAGGGCGACGACAATGTTGTTCGAGTAGTGAATGTCAAAACCAAATCTGGAATATTTAAACGACCAATTCATCGCTTAGCCCCACTGTTCGAAGACATTGATAATACTGATGATAAGGACGATACTGACGAGGCACAGGTAGCAACTTCACAATCCAAATCTCGAATGAATGAAACGACAGAAACGCCTACAAAACGAAGAAGGACGTCAAGTGTATCATTAATCACCACCGTTATACTGTCATTGTTTCTTCTACCCGTTGTTTGTGCATCGCCGATTAACATATCAAGATTTGACAATAATCCAGGAATATATTTCGAAAATCTTGGATCCACAAATCTAGTTGCCAACGAATGGAAAATTATTGTCTACTACGATCTAGCACCCATTCGATCAGAATTAGAGTCATTTAACAATGGAACAATTGCTCTTGAACATTTATGCAACCAACTACAGTTAAGGACGACGTGCAGTGCGCTAGTAACACATTTTACAAACATGAAGAGTACCCTACAAGCAGACACCAACCTCATCTCAAAACATCGAACTCCACGCGCGGCAATCAACATAGTCGGCAATTTAGCACATTCGTTATTTGGACTGCTTGATTCTGACTACGCTGAAGAACTCTCAAAAACCATCAATCAAGTTAACACAAATGAAGCGCATCTATTAAAAATGCTAAAAAATCAGACTTCCATCATAGACTCCACCATCAACATAATGAAACAAGATTATCTCGAAGGAAAAAACCGCATGATAACGCTTCAAAATCAAGTGACACACATCATTGCGAGAATTGGAGATACAACTGATCAGTTTAGAATCTTTCAAATTTTTACGTCTTTAACAATGCAATTAATGCTTATGGCTACAAACCTGCAGCAAATTGAAAACGCCATTCGCAACACATTTACGGACGTACACTATGGAACCATAAGTCCCCTTCTGCTATCACCAGCGCAATTGAGGGCGGAAATTATCAACATCAAAAACAATTTACCCCAATCCCAAAAACTACCATTCGAACAAGAAGACTTGCTCCACTTCTACAAGATATCAACAACAAAGGGTCAGGCCACTGGAAACCATCTGTTATTTGTCATTAAAATTCCACTAGTTGAACAAGAATCCTTCAATCTATTTCAACTCACACCCTTTCCGTCAATCGTTAATAACACGCTCCTGATCATCAGTCCGGCAATGGAAATTTTGGCTATAAATCGTCATAGAGACCAATACTTTGCAATGACAGCATCCGAACTTAAGGATTGTTACAAGGGAAAAGACATGCAGTTTTTTTGTGCCAACAGAAAGGCAAAATACCATGCTGGTTCACAAGCATACAATTGTGAATTTAATCTCTTCAACAACAATACCGTACCATCATGCAGCATACTGAAACCAAGTAATAACTTAATTTGGACCCAGCTGAACAGCAGAAATCAATGGGTATTCGGAACTCTTTATAATATTCAATTAACTGCTGTATGCAAAACAAAAACATTACAAATTGAACTCACTGGATCCGGCATTCTCTCAATGGAAAATGATTGTATACTGAGAAACAATCTCATTACCATTGAAGGAAATCAGATGATGATCAGCGCTCTACAATCATCCTACATAAGCTTTGGGAACATATCTTTAATTGCCAAACCCAAAGATGTGCACGCAGCTCTGGAATCGCTTCCAACATTCAACAACAGTCATCTAGAAGCATTAAACCATCTCCAGATTCAACTCTCTACCCTACAACATCAAGGTCTCCCCAAGCTGAACGACAAAGTATTCTTCAATAGCATTCATCACCACTTTGTCAGCTATTTAGCTCTTCTTCTTTCAATGAGCTTTGGAATTGTAATTATTTGCAAACTCCGGAAGAGATTGACGTCAGCCACTAATTCCACACCTGTTCCACAACCAAGAACACAGTACGATGTCAACGTCATATGAGAATACAGTTGAATTAAGCCATTCAACGCGGGGAAGTATGTTAAACAACATAAACAACAATAATGCTGACTGGAGTTCATTCTGAATTGGATACAACGAACGAACGCGGTGGCGTTCGATCGTTGCATATTGACCCAGATAATTAATAATTTAATTATATTTATTCATTGTAAGCATTTATTTTATTTATCCATTGTAAGCATTTTATGCATTTAATTATAAGTATAAAAGAGGCATGGGCCCACAAATAAATATCATTTTAAAACATTTCTTTGGAGTAATTTGATCGACAGTTCACATACAGTTCAGGTTTCAAGTGCCTGCAATTGTATCATCGAATATTACCTTAATTTTGCATATATAACACAATAAACAATTCAAGTTCAAGCGCTTGCATTTGTTATCGATTCGTGTTCTGCACTATTAAGAATAATTCAATCAAAAATATTCCATGGTTCAACAGCAACATACAAAAATTGATATCTGAACGTGACCAGGCATATAAATGTTGGAAGCGTTTTAGATTAGGTGTTTTATACAATGTTTTTAAAAGGTTGAGAAATAAGGTAACAATTGAGATACGCGAAGCAAAAATAAAATATTTTGCCCCCCGGCTGAACCCGTCTCAAGCTGGATATGCACTCTGGAAAAATCTGCGTGATATTGGTGTGGGCAAGCAAAAAAATAGTTACGTTGATAATATTGACTGTAATGAAGTCAATAGGAAATTCATCTCTCTTCCATGCCCAGAAGTCGTAGATGAAACAGCGAGTGTATCTGTTGAGCAGAGTCTGTTTTCTTTCCCGCGTTTCAGTTTTTCACCAGTTGATGATGCTGACGTCTTAGAGAGCTGCATACAAATCAAATCAAATTCAGTTGGACTTGATGAAATTCATCCAGTTTTCGTTAAAGCTATACTGCCATATATTCTTAGATATATAACGCATCTTTTCAACACAATCCTTATGTCAAGTATTTTTCCAACTGCTTGGAAACAAGCTAAAATTATACCCATTCCAAAAAAACAGAATGATTTTAGACCTATTGCCATTCTATCATTTCTCTCTAAGGTGATGGAAAGGATAATGAACTCCCAAATACGAAAATATCTAAACAACAAACATTTGCTATGTGTAAATCAGTCTGGTTTTCGTCCTAAGCACAGCTGTACAACAGCTCTCATAAATGTTGTTGAAAATATAAGGCAAGCTGTTGACTCTGATAATGTTGTTTTTCTCGTTCTTTTAGACTTTTCTAAGGCATTTGACACGGTCAACCATAATGTCCTTTGTCGTAAGCTAATAAATAAGTTTAACTTCTCTTTTCCTTCGACAATGTTAATTCAGTCATACCTGGATTGCAGATCTCAGGCAGTTGTGGCAAATGGCAGCGTGTCTGAACTTCTCATGTTGTACAGAGGAGTGCCACAAGGTTCAATACTTGGCCCACTATTATTTTCCATGTATATAAATGACTTGCCTGCTTGCTTGCAAAACAGTCAAGTGGATATGTACGCTGACGATGTTCAGATACGGAAAAGCTTTCCCCTGGGTTTGGTTGAAAATGCAGCAGTTGAGGTTAATGAGGATTTATCCATGGTTCATAATTGGTCTCAGGAAAATGAACTGTGCATAAACCCACTTAAGTCTAAATGCTTGGTGATTTCAAGAAAATTAATCGACACATATGACTTCCCCAAAATATACTTAAATAATAATCAAATTGAATTTGCCGATTCAGCAAGAAACTTAGGAATTACGTTTACCAAAACACTTTCTTGGAATCACCATATTCGGCTAACAATTGGTAGGGTTTACGGAGGGCTTCGTATGCTGTGGACTAATCATAAAATAACACCCTTAAAAACAAGAATCATATTAGCCAAGACACTTCTGATTCCTATTATGCTCTACGGCTGTGAAATTTTCAATAATTGTGATTATGAGCACAAGCGTAAGCTTAATGTTGCATATAACAGCATAGCTAGGTATATCTTCGATTTAAGAAAGTACGATCACGTTTCTCAATTTTCCAAATCAATAGTCAAGCTTAGAACGTTAACACTACTAAACAATGTTTTGCAAACTCATCAACCACCTTACCTTCATAATAAGATATGTCATTCGCATTCTCTTAGAACTTTAAATATTCGGCCTATACGTTACGCGTTCGTAATATCTGAGCGCCAGTTTTTTATAAATGCGATACGTCTGTGGAATTCTCTTCCCCGATCAATAAGGATGATATGCAGTACTAAATTGTTCGGGATTAAACTCAAGGAGTACTTGGAGACATTAACATAGTGATGTTTTTCTTTTTCTTTTCTTTTTCTTTTTCTTTTTCTTTTTATTTTCTCTTCTATAACTTATATCCTTTTTCTCTCTCATTACCTACTCAATTTAAGTCATTAAAGTCAATTTTATTTTCAAATAATTAAGTATAATTGTAAATTTTCTTTAATAATTATAATTTTCTTTGAGTGAAATTAATTTTGTTAGCTTTATTTTTTTTTATTTTTTGTTGTAACTTACAACACATCATGTAAATTAAATAATTAAGTTTATACTGCCTTAGAAGATATTGTATCTTATTGTATAAATCTATGCGAATAAATATATGAATATGAATTTAGTTTTGAAGCCTTTTTTTCATAATCGAGAAATTGCAGACTTCATTAATTGGGAGCAAAAGCAAATGGAGAAGAAGAAGATAGCAGGGGTATCGAAAGATACCTCTGCGAATTCCTCAGGTGATGTTAATGTGGTGTCACCAGCGGTACCCCAATTCACCGCAACATCATCAGGCCACCAGTCTGATAGTTCCCTAACAACAACAACTAATGTTAATGTTAAGAGGAAAAGACACACTCCGAACCTTGTAGAAAGGAACAATGCTGCTAAGCGCGGAGCAATGCGAAAAGAAGTGCAGCCAACAACAAAAACACAAGAGATGACGTCACAAAGTAATTCAGAAGGAGAAATTGACTACGTCTCCGAAGGGGGAGAGGGGCACTACAGGTCGCCTAAAAATAAAAATAGGTACTCAAGTCTAGCGCAGCCAGAGCAGCCTACAGAAAAGGAGATGGAGGCGCCTGATGCCCCCAACGACAACGAAGTGGATGAAGTAGAGCTGGCACAAGTGCTGTAGGCAAAAAAGCAGCAAATAGATGCCTATGAGGCCCAGCTAAAAAAGCTGAAGGAGGAGATGGAGCCTCTTCTCAGTACATTGAAATCCAAAATTGAAGCGCGCCGACAAAAAGAAGCAGCTGAGAAGGAGGACAAAAAAACACAACGGCTCCTACAACAACAACAGCAGCAACAGGCGAAACAAAAAAAGCCAGAAACAAGGCAACAAAAACAACAACCACAGCAGCAACAACCACAGCCAAAGCCCGCTATCAAAATCACTGGAGCGGAACAAAAAATGAAGGCTGCACCAGCAGTGACAGGCCCAATGTCTGAGGGCCCATCCACTTTGACTAAGGCCAAGCAGCAGCAACAACAACAGCTACAACCAAGGCAGCAGGAGCAGCAGAAATAGCAGAAGCAGCAGCAGAAGCAGCAGCAGAAGCAGCAGCAGGAGAAGCAGCAGGAGAAACAGCAGCAACACCAGAAACAACCACAGCCCAAGAAGGAGAAGGTGCCACCAATAAGGACACACAGAGTTGACCTGGACGACATAAAACAGGTATGTAAGTCGACCACTAAGGGCAAATTGCTCATAAAAATTTTAAATGAAAAAGAAAAGAATTATTCGGTCCAGTGTTTCTCACTGGCCGATTACAAGTTAGTAAAAGGGTTACTAAAAGAGGCCACAGCTGAGTTCTTCAGCTACACGCCTAAAAACGAAAAATTTAAGACGGTCCTTCTGAAGGGCATAAGTTCCTGCACGGAACCGGAGGCGCTCTTAGCTGAGCTCCGTGAAAATGCCAATGATGATCTCGATATTATCGGGGTCAAGCCTTTCACTACGGTGAAGTCCAGGCGAGGGGCTTATATAGGTTGCCAATATTCCTCGTAACATTATCGCCCATTAAAAAGGCACGACGACATGCTACAATGTACGAAGTGCCAGAGGTTCGGCCATGCCAAAGCCAACTGCAATATGCAGTTGCGCTGTGTCAGGTGCTCAGAAACCCACAACGAAGGAGAGTGCAAGCTGGGGAATGTGCGGGTTGAGGATTTAACCCAGCTCAAGTGTGTCCTTTGTGGAAACCAAGGGCACCCGGCTAACTATAGGGGTTGGCCTAAGGTCCAACAAATTAAGCAAAAACAGGCCAGTCAAAAAGCCGAAGGAAGTCGAACAGTTCGACAGGCTCCAACACAAAAATTCGTGGATCCCAAATTCTTTTACGCCCAAATGGTGTCAGGGAATGGGAACACGAGACAGGCTCCACCAACGGTTGTCCCAAAGGCCCCCGTGCCTAAGACACCAGAGGTGCAGCCTGACATTGTAGCCTTGTTGTTGAGCATTCAAGGTCAACTTACAGGGCTGCAAAGTCAGATAAAGGAGCAAGGCAAAAGGGTAGATCATCTCTACTCTTTGTTGCCTGGCCTGGCGCAATTTAGACCATAATGGGCGCGCTGCCGGAGACGCGCCTAAAAGTCCTAGCTGTGAATGTAAATTCACTGATTAGGATTGAATGAAGAGCCAACATGTTCCAATTGTTGAAAGACTACAGTCCCGATGTGTTTATGGCTAGCGAAACCAAGCTAAACCACAAACACAAATTGACTCATAAAAATTACAATATCGTAAGAAGAGACCGGCCTGACTCCACTCAAGGGGCGGTGTCGCTCTCTTTATACGAAAAGGCATTAATTATAAAGTCATATACAACAATGAATTGCGAAAGCTCAAGACGCTAGAAGTTTGCGTTGTATGCATCTCTCTCACTCAAGGGAAGCGGATGTATATGATTGCGGCTTATGCGGCTGGAGCTCCGCAGGTTACTTACTTTGCTTCAGAACTCGACATTCTTTTTAGGGAACTGAAACTGAGCTTGGAAGAAAACTATTTCATCTTGGCCGGTGATTTGAACGCAAAACATGAAGATTGGGGAAATCAACATAGTAATCCCAGAGGTAACCATCTTTTTAATTTGATGAATCTTTACAGCGTTGAATATGGCGTCGACCTGCTGGCTACTGAAAAGCCATCGTATCCAAGAAGCGGCTCCTTTCTGGATCTTTTGCTGTACGACACAAGACTGACAGTTACAGACAAAGTGGGTAATCACCCTCGAAACTGCTTACAGACAGTCGAGTACGACAGTGATCACTGCGGACTGGCTGCTGTAATGCAGATACCGAACGAACGCGTGGAGTTGGAGGAATACGTTGCAACGCATTCTTACAATTACAGTAAGATGCGCTGGCCTCGTTTCACCAACGCCCTAGCGAGAGAACTTCGTTCGAGTGACATAGCCCCACCAAACAACAGAAACCTGACAAATACAGAAATTGACCAACATTTACAACAGATGGACGAAACAATAAAACGAACAATGGAACGGACAATACCAAAGTACAAAGAACGGGACCAAATGGACGCGACTATTGACGCACTACGTAGGCACAAGAGTGGCTTACTTACAAGACTCAAAAACTTGTACAGACGACTTACAGACCCACACGACTTGGAGGTTAGGACACTGAAGTCGTCAATAAAAAATGTCAATCTGTTGATTAAGGAGAACTACAGGTTATCAATTAACAAGTACTGGGACCGCAAGATCCGGTCAGTTAATTCCAGTGACCCTGGTATGTTCCCTAAAATCAACAAGATATTTAGGAAAAAGAACCGATGACGATTCCTTGGCAAATGCCATAAAGTCCCTTGTTAGTAACGAAGGTTGAGCTTCAGCTCATCTTCAACTCAATAAAAAATAAAAAGTCAGCAGGTGTCGATGGTATATCCAACATTGTACTAAGACATTTACCGATGGAGGCAATTGACATTTACACCACACTCTTCAATAATGCACTGAATAATGCATATTATCCAGTGCATTGGAAGACCGCTGTGGTTCATCCTCTCCCGGAAAGGACAACTCCAACCCGTCAAATCTTCGGTCGATAAGTCTTCTTCCGAGCATCAGCAAAGTTTTCGAAAAGATCATCAATAGGGCTCTGACAAAGTGGGCTGCGGATAACAAAATAATTCCGGATAAACAGTTCGGGTTCAAGGCGGGTCATGACACAATTCATGCTGCGTCTAAACTCGTTTCTGATATCCAATGGAATAAATCAAAACAACAATGCACAGGAGCTGTTCTGGTTGATTTGGAAAAGGCCTTTGACACCGTATGGTTAGAGGGTCTTTACCTAAAACTGAGCAGGCGTGGCATAAGCAAACCATTGTTGTATATACTTTATGATATGCTTAACGGTAGAAAGTTTGTTGTCAAAAGTGGCAATGTAACTTCTACCGCAACATTCTTAATTAAAAATGGTCTTCAACAGGGAGCGGTGAATTCGCCGATTCTCTTCAGCATTTACACCAGCGATCTGATAGGTAGTCTTACAAAGGCAATTGCGTATGCCGACGATCTAATTGCGTACAGAACGGCCCGAAAGGTTGAGGTTATTAGAATTATCTTGCAGCGTGATTTCGACAAGATTCAGCGATATTGCGACGACTGGAAACTGAAAATAAATGTCCAGAAGTCGGAGACAATTCTGTTCCGGACTCCGTTGGCTAGGGCCACGAGGGATACGTGCAAGAATTGGGGCAAGATGGTCATCGTTAATCCTCACGGGCAGCCATTAGCGAGCAAAAGTGTAGTGAAGTACCTCGGTATCTGGTTAGATCAGTATTTATATTTCGACAGACTGACCAGGGCCAGAGGAGCCTTCGCTCTGACGAAACGGCTGTTTTTTAGCAGTCGGCTTGACCCCAGAGTGAAGGTAATTTGCTACATGGCCCTCATACGGCCGATGATCGTTTATGGTTGTCCTGTGTGGTTCAACGTTGCCCCTTCCCAGATGGAGAAGTTTCGGGTGTTCGAGCGGCAGTGTTTACGACGCTGTACCGGCTTATATCGAACAGCCGAATCTTCTTACGTGCATTACTATTCCAACGATGTCCTATACAACGGGGCTCGAAAACAGAATTGACAATTTCGTGATAAAACTCGTTCGAGGTCACATTGCAAGAGCTACGTCTTCGACCAACAATTTAATTTTCGGGGCGTTCTATCCGAACGACGAGTATTTTGAAAGTGCACGCTTGAGCGGCTTCATTCCAGAGGCATTCCTCTTTTTAAACAGATGCGGTCTGATACAGGATAGATTGGCAGTTCCGTTAATCTACCACGTTAGACGACGAACCGTGGATAGGCGACTCCTGTACAATCGGGACGTCATGGCACACGACGGAGCAGAGCTCCTTCGGTTCAGTAGGGCTGTGTCCGAACGGGACCGAACTGATAGGGTGAAGCAGGAGAGCCAGTTTTGGTGGCTTCAATCGGCACTTGATAGTGAGTAGTCGGGATGGGGTTTTAAGCCTTGGCCGGCTTACCTACTTGTTTTATAGTTTTAGGGTTTAGTTTTAAGTAGAATAGGCATGGTGGCACAAAAAAAAACATACAAAAAAAAATACAAAACATACAAAAAAGAAAAATACAAAAAAAATACAAAAAAAAAAGAAAAAATTAAAAAAAAAATCATGGAATAATCAAAAAAATAAAAATAAAAAAAAGACAAAATATGAAAAACAAAAAACTTTAGATAGTTAGATTTGCTGCTGTGGTTGTTCTAGTTTTAAGTAGTTTATAGGTAGAATAGGTAGTTTTAGTTAGCTTTAAGTTTTATATTAAGGACCTTATTTTAAGTAGTTTTTTAAGTAAAAATAAAAAAGGATATTGACATTAGTTTTTGCTAAATTTTCTAATAAATACACAAATAAATAAAATGAATTGAAGTTAAATAGATCTTAGGGCCGAAAGGCATTAGCATTAAGTATTATTGTTTAACTTAGAGTGTCCGTATGGGACCAGTAAGTTAGTTGTAAGTAATGGATAATTAGGCTAGTTTTATGAATTTTTGTCTAGCTTTAAGATAGTCTTAAGAATGAATTAATAAAAATGAATTTGGAAAGAAAGAAAAAGTGGCGTCCGAAGACGAATCCAGAGGTCGTGGGTTCGAATCCCGTGAGGAGTCGACGAAAAATATTATATCTAGCGCAGCCAGAGCATCTTATCGTTGATGTGTTGCTAAGCGCACGTGTGTGACGGAGTGGCAGTTTCGGGTTGATTTTAAGAAGTTTTAAATTCCATTCCAAGGACAATAATACAAACTACCGATTAAATTGTAATAAACTTATGAACTCATTTAATTTTTATCACGAAAATCGTTTTTAACTTCAAGATAATTAAAAAAGAAAAATACCAAAATAAACAGTATAATTTATATTTTTGTGAACTTATATACTAAACTGCTGAATAAAAGTCTTCCTCAACTTCCCCATATACATACATGAACAAACCTTGACATTTAATGTCTGCAAAACGGAACAGAAAACTGTTCTCTGAGTCTCCGTCCCCTCCCAACCAAATGCAAAAAATATCAACACTTTCTCGATCCATTCCATCAAAACATTCAAAATTATCAGTGTCCGAAACAAAATCGATGTCAAACATGTTTTCAAATAATATTTCAATTTCTGGTGAAGAATGCACAATTTTAGGAAAACTTGAAAAAATAATGTCACAAATTACCGACTCTAAAAATCGAATAACGCACAATTTTACTTTCCGTGGCCTTGTATACGTCAAAGAAACCAAAGAAGAGGATGCCAAATTAATTGAGACTTCTGATGATCTTGCCGTTTTTGCCACACCGTCATGAACAACAACAAAACAACTGTAACGACAACAATAATGCATAAGCAATTTAAGTTATGTAGTTATTCTTATTACTTATTGGTACTCTTATCTAAGTATATTTTTTCATTTCTCTATATTTTCTCTTAATCTTTTTTCATTTTTTCTTTTTATATACTTTCTTTTTTCATTTGTTCTTTTTTCATATTTTCTATTTTCATTTTTATTTGAATTCAAAAATTTGTACAATTATCTTTTAATATTGCTATACCATAAATGCCTTTCATCATCACAGTTTTTGTCTTCTTGCAAATTGTTTTTCTTTCCGAATGATTTTAGCGGTGTATGCATCCTTTATGAAAAGAGGTTGATTTAGAACCTCCTTTTCTTAATTTTTGAGAATGGTTGATTCCAGTGAACTGCAATGCAGAGAACCCACAGATGTTATAAGCCAAAGTTGTTCAATGCGAACAATGGTTAATGTTTTATGTAGTCAGCGCATTGGATTGCATATTTGCCATATTAATGCTCAAAGTATTTTACCTAAGGCAAAAAAGCAGCAAATAGATGCCTATGAGGCCCAGCTAAAAAAGCTGAAGGAGGAGATGGAGCCTCTTCTCAGTACATTGAAATCCAAAATTGAAGCGCGCCGACAAAAAGAGGCAGCTGAGAAGGAGGACAAAAAAACACAACGGCTCCTTAAACAACAACAGCAGCAACAGGCGAAACAAAAAAAGCCAGAAACAAGGCAACAAAAACAACAACCACAGCAGCAACAACCACAGCCAAAGCCCGCTATCAAAATCACTGGAGCGGAACAAAAAATGAAGGCTGCACCAGCAGTGACAGGCCCAATGTCTGAGGGCCCATCCACTTCGACTAAGGCCAAGCAGCAGCAACAACAACAGCTACAACCAAGGCAGCAGGAGCAGCAGAAGCAGCAGCAGAAGCAGCAGCAGAAGCAGCAGCAGGAGAAGCAGCAGGAGAAACAGCAGCAACACCAGAAACAACCACAGCCCAAGAAGGAGAAGGTGCCACCAATAAGGACACACTAGCCTTTCACTACGGTGAAGTCCAGGCGAGGGGGTTATAGGTTGCCAATGTTCCTCGTAACATTATCGCCCCAAAGTAGCTTTGAGAGTCTGAGGAAAATCGAATCCCTCGACTATCAAGCTGTCACTGGGACACATTAAAAAGGCACGACGACATGCTACAATGTACGAAGTGCCAGAGGTTCGGCCATGCCAAAGCCAACTGCAATATGCAGTTGCGCTGTGTCAGGTGCTCAGAAACCCACAACGAAGGAGAGTGCTAGCTGGGGAATGAGCGGGTTGAGGATTTAACCCAGCTCAAGTGTGTCCTTTGTGGAAACCAAGGGCACCCGGCTAACTATAGGGGTTGCCCTAAGGTCCAACAAATTAAGTAAAAACAGGCCAGTCAAAAAGCCGAAGGAAGTCGAACAGTTCGACAGGCTCCAACACAAAAATTCGTGGATCCCAAATTCTTTTACGCCCAAATGGTGTCAGGGAATGGGAACACGAGACAGGCTCCACCAACGGTTGTCCCAAAGGCCCCCGTGCCTAAGGCACCAGAGGTGCAGCCTGACATTTTAGCCTTGTTGTTGAGCATTCAAGGTCAACTTACAGGGCTGCAAAGTCAGATAAAGGAGCAAGGCAAAATGGTAGATCATCTCTACTCTTTGTTGCCTGGCCTGGCGCAATTTAGACCATAATGGGCGCGCTGCCGGAGACGCGCCTAAAAGTCCTAGCTGTGAATGTAAATTCACTGATTAGGATTGAATGAAGAGCCAACATGTTCCAATTGTTGAAAGACTACAGTCCCGATGTGTTTATGGCTAGCGAAACCAAGCTAAACCACAAACACAAATTGACTCATAAAAATTACAATATCGTAAGAAGAGACCGGCCTGACTCCACTCAAGGGGCGGTGTCGCTCTCTTTATACGAAAAGGCATTAATTATAAAGTCATATACAACAATGAATTGCGAAAGCTCAAGACGCTAGAAGTTTGCGTTGTATGCATCTCTCTCACTCAAGGGAAGCGGATGTATATGATTGCGGCTTATGCGGCTGGAGCTCCGCAGGTTACTTACTTTGCTTCAGAACTCGACATTCTTTTTAGGGAACTGAAACTGAGCTTGGAAGAAAACTATTTCATCTTGGCCGGTGATTTGAACGCAAAACATGAAGATTGGGGAAATCAACATAGTAATCCCAGAGGTAACCATCTTTTTAATTTGATGAATCTTTACAGCGTTGAATATGGCGTCGACATGCTGGCTACTGAAAAGCCATCGTATCCAAGAAGCGGCTCCTTTCTGGATCTTTTGCTGTACGACACAAGACTGACAGTTACAGACAAAGTGGGTAATCACCCTCGAAACTGCTCACAGACAGTCAAGTACGACAGTGATCACTGCGGACTGGCTGCTGTAATGCAGATACCGAACGAACGCGTGGAGTTGGAGGAATACGTTGCAACGCATTCTTACAATTACAGTAAGATGCGCTGGCCTCGTTTCACCAACGCCCTAGCGAGAGAACTTCGTTCGAGTGACATAGCCCTATCAAACAACAGAAACCTGACAAATACAGAAATTGACCAACATTTACAACAGATGGACGAAACAATAAAACGAACAATGGAACGGACAATACCAAAGTACAAAGAACGGGACCAAATGGACGCTTACAGAAACGCGACTATTGACGCACTACGTAAGCACAAGAGTGGCTTACTGACAAGACTCAAAAACTTGTACAGACGACTTACAGACCCACACGACTTGGAGGTTAGGACACTGAAGTCGTCAATAAAAAATTTCAATCTGTTGATTAAGGAGAACTACAGGTTATCAATTAACAAGTACTGGGACCGCAAGATCCGGTCAGTCAATTCCAGTGACCCTGGTATGTTCCCTAAAATCAACAAGATATTTAGGAAAAAGAACGACAATGACCTTTCGTGTCTGAAACTCCGAAGAACTGAAGAGAACAGAGACGTACTCATGACAGCGCAAATAGATCCAGAAGAAGCCAGCTTTGACGATGACTTTTATATAATTGAAGATCCGAAGGAAAAAGTGGAGGCGGTGGGAGCTGCTTTCCAGCAAGTGTACAAGGTGAATGTTAGCATTCGCCCCTACCACGACCTGGAAAACAGAGCCCTACTTAATCACTTTTACCTTCGAAATGATATAACACATTGGCGATCTGAAAACCGCGGTTTTATGCGGTTCGATGACGATTCCTTGGCAAATGCCATAATCGCCGAGCAAACGGGACCAAGTCCCTTGTTAGTGACGAAGGTTGAGCTTCAGCTCATCTTCAACTCAATAAAAAATAAAAAGTCAGCAGGTGTCGATGGTATATCCAACATTGTACTAAGACATTTACCGATGGAGGCAATTGACATTTACACCACACTCTTCAATAATGCACTGAATAATGCATATTATCCAGTGCATTGGAAGACCGCTGTGGTTCATCCTCTCCCGAAAAAGGGGAAGGACAACTCCAACCCGTCAAATCTTCGGTCGATAAGTCTTCTTCCGAGCATCAGCAAAGTTTTCGAAAAAATCATTAATAGGGCTCTGACTAAGTGGGCTGCGGACAACAAAATAATTCCGGATAAACAGTTCGGCTTCAAGGTGGGTCATGACACAATTCATGCTGCGTCTAAACTCGTTTCTGATATCCAATGGAATAAAACAAAACAACAATGCACAGGTGCTGTCCTGAGGGCCGATTCCAGAAAGCGCGGCGGATCGCTTTTAATGGCGGATTTGTGTTTTTATATTCTCAAAAGCGATTCGCTTTCCATTTGGAAAGCGAAAGTTCTTTCCAACAAAATGTCATTCTTCTAGTGGGTTTTGAAAGCGACAGGCGTGATAGTGGCGGATTGCAACAAAATGTAAACAAAAATAAGTTTTATTTGTGTTTTTTTTTAAATATATTAAATTAAAGATATCAATATAAGTATATATTTATTTATAAAATAATAATAAAAACAAAACATTTAATACTATTTAAAAAGAATCTTTTATACTATCTCGTATTTGCTTTGCAATGTTTTTGAAGTTGCCAGCATTTTGAGGAGCTGCAATTACGACATCATCATCACTATCTTCAGGAGCTAAAAGCTATGGTCAAAATCTACTTTGCACTTAATACATACATTGTGTAACATTGCACACACATTTATAATCAATGCTGCCTTTTCCGGCCGGTAATGAAGTTCCCTTGAGTGCAGCAGGCATCTAAACCTTCCTTTCAGAACTCCAAAACATCTTTCTATTATGCCTCTACATTTTGAAAGAACCGTGTTGAATTTAGCTTCACGACTGTTGGGTAGAGGTGATTTGTAAGGAATCATCAACCATGGTTCAAGGATATAACCGGCATCACCTTTAATTCAATGTTGCATCCAGTTTAAGTGTTGGGGTAGGTACTTGTACGAACCTTCCGCTAAAAATCGCAATGTAGCGGCAAGCTTGAGTATTGAAGGCAAAGAGGTAGTGTTTTCTCGTTTGAAATCATCTTTGATTTCTTCAAAAACGTACACAAATGCTTCTCGCGATAGTCGAAACAATTTTATAAACCTTATTGAACAAAAATCATCAAAAAAAATTCAATTTGGAAAAAGATAATTAAATACACACTCTTTGGGGGGAACATCAAGAGGCGAAGACCCACTTCTAAATAGTTTTCTTTGAATATTTAAATAATTAGCTTCTTTTCTTGCTTCTTCTCTTTCTGCATTTAAAAAAAAACACTTATGGAGTCCATTGAAAACTAGTTTTGTTTACTTGAAACCAACAATAATATTAAAATATAACTACAAACATTAAGATAATTTTTCAGAGAAAAACAATTAGTTTTAGTGGAAGGAAATGTCATATTTTTGGAAACAGCTGACAAATAAATGGAAAATTGGAAAATATCATGGAAATGGATTGGAAATATTTGACATTTAAGCTGGAAAAATGGAAGGATCGCTTTCTTCCATGTTCGCTTTTGAAATTAACTCAAAGCGAAGACGGTCGAAATTGAATTTTCGCTTTCAATGCGATCCGCCGCGCTTTCTGGAATCGGCCCTCTGGTTGATTTGGAAAACGCCTTTGACACCGTATGGTTAGAGGGTCTTTACCTAAAACTGAGCAGGCTTGGCATAAGCAAACCATTGTTGTATATGCTTTATGATATGCTTAACGGTAGAAAGTTTGTTGTCAAAAGTGGCAACGTAACTTCTACCACAACATTCTTAATTAAAAATGGTCTTCAACAGGGAGCGGTGAATTCGCCGATTCTCTTCAGCATTTACACCAGCGATCTGATAGGTAGTCTTACAAAGGCAATTGCGTATGCCGACGATCTAATTGCGTACAGAACGGCCCGAAAGGTTGAGGTTATTAGAATTATCTTGCAGCGTGATTTCGACAAGATTCAGCGATATTGCGACGACTGGAAACTGAAAATAAATGTCCAGAAGTCGGAGACAATTCTGTTCCGGACTCCGTTGGCTAGGGCCACGAGGGATACGTGCAAGAATTGGCGCAAGATGGTCATCGTTAATCCTCACGGGCAGCCATTAGCGAGCAAAAGTGTAGTGAAGTACCTCGGTATCTGGTTAGATCAGTATTTATATTTGGACAGACTGACCATGGCCAGAGGAGCCTTCGCTCTGACGAAACGGCTGTTTTTTAGCAGTCGGCTTGACCCCAGAGTGAAGGTAATTTGCTACATGGCCCTCATACGGCCGATGATCGTTTATGGTTGTCCTGTGTGGTTCAACGTTGCCCCTTCCCAGATGGGGAAGTTTCGGGTGTTCGAGCGGCAGTGTTTACGACGCTGTACCGGCTTATATCGAACAGCCGAATCTTCTTACGTGCATTACTATTCCAACGATGTCCTATACAACGGGGCTCGAATCAACAGAATTGACAATTTCGTGATAAAACTCGTTCGAGGTCACATTACAAGAGCTACGTCTTCCACCAACAATTTAATTTTCGGGCGTTCTATCCAAACGACGAGTATTTTGAAAGTGCACACTTGAGCGGCTTCATTCCACCAGAGGCATTCCTCTTTTTAGACAGATGCGGTCTGATACAGGATAGATTGGCAGTTCCACTAATCTACCACGTCAGACGACGAACCGTGGATAGGCGACTCCTGTACAATCGGGACGTCATGGCACAAGGCGGAGCAGAGCTCCTTCGGTTCAGTAGGGCTGTGTCCGAACGGGACCGAACTGATAGGGTGAAGCAGGAGAACCAGTTTTGGTGGCTTCAATCGGCACTTGATAGTGGGTAGTCGGGATAGGGTTTAAAGCGTTGGGCGGCTTACATACTTGTTTTGTAGTTTTAGGGTTTAGTTTTAAGTAGAATAGGCATGGTGGCACAAAAAAAAATATAAAAAAAAAATACAAAAATACAAAAAAAAAAAAACAAAAAAGGAAAATACAAAAAATACCAAAAAAAACAAGGAATAAAAAAAAAAGACAACAAAATATGAAAAACAAAAAACGTTAGATAGTTAGATTTGCTGCTGTGGTTGTTCTAGTTTTAAGTAGTTTATAGGTAGAATAGGAAGTTTTAGTTAGCTTTAAGTTTTATATTAAGGACTTATTTTAAGTAGTTTTTAAGTAAAAATAAAAAAGGATATTGATATTAGTTTTTTTGAAATTTTCTTATGAATAAAAAAATAAATAAAATGGAATTGAAGTTAAATAGATCTTAGGGCCGAAAGGCATTAGTATTAAGTATTATTGTTTAACTTAGAGTGTCCGTATGGGACCAGTAAGTTAGTTGTAAGTTATGGTTAATTAGGCTAGTTTTATGAATTTTTGTCTAGCTTTAAGATAGATTTAAGATTGAATTAATAAAAATGAATTTGAAAAAAAATAAAAAAATATAGATTGATTTTGATGTCGGATCCGAACTAAGGCCTTTGTATATGAAGTGGAATAGTACAATCATGAAGAGGAACGAACGAAGCGACGTCTGGGCTAACGTCAATGAACTAAATCTGCAAAGTTTGTGCAGAATTTTAATTGGGGAAATTAAGAGACAATTTGACAATACAAAACAGAGAAGAATGTAAACAAAAGTAGCTATGGTTGGAGGGGACAATAAAGAGACATTTTTTTTGTTTATTTATTTATGTATAAAGCAATAATAAAGACAAATACCAATAAGCCAAATACCAATCCAAATTTAAATTTTGAACTGTTGCCGGTTAGGCGATTGCCAATGAATAGTACAAAAATACGTTGAAATACCTATTTTCAAAAACAAAAAGGTAGTTGGTGCAATGTTTTTGTTTTTCTTTTTTGTTTTTCATAGGTAATTTCCTGTATTTGATAAAATGAAAGTATTATTAATAAAAAGAAAAAAATACGCTATCAATATATGTTGTTAGGTACCTATGTATATTTAAAAAGAAGACAAATAACACTATGGCTATTGTCCGTCGGTAAAGTAAGCACTCCCTTAAGATGTATGGAATAAGTAGGTATATTTATAATAGGAATTTTAAGGAAATTATGTGAAGTTGAATTTCATGTGAATTTTAATTTAAAAATAATGATTTGATATTAGGTATTAAATGGATTCACATGAAATTGCATTTCAAATAACCATGAAAGCATGAAATTTTACTTCACGCGAACAATGAAGCTTTACTGCAATCCACGTTGTTTTTAAAATATTACTTCAGTTCACTTGAAAAATGAATACCAAATTATATGTGAAGTTCATATCAGGTACCCGTAGCGTGATGGTTAGTGCGTTCTTTGACTTCCAGAGTGTGAAGAAGTGCTATTATTTATTTTTATTTCAAAGTTAAATAAGTGCAATTGTTTCATTTAAAGTAAACTTGGCAAGTGGCCACTCATCTATATAAGTCATCGGTAGCCTAGTGGAGGTGGCGTCCGAAGACGAATCCAGAGGTCGTGGGTTCGAATCCCGTGAGGAGTCGACGAAAAATATTATATCTAGCGCAGCCAGAGCATCTTATCGTTGATGTGTTGCTAAGCGGACGTGTGTGACGGAGTGGCAGTTTCGGGTTGATTTTAAGAAGTTTTAAATTCCATTCCAAGGACAATAATACAAACTACCGATTAAATTGTAATAAACTTATGAACTCATTTAATTTTTATCACGAAAATCGTTTTTAACTTCAAGATAATTAAAAAAGAAAAATACCAAAATAAACAGTATAATTTATATTTTTGTGAACTTATATACTAAACTGCTGAATAAAAGTCTTCCCCAACTTCCCCATATACATAAATGAACAAACCTCGAACATTTAATGTCTGCAAAACGGAACAGAAAACTGTTCTCTGAGTCTCCGTCCCCTCCCAACCAACTGCAAAAAATATCAACACTTTCTCGATCCATTCCATCAAAACATTCAAAATTATCAGTGTCCGAAACAAAATCGATGTCAAACATGTTTTCAAATAATATTTCAATTTCTGGTGAAGAATGCACAATTTTAGGAAAACTTGAAAAAATAATGTCACAAATTACCGACTCTAAAAATCGAATAACGCACAAAATCGACTTAGAAGTTGGAGCTCTGAGGTCTTCGCTTGAAGGTGTAAGTAACCGATTGACTTTGCTGGAATCAAAACAAAACGAAATTGAAGCACTAAAAGACGAGAACCAAGAACTTAAAGAAAAACTACAAGAACACGACGAGGCGATACAAAAAATTAAAGCTCATGTAGAGACTAACGACGAAAAACAACAACTAAAAGAGACAATGAGCGATGCACTTTTACCCGGGTTCCACTGCTACCGAATGAAAATTTACAACTTCTTTTTAATAAACTTTGTGCTAGCTTAAAACTCAAGCCACCAACAACTAAAAACTTATACCGCCTTAAATCAAAAGATAATTCTTTTTCACCACCGATAATGATAAAATTTGTATCGCCAAATGACAAGGGTCTAGTTCTGAGGTCGATCGGCAACTACCGAAAAACAACTAAAGCGCAGCTTTGCCATCGAGATCTTGGCATGAATGATATTGGAGAAAATATCAAAAACAACACTCCTGTTTACCTCCACGAATGTTTAACGGTTAAAAATCGTTCTCTTCTACAGTATGCACTTAAATTAAAGCGAGATAAAAAAATTGTATCAGCGTTTACTTTCCGTGGCCTTGTATACGTCAAAGAAACCAAAGAAGAGGATGCCAAATTAATTGAGACTTCTGATGATCTTGCCGTTTTTGCCACACCGTCATGAACAACAACAAAACAACTGTAACGACAACAATAATGCATAAGCAATTTAAGTTATGTAGTTATTCTTATTACTTATTGGTACTCTTATCTAAGTATATTTTTTCATTTCTCTATATTTTCTCTTAATCTTTTTTCATTTTTTCTTTTTATATACTTTCTTTTTTCATTTGTTCTTTTTTCATATTTTCTATTTTCATTTTTATTTGAATTCAAAAATTTGTACAATTGTCTTTTAATATTGCTATACCATAAATGCCTTTCATCATCACAGTTTTTGTCTTCTTGCAAATTGTTTTTCTTTCCGAATGATTTTAGCGGTGTATGCATCCTTTATGGAAAGAGGTTGATTTAGAACCTCCTTTTCTTAATTTTTGAGAATGGTTGATTCCAGTGAACTGCAATGCAGAGAACCCACAGATGTTATAAGCCAAAGTTGTTCAATGCGAACAATGGTTAATGTTTTATGTAGTCAGCGCATTGGATTGCATATTTGCCATATTAATGCTCAAAGTATTTTACCTAAATTTGATGAATTTAAATACTTATTTGAAGGTTCAAAGGTTGATGTTGTTTGTGTCTCAGAGACTTGGTTGTCAAGTGACATAAGTGATGATGTGTGTTCTTTAAATGGATTTCATAAGCCTTTTCGATCTGACAGGGTTGGTAGAATTGGGGGAGGTGCTGCGATTTTTGTTCGTAAAGAATACAGTTGTAAATTTATCCGCAAAGCTTCTCTGGGGAGTGATATTGACTATGTGTTTGTAGAAATAGTATGCAATGAAAATAAAATTTTACTAGGCTCAGTGTACAGGCCAAACAACAACATCGATTCATCAATGATTACACGAGTCATAGATGAATTATCTTTTATATCACCGTTTGTTATTGTTGTTGGCGATTTCAACAGTAACATACTTAATGATTCCTCTCTCATCCAAAACATGAGAACTTTAAATCTTTTCCCGGTCAATACATCATCGCCCACCCATTTTACTAGTCATAGCAGTACACTTCTTGATATATTTTTTGTCAGTCATCTGTACAAAGTTTTACTTTTCAATCAAATCTCAGCTTCAGGTTTCTCGCGTCATGATCTAATCTATTTGGCATTTCAATGTGAGCCGTTGATTTTAAATAGAACTATAAGTTTTCGCAATTTCAAAAATATAAATCCAGGTCAGTTGGAAGATGATTTAAAGAGAATTGAATGGTTTCGGGTTTATGAAATGCCTGATGTTGATGAACAAGTATCTTTCATTCAAACCAACATACAAAACTTATTTGAAACACACGTTCCATTAGTTACGAAAACTGTCACAAGAAAAAATATTCCATGGTTCAACAGCAACATACAAAAATTGATATCTGAACGTGACCAGGCATATAAATGTTGGAAGCGTTTTAGATTAGGTGTTTTATACAATGTTTTTAAAAGGTTGAGAAATAAGGTAACAATTGAGATACGCGAAGCAAAAATAATATATTTTGCCCCCCGGCTGAACCCGTCTCAAGCTGGATATGCACTCTGGAAAAATCTGCGTGATATTGGTGTGGGCAAGCAAAAAAATAGTAACGTTGATAATATTGACTGTAATGAAGTCAATAGGAAATTCATCTCTCTTCCATGCCCAGAAGTCGTAGATGAAACAGCGAGTGTATCTGTTGAGCAGAGTCTGTTTTCTTTCCCGCGTTTCAGTTTTTCACCAGTTGATGATGCTGACGTCTTAGAGAGCTGCATACAAATCAAATCAAATTCAGTTGGACTTGATGAAATTCATCCAGTTTTCGTTAAAGCTATACTGCCATATATTCTTAGATATATAACGCATCTTTTCAACACAATCCTTATGTCAAGTATTTTTCCAACTGCTTGGAAACAAGCTAAAATTATACCCATTCCAAAAAAACAGAATGATTTTAGACCTATTGCCATTCTATCATTTCTCTCTAAGGTGATGGAAAGGATAATGAACTCCCAAATACGAAAATATCTAAACAACAAACATTTGCTATGTGTAAATCAGTCTGGTTTTCGTCCTAAGCACAGCTGTACAACAGCTCTCATAAATGTTGTTGAAAATATAAGGCAAGCTGTTGACTCTGATAATGTTGTTTTTCTCGTTCTTTTAGACTTTTCTAAGGCATTTGACACGGTCAACCATAATGTCCTTTGTCGTAAGCTAATAAATAAGTTTAACTTCTCTTTTCCTTCGACAATGTTAATTCAGTCATACCTGGATTGCAGATCTCAGGCAGTTGTGGCAAATGGCAGCGTGTCTGAACTTCTCATGTTGGACAGAGGAGTGCCACAAGGTTCAATACTTGGCCCACTATTATTTTCCATGTATATAAATGACTTGCCTGCTTGCTTGCAAAACAGTCAAGTGGATATGTACGCTGACGATGTTCAGATACGGAAAAGCTTTCCCCTGGGTTTGGTTGAAAATGCAGCAGTTAAGGATAATGAGGATTTATCCATGGTTCATAATTGGTCTCAGGAAAATGGGCTGTGCATAAACCCACTTAAGTCTAAATGCTTGGTGATTTCAAGAAAATTAATCGACACATATGACTTCCCCAAAATATACTTAAATAATAATCAAATTGAATTTGCCGATTCAGCAAGAAACTTAGGAATTACGTTTACCAAAACACTTTCTTGGAATCACCATATTCGGCTAACAATTGGTAGGGTTTACGGAGGGCTTCGTATGCTGTGGACTAATCATAAAATAACACCCTTAAAAACAAGAATCATATTAGCCAAGACACTTCTGATTCCTATTATGCTCTACGGCTGTGAAATTTTCAATAATTGTGATTATGAGCACAAGCGTAAGCTTAATGTTGCATATAACAGCATAGCTAGGTATATCTTCGATTTAAGAAAGTACGATCACGTTTCTCAATTTTCCAAATCAATATATGGCGTTACTCTTGAAAATCTTTTTAAGATTAGAACGTTAACTCTACTAAACAATGTTTTGCAAACTCATCAACCACCTTACCTTCATAATAAGATATGTCATTCGCATTCTCTTAGAACTTTAAATATTCGGCCTATACGTTACGCGTTCTTAATATCTGAGCGCCAGTTTTTTATAAATGCGATACGTCTGTGGAATTCTCTTCCCCGATCAATAAGGATGATATGCAGTACTAAATTGTTCGGGATTAAACTCAAGGAGTACTTGGAGACATTAACATAGTGATGTTTTTCTTTTTCTTTTTATTTTCTCTTCTATAACTTATATCCTTTTTCTCTCTCATTACCTACTCAATTTAAGTCATTAAAATCAATTTTATTTTCAAATAATTAAGTATTATTGTAACTTTTCTTTAATAATTATAATTTTCTTTGATTGAAATTAATTTTGTTAGCTTTATTTTTTTTTATTTTTTGTTGTAACTTACAACACATCATGTAAATTAAATAATTAAGTTTATACTGCCTTAGAAGATATTGTATCTTATTGTATAAATCTATGCGAATAAATATATGAATATGAATTTAGTTTTGAAGCCTTTTTTTCATAATCGAGAAATTGCAGACTTCATTAATTGGGGGCAAAAGCAAATGGAGAAGAAGAAGATAGCAGGGGTATCGAAAGATAACTCTGCGAATTCCTCAGGTGATGTTAATGTGGGCCACCAGCGGTACCCCAATTCACCGCAACATCATCAGGCCACCAGTCTGATAGTTCCCTAACAACAACAACTAATGTTAAGAGGAAAAGACACACTCCGAACCTTGTAGAAAGGAACAATGCTGCTAAGCGCGGAGCAATGCGAAAAGAAGTGCAGCCAACAACAAAAACACAAGAGATGACGTCACAAAGTGAGTCAGAAGGAGAAATTGACTACGTCTCCGAAGGGGGAGAGGGGCACTACAGGTCGCCTAAAAATAAAAATAGGTACTCAAGTCTAGCGCAGCCAGAGCAGCCTACAGAAAAGGAGATGGAGGCGCCTGATGCCCCCAACGACAACGAAGTGGATGAAGTAGAGCTGGCACAAGTGCTGTAGGCAAAAAAGCAGCAAATAGATGCCTATGAGGCCCAGCTAAAAAAGCTGAAGGAGGAGATGGAGCCTCTTCTCAGTACATTGAAATCCAAAATTGAAGCGCGCCGACAAAAAGAGGCAGCTGAGAAGGAGGACAAAAAAACACAACGGCTCCTACAACAACAGCAGCAACAGGCGAAACAAAAAAAGCCAGAAACAAGGCAACAAAAACAACAACCAGAGCAGCAACAACCACAGCCAAAGCCCGCTATCAAAATCACTGGAGCGGAACAAAAAATGAAGGCTGCACCAGCAGTGACAGGCATAATGTCTGAGGGCCCATCCACTTCGACTAAGGCCAAGCAGCAGCAACAACAACAGCTACAACCAAGGCAGCAGGAGCAGCAGAAACAGCAGAAGCAGCAGCAGAAGCAGCAGCAGAAGCAGCAGCAGGAGAAGCAGCAGGAGAAACAGCAGCAACACCAGAAACAACCACAGCCCAAGAAGGAGAAGGTGCCACCAATAAGGACACACAGAGTTGACCTGGACGACATAAAACAGGTATGTAAGTCGACCACTAAGGGCAAATTTCTCATAAAAATTTTAAATGAAAAAGAAAAGAATTATTCGGTCCAGTGTTTCTCACTGGCCGATTACAAGTTAGTAAAAGGGTTACTAAAAGAGGCCACAGCTGATTTCTTCAGCTACACGCCTAAAAACGAAAAATTTAAGACGGTCCTTCTGAAGGGCATAAGTTCCTGCACGGAACCGGAGGCGCTCTTAGCTGAGCCCCGTGAAAATGCCAATGATGATCTCGATTTTATCGGGGTCAAGCCTTTCACTACGGCGAAGTCCAGGCGAGGGGGTTATAGGTTGCCAATGTTCCTCGTAACATTATCGCCCCAAAGTAGCTTTGAGAGTCTGAGGAAAATCGAATCCCTCGACTATCAAGCTGTCACTGGACACATTAAAAAGGCACGACGACATGCTACAATGTACGAAGTGCCAGAGGTTTGGCCATGCCAAAGCCAACTGCAATATGCAGTTGCGCTGTGTCAGGTGCTCAGAAACCCACAACGAAGGAGAGTGCAAGCTGGGGAATGAGCGGGTTGAGGATTTAACCCAGCTCAAGTGTGTCCTTTGTGGAAACCAAGGGCACCCGGCTAACTATAGGGGTTGCCCTAAGGTCCAACAAATTAAGCAAAAACAGGCCAGTCAAAAAGTCGAAGGAAGTCGAACAGTTCGACAGGCTCCAACACAAAAATTCGTGGATCCCAAATTCTCTTACGCCCAAATGGTGTCAGGGAATGGGAACACGAGACAGGCTCCACCAACGGTTGTCCCAAAGGCCCCCGTGCCTAAGGCACCAGAGGTGCAGCCTGACATTTTAGCCTTGTTGTTGAGCATTCAAGGTCAACTTACAGGGCTGCAAAGTCAGATAAAGGAGCAAGGCAAAATGGTAGATCATCTCTACTCTTTGTTGCCTGGCCTGGCGCAATTTAGACCATAATGGGCGCGCTGCCGGAGACGCGCCTAAAAGTCCTAGCTGTGAATGTAAATTCACTGATTAGGATTAAATGAAGAGCCAACATGTTCCAATTGTTGAAAGACTACAGTCCCGATGTGTTTATGTCAGCGAAACCAAGCTAAACCACAAACACAAATTGACTCATAAAAATTACAATATCGTAAGAAGAGACCGGCCTGACTCCACTCAAGGGGGCGGTGTCGCTCTCTTTATACGAAAAGGCATTAATTATAAAGTCATATACAACAATGAATTGCGAAAGCTCAAGACGCTAGAAGTTTGCGTTGTATGCATCTCTCTCACTCAAGGGAAGCGGATGTATATGATTGCGGCTTATGCGGCTGGAGCTCCGCAGGTTACTTACTTTGCTTCAGAACTCGACATTCTTTTTAGGGAACTGAAACTGAGCTTGGAAGAAAACTATTTCATCTTGGCCGGTGATTTGAACGCAAAACATGAAGATTGGGGAAATCAACATAGTAATCCCAGAGGTAACCATCTTTTTAATTTGATGAATCTTTACAGCGTTGAATATGGCGTCGACATGCTGGCTACTGAAAAGCCATCGTATCCAAGAAGCGGCTCCTTTCTGGATCTTTTGCTGTACGACACAAGACTGACAGTTACAGACAAAGTGGGTAATCACCCTCGAAACTGCTCACAGACAGTCGAGTACGACAGTGATCACTGCGGACTGGCTGCTGTAATGCAGATACCGAACGAACGCGTGGAGTTGGAGGAATACGTTGCAACGCATTCCTACAATTACAGTAAGATGCGCTGGCCTCGTTTCACCAACGCCCTAGCGAGAGAACTTCGTTCGAGTGACATAGCCCTATCAAACAACAGAAACCTGACAAATACAGAAATTGACCAACATTTACAACAGATGGACGAAACAATAAAACGAACAATGGAACGGACAATACCAAAGTACAAAGAACGGGACCAAATGGACGCTTACAGAAACGCGACTATTGACGCACTACGTAAGCACAAGAGTGGCTTACTGACAAGACTCAAAAACTTGTACAGACGACTTACAGACCCACACGACTTGGAGGTTAGGACACTGAAGTCGTCAATAAAAAATGTCAATCTGTTGATTAAGGAGAACTACAGGTTATCAATTAACAAGTACTGGGACCGCAAGATCCGGTCAGTTAATTCCAGTGACCCTGGTATGTTCCCTAAAATCAACAAGATATTTAGGAAAAAGAACGACAATGACCTTCCGTGTCTAAAACTCCAAAGAACTGAAGAGAACAGAGACGTACTCATGACAGCGCAAATAGATCCAGAAGAAGCCATCTTTGACGATGACTTTTATATAATTGAAGATCCGAAGGAAAAAGTGGAGGCGGTGGGAGCTGCTTTCCAGCAAGTGTACAAGGTGAATGTTAGCATTCGCCCCAACCACGACCTGGAAAACAGAGCCCTACTTAATCACTTTTACCTTCGAAATGATATAACACATTGGCGATCTGAGAACCGCGGTTTTATGCGGTTCGATGACGATTCCTTGGCAAATGCCATAATCGCCGAGCAAACGGGACCAAGTCCCTTGTTAGTGACGAAGGTTGAGCTTCAGCTCATCTTCACTCAATAAAAAATAAAAAGTCAGCAGGTGTCGATGGTATATCCAACATTGTACTAAGACATTTACCGATGGAGGCAATTGACATTTACACCACACTCTTCAATAATGCACTGAATAATGCATATTATCCAGTGCATTGGAAGACCGCTGTGGTTCATCCTCTCCCGAAAAAGGGAAAGGACAACTCCAACCCGTCAAATCTTCGGTCGATAAGTCTTCTTCCGAGCATCAGCAAAGTTTTCGAAAAAATCATTAATAGGGCTCTGACTAAGTGGGCTGCGGACAACAAAATAATTCCGGATAAACAATTCGGCTTCAAGGTGGGTCATGACACAATTCATGCTGCGTCTAAACTCGTTTCTGATATCCAATGGAATAAAACAAAACAACAATGCACAGGTGCTGTCCTGAGGGCCGATTCCAGAAAGCGCGGCGGATCGCTTTTAATGGCGGATTTGTGTTTTTATATTCTCAAAAGCGATTCGCTTTCCATTTGGAAAGCGAAAGTTCTTTCCAACAAAATGTCATTCTTCTAGTGGGTTTTGAAAGCGACAGGCGTGATAGTGGCGGATTGCAACAAAATGTAAACAAAAATAAGTTTTCTAAGGGTTTTTTATGAAATTTTTATACTTGCAGTTTAAGGCAGCTGCTTGCCGGATTTACAATTGAAAATTTAGAATGAAACAACAACAACTTGTGTGTGCTACCACCAAGTTCATAGGCTGGAGTTATAGCTATTTCACGGGGGCCAACCCGATCATCAGACTCCTTTAGTGGTGCTTAATCGCTTTATGTTCAACACACGCTAGGTCGCTTGTTCAAGCCCAGCTCGGGCAAAAGTTCTTCAAAAAATTAAATTGAACATAAAGCGATTAAGCATCACTAAAGGAGTCTGATGATCGGGTTGGCCCCCGTGAAATAGCTATAACTCCAGCCTATGAACTTGGTGGTAGCACACACAAGTTGTTGTTGTTTCATTCTAAATTTTCAAAAATAAGTTTTATTTGTGTTTTTTTTTTAAATATATTAAATTGAAGATATCAATATAAGTATATATTTATTTATAAAATAATAATAAAAACAAAACATTTAATACTATTTAAAAAGAATCTTTTATACTATCTCGTATTTGCTTTGCAATGTTTTTGAAGTTGCCAGCATTTTGAGGAGCTGCAATTACGACATCATCATCACTATCTTCAGGAGCTAAAAGCTGATGGTCAAAATCTACTTTGCACTTAATACATACATTGTGTAACATTGCACACACATTTATAATCAATGCTGCCTTTTCCGGCCGGTAATGAAGTTCCCTTGAGTGCAGCAGGCATCTAAACCTTCCTTTCAGAACTCCAAAACATCTTTCTATTATGCCTCTACATTTTGAAAGAACCGTGTTGAATTTAGCTTCACGACTGTTGGGTAGAGGTGATTTGTAGGGAATCATCAACCATGGTTCAAGGATATAACCGGCATCACCTTTAATTCAATGTTGCATCCAGTTTAAGTGTTGGGGTAGGAACTTGTACGAACCTTCCGCTAAAAATCGCAATGTAGCGGCAAGCTTGAGTATTGAAGGCAAAGAGGTAGTGTTTTCTTTCATCATCTTTGATTTCTTCAAAAACGTACACAAATGCTTCTCGCGATAGTCGAAACAATTTTATAAACCTTATTGAACAAAAATCATCAAAAAAAATTCAATTTGGAAAAAGATAATTAAATACACACTCTTTGGGGTGTGAACCTGGAAAACAGAGCCCTACTTAATCACTTTTACCTTCGAAATGATATAACACATTGGCGATCTGAGAACCGCGGTTTTATGCGGTTCGATGACGATTCCTTGGCAAATGCCATAATCGCCGAGCAAACGGGACCAAGTCCCTTGTTAGTGACGAAGGTTGAGCTTCAGCTCATCTTCAACTCAATAAAAAATAAAAAGTCAGCAGGTGTCGATGGTATATCCAACATTGTACTAAGACATTTACCGATGGAGGCAATTGACATTTACACCACACTCTTCAATAATGCACTGAATAATGCATATTATCCAGTGCATTGGAAGACCGCTGTGGTTCATCCTCTCCCGAAAAAGGGAAAGGACAACTCCAACCCGTCAAATCTTCGGTCGATAAGTCTTCTTCCGAGCATCAGCAAAGTTTTCGAAAAAATCATTAATAGGGCTCTGACTAAGTGGGCTGCGGACAACAAAATAATTCCGGATAAACAATTCGGCTTCAAGGTGGGTCATGACACAATTCATGCTGCGTCTAAACTCGTTTCTGATATCCAATGGAATAAAACAAAACAACAATGCACAGGTGCTGTCCTGAGGGCCGATTCCAGAAAGCGCGGCGGATCGCTTTTAATGGCGGATTTGTGTTTTTATATTCTCAAAAGCGATTCGCTTTCCATTTGGAAAGCGAAAGTTCTTTCCAACAAAATGTCATTCTTCTAGTGGGTTTTGAAAGCGACAGGCGTGATAGTGGCGGATTGCAACAAAATGTAAACAAAAATAAGTTTTCTAAGGGTTTTTTATGAAATTTTTATACTTGCAGTTTAAGGCAGCTGCTTGCCGGATTTACAATTGAAAATTTAGAATGAAACAACAACAACTTGTGTGTGCTACCACCAAGTTCATAGGCTGGAGTTATAGCTATTTCACGGGGGCCAACCCGATCATCAGACTCCTTTAGTGGTGCTTAATCGCTTTATGTTCAACACACGCTAGGTCGCTTGTTCAAGCCCAGCTCGGGCAAAAGTTCTTCAAAAAATTAAATTGAACATAAAGCGATTAAGCATCACTAAAGGAGTCTGATGATCGGGTTGGCCCCCGTGAAATAGCTATAACTCCAGCCTATGAACTTGGTGGTAGCACACACAAGTTGTTGTTGTTTCATTCTAAATTTTCAAAAATAAGTTTTATTTGTGTTTTTTTTTAAATATATTAAATTGAAGATATCAATATAAGTATATATTTATTTATAAAATAATAATAAAAACAAAACATTTAATACTATTTAAAAAGAATCTTTTATACTATCTCGTATTTGCTTTGCAATGTTTTTGAAGTTGCCAGCATTTTGAGGAGCTGCAATTACGACATCATCATCACTATCTTCAGGAGCTAAAAGCTGATGGTCAAAATCTACTTTGCACTTAATACATACATTGTGTAACATTGCACACACATTTATAATCAATGCTGCCTTTTCCGGCCGGTAATGAAGTTCCCTTGAGTGCAGCAGGCATCTAAACCTTCCTTTCAGAACTCCAAAACATCTTTCTATTATGCCTCTACATTTTGAAAGAACCGTGTTGAATTTAGCTTCACGACTGTTGGGTAGAGGTGATTTGTAGGGAATCATCAACCATGGTTCAAGGATATAACCGGCATCACCTTTAATTCAATGTTGCATCCAGTTTAAGTGTTGGGGTAGGAACTTGTACGAACCTTCCGCTAAAAATCGCAATGTAGCGGCAAGCTTGAGTATTGAAGGCAAAGAGGTAGTGTTTTCTTTCATCATCTTTGATTTCTTCAAAAACGTACACAAATGCTTCTCGCGATAGTCGAAACAATTTTATAAACCTTATTGAACAAAAATCATCAAAAAAAATTCAATTTGGAAAAAGATAATTAAATACACACTCTTTGGGGTGTGAACCTGGAAAACAGAGCCCTACTTAATCACTTTTACCTTCGAAATGATATAACACATTGGCGATCTGAGAACCGCGGTTTTATGCGGTTCGATGACGATTCCTTGGCAAATGCCATAATCGCCGAGCAAACGGGACCAAGTCCCTTGTTAGTGACGAAGGTTGAGCTTCAGCTCATCTTCAACTCAATAAAAAATAAAAAGTCAGCAGGTGTCGATGGTATATCCAACATTGTACTAAGACATTTACCGATGGAGGCAATTGACATTTACACCACACTCTTCAATAATGCACTGAATAATGCATATTATCCAGTGCATTGGAAGACCGCTATGGTTCATCCTCTCCCGAAAAAGGGAAAGGACAACTCCAACCCGTCAAATCTTCGGTCGATAAGTCTTCTTCCGAGCATCAGCAAAGTTTTCGAAAAAATCATTAATAGGGCTCTGACTAAGTGGGCTGCGGACAACAAAATAATTCCGGATAAACAGTTCGGCTTCAAGGTGGGTCATGACACAATTCATGCTGCGTCTAAACTCGTTTCTGATATCCAATGGAATAAAACAAAACAACAATGCACAGGTGCTGTCCTGAGGGCCGATTCCAGAAAGCGCGGCGGATCGCTTTTAATGGCGGATTTGTGTTTTTATATTCTCAAAAGCGATTCGCTTTCCATTTGGAAAGCGAAAGTTCTTTCCAACAAAATGTCATTCTTCTAGTGGGTTTTGAAAGCGACAGGCGTGATAGTGGCGGATTGCAACAAAATGTAAACAAAAATAAGTTTTCTAAGGGTTTTTTATGAAATTTTTATACTTGCAGTTTAAGGCAGCTGCTTGCCGGATTTACAATTGAAAATTTAGAATGAAACAACAACAACTTGTGTGTGCTACCACCAAGTTCATAGGCTGGAGTTATAGCTATTTCACGGGGGCCAACCCGATCATCAGACTCCTTTAGTGGTGCTTAATCGCTTTATGTTCAACACACGCTAGGTCGCTTGTTCAAGCCCAGCTCGGGCAAAAGTTCTTCAAAAAATTAAATTGAACATAAAGCGATTAAGCATCACTAAAGGAGTCTGATGATCGGGTTGGCCCCCGTGAAATAGCTATAACTCCAGCCTATGAACTTGGTGGTAGCACACACAAGTTGTTGTTGTTTCATTCTAAATTTTCAAAAATAAGTTTTATTTGTGTTTTTTTTTTAAATATATTAAATTAAAGATATCAATATAAGTATATATTTATTTATAAAATAATAATAAAAACAAAACATTTAATACTATTTAAAAAGAATCTTTTATACTATCTCGTATTTGCTTTGCAATGTTTTTGAAGTTGCCAGCATTTTGAGGAGCTGCAATTACGACATCATCATCACTATCTTCAGGAGCTAAAAGCTGATGGTCAAAATCTACTTTGCACTTAATACATACATTGTGTAACATTGCACACACATTTATAATCAATGCTGCCTTTTCCGGCCGGTAATGAAGTTCCCTTGAGTGCAGCAGGCATCTAAACCTTCCTTTCAGAACTCCAAAACATCTTTCTATTATGCCTCTACATTTTGAAAGAACCGTGTTGAATTTAGCTTCACGACTGTTGGGTAGAGGTGATTTGTAGGGAATCATCAACCATGGTTCAAGGATATAACCGGCATCACCTTTAATTCAATGTTGCATCCAGTTTAAGTGTTGGGGTAGGAACTTGTACGAACCTTCCGCTAAAAATCGCAATGTAGCGGCAAGCTTGAGTATTGAAGGCAAAGAGGTAGTGTTTTCTTTCATCATCTTTGATTTCTTCAAAAACGTACACAAATGCTTCTCGCGATAGTCGAAACAATTTTATAAACCTTATTGAACAAAAATCATCAAAAAAAAATTCAATTTGGAAAAAGATAATTAAATACACACTCTTTGGGGGGAACATCAAGAGGCGAAGACCCATTTCTAAATAGTTTTCTTTGAATATTTAAATAATTAGCTTCTTTTCTTGCTTCTTCTCTTTCTGCATTTAAAAAAAAAACACTTATGGAGTCCATTGAAAACTAGTTTTGTTTACTTGAAACCAACAATAATATTAAAATATAACTACAAACATTAAGATACTTTTTTCAGAGAAAAACAATTAGTTTTAATGGAAGGAAATGTCATATTTTTGGAAACAGCTGACAAATAAATGGAAAATTGGAAAATATCATGGAAATGGATTGGAAATATTTGACATTTAAGCTGGAAAAATGGAAGGATCGCTTTCTTCCATGTTCGCTTTTGAAATTAACTTAAAGCGAAGACGGTCGAAATTGAATTTTCGCTTTCAATGCGATCCGCCGCGCTTTCTGGAATCGGCCCTCTGGTTGATTTGGAAAACGCCTTTGACACCGTATGGTTAGAGGGTCTTTACCTAAAACTGAGCAGGCTTGGCATAAGCAAACCATTGTTGTATATGCTTTATGATATGCTTAACGGTAGAAAGTTTGTTGTCAAAAGTGGCAACGTAACTTCTACCACAACATTCTTAATTAAAAATGGTCTTCAACAGGGAGCGGTGAATTCGCCGATTCTCTTCAGCATTTACACCAGCGATCTGATAGGTAGTCTTACAAAGGCAATTGCGTATGCCGACGATCTAATTGCGTACAGAACGGCCCGAAAGGTTGAGGTTATTAGAATTATCTTGCAGCGTGATTTCGACAAGATTCAGCGATATTGCGACGACTGGAAACTGAAAATAAATGTCCAGAAGTCGGAGGCAATTCTGTTCCGGACTCCGTTGGCTAGGGCCACGAGGGATACGTGCAAGAATTGGCGCAAGATGGTCATCGTTAATCCTCACGGGCAGCCATTAGCGAGCAAAAGTGTAGTGAAGTACCTCGGTATCTGGTTAGATCAGTATTTATATTTCGACAGACTGACCATGGCCAGAGGAGCCTTCGCTCTGACGAAACGGCTGTTTTTTAGCAGTCGGCTTGACCCCACAGTGAAGGTAATTTGCTACATGGCCCTCATGCGGCCGATGATCGTTTATGGTTGTCCTGTGTGGTTCAACTATGCCCCTTCCCAGATAGGGAAGTTTCGGGTGTTCGAGCGGCAGTGTTTACGACGCTGTACCGGCTTATATCGAACAGCCGAATCTTCTTACGTGCATTACTATTCCAACGATGTCCTATACAACGGGGCTCGAATCAACAGAATTGACAATTTCGTGATAAAACTCGTTCGAGGTCACATTGCAAGAGCTACGTCTTCGACCAACAATTTAATTTTCGGGCGTTCTATCCGAACGACGAGTATTTTGAAAGTGCACACTTGAGCGGCTTCATTCCACCAGAGGCATTCCTCTTTTTAGACAGATGCGGTCTGATACAGGATAGATTGGCAGTTCCACTAATCTACCACGTCAGACGACGAACCGTGGATAGGCGACTCCTGTACAATCGGGACGTCATGGCACAAGGCGGAGCAGAGCTCCTTCGGTTCAGTAGGGCTGTGTCCGAACGGTACCGAACTGATAGGGTGAAGCAGGAGAACCAGTTTTGGTGGCTTCAATCGGCACTTGATAGTGGGTAGTCGGGATAGGGTTTAAAGCCTTGGCCGGCTTACATACTTGTTTTGTAGTTTTAGGGGTTTAGTTTTAAGTAGAATAGGCATGGTGGCACAAAAAAAAAATATTTAAAAAAAATACAAAAATACAAAAAAAAAAAACAAAAAAGGAAAATGCAAAAAATACAAAAAAAAAAACAAGGAATAAAAAAAAAGACAACAAAATATGAAAAACAAAAAACGTTAGATAGTTAGATTTGCTGCTGTGGTTGTTTTAGTTTTAAGTAGTTTATAGGTAGAATAGGAAGTTTTAGTTAGCTTTAAGTTTTATATTAAGGACCTTATTTTAAGTAGTTTTTAAGTAAAAATAAAAAAGGATATTGATATTAGTTTTTTTGAAATTTTCTAATGAATAAAAAAATAAATAAAATGGAATTGAAGTTAAATAGATCTTAGGGCCGAAAGGCATTAGTATTAAGTATTATTGTTTAACTTAGTGTCCGTATGGGACCAGTAAGTTAGTTGTAAGTTATGGTTAATTAGGCTAGTTTTATGAATTTTTGTCTAGCTTTAAGATAGATTTAAAATTGAATTAATAAAAAATGAATTAAAAAAAAAAAAAAAAAGTGCGTTGGACTGTCATGCAAGGGGTCTTGGGTTCAATCCCTGCCTGGGCCACCTAACTTTTTTCACGGGTACTGCCTCTTGCGAGGAATTGACAAATCCTCCAAGAGTAATTCTTGTCATGAAAAGTGCTTTCTCAAATTAGCCGTTCGAATTCGGCATATAAACTGTAGGTCCCTTCCATCTCTGACAACATTACTCGCACACAGGGATGGTTGAGAGTTGTAAGTCACTAGGCCCTGGTCCTTCATGGACTGTTGCGCCACCTAATTTATTTATTTATCATATCAGGGACACATAAATATTCCACATACGCTACAGTGAACGCTTAAAATTATGAAAACTGGTACTATTTTTTAGTTATATTTGGTGAAATTAACTTCAATAATATTATTTTGTTTGACAAATCCTCCAAGAGTAATTCTTGTCATGAAAAGTGCTTTCTCAAATTAGCCGTTCGAATTGGGCATATAAACTGTAGGTCCCTTCCATCTCTGACAACATTACTCGCACACGGGGATGGTTGAGAGTTGTAAGTCACTAGGCCCTGGTCCTTCATGGACTGTTGCGCCACCTAATTTATTTATTTATCATATCAGGTACACATAAATATTCCACATACGCTACAGTGAACGCTTAAAATTATGAAAACTGGTACTATTTTTTAGTTATATTTGGTGAAATTAACTTCAATAATATTATTTTGTTTGTTTAAATAATTTTGTTTGCTTTACTTTCATAATTCTTTATTTAATTAATAAAATTGTGAAATTTTTGTATATCGTAACATATAATACACACTCTTTTTACTCTCATGGTAGGTAGAAATGGCGATCTCAGGGCAGACCTAGCCTGAGATCCAATTAGCGCTGTAGTGCGCCGTTTTGATACCAAAACTCGTTTGACCTGTGAAAGAAAGGAGAAGATTTATAGCGATTAAATTAGAGCCATTTTGTCGCATTGAGAAAAGAGATTAGGTCTCTAATCTTTGTCTCAGATAGCTCATCCAGTTCGTGAAAGAATGCTTACCCAAAGCATTTCATTCTAGTGCTTGCCAAGGCAGGACATTTGCAGAGGAAATGGATTATCGTTTCACTTTCTCTTTGGTCGCAGCAACTACGGCAAAAGGTGTTGTAAGAGATACCCAACTTCTCTGCATGAACTCCTATGGGCCAATGTCCGGTACAAACCGCAACAATCCTGGCTATGTCTTGCCTTGGCCTGCATAGAAGATCGTTTGTACGGGTTTTATTATAGGTGGGCCATATCTTCCTAGATATAATGCAGTTGGGTAAATTGCTCCACCTTCGGTTTGATTCAGTTTGGTAGATGGAAAAGATTTTACCCTTCATAGCACCAAGAGGAATGTTAACCATTTCCGCAAGTGAGCTATGAAGGGCCGATCCTTGCCTGGCTAGCTCGTCAGCCCGTTCATTTCCCACGATACCACTATGGCCCGGAACCCAGATCAGGGTGACACCGAGGTTAATGTTCAGGCTCGCAAGCTCATCGCGACATTGCTGGACCAATTTAGATGAGGATGTAGCCGAGTTAATGGCTTTGATAGCTGCCTGACTGTCTGTGAAGATAGCCGCATTTCGGTTTTGGTTTGGGCTTTGTTTAAGTATCTTACATGCCTCCCTAATTGCCAGCAGTTCAGCCTGAAAAACACTAGCAAAGTCAGGAAGCCTAAAGGATTTAGCTACATTTAGGGACTCAGAAAAGATCCCAGAACCACTCCGCACTCCATCTTTGAGCCGTCAGTAAAGATGGTTGTATCGAAACCTATCGACAAGATGTCATCCTCCCAATCTTCTCTGGATGGGAAAAAGACCTTAAAACCCCTACTAAGGCTCAAAGTAGGAGTGCAGTAGTCAGTGTCTACCGAGATAATATCTGAGGGAATCAATTTCGCTGTGTTGCTGTGACCATAAGGTTTTGACAACCAGCTGTTTGATTCCTTCAGCCTAATAGCGCTGCAGGAAACTATGTATTTATAAAAAAGGTCGATTGGTAGAAGATCCATAATAACGTTTAAGGCGTCCGTTGGGCAAGTACGCATGGCCCCTGTGGTGCCCACGCAAGCTGTTCTCTGAACCTTCTTTAGATTATCGATATTATAGGCTTTGCTAAGAGCAGGCCACCACACAATCGAACCATAAGTTAAGATTGGACTGACTAAAACTCACCTCCCTTATCTTCTATATTATTACTACAACTAAGTCCAGCTTAACAAGTAGTTTTAGCGTCATTTTGTTCGCATTTTGTCAGGAAGCTCCCCAACGAGAGGACCTGAAGATTCCACAAAATTCGAGTGGAAAGATTAATTTGTTTGCGCTAGATCAGGTCTTGTTCGGTGCAGACGCCGAAAAACGAACGCCTCGCTAACAGATTGTTGGATTAAGTTATTACTATGATTTCTAAGTCGTGATCTTAGCTCTGTAGCAAATTTCTTAATTTCGTTTTCTACATATTTTATATTTAAATCTCTATGTTAGTCGCTATTTCTTACATACCATGGAGCATTTACTATTATTTTAAGTACTTTGTTTTGGTATGTTTGCAAAATTTGTATATTTCTTACGTTGGTACAACCCCAAAGTTGTATACCGTACGTCCAAACTGGTTTCAGTACTTGCTTATAAATAAGAAGCTTGTTATAAACGCTTAGATTGGAATATCTTCCAATAAGCCATGTCAATTCGCGGAGTTTATTTTCGAGTTCATCGCGTTTCTTTTTTACATGAATTTTCCATTTAAGTTTCGCGTCTAGAGTCATGCCTAGATACTTCGCTTCATTAGCGTATGGAATTTGCACAGAATTTATATAAATAGGTAAGTTATATACTTTTTTATACGTAAAATTTGTGTGCGTCGATTTCGTTTCATTAAGAGCAATTCGCCATTTCTTTGTCCAATCTGAAATGCTATTTAATGCCTTTTGAAGCTTAGAGGTTGCCGTTTCTATTGAATCCGATATTGCGAGTACAGCTGTATCATCGGCAAAAGTGCCTAAAGTTGTGCCTTCTGTTTGGGGTATATCTCGGGTATAAAGAACAAACAAAATCGGTCCAAGGACGCTACCCTGGGGAACCCCAGCGTTTATTTCTTTAAACTCCGAATACTCCGTTCCTTGCTTAACTCGAAAGAATCTATTTTCTAGGTACGATTCAAGAATGTTATATATTTGCTCTGGAAAGACTTTTAATTTATATTTTAGCCCGTCATGCCAAACTTTATCAAAAGCTTGAGAAACGTCAAGAAATGCAGTTGAGCAAATCTTTTTTTCTTCAAATGCTTTTTCAATTTCGTTAGTTATTCGGTAAACCTGATCAATTGTCGAGTGATTATTCCGGAAACCGAATTGGTGGTCGGGAATTAAACGGTTTTCTTCAATAATTGGTAGCATTCGTTTAAGAAGCAATTTTTCAAATATTTTAGATATAATTGGTAAGAGAGAAATTGGTCTATATGATTTTTTCTCATTCGGTGGCTTACCCGGTTTGGGGATCATTATTACTTCGGCGACTTTCCATTGCGTGGGTACGTAAGCAAGTCTTAAAGCAGCGTTAGTGAGCTGTAAGAGCTTAACCATTGCTTTTTTAGGCAACTCTTTGAGGACACGGCCGTTAATCAGGTCGTAGCCAGGAGCTTTATTATTTTTCTGCCGTTTTATTTCCTGGACAAGTTCAGTCAAAGTAATATTCCTGACAGAAAAATTGTCCGGCGCTGGTTGGAGCTCTCCGTCATTAGTCAGAAGCTCTTGACCATCGAAAGGTTTGAACGTTTCCTCAAGGTGCTTAGCAAATAAATCCGCCTTTTCCTTTAATACTTAAATTTGAGTCTTTTTTCAAATGAGTTTCAGAGATCAAACAAATATCTATTCTTTCGTTAAGTAGAACCGTTTCTAGTTCTTCGATTTTTGCGGTAAGTCCGTTCGCGTTCCATGTTATTATTTTGAGTTGTTGGGACAACTGATCCATGTTTACGGTAAATTTGGTGTTTTAAGAGCCGCCGACTCAAATTTGTCCAATTTCTCAAGAATAATTGTGTTAATTCTCCCTTGTTCTTCTAATCGTTCAAGTATAAGGGAAAATACATTTTGAACGGAGTCAGGTTTAATAGTTTTAGGTTTATCGGGCGCCGTGAATTGAGCGTACGTGTTCGTCTTTTTTGTTATTATGTTTTCTGAGGGTAAAACGTTTTCATTATTTTTCCCGTCCGTTTTACTCGACGCTTGAGTATTAGTCTTGGTTTTTAATTTTAATTCTTTGTTTTGCTTTGAAGTATTTTTTTAGTTTTCTTACTAAATTCTTCGCGCCTCTTTAACATTTCCTTTGCGACCTCACAGCTACGGTAATTTGCTGGATGATTACCTTTGCAATTCGCGCATGTAGCCGGAGTTTCTTTTTTAAGACGGCATACATCAGTCATGTGCTTTCCCGCGCATTTAACGCAAACGGGGTCCTTCTGACAATAAGCTGCTGTATGGTTAAAACCTTGGCATCGCTTGCACTGAGGAATAAGGCGTTTGTTCTTTCTTAGTGGTTCGATTTTTACAACAATATTCATTATAGATAGTTTTAATATTATAAACATTGTCTACATTTTCATTTTTATCGAAACTTAGAATAAAAAGCGGAAGAGCGCGTTTTATATAAGCGGTTTCGATTCCTTTTTCTCGCTTCAAAAGATTTGTTGCGTCAAGAATCTTAAAACCTTTGGTTTTTAAGTCCGAAAGGATGTCTTCTTTTGAACAAGAGGGATGAAGTCCTCCAGCTACTACACGTAAAGGTCTTTCATCTTTAATTGAATAACTATACCATTCAATTTTTTCATCGCTGAGTTTTTTCGACAGTTTTCTATAAGAATCTGAATCATTTACGTTAATTTTCCACGTATTATTGTGAGTGGATGTAGCTTTGAAATTCTTTTGCGCCGTTTCTTTTAGAATAGGAAGAATTTTGTTATAATCCGCTTGACCAACGATGTTTATCGGTGGAGGAAGTTTCTTATTCGCAGAAAACTGATCTTTCCGTGTAATTTTATTTGGTTTTAGCTGATTTTGAAACTTAGGCGAATGTTCAGCCTTCCGTTTTTTACAAGGTCTACTTTTTTCAGTTTCCCGAGCAAGTTCATCTTCATCAGTTTCATATTCGTGCCGATCTCGATGTTGTGGACTTAGAGTATTTACTTTCATGTTTTCAGAAGTTTTTAACATCTTGTTCTCTTCACGAAGACTTTCGACTTCTTTTTTAAGCTCTTCGTAGAGTCTTATCATTTCGTTCAGCTTCTTTTGCAGTTCACAATTGTCCTGCTCAAAACTGTTTGTTTTCGGTGAGTCGCTTTTAGTGCCTTTTGGCACAACCGGTGGACTCTTTCTGCCGGTAACTCTCGGTACAGATGGAGGTGATCGAGGGACCTTATGCGCTTTCGCGAAAGGATTTATCAAATGCAATAAATGGCTCTCCCCAGAATCCGTAGAGCCTGCCTCCGAAGAGGATGGATTTGCCAGAGAAACTGGCTTTCCACCTGGGGTAATTAATCTATTTGTTTTTTCCATTGCATATTTTGTATACTTATGTAGTTCTCAGTATACGGAGATTGGATTTTAGTCGCCTTTTACGACAAGCATACCTTACTTCGGGTAAATTCTTAACCCCTACCCGAAGGGGTAGGGGTAGAGTGGCTTGAATCTTCCTACCACTGAGCATGGAAATAATCCATTCTCGAATGAAGTATTCTACACCGAACTTAACGAGCGATTCTTCTATGGATTCGGTAAGGACGTTGTTAAAAGCACCTTCTATGTCTAAGAAGGTGGCAAGAGTAAATTCTTTATAATGGATTGTTTTTTCTACAGTACGCACTACCTCATGGAGGACAGTCTCCGTAGATTTGCCCCTAAGATAAGCATGCTGAGAGCTTTCGAGAGGTCTTCCATCTAGGATTTCTCTAATATGGTAATCAAGAATGCGCTCCACGGTTTTAAGTACAAAAGATGTTAAGCTTATTGGTCTGAAATCCTTCGCAGATTCGTGACCACGCCTACCCACTTTCGAGATAAAAACTACCTTGACCTGTCTCCACGACATGGGCACATGTTTGAGAAGGAGGCATCCTTTGAAAATTTGTTCCAGCCATGGAGCTGCCACATCATGCAACTTTTGAAGCATAACTGGCAGTATGCCATCCATGCCTGGGGAATTATATGGAGAGAAAGTATTGATGGCCAAACAATATTTTCTCTGGTTATAACGGAATTGAATTGCTCCACATGAGCTACGTTTAGCTCTGTGGTTTTACTCTCATATTTAGCTTAAAATGTAAAATGTTTAAACAAACATACACAAATCTACCATTTAGCTAAAGCAAAATATTGTAGGAAAATTTAAGTTAATATTTAAAAAAAAAAAAAATCAACAGACAACTTTTTAACAAAACATAAAACAACCTACAAAAACAACAAAAACTGATAAGAAATGGTTGTTGACTCAAGTTTTAGGATAACAAAGAAAGATATACCCTTCAAATTATTTATCTCACACAAAAATATTGTTATGAATGTTTTGTTAAAATTTTAAGCAAGACAAATCGACAGACAAGAAGGGAAATTATTAATTTTTGAAAAAATAAAAATAACATTGACGAAAATTGGTAAAAATTGATTGATTTTCAAAAATGAAACTAATTGCTTCTAACATCAAATTAAAAAAAAATCCAATTGACACTTTTTTCAACAAAACTAAAAAACAACAACTAAAAATTGGTTAGTAATGACTTTTTACTCGAATATTTCGAGGACAGTTGAAACTATTGCCTTCAAATTTAATTTATTTAATACAAGATACTGTTGATAACATTTCTTAAAATTTTTAGAAAAAGTCAACCTACAGTTTTTTCTATATATCTGTACCTATCATACTTTATAACTATGCTTACAATAGAATATCAAATACGAATAACCTATGATAAAAATGTAGCTATACCTATACACTATCTAATTAATGTTTTCAAATTTGTACTTAAATACATATCCAACTTACGAGTAACAAATATTGTACCTACCTCCCTACATACATAACTGACTCAAAATTGAATTTCCCTGCCTACCGTATTGTTACTTTCCAAAAAATGAAAAAAAAACCAACAAAAATCTGTTGCTAATTTTTTAATATGCACATCCACACAACATGTACAATATTCAAAATATGACAACAGTGTATTTATTGTGAAAAGAAATTTTAATTATTTTAGATTTTATAAATTTGAAAATTTGAGATCAAATGCTACAAAAACAAAACCTACATAGTTCAATACATAGGAATATCTCCATGACAACACACAAAAAAAAACATAAGCAAATGTATTATTTGTTTGCCTCCCTTACTCTCTTAATTTTTTAGAAGAGAGAAAATAATAAAACCCTCTTTTCCTCAACTCGGTTTTTGTTTTAACTTCTTTAATCTGCACAACAAATTTTCAGTACTCCGAGCGCCGCCTGTCAGCCATCAATGAACTAAAAATTCGTGTCCCATAACAGTACTATAGTTTATATATACAAAGCTAAGACCATCAAAAACCTTAAATAAATTAGGTGGCACAACAGCTCGTAAAGAACTTGAGTCTAGTGACTTACAACTCTCAACCTCTGTGCGTTTAATGTCAGGGATGGAAGGGACCTACAGTTTGTATACCTAATCCGGACGGATAACCTCAAAAAGCACTTTTCATGACAAAAATTACGCTTAGAGGATTTGTCAACTCCTCGCAAGAAGCAGTTCCCCTGAAAATAACATTAGGTGAAACAGGCAGAGATTGAACATAAGACCTCTGGCCAACGGTCCATTATTACTAACATCAAAAACCTTAGTAAGAGTATAATTTGATTGCCAGTTACCAAACTATGTTTAAAAGTGTTATCAATACAGAAATTATAGTCCTCTTTAAAAAAAAACTCTAGAATGTTTTCATAACACACTCGTTCGTGGGTACAAAGAATCTATTGTGTATAATAAAAGATATATTTCTTATGGACGGATGTTTTGAGTGCAGCTTTTGATTTAAGAAAATAATATTCAAACTAAAATAGCTTAATGAAGAACAATTTATTGTAAATAATGTGTTTTAAATACACACAAAAAGGATTCACAAGCATATTAAAAAAGATTCTATACCATTAAAATGAACATTTGCTTTGCTCAAGAAGCGATGGGTTATGTTTTTTTTTTTTAAATTAATTGATTTACAAATTTTAAGACTAAGATCTGATTTTTAAATTAAAACGGGTTTAATGTATAACTACTGGACTCTGTTGAACACAAACACCGACCATTGGCGACGATTCGTCTCCACCGTTTCCACCAGCGGATGAGCCAACATTACTACCACCCCCACTATGAATTTGATTTAAATTACTTCGATCACTTATAATTGATAGTGGTCCAGAACTGGTTGGCGGATTCATTCGAATTACTTTACCTTGATGATTTATAAGACTGCTTGGCGGGCTTGTGGTATCTGTGAAACTTGTTCCCATTCCAAATAAATGATGACTGCTTCCATATGAGAAATGTTTAGGGCCAGAAGATAAGTTACCAGTCGTTGAAGCTGAAATCACACTGGAATCCGTCACCATAAGATGAGAAGTTGCCAAAGATTGTCCAAGATCGTTTGGCAAAGAAATTGGGGCATAACTGTGAATTTGCGATGATGGAAGCTTATTGTGTACAGAGGGTGTTGACGATGATAAAGATGAGGATGAAGACACCAAATTTGAAACTGGCATAGATCGGTCAGTACCTAAATGTTCACATATCTGTAGATATTTCGATCTGTTGTAACCACTCGAGTTATTTCCGATTAGCGAAGAGCTATTAGTAACATGATGTAAATGTCCTGGGTTGGAGGAACTATATCGTGACGGCGGTAGCAGTGATGCTGGTGGCGGGTGTGGAGCAGGTGGATCACAATCCATTGCGTGTGGATAACTGTTGACGGATGATGATGTTGGTAGACAGGAAGTGCTATTTTGTGAGGTAGCTGTTCCGGATGAGCTTGAATTGCCTGACGATGGCGGCGACAACAACGATTGCAAACCTTGTTGTGCTGCAAGTAGTGCCGCCGCCTGTTGTTGCTGTGAATCATAGAGTTTCATCATCGGAAATTGTACCATTGAACGTGGGGGTATTGCATTAGAAATGGAGTGTCCAGCGTTGTTGATATTATTTGATTGAAGAATACTAGATGATGCTGATGATGAAGATGAGGACTGAGCACTTGGGTGTAAAAGCAGACCTTCCAAGGAAATTAAGAAAAAAAATTGATTAAAAATATATAAATGTTTTTTTAGAATGTTGATAATTCGTCACTATATTTTTTTAATTAAACTTACAAGATAACAAAGCTAGATGATATCCACTTCGCCCATTAAGGAATGAATATCTATAACTTTATCAGTTATAGTTTGAGTTAGAATAATGAAATGAAAATACATAATAATGTTAAAATGGGAAACTTTAAATATGTATAATCTTGTGTGCTAACGTTTGAGTATGATAGATTTTAATGCATTTTTTCAATACTTCTCAGTTACTTCTGGTAATTTGATATGTACATATATTTAAAATCGTGGTCAAATAGTAGCGAATGTGGGACTTGTGGCGGGAAAATGATGGGTGAATTTTTATTTCATTTATATTGACGTCATCCATTTTTAATTATAGCAACTTCTTCACTCCTCTTGACATACAAATTTCCCAAATATTTACACTCTAATCATATAATGTTATATCTGTACGTTTTTATTAAAGGCACCCAAGGAATTTTAAATAAAAAAAATACCTAAATGGAACATTAAGATGTACTAATGAACGATGTAGGAAAACCAATTTTTCTAAATATTCAAGTCAAGTCACCTTTAAGGGAGTTGATGTGTTAAGCTCATCATACCCAAAAATTAGCCTTCTTGGGCTTTGGTATTACTGGAGTTCATTTATAAATAATAAGAAATTGTGTGGCGCAACAGTCCATCGAGAACCAGGACCTAGTGACTTACAACTCTCAACCATTCCAGTGTGCGAGTACTGTTGTCAGGGATGGGAGGGGACTTACAGTTTTAAGCCGAATCCGAACGGCTAATTTGAAAAAGCACTTTTTAGATGACGCAGGGATTGAACCCAAGACTTCTGGCATGATAGTCCAACTCAATAACCATCATGAATACTACTGGAATTCATTTACTTAGAGCAAATTTTTCAAAAACAATATTAGATTGAAACAAGTATACGTAAACGTTGTCTATTTTTACATTATTTTTTCCATAAAAAGAAATATTACCTGAAATACTTGTGAAGACACGAGAGTAACCCTCTATGTAAATGTTAAGCGAACGGAAGCGGACGCTGCCAACCATAAATATAGACAATCTTTTCTGTTACAGTAGTTAAAAATATTGGTAAATACCAAATAATTTACAAAAAAGTTATCATGAATTATATATAATGCAATCATTTTTAAAATGTCATATTATCAACTTTTAATAATCGACAATAATTGTAATAATGATGTGAATTTAAAAAATGAAAACTCTAAAACATTAGGTTTCATTAATATAAACGAAAGACAACCAAACACTAAATATTAACAAACTGAAAAAAATGATATCTTTTTTTATTGCAATGATATCTCTGCCTAATACTATAGAATAACTGGTTCTTTATTTATATTATTATGTTTATGTTTTTGTAGTCTTAATTTAAATAAAATTAGTTCATACAGTCTTTACTTCTTATACTTCAAAAAAAACATAATTTATTTTTACAATAGTAAACACATTCATTCAAAAAACATTCGATCAAAAACAAGTTCTAAAAATTTATATAATAATTTATGCAAGTTTCAATTTACAAACTGTGGGTATCAATAAAAAAAGATATTCATTATTGAATTGTAGTATCAAAATAATCTCATTCATTCTTATTTTGTGTTTATTTATTTAATTACTTGTTATACATTTTTAGTGAACATTTGACATCATTACTATATACACAAATGTTGGATTACATATGTATGCATGTATTAATGTACTTATAGGCTATGTTTATAGTTCACATACCAATTTATTTTTTAATCTTAAGATACGTTTTTTTGTATATTTTTGTGTTATGATTGCGTTTTTATTGAACAGTCTGCAGCTGAAATAAAGGTCTTTTTCTAAAAACATTTAAAATAAGTTGGAATCTAAATTTTTAATATTTAAATATTTTTATATGAATAAAGTCGAGTCCAAGTGATACTTCCTTTATTAAAGATACTCGTAACATTAAAACTTGCTGTTAAATATTACATATGTACATACATATGTAGGTCCATTTACATACAATTTTCTGACGAAACATAAACTTGTTAAATTAATGGTATGGTATGGTAAAATAAAACTTTTAAATGATATTGAAACCAAGATTCTTCTTCTTCGGAATTTCAGTTTTTATTTAGTTTTTAGAAAGACATTACTACTTATTTAAGGAACAACAGAAATGAAGTGTGTCAACTTTTGAAAGGTATGTTTGTATTATGTAAGCAAGATTTTGCAAAAAGCTCTTTCACAGGTACCTATAGAATATTGCTAATTTTTTATTTGGCTTTTTTTCCTTGGGTGCATTTTCCTTTGAAACATGATTTTTACTCAATGTCAAGCAAAAACTCGATATACAATTTAAAGAAAACAAAAAAGAGAAATAAAGTCAATACAAAATTGACGTGATCGTTTCTAATTGAAATTTCTTTGTTGAATTTTATTTTCTACGCATAAAAACTAAATATTTTGATTTCAATGGCTGTTTAAGATTAGACTAAAAACAGGAATATGTTTTTGTCGAAAAACAAATTTTAATGACAAAAAAATGTGCTTAAAGTTTTAGCTCTTAACAAATGTTTTTAGAAGTTTATCATCACCATTTTTGGCTCATCAAAAATCAATCATCACCATTAAAAGGCTTGGATATTTTGAATCGTTACATTGATAGAAATACTATTGTCGTTAACATATAATTGCATAATACGTACTCATATATCGCCGTATACCTACTTTTATTTTTAACTTAGTTTTTGAATCAAGGAAGTTGGAGTCACCCTATAATATAAGTCATATGTTTCTTGTCTCTTCCTTTCTTTATTATCTCATCTCTTTTATGTTACTATTCGCTTATTCAAATAAATCGTTTCACTACTATTATCAAAAACACTATATGAAGATATAAATCCTCGGTAGACATCTTGGTTTGCCTACAAGCTAAACCGGAAACCAGCCTCATAAAATTATTCTTAGTGTGCGTGTAATTTCTCCTCTAATTCCTCTAATATGTATGCGTGAAAACACGTCAATTTTTCTCGTTGAATACGTCCACATTACAAATACAACATTGTAAACAAATGGGGTTTGGAGGGTGATACGTACGAAGGATTTATATCTTCATATAGAGTGTTTTTGACTATTATAACCAGCAAGCTGTCTAGACGTTTTTTTTTTCACTCTGCAATAAAGGAATAGGGGCGACTTTCCATTACGACAGCACGAATTTCGGTCTGATTTTTTTTTTTACAGTTAAGTAGGGGTCTCAATAGAACATGTTTTAAATATTAAGGCGAGGAAACACCTTTAAGTCATAGAAAAAAATATTTTCTTTTTCGGACTTAACCCTACTTTTTTTTATATTTCATTTTTTGAGCCTAAAACAAGTTTTTTTGAATTGATAGCACGGTGTACTAAAAGATAGGTATGTAAGGGGGGCATGCTGCCCCCCTGCAACCCCCCTGCTTGGGATCACTATAGGATTTGGGGTAGGTGCGAGTTTGGGTATATGCAAAGTACTTTTTGCATTTGAGCACTAAAATCAAAGAAATTCCCAACAAAAAAAAGCAAGTATGGCAACACTGAACAAAAAACAGGGAAGAAATGTCAAAATCAACCATTTTTGCGTGTTTTGTATGTAAAAAAGTGAACTTTAAAAATTAATTTAAAATAGAAATAAATGTTTCCTCGCTCTAAAATTGCTGTAGTTATTATTTATTTGCACATATCTATCAAATAAAAAAAAACGGGAGTCGAAATTCGTGCTGTCGTAAAGGAAAGTTGAGCCACGACTTTTAATATTAAATTCTTTTCTGATAATTTTAAGGCAATATACCTTTACTACTGCTGCAGACTTTATTTTTAATTTTAATAAATGCATAATTTAGTATAAATTGTATATCTTTTGCATAATTATAGTATACATATATTATGGGAAACTGATAACAATAACAAAAAATATTTCTCGTTTAATTTACACTTCCTTGCTCAACAGTGTTATATTTAAAAACTTCAATTGTAAATTTATATTTTCTGGAGGTTCATCAACGTGGATCCAAGCTCTGTTGATTATATGAAACGGGTAGTTTAATTTAATTGTTCCGTTAAGCAGTTTGTATTAATTTTTTAGGATAAGGATTTTCTGAAAAAATGTTGATTGAAGAAAAGACGACACGATTTATGTATTGATTGATGAAATGTTGAGAGTAGTAAGTAGATTTTTTTATAATATTAAAATGTTGATTGATGACCAATAAATTCTCCATATCCAAAACTAATATGAATCTTAAGTTGCTTATTTATAAATTGCAGCATGAAATGGATTTCATATTTAATTTTAATGTATTTTTATTCGTAAAATTTCTATTCGCAACAAAGAAGCCATTCAATAAATTTCATTTATGATCAGTTGTATTCCGTGAGAGACTGTTACCATGAAGATAGGATGTACAATATATTTTCTATACTATTTACAAGCGCGATGAAAGAACAAATTCAAAAACTAATTAAAAATCAAATTTATTTAATGAATAATTAAGAAAAAACATTCTTGATTTTTTTTGGTTGATTATATCATAGTTTTTATTTGGATTTTACTATTTTTTTTTTATACATTTTCTTGTTCATTTTCTCTTTTAAATTGGTATCGATTTTTCTTTTGTTTGCTAAATATTTCCCTTTTAACTCAATTTTCAATATAAATTTAAGTTTATTTGTTTTTTCTTTTTTGTTTAAAATGTTATTATATTTTTTAGTACAAAAAAATCTGTAAATATATTATATATTTATTTTGTTCTCATTTTTTTTTTAATTAATGTTTTATTTTTGTTCGACTATTATAACTGATCGAATCTGTTATGTCTCGAGTGTTGTCACCAATTTCTTTTTTTTAAATGTTCTTATTTTTGTTTTGTAAATATATACATTTTAATTTGTGATATTTTGAATACGATTTATGATGATAATAATCAAATTCTTCCCTTTACTAATATTTCTTCCTGGGTATTTATGATGTTTATTTGTTTGTAATATATATGTATGGTAAAACATGTATATATATATAACATATTTATAATTTTGCTTCATTTAGCTTTTCTTTTGAGAAATATAGTATTTTTATATACATAATGTATTGTATAAATATTTCCGTGTTTTGGTATTTGGTAAATTTAGTATGTTAAGTATAACACATGAAAACTGCGAAAAGCACTGCTTCTTTTAATTTAAGTCATAGCATAGCTTGGAATTAGTCAATGGAAACAAAGAAAGTCATGTAATATTTTATTAAATGTATTTCGAGCTAATTTCTTCTTTAAAGTACGTACTTTTGTATTTGATAGACAAACTAGAAAAGAAAGGTTTTTAAAGGCAACAACATTACCTATTATATTTCAAAGTTGTAAAATCTTTAAAATCATATCCATTTATAAATAGATTTTAATTCAAGATTATGAAACTATCCATTTAACATTAATAAACAATGGCCCATTCTAAAATAATCGGAACTTAACATGTCAGTAACGGTAGGACTAACAAATATATATGCTTCTGGGAAGAAAAATCTAAACAGTCAACCTAATTGTTGGGTAAAATAAGACGGGAGTAAAATTCATTCTGATGTTGAAATTTCAACATTGATTTTTAAAAACTATGAATCGAATAGAGAAAATATGAGTCTCATTTTCCAAATTTTTGAGTGATATATTTGCTTTATTGCAAAACCAATATAGCTTATAAACTTGTAAATGACACGGAATGTTCATGCTAGTTTGACCACGGGAATAATCAAATTCCTCAAATCGTTGGTAATATTTTTTCTTGGAATCCCACGTCACCTAATTTTTTTAAACTATGAAAAAGTATACTGCCAAAGAGTCTTCTTACTCTAAATACATTAAATTTATAGTCGTCTTACAAAATAAAATATAAATTGACAATCATTTATAGAATAAAAAGCCGACACCAATTGCTAAACGTAACGCAACTATTTCTTTATGTTAGTTATTTTTTTTTTATTTTGGTAGAAAACCAAATAATAGTTATTAAGAGTATTGTAAAGATAAACTAAGTATTGAAGCTTTTAGCAAGGCAAATTGTAAAAAAAACGGCTTTAGCGCAACATAACAATCTTGCAAATATTTAAAAGATACAAATTTTATAACTATCTACATTTCGATGTTTTAATTGGTTCACAATATCAGTTAGTAAGTATGTACATACTATTTGAATTTGGCAGTTATGGTCAATGCATCAAAAGATAAATTGGATTTGAACAGAATCAAGAACCGTGAACTTGCATCCAATTCTACGTACAACTGTCGCCTGCGAAACGAAAATAGAAAAAAAAAAATCGGAATATGTATTTAGTTTTATAGTGAAGTGTATTCAGAAACTAGCAAACAAACACATTTTGTTTCTGTAATGTTTACAAGAAATGAAGAGCATAGAAAATATATTATAATAATATTTGTTTGATTGTTACAAAAAACAGCTATAACACTTTCAGAAGAGTTCTTGTTAAAGACATACTGTCAACGATATCCGTTAAATAACATTAATTTTTATAATCTTGCATTGCCACAATACTTAACCTTTTTCTACTTTTTTTTTGTATCACCAAGTCCACAAAAAAATTAAAAAAAAAATAATATACGATTTTCTACTTGGTATACCCTAAAATGATATAAATGATATTTAGAGAGAATTATCAAAACACATTTTTTAATATAAAGCTCTACAATTAGTGTTACAAAAATTTGCGGAAAACAAGAAAAAAAGATAAACAGAACTATATAAATGAATGAAACATTTTAAAGGTAGTATTTTGTAGAGAATTAAGTTTGCTACAAAAGTACCCTACTCATGTAGAAAAAAAAACAAGCTATCGAGTATTCGGTAGTATCTATGTACATATATTAGTATCGCTAAGATATCCGGATTAGTTAATCTCTTTGTTTTTTTTTTACAAAAAATGATGGAAGAGTTGGGTTGGCTACTCCGAGTATTTCTGTTTGTGATTTCTTAAAGTATTTTTTTTACTACACAAATCATTGATTTTCGGCTTCTTCAATTTAGTGCGATTTTTTTCCTAGCTATCCTACTATGTATTGAAAGAATCATTCAAATCGGTTGAGAACATTTTGAGTTTATAGAATAGATTAAAAAAGTTCCCAATGACTACAAAACCAAACTTTTTTAGAATAAAATATTTTTCCTCAAGTGAGTATTATCTATTATTACTATCAAAATAGCATTGTCACATTTCAGACTCAAATCTACTGCTGACCAGTGTAATTGAATATTTAAACTAAATAAAACTGTTAATACAAAAAGAAATGCTTTACAAATAAAGCTATGGTGCTCTATAATAAAATTTACTTATGATCAACTAGTATAATGCAATCCTAGCGACCCTATCAATCTTCCCAAGGAAGACCCTTTAGGGCAAAGCGAATGAAATTATGTTGAATTGAGTCAATACGTTTTCTATAAATTTCGTAATAAGGAGTCCATACTTGCGATGCATATTCGAGATGAGGACGAACATGGCAATTGTACAAAGAAAGAGTAACATAGGGATCATTGAACTCCTTTGCCCAGCGTTTTATAAAACCAAGCATGGAACTTGCCATATTGACAATAAAATTAATGTGATGTGTAAACTCTAAGTTGGAACAGAAATAAACACCTAAATCTTTAAATGTGGAGACGCAACAGAGTTTTTGCTGTGATATACAATAATCAAATACACTAACGATTCGTTTTTTAGTAAAAGTTATAGTCTGGCATTTTAAAGGGTTGAGGGCAAGGCTATTTTTCCCACACCAAAATGTGAACTCATCAATGTAGGCTTGTACAATATTTTGCCATTCTTCTTTTAACGCCCGTTTAATTTCACCTTTATTGCAAATCGCACGCATTTTTACGCGTTTGTCCAATCATTTCCACAAATGTTTGATTAAATTTACATGGGTCCGGAGAATTGGGTGGTTTCGAAATCTTGTGTGCAATGTTATGCTTACCATACACTTACATTGCCAACCGTATTTTCGAGTTGTACCGGGATTTGAATGATCGCGAAAAATTAAGCTTTTTTACACTATTTTATCACTTAAATTTCTTTTAAAATTGTCTGTCAATAAGAACAAACTCATTTTCACCTGTAGCAGTCATGTAGCTCTTGTAGATGCTGAATTAGACGGTCATTAAACATTGAATCAACCTTCATCGGAAAAGTCTACGTTATTCCAAAACTCTTTAACCAGCCTTTGTATTTGATCATGTATTTTTTGGTTCACTTTACAGGCTATCGTCCTGTAACTCGATTCTACATAAATACTGAATTTACATAGTAGTTGCATCATGTTCTTGCGACAAGTACTTTTCATCACGATTTTAAATGTTTGTTCATTTTATTCTTGTAAAAGATCCAAAATGTAAATTTCTCTTGTTTTTTTTCTTTTTTGTTTTTTGTTTAATTACAAAATTCTGAATTAGAAGTTTTAATTTTCATTTAAATTACTTTAAATTTATTGTTATAATACATACATACAAAATGTTTAACGAATCAATCGCGCAGACGGCAATGCCACACCCATAACTTTTTATTTACTAAAATTTGAATTGTAAATTTTGTAAACTTTATTATTGAAAAAATAAAAATCTAATCTAATCTAATCGTCCTGTAACTCGATTGTTACATGACATGAACTTTTTTCCCAAGCAGCAGAGTAATTCATGGATTCGTATTGACTTTTCCGACAGTCGTATTGCATTCAATAGCGTGGAACTTGAAACATCTGAAATGTTCAGTTTTTTGTAATACTTCGGATCTGTGTTTAATAATTTAGTTGCCTTTTAAATTTTTGACTATGAATTTAAAAAAAGTAATTGTTAAGTGCATTGTTTCAATGAAAACAACTAATAGTATTAATTGGCTGCCGACACATTTTCAAAATAAAGAGTATGTTATTATCTTCAAGCGGAATTTTCATTTATCTGCTTTTCATGTCTTGGTATTAAACCTCATTTTCAACGGCTAGAACGATTTGCTTGGTATTCCTCTACCACAGGAGCTCTCAATCAATAATGTATGTATATTATCTTAAGAGGAGATAATTTGCTAAGCAATGAGGACTTAACAAATCAATAGTAACTTAAGGCTGAGATTTAAGGAAACGATTGAGCGCAAAATAATTCCCGAGTTTAAAAAGTTATGTATCTGTATAAGAAATGAAACATCTATTGACTGAATATCTTTAGCTTATACTTTATAATAAAGATTTCCGATGTATTCACTGTAATGCAAAGGGTATTACTTATTTCCCATCCCAAAAAAAAAAAAAATCCTGTTGATATCCCTTCTTTCGTGCACGAGTAATTTGTTAGATTTATAGAAAAAAATAATTTCATTGCTCTCAATCAAGTCGCGTTAAAAAACCGGCCATAGTACAATTGACTCATTACTTCATATCATTCAAAATCAATCTTATCCATTGATTTTGAAAAAGCCTCCGACCGTATAGGCATCCATGTTGTATTGAACAAACTAACTAAATGGAAAATTGGGCCAAAGATATTCAACTTTGTAAAATCCTTCTTAACGAATCGTAAGTTAAGAGTTAAAGTAAATAACACCTTTTCAGACATCTACAACTTGAATAACGGCGCTCTAATTTCTTTGAAAAAAAGCAAACACTTACACATTTGTAGAAAATATACATGTTTTTGTCCTGTTATTAAAAAAAATAATATCCTTATTCCTTCAGTTAATAAATTAAGTATACTAGTATATTTAGCTTTAAGGAACATTGTTTAGCATTAAGAACGAACTTGGTCACCAGGCTTAACATCAAAAAAAAGTGTACGAACTCATTGATCAACGTAACAAAAGCAATAATATTATCAAAAATTGATTATGGCCTTGTTATATATGGCAAATTTGCCATGTGTAAAAAATATCTTAGCTGAGGGAGGTTTTTCGTCGATCGTAGAAAGAAAAGAAGTCCTTACATCAAGACTTGTAGGCAAAATACTGCGATCCTTTGGCTCTCCAATTCTTTTGGACTCTACGAAAATCTTAAAACGCTAAAGACGCAAAAGAAACCATCAGCCCTCTACATAACTTTAATGTTTGCGAGAAAAATCGGCATTGAACCAAAAATTAAAAAAAAAAGATGTCGAGTGTAACCCTCTTTGGCAATTCCCGAATGAATCCATCACTCCATCATGCACTCGTTCGATTTAAAAAAAAAATTAACTCCGAATGAAATATCTCTTCAGCATTTTCACGAATTAATGAATCCTTTCATCAGTTACAATTGGAATATCCTCTTTACCTATGGTTCTAAGTGTGAGGAAGGTACCTCTTTCGCAATCGTTGACTCAAACAACAATCTCCTTTCTTCAGGAAAGCTACCGCCATTTTTCTATATATTCTCAGCCGAAGCCTTAGCGGTTTTAAAAGCCACGCAATTCGCCTACGAATACAAGAAAAAAACAGTGATATGCACGGATATTCTTTCAACTTTAGCCGCCATCGAAAATGCAACAATCGATCATCCTACATTGGCAAAATCAGAGATAGCGCCATCAAACCTAGAAAAGCAATACAATTTTTTGGGTGCCAGGTCACATCGGAGTAAAAGGCAATGAACACGCAGACCATGAAGCCAAAATAACCGCTAGCAACAGCAACTTATCAATATCAAAACACCAACCTACCAAAAACGATATTTTAAAATTGACTTGCTCTTATTTGCATAATCAAAAAATAATACATTGGTCACCTTATCATCACCATTATTATTGCATTAACCAAAATCGCAGCTCAGTTATCTACCCCACCTCTACCCCTGCAATCATGAACAAATGCTTCACCGGCTTGAGGATTGGACACACCCAGCTCACCCACAGTGACCTACTTAATAAATACCCCCACCCATTTGCCACCTCTGCCAACTCAATATCCAGCTTACCATTAACCATTTAACTACAGACTGTCCGAAAATCAATGAAATTTATAATAAACTTTTTAACAATAATCTAAAAAATCTCTTTTTGGTTCCTTCCGAACAAAATATACAAAATATTTTAAAAATTTAAAAACTATTAAATATATATCAGACCCATATTTATTTAAAACCTCTGCAGGGGCGGTCGGATTAAGTCAGACCTATTACTCTTACTTACTCCGACCGCCACTTTGCAGCTGGAAATCTAAAACATCATAGCATTCAAAATACTACTTTTATCATATAAGCTAAAAAGCCCTGGTAGCTATTAGCTTTTAAGTGTTGTTTTGTACATTTATGTACAGTTCAATAAATAATAATAATAATTTTTGACAAAGGTGTACACAAACAAATTTTTCAAAATCTGTCATGGAAAAGTTGAGACGTCTAAAATTGACGATAGAAATAGTAAAAACAGCACATATGTTTTTCACCGAAAAAAAAAACTGTTTATATCTAGCAAGATACAAAAGGTAAGAAAATAATATAATAATAAAAAAATAATTATTCTTCTTAAGTGCACGGATTTTGAGATGTTTAGATTTTAGTTCTTTAATAACGCATGTTTTTGCGGCAATTATGCTTAAAAAACCAATAATTATATATCCTTTTTTTGGTAGGATTGCTCTTTTTACTACTTTTAACTTCAAGTTCGAATATCTCAGCTTTCCCATGAACGAGTTTGAAAATTTTGTCACTTATATTATAAGCTTAACGTAACCTTCATTTAATACCAAACACAAGGCATAAAAAAAATGTATTAAAATTTGGAAATTTCTGTTTTTTTGCAAAACATCTTTCCTAAAATTTCAAAGTTTGTTAAAGCTTCTCAATTCGTTTATGAATATTGGGGTTTATTTCACTTTCTAAAGGTATAACTAACGAAAGATAGGGCAACAAACTTGTATATTTACTTTAAGCATTTAACAGAAACACACATCTGCACGAAGTTCACAAGTTGCAAATCGACTTCAAAATTAGTCATCTTCTTGTGAACGACTTGAGTATTTGCAATGTAACCTATTGCGGATTCCAAACTATGGGCCCCTTTAATTAGCTGATTTGAAGTTAAGAGAATCCAATCTTCCTCTAATAAATTGAAGCATTGATTTTCGCTTATTTCTGATTATATGCATTGCCAAAAGTATAATTAGTTTAAATGATGTATATTTTTTTCAATTTGTATTTATAATTTTTCGTTTCTTAACACTCCTTAATACTTCTTTTATTTTGTTGCTTGAATTTTCTTATTATTAATTATTATAGAATTAATTAAAATTATGCATCTTTATATTTATTGAATTTATGCCAAAAAATGTTTTTATTTCGATTCGACCATGACAAAGAAGTCGCATGTACAGTACAAGTATTATTTTTCAGTAAATAATTCTGTTTTCAGTATTTTTGTTTTGTTTTATTATTTTTCTTTAATTTTTATTACTTGCCATTTATCTGTCACAATTTCTTGTTTAAGACTAAATTACAATTACAATTTTAAACACTTAATTCTAAATCTATGTTTAAAATATGAATCTTTGCTTGGAAACTTATTACTTTATTCTTCTTTTTGCATTTATTATTTTTATTTATGACGCGTTATAAATAAATTTATTACTCATTCATATTTAGTATTTTTGTTTTGTTATTTTTATTGTTATTCTTTATAAATTTATAAATAATTTTTACAAAGTTAAAATTAAATTAATTAGGTAGTTTTTTTTTAAATATATGCACGTTAAAAAATCATATTAAATAATATATTTAATAGCTCAACATATATGTATGTATTTGCTTTTTTGTTTTGTATAACTCACTTATTGGAGCCATTTGTGTATTACGAGTATCTTCAATCCTATTATCGATAATGATGAACGATGTTATTAAGGCGATGAAATCATCGTCTTTAAATGCATGATTTGTTTAATTTATGAGTTTATTATTAATATTTAGTGTGACTTTATGCCACGTTATTACTTTGAATAAAATAAGCCGATTCGTGTATTTGTATTGTTATGTAAAAGAATATTATATTTACTGTATATACCTATGTGTATAAACATTCACAAATAAATTATATAATTAAATAAGAAACATACAGAAATATTATTTAATTTTGCCTGATATTTGATTAGTTTTAACATAATATTTGTTTTGTTTGTGGCTTTGAATAGATTCATAAAAAAATACTCTAATTTTTGTTTTTGCTGTTATGTGTTTAAATGTATAAGACAAATGTTTTGACAAATTTTTTTTTTAAAGTAAATTATATAAATATATTATGTATGTATAAGTTGTGTATTTATATAAATCTATTTACTTAAAGAAATTAGACCAAATGATGGGATTTTGAATCTGGTCCTGTTCCTGATGTTGCTGAAGTTGATGATGAACCTGAGGAAGCTGTTGATGATGATAACGATGATGTTATGCTACTATGTTCCCGAGGCACTACCGGTCATCGACGATCGTCTTAGGATTTCACAACGAATATTAATATTTTTTATATGAAATAGGATAATTTTATTTTATATTTTTAATTAAAAACGTAGAATCAGAAAAAAATAGTTAATGTTTGAATTCATTTTTAAATTAACGAAAAACAAGAACACAACTTCACTACGAAAATATTGCTTAAAATAAAACAAATAATTTTCTACAATAAAATACAATACAAATTGAAAAAAAAAATCAATAAAAGAGTAAAATAATTGCTAATTGATAATTGTTAATTGATAATTGATTAAGGAACTTTTTTCTTTGTTAAAAAGTTAATCTTTTTTTAAATTGGACAAGATATTCATTTTTCTTTTTACATACATATGTATATATTTAAATTATTTTATCTCGATACTCGTGGCGAATGCTGATCAGAAAAACACATGTTGCGAAGAAAAACATTGGGTTGTTATTCTCGGAGAAAGTGTTGAAATTAAAAAAAAGGACATGCTTTTTATAACGGGTTATTCATTTTGCGGTTTCAAAAGTATAGGGCTGGAATTCGACATCTGTCAAACTAAGTTGTTAAACCATTTTTTTTTTTCAGTTGAAAGTCTGACATTTACGAAAATGGATCGCTTAACTGTCGCATAACACATAAAAATTGTTAAAACCTATTACAAAAATAGTAATTCTGCCACAGCCACATATCGCGCCTTAAGAGGAGATTATGGTTTACATAATCGTCCAACTACGCAAGCAATTGGCAAAAATTTGAAGAAATTAGAAGAGACTAAATTGGTAACAGATTTTGTAAGGCCTGTGCATCATCGTTTCGCTCGTACCACTGAAAATATCTCTCCTGTAAGTGAAAGTGTTGCCGAAAACCCGAATATGTCGATTCCTCGTCGGTCTCAGGAATTTGGACTTTCTTACGGCACATTATGGCGTATTTTGCATTTGGATCTACACCTACATCCATATAAAGTCCAACTCACACAACAACTGAAGCCAGCTGACCATTCACAACGTCGTAGATACGTGGAATTTGGTGGACGGAGATTTTTCGAACAAAATTTAGCGTTATATAGGATAACCGACTTTTTTGCCTGCTATTAAAGAATACGACTTGTGGTTTCAATAAGACGGTGCCACATGCCACACAACTCGAGCGAATTAGGCTTTATTGCAAGAGGCATTTCCTGGCCGCGCAATTTCTCTTGTGGCAATATCAATTGGCCACCAAGATCATGCGATTTGACACCGCTGAACTTTTAAATAAACCTTTAACTTTTGAACACTTAAAAACCAACATTCGTCAAGTTATGGCTGCGATACCGTCCAAATGTGTCAAAAAGTAGTCGAAAATTACCTCAAAAGAATCGCTGCTTGCAACGCAAATTCACGTGGTGGTCATTTATAAAGGGTTTTTCAAATAGCGCGGGTAGATTTTGGCGCCCCTGGAGGTCATTTTGTTTTGGTGACATCTGTCAATCTTTTGTTTATCATTCAGTTGTTTATGCCAAATCATGGCAGGTTACACGATTGAACAGCACGTTCAAATGATAAAACTTTGTTATCAAAATTAGTGTTCGTTAACGCAAACGTTGCGCGCATTGCGCCCATTTTACGGTAGACGTGGTGGCCCTTCACAGTCGACTCTTCAACGTTTGGTGGCCAAATTTGAGACGATCGATTCAGTAAACCCCAAATTTGGGTGAAAAATCATCTTTAGTGACGAGGCGCACTTTTGGATGAATGGCTATGTTAACAAGCAAAATTGCCGTATATGGGACGACACCAACCCACGCGAGGTTCACCAGGTGATAATGCATCCTCAAAAAGTTACCGTTTGGTGTGGATTTTGGGCCGGCGGCGGCCTAATTGGTCCGTAGTCACCGTCAATAGCGAGCGCTACATAAGGATGATAACTAATTTCTTATGGCCCAAATTGAACCAAATTGACATGTGGTTCCAGCAGGGCGGCGCTACGTGCCACAAAGCAAACATCACGATTGATATTTTGCATGAACGATTTAAGGGTAAGGTTATCTCTCGCAGGGGTGATGTGAATTGGCCACCAAGGTAATGAGATTTGACCCCGCTAGACTTTTTCCTATGGGGTTTCTTGAAGTCGCAGGTCTATGCAAATAAACCACAATCGACCGATGTCCTAAAGGTGAACATAACACAGGCCGGCCATCGCTCAAATACAGCCGGATCTATGCTGAAGGGTCATTGAAAATTGGACCACTCGGATCCATGCCACCGTAAGAAGCCGGTGCGGGCATTTGGATGTCATATTCCACACTTAAGGGCATACATGCGCCTTTCAAATAAAAAACTAATTTTGTTAATACCTCACACACAGCTTGTTTTATTTCATTTCAACATCTACTCGCCTTATTGAAAAACCCTTTATTATGAAATGTTTCACACATAATGTCAACGTTCAAACTTTTTAATACAAAAGAAATATCATGAAAAAAAAAATATTTTAGATATGTTTTATTTACGCTTACTTTTGAAACCGCAAATTAGATAACCCTGTATAATACTTCAAATATTTAAGAAAGGTTAACAGTTTAAATTGAAGTTTTGCAGAAAGTTTAAAAACGTACGTATCAACTTTATTAGGAAATACGAAAATCTTTCGAAATATATACATATATACATAAATGTTTTCATAAGACAAATAACTAATCGTTAAAACCAATTTATTTTTTTTGATGCGATATTTATTTGATGATCCTTTATCGTCTTTACATTTCATATTACTATTGCTCGAAGAATGTGCCAGACACTAACAAAAATGTAAGCCATAAAGACCATCCCATTTTTCACTAATAACTTAGCTAACTGATTTATGTTTTACAGTATGCTAATCGCAGATCGGAATTACTAGTTGTAGCAGATTATTTTAGGAAAACATGATATATACATACGTCTGATAATTCCTTGTCACTTAAATACAATTCTTTAACAGAAAAATTGGTAAAGAAATCATCAGCCGTAAATTTCCTGGTTAAAAATTCAACAACGCGATAAAATGAATCAGAGAGTAAGAAGACATTTCTAATTGGAGTCGTATTTTATGACCATGAGCGATAGTAATATCATGATATAGAAGTTCATTGAGTATGCATTGTATTTTTTTTTTGTGATTTATGGTGTTTTTTTTTTTTCAAAGATTTCCAAATAATGTTGAAGGCGAACTAAATTTTTCGTTTCGCACAATTGTGGAATGCGAGGAACTAATGAACAAATTAACAGGACCATGGGCAAATTTGTATAGGAGTTGGGCGTAAAAACCCACAAATATGAAATAGGTATACTCGTACAATGAAAGCTTATACCTTTGATTTTAACTTCGTAGTTTTTAAATTAAACATTGTAATTGGTACACATTGGAATAAATGAGAGTTCAAATTGTCACATGAAAAGGATACATTTTATTAAAGCACCTCTTCTTCTTGAACGTCGAACCTGTCGAGTTGTAGAAGCTGAGTAAGGTCGATGATTCTCGAGAACTCTCTCCAGATGAGTCCTGAAATTAAAGGACGTTCATATCCCTCTAGCTTTCCAAAATCATCACCTCTTTCCACATAAATAAGGCATACAAGCCAACGCTTATGTCACCAACTCCCATCCCACCTCCCACGATGTAATGGCGAAAAAGCTAGACAGCGCTCCTCTCTCCGATGCTCCCTCCCACCCTAGGTAACTTAGCTCAACTGCTGTTTACCGATCCTAATCATTTCCTTACATATCAGCATGATGTTCTTAACATCAACTGACTCCTTACCCTATCTCTTCCTTCCAACCACCTTTTATTTTTATTGGGCTGGATCTAAGGTGTTAAACGACCCGTGCCGATGATCAGCCTGGCTGGGGACCCAATTCAAATAGCTCAGTCTCTAACGGAGTATCGGGATACCTGGCGACCTCCTGATTAACTAGCATTATCTGTATAATGCGACTCTCTATACAGACGGACCTCTCTTTCTTCGCAACTCGTGGGACCAAGTTATGAATTTAAACAAAAAAGAAAAAAATGATAAGACCGGGCGGCAGTTTGTCGCTAACACAGAGAAGGGAGCGGTATGTTGCAATAATTCTGAAGGCCTCTGGTGAATCATTGGAGGCTGGAAGGACACCGCAGCAAAGCGCTCGCGTTGAATGGACAGAGTGTTCTTGCTGCAGCAAGGACCGGTAGACTCCACGTCTAAACGCGAAAGGTCTCTTGAGGGGGCCATACCGACACCAAAACGACCTCGTGTGCACAACACCAGCACTCCCCTCAATCCCTTAAAAAAAAAACAGTTTCAGTGACGTCACAAAGGGCAAAGTCGTGGTTGCGGTCATTGACAGGAGCGATGATGATGGCACAATTTCGGCTGATCGTTGGCAGCTGGTCAAGGTAAAGCTCTCGGGTGGCTTTCTAAGCATTTTGAGAAAGCTTCCAGGACCACTTCCTTCCATAAGTGATGGGGGTCGGCATCAAGGTCGTGTCAAACTCATGGTTTGTGGCGATCAGAGGTCTTGTGACATGTACAAGCTTGCTGTCAGCCGGTTAGGTGAAGTTTGTCCAGGTGCGCAACTCGAGGTTGTTGCAAATGAAGACATTCCCAGCAGACGTAGAGCCCGCATTTGGATTCCAATCGAACCACCTGGTATCGAGGACATTCTCGAAATGATCAAGGTGTGCAATCAATCCCTGTCGACTTATAATTGGAAGATCGCCAAGCTCGAGGAGGTGAGGAGGGTAGTCTTTATAGGAGTGCCATTGTGGTACTCAAGAAAAAATCCCTTGCTCCTCTAGCCCTGACCAATGGCTCGATTAATAATGGATTCGAAACAATCAAAATTTCGAATGTAAAAAAAGATGAGGCTATCGCAGATAGCGGGCCTCCAGCAACACTCGAAGAGAACTCGCGGTTGGTAAGCCTGGGACGTCGTCTTCCCTCCCACCAGAGGTTGATGATGCACCCATGCGCTCTCCCATCACGACTCGACCTTCTAAAAAAGTCGACAACAGTCATACCTTAATGGAGACTGAGGACTACTTAAACATTGTTTCTCTGAGCGAGGACGAACTCTTGCGTTCATCCTCAGACTCAGAAGATCAAAACAAGACCGTCGTGGAGGTTGATCTGCCTAATTGTAGCCAAAATGCTGCAGTTAGTACAGATTAATCTCCAACACTCCATAAAGGCCACTTCTTCTTCGTCTGACAAGAAACGGGGATGACATTGTCCTGATCCAAGAGCCATGGATTGTGAGATCCTTTGTTCGAGGACTCAAGAATCCTGGGTACCACACACTGTATGAGACAGATAAAGGTGCACCTAGATCTTGCATATTATTTAAAAGTAGCATTAATGTATTTTTACTCCATAATTTCAGTGTTAGAGATACCACCTTAGCTAGGCTTGAAACAACCAAAGGAATATTCTGGCTAGTGTCGGCGTATCGTGGCCATGACCACATTGGACCTCTCTCTGGTAAAACCCTTGAGACAATCATCACTAAAGCGGGACGGCAGAAGATCCGCCTAATTATTGGGAGCGATGTTAACGCTCATCACACGGTATGGGGGAGTACGAATATCAACGACAGAGGCGAGTCTCTTTTTGATTATATTCTTAGTACTAACCTCTTAGTAAGTAATGTTGGAAATGAACCAACCTTTATTACTAAAACTCGATAAGAAATCCTAGACATAACTCTTGTCTCCGATACTATTCACTATATGCTCTTGGACTGGAAAGTATCCAAAGAACACTCGTTCTCCGATCATAGCAATATCCAATTCAATATCAATGTGGATGAAAACCCTAGTCATTGACTTTTCAAAAATATCGGAAAAGTGACTGGGCTACTACTTATTACAAAGTTTACTAAAACCTGGACTATTTAGTCTTTCTAGAAATTGTTTGTCCACTTTTACTCATAAGAGGAATGAGGAAACCACAATGGTGGGCCTCAGAGCTTGACTCGCTCAGAAGAGAATGTAGGAAACTCTTTAACCGAGCCAAAGCCACAAGACTAGCCTATCACTGGGATTCTTACAAAGAATCCCTAAGAATTTACAAGAAGGCACTAAGGAAATCCTACGATCTTCCGCACTACAAAAAACATCAGACATTATTGCACCACTCATTGAGGCAATTTTTACCAGCTGTCTTTACCTGGTCCATATTCCCTCGGCATAGAGAGAAGTTAAAGTTGTTTTCATACCCAAAGCAGGTAAATGCTCGCAAGTCAATTCTAAAGATCTACGACCTGTAAGTCTATCATCATTCCTCCTTGGACAAATTGATTGATATCCATTCAAGGGCAAGTATTCATACAAGACTTCTGTCTTCGTCTCAACATGCCTATCGTAAAGGTAAATCGATGGAAACGGCGTTACACACCTTAGTACGCACCATCGAATATTCCCTCCATCATAGAGAGTTCACTATGGTTGCTTTCCTTGACATCGAAGGTGCTTTTAACAACGTGGACACATCTGCAATCACATCGGCACTAACATCTCTAAACGTAGCGAGTTCGCTTGGGGAGTTAATTCATTTCATGCTGACTAGTAGAATAATTAACTCAATACTGGGCAACTCTTCTGCCAGAAGATTCGTTAGTAGAGGGACACCGCAAGTTGGTGTTCTATCCGCTCTCTTCTGGAACCTAGTGGTGAATGAAATCCCAACTAGTCTGGATGCGGAGGGTTTCAGAGTGATTGCATTTGCGGATGACGTTGCTATAGCGGTTTCAGGTAATCATCTTAACACCTTAAAAGAACTCTTACAAAATGCCTTAGACAGGCTAATACTTTGGGCTGATCGGTGTGGATTGGGTGTTCACCCACACAAAACCGATTTAGTCCTATTTTCGAGGAAATACAAAAATCCATTTGTTAACCCTCCCTATATTAAAGAAATCCAATTAAAATTCTCAGACGAGGCTAAGTACCTGGGTCTTATTTTAGACAAAAAACTAAATTGGAAACGCAATGTACAAGAAAGAGTCAAAAAAGCTACTGTAGCTCTCTTTTCTTGAAAAAAAGCTATTGGTAATAAATGGGGCTTACAACACAGAATCATCGGTAATTAGATCGATTTTAATGTACAGTGTGGCAGTATGGTGGACTGCTTTAGAGAAAGCTATAAACTGCGACAAATTAAATAAAGTCCAACGTTCAGCTTGCCTATGTATAAGCGGATCGCTTCGCACGACCCCATCTACCGCACTGGACACCTTACTCTAACTAACACCTCTTGATATATTTAGCAAACAAATAGCTGCAAGCTCTGCTATTCGCCTCAACGCCTCGTCGCAGTGGATTAACAACAACATTGGCCACTCCGTAATTCTTAGGTATTTAGAATCAATTCCAAAGCACACGGACTACACCATCCCCCAACTGCAATTCGACAGAAACTTCCAGATTTCTATACCTTCCAGATCTTTCTGGGAGGATAGGGCATTCCTGGAAGACGAGTCAATCCATTTTTATACAGATGGTTCAAAAACAAAAGAAGGGGTTGGTTAGGGTGTGTACTCTGAACGACTGAAATTAAGTCTCTCATTCCGCCTCATCATTGTAGCGTGTTTCAGGCGGAACTTTTGGCTTAAAGAAAACGTGATATCAACATCTGATATCAATATCTTCTCAGATAGTCAGGCCGATATCAAATCTCTGGACTCTCTCTCTACAAACTCTATAACAGTCCATAACTGTCGATCATCTCTAATGGAGATGGCACAACGGCACAACAGTTTATTATTCACCTTTGCTTCTTGCCGGGCCATAGACTTTCCAGGTAACTGTAAGGCAGATGAACTCGCCAGGAACGGTACAGTTCAACCCATTCTACCACGTTTGGCAAATGCTGGCATACCAATCGCTACTTGTAAACTATTGCTAATGCAGGACGCTATGCAGAAGGCAAACACCAGGTGGACCAACATCACTACGTGTCAGGTCACAAAAAACATCTGGCCAACACTAGATTTAAAGCGATCAAGGTGCTTGCTATCTCTAAGCAGATCGCATATAAGCTCGATAATAGGAACTAACGTTCTATAATAATATGGAATTGGAGTAGATTGAAACCTTTGCAGAAATGTCGGAATATTATTACTAATTCAGATAATTCGCCTACAATATATACATATGTTTAGTTTCATAATTATTAATAAGTTTTATTCAATATGAACAACCTCCAGTGTGCACCTGAAAAGTGCTCTCTTTTTTATTCACTTGGAAATGTTAGATTTTGTACCACTCACTAAATAATTAAGCAGCATTATGTTCCGGTCACTAGAAACATTAAAAGATTGTAAGGCTGTTTCAATGTTAATTTGATAAAGTCCAACATTTTCTTTTTCGCAACTATTTTAATTGTTTTTATAACAACAATATAAGTAATATTTAGTTTTAACTTAAAGATAATACACGTTTTGAGATTTATTTAGAACTCTTATTAAAAATAATATTTTTAGGGAATAACAACACATTGGGTAGATATTTCAAAATATAATAACGATTCACAACTGCACAGGACAATAACTTTAAACATACCTAAACTTTATTTTCGGCTTGAATACCAATTTAAACTACTGAAGGAATCTCATATATTGGGGATGGGCAGAAAAAAACCGAAACATCTTCAGATGGCGGACAGTATATGTAAAAGATACCTATAACATATATTTAGTTGTGAAATGAAGACGGTTTAAATTGATTGATATAGTTGTTTTTAAATTGATGTAGATAGAAATAAAGTTAACAACAATTTGCCTTAAACTTTAAATGAAAACGTATTACATGTTGTACATTCTTCTTTATTTATTATTATTAATATTAAAGTTATTATTATTATTATTGTTATTGTAGTTATTATAATTATTATAATTATTATATTTATTGTAATTATTAAAATTATTATAATTATTAAAATTGAAGCGTTGAATGGAAGAAGGGGTTAAGTGACAATTGCAAAGTTTCGAGAAGCTACAAGGCTCCAAAGTTAATCGATGATAACCTTTTTTTGGATAAGAACTAAACCTTTTTGATAATATTAATAAATAAAGCACAAAACAGATTTTGTTAAAATATAATTAATTTAAATAGTTCAGAAGAATTTTTTTTAAATATTCTCCTAAGTGAACTCACCCCTTTTACAAAATAAATTATTTGGTAAGAGAAAGAAAGGGCTTAGTCACATTTTGTATTTCTTTAAGTTTTCTTATTAATATATTCTTTGGGAGGATTTTTAATATTTTCAGTTTTAAGTTGCTTTTTTTCGAGGAAAAAGTTGCTGGGTTTTTTCCGGGAATCGTTTTTGACTTTGTTACTTCTGAAAATGGAGATTCTACATTGAAGCATTCTTTATAAGAATGGAAACCACATTATTTTTTCATTTAAAAGTTTTTAGTTGTGTTCCTGATATTAAGCTTGTCACGAAGATTGGATAGTAATCGAAAATGATTTTCCATGCTTATCATAATAGTATTTTTTTTTGCTGACACTTGTTATTATAAATATATTTTGTTAAGTAGTAAAGATAAATTCATGCTTCCGTAATTCCTTTTTTATACTGCCGAAATCCCGTTCGGATCCGGTAAGTTTTTGTTTCGTCAAAGGCAAGAATCTGTTAATTTTAGTGTCTTTTTGTTTTTATAAATTCACAATACTGAAAAAATGTGAAGACTGCGATTATCACCTCACCTCAGTACTTCTTCTATCTGCTAATGTCTTCGATCCATGTCATTATATAAGAAATTTCTATATCCGAAGACGTGTATTCCCAAATTATAGCCTAATGTAGAATGCTTTTTATGTTGTTAGTTTGGACAAGGGCATAGTTTGCAAATCAAAAGTGATATATACGACGCATGGATCAGATCGAGCCTTTTTGAGGGCAATTTGCTGTCCTTCGAAAGCAGTCTCTTGTAGCTTATTCGATGTTTTGTCGAGTTTTTGCCAGTGTTACACTAATAAAGGTCTAGGTATGTGTACATACATATATAGACAGATAACTCCGAAAAGTCTCTCCAAGGTAGTAAATAAGAATTTCATTTTGTAATTTCTGGTTAAATTAAATTAATTTCATAGTAAAGGCGTGGAAGTTGTTTTTTCTTTGTTTGTTTAAAGTTTGCAAACAAACATAAAAATCCAAAAATGTCACTTAACACCTTGTTCTTCTCAACGCTTTAATTATTATAATATAAATTATATCAAAAAACATTGAAATAGTGTTGTGAGAATGATTGTCAAAACAAAATTAAACCAACGTAAATCAACATTTAAATATATGAACAAATACAACAAAGTAAGATTCTAAAAAAAAAATATTATAATCATCTAGTAAAAAACTCACCATGACTCTGTTGTTCTTGATGCTGCTGTTGCGCCACTGCTAACGCTGTCGCCGCTGTTGTTGCTGCCGGGGATGAAGCTGAAATGCTGCCAGCGGTGTTTGTGCCTTCGTCCGTTGTTCGCTTAAAGAAATTATGTTGCAAGGCATAGTAAGGTGTGACACGTGTTTTTGGATCGAAATCTAACATTCGCAGGATCAAGTCTTTAAATTTTAAATAATCTGCCACAGAATGGCCAGGCTCATCCAATCGTCTGCCACCAGGACCGCCAGTTTCAACGCCAAGAATATCGTGGAGTTTTCTTGAGCCCGGCGGTTTGTACTTACGATGGACGCTTTTTTTCAGCACGTATGAACCATCGGAGTTAGTTCTGTCGAAGAACTTTCGTGTCTTGTGCGCTTGATCAAGCAGATATTTAGGTGGCATACCTAAAACTTCGACTATTTTGTTCATTTGATCGACCTCATTGCAGCCAGAGAATAATGGTTCCCCAGTATGCATTTCAACTAATATACATCCAAGTGACCACATGTCAATGGCTAGATCATATGGTATTCCAAGCAATACTTCGGGTGAACGATAGAAACGTGATTGAATGTACTGGTATATCTTCAAATGAGCAAACGAAAGCTCAAGTTAATACAAAAATAAATAAATCTATACATTTTTATACAAAGCTCACCCGCTGTCCCAATTGACAAGAACTACCGAAGTCCACAATTTTGATTGCTGACCGTTTTGGATTACAGAGCAAAATATTTTCGGGCTTAAGATCACAGTGTATTATATTCAGTCCTGGTGTACTCAAAAAGAGTAGAGCAGTGCATAGCTGTTGAGCGAATTTTCGCGTTAGATTTAATGATACACCACGGAAATTAGTATTCCGTAATAAATCGTATAAATTATAGGATAGAAGTTCAAAAACCAGACATAAGTGATTGCGCCACATAAAATGCCGTTTGAGTTTAACTGAAATGAAAAATAAATTTTAATTAGATACAAGATATGTATATTCTTAGTTTTTAATTTGTTGACATTTAAAAACTTTAGATTTTTATAAATTGTGTTGCATATAAATGAATATTTTCACCTCATTCCATCTATCAATTTTATTTTATAGCTTATAATACAATTAATCGAAATAAAATTTGAAACTTTTTAAAAGACCATTCAAATTTCTTTAAAAAAGGTCTTAATTTTGATTTAAATTAAATACGAAAGGTTGCAAAGAAAACAAAGCAAAAACGTTAAAAGATCTTATAGGATTTGTATGACAAATATTAATCTAAAATGTTGGCAAAATTAATATTCAAAAATGCTAAGAAAAACTAAATTGTATATGTACAGTGGCTCTCACGACTAATCGGACAAAGAGCATGTAAATTTTCGCAATGCAATTTCTCCAAGAAAATGTTTAGAAGTAGTAGAACTTAATTATCAAAGGAGTCATTTTACAGTCCACTACATAATTTCATGATTTAAGAACAAAAATAGGATTTATAACGTGAGCAGAAAAGTAAAAGTATGCTAAAAACTTGACTCTTCAATACCTCGACGCCTTGAGAAAGCGATTAAATCGAAAGGATACGCAACTTAGTACTTAATATTAAGTGTCTAATTATGTGTGAGGTATACAATTTTAGAGTTGTTTGTTTTTAATATTAATTTGGTGTTTAATGGCTTAAATTCTAATTTTGGCTTATCTACACTACTATTATAAAGAGGAAAGATTTGTATTTTTGTATGTAACGAATAAACTCAAAAAGTACTGGACCGATTTTAATAATTCTTTTTTTATCGGAAAGCTACATTATCACTGAGTAATATAGGCTATATTTAGTACTAGATTACTATAGAAATCTTTAGAAATTCCTATTAAAACCAACCGAAGGTGTAAAAAAATTAGCCATAAAATGTCTTTTATCGGACAAAAAAATGTTTTCTAATTTAGTGATTCATGGTCGTTTTAATTAGCATGATTATAACTTAAATATCTGTACCTATTTATGTCTATCCGTGCGAAGCCGGGACGGGCCGCTAGTTTAATATAAAAACGTGATTATGTGTCATATAAATTTTACACCCTTCATAGATTTTCTGGAGAAAATGCATTACGAAAATGTATATTTCTTGTGTCCGATTAGTCGTGGGAGCCACGGTATGTACATAGAAACTTAACAAGCACTTATGTATGTTTGGCAAGTACTGCAGGGAATGCACTCCCGTTTTTTATTTAATTTTATTAGGCAGTGGAATATACATATGTATGTACATATATTAAATAATTAAATACACTTACCTATATAATATTTGTTTTCTGCATCGGCTCGATTCATCATTTCAAGCAATTTAACTTCTATTTGTGCCTGATTTAGGAACGGTTTTTTATTCTTTATAATCTTTATCGCTACATGACACTGCTCTTCGTGGTCATAAGCCTTAACAACTTGTCCAAAACTGCCTTTGCCTAAAAAAAGAAAAAATAATATTACGTACACCATGTATTTACAAAATCAACGTACTCTGTATGAGGCATACAAATTTTTAAATATAATTCAAAAAAATCCAGTTACTTTATTAAATATTGTGTTTTCAAATCAAAACAAGTGGTTCCTTAAAGCGAGTGTATGTCAGGCGCTTCCTGTTTAACTATTTTTATCCTAAATACTCAACATCGTAATCGTTATTAAAATGAAAGACGTTGATGATACGATCGCGAATCAACGGCATATTGCTAATTGATGTGGACAATTATCTGCAAATATTCACGACCATGAACAAAAGTGAAGAAAATGGCACGTACCAGTAACTTCATTTTTAATGCAATCAGCGGAGTTCTATACTTTACAACAGATGGCGATTTTTAACTCCTAGACATTTTTACAAAGTAGGCGGAGATGACACGGTAGAACAATGTTGTTAAAGAAATGACGACAGAAGGCTGGCACTGCAAGGACATGGCACACACAAATTGTTACGATCTCATTACGAGAAAATTATTTTTGTAAATTATTAGAGACACAGAAAAACGTCTAGTGCAATGTTGTGTTTTATTATTTATAATAAATTAAAGAAACAATAAATTAAATTAATTTTGTATTTTCAAAATTATTCAGGAAAGAAAACAACGTTGTTTTTTTTATGAACATACAGAACATTCAATGGTTTTAGTGTCTCTGTTCAGAATATGGTTAAAATTTTTTTTTGTCATATTGAATATGCCTCGTTACTTGTTTTTTTTTATATTTATCGTTGATTTTTTGATATTTATAGCTACTTCATTTTAATAAGCCTTGATGTTGATATTTAATAAACATACCCATCAATAAGTTCTTATTGCAAGAGCAAAGAAATTCTTGCTTTTGTGATTTTGTAAGGAAATTCTTGCTTTTGTGACTGTAATATGAGACTAAGCGTTTTAAAGAAAGTTATAACAAAATAACAAAAGAAATGCAACATAAATTGTAAATGAATGGATTACTTTTACGAAAAATTGAATGTGAAAATATAAACAAAATAAAACAACATTTCAATCGAATTCCAAACATTAAAAACAGGTATTGCATAAATTGCATCCGTTTTAATTATTATAAAAGCCCAAGAATATGAACGCATTATAAAAGAACCTTACCGATTAACGAATCAATTTCATATCGATCTAAGAACTTTTCTCCGTTTTTTATTATGTAATCATGATTATCATCGTCATAGCCGTCATTGTATAGTTTACGTTCTTTCTTATTAGATGAATCATCCTCGCCTTGGGTTTGCTGGGCTCGTCTTTTCTTTTTCGCATAATACACCTTAAATCAAAATAAAATTAAAATTATAAATTAATATACAAATTACAACATTCTTAAAATTATCCCACCATCAACATAAATTCCAAATAATAATTCTCAAATTAAGAAGATAGCCAATACTAAGTATTACTTTACTTCAATTACTTTGAACAATCTCACTTATAGTAATAGTTTTATAAGTAATTGGTTCCTTTTTCGATAGGTAACAAACAATTACAAAATTTGTTGAGTAAAGTTTAAATTCAAAATAACTAATTCATGAAATTTTATTCAAAATCCGGATATTCGTTTTGGCCCGGACGATACTTTGAAGGAAATGATGTGTAATTTGATGAGGTTTGCTTTGGTACAATAAAAGTATATTAGATGTATGATTAATTTTAACATCAAATGTAATCAAAACTAATAATTTGAAGGTTTTTGCGTAGTAAATAAAAAAATTACACCTAACATTGTCAGTTACAGTTATGTTACGCATATTACATACACCAGAACACCAGAAAAAAATGAATTAATTTATAACTAGAGATCAATATTTGTCCATGACCATGACGGAACAAATACACGGAAGTATCATATATCTTAAAGGTAAGGTCCTAAAAATATTTGCATTATTTTAACTTTAAAAATAATTAAAATTCAATACCAAAATTCAGTCAGCGAACAATATTTTACTTTGGTTTTAAGCGTCTTTGACTAAACTAAAAAGCTTTGTCAACAACATAACAAAATTAAGAAAAACAACTTAATTAACAAAAATATTACTGTATGATGTGGTAATACAGATTGTTGATGTTACAATGTTCTTTCTTTTGTTATCTGCATGTCTACATTATAAATTGGAAAGATTTGTATTTTTGTATGTAACGAATAAACTCAAAAAGTACTGGACCGATTTTAATAATTCCTTTTTCATTAGAAAGCTACATTATCACTGAGTAACATAGGCTATATTTAGTACTAGATTACTATAGAAATCTTTAGAAATTCCTATTAAAACCAACCGAAGGTTTAAAAAATTAGCCATAAAATGTCTTTCATCGCATACGCTGCGAAGAGTATTAATGATAGGACAAAAAAATGTTCGACAATATTATAGAATATTGTCACCCAGAAACGACTCAGTAAATGAGATAAACAAAATTATGGCAAGAGTACGATAACTTAGGCGACAAGATATTATAACGGAATTTTTTAGAACAGTTAAAAATAAGCATTTTTTACTATGGGAGGGGGGGGGTCTATCTCTCCCCGTTTAGGCGGGAGGGGCAATTTAAAAAAATTATTACTTAAAATGGAAAAAAATTCTTAAAAAATAACGGTGATACTTACAATTAAGTTGTATACATTTTTTTGAAGCCAACATTCTGTTCTATTAGCCAGTTTTTAAATCAAGTTAAAACTATGCGTAGTTTTTGAAAAATTTAATTTTAAACTCAAAATTTGAGTAAAAAAAGTTAAAAAAAGGCTTTAAGTGTAACTTTTTCAATACTTCAAGATTATCTACCATTGTTTTTATTTCAGAATTTATTGCTCTTATTTGTTTTTGATCAAATACTGAAAACTAGATGATTTTATGTCTTTTAGTTTTTGAGAAAATTGAAAATAAAAATTTAATTTTAAACTCAAAATTTGAGTAAAAAAAGTTAAAAAAAGGTTTAAAGTGTAACTTTTTCAATACTTCAAGATTATCTACCATTGTTTTTATTTCAGAATTTATTGCTCTTATTTGTTTTTGATCAAATACTGAAAACTAGATGATTTTATGTCTTTTAGTTTTTGAGAAAATTGAAAATGAAAATTTAATTTTAAACTCAAAATTTGAGTAAAAAAAGTTAAAAAAAAGGTTTAAAGTGTAACTTTTTCAATACTTCAAGATTATCTACCATTGTTTTTATTTCAGAATTTATTGCTCTTATTTGTTTTTGATCAAAATCTGAAAACTAGATGATTTTATGTCTTTTAGTTTTTGAGAAAATTGAAAATAACCACAACTACTATTTTAATTTAATTCTTTTTTTTTGCTTGAGTGGTCTTATTTTGATAGTAATAATGGTATTTGCGTATGCGTAATGCGTGTTTGGGTGTATGCAACAGTAAGGTGTGCGCGAGTTTGGGTGTGTGCAACAGTGGGATCTGTAAGGGGGGGCATGCTGCCCCCCTGCAAACCCCCTGCTTGGGAACACTATAGGATTTGGGGTGGGTGCAAGTTGGATTGCGTGCAAGGTGGGGAGAGTGCAAGGTTCGGTGGGTGCAAGATGGGGTGCATGCAAAGTTTCTTTTGCATTTAAATAAGCTGGATTTAAGAAAAATTAATTTACCTCTTAATCCATATTCGATTATTACTATCAAAATAAGACTACGTTAATACTTAAGCAAGGAAAAAGTAATTTAATTAAAATATTTTGTTTTGGTAATTTTCAATTTTCTCAAGAACTAGAAGACATCAAGTCATCTAGTTTTCAGTTTTTGATCAAAAACAAATAAGAGCAATGAATTATAAAAAAAAAACAGTAGATAATCTGAAAGTTTTGAAAAATTACACTTTAAACCTTTTTTTTAACTTTTTTTTGCACAAATTTTGACTTTAAAACAATTTTTTTCAAAAACTATGCATAGTTTTGACTTGATTTAAAAACAAGCTAATAGACAAAAGTGTTGGCTTTAAAAAAAGGTATAATACTTAATTATAAGTATTACCGTTATTTTTTAATTATTTTTTTTTTCCATTTAATGTACATATTTTTTTAAACTGCCCCTACCGCCTAAACGGGGGGAGATAGACCCCCCCTCCCATAGTAAAAAATGCTTGTTTTTAACTGTTCCATACAAATCGGTCATTAAACTTTGTCGCCTAAGTTATCGTACTCTCCCCAAAATTATTATTGAAAAAGTACCAGGTGATTTTAAATGTTACAAATCTGTTGACACCGTGTGCAACATCGAAGATACAGTGCACTACCCACAGGAATTTTTAAATTCCCTCAATCCTGTTGGCTTGCCACCTCATGAACTAAAATTAAAAATAGGTACGCCTGTTATGCTTTTAAGAACTTTAAGCCCTCCCAATATGTGTAATGGTACAAGACTATTGATCAAAGAATTAAGAGGTAATGTGATTGTAGCAACTATCATTACGGGTCCCGCGGCCGGTCAGCTCGCACATGTTCCGCGGATCCCGATGATACCAACTGATTTTCCCATATCTTTTAAAAGGTTACAGTTCCCTTTAAAAATATCCTTTACCCTTATTATAAATAAGTCCCAGGATAAACTTTTTCCATAGTTGGTAACGACTAAAGGAAAGAGTGCTTTTCCCACGGGTAATTGTATGTGGCACTTTCTCCAAGTAGGATCTCCTGAAAATCAATACGTTTTGTTGCCACCTACAAATACCACAGCCAACGTAGTGTACAGGGAGGCTTTAAGATAAGCATACACTTTTTTTCTAATTTAGTGATTCATGGTCGTTTTAATTAGCATGCTTATAACTTAAATATTTGTACCTATTTATGTCTACCCGTGCGAAGCCGGGACGGGCCGCTAGTATGTTATAATATGGTTCTAACAAGACATTTTTCAAAATATTCCTGTTTAATTCAGTTCGATTTTTGTTTTACAGTGGATACACAAAACAAACAAACATATTTTTTTCTTTTCTTTAACCACTGGTATCCAAGTAAGGAAAACAAATATCAATCGAACATTAATGTTCATATGTTATCAAATTACTTGTAGTCATTTGTCATACGGCCCTAATGCAAATATAATAAAGCAATGTAGTGATTTCAGCTTATTTAATTAATTTGTTCATCGGTTTTAATTGGAATGTGTTCAAATTATCTGTTTGGTTATTTTCCATGTATTTAAACTTAAATGCGAAAATATAAAAGCTCAACTCCATGTGTCAGAAAATTTACCTGGGATTGCTATAAAAAAATCAGAGATATTTCAAAAGTGCTTTCTCAAATAAGCCGTCCGGATTCGGCTTTCAACTGTAGGCCCCCTTCATCCCTGACAACATTACTCGCATACAGGAATGGTTGAGAGTTGCAAGTCACTAGGCCCTGGTTCTCCACGGGACTGTTGCGCCACCCAATTTATTTTATTTTTTATAATAATGTTAAGGCCAATTTCTAAAAGTAATTCTTAGTTAAACTTAAAGTTTTTAAAAAGGCGTTCAAAATTTGGTGCTTGATCGTCTTCGTTAAATAACATCTCGTGACGTGGTGGTATTGAAATTATTATTGATTTTATTTGATATATTATATTAATTTTGGGTCACTCTTCTTAAACAACTCTTGGCAAATAATCTATAGTGCAAAATAAACGTATATTTTAAAAACGTTTTGTGTTAAAATTGTCCAAACGTTTTCATGGGGTTCAAATCAGGACTGCATAGAGGCCTTTTGTATATTTTAAAACAGAAATAGCAGCGATATTCTTGTGAAAGACACATTCCGCAGCAAATACTTCATCCGTATATTTTTGGAAATTTATTTTGGTAGAAACAGCAGCTTATAGCACCCCAAACCATCAACGTTCCACCTTCAAAATTGCGAGCACTTCTTAGCATGTCGAAATTGTTGGCAACCATCTGGGCTTCCTCAATTTTGTCTCATTCGAAAAAATTGATTCTTTTCAGCGAATGTCAATCTGTTCGCTTTTTGACGAAATGTAAGTTTTACACCTTTCAAAACTTGTTGCACCCGCTTGGTGACACATTAAGGTTTAAAATGTTAAAATTTTTCGCGGGGCTTATCGATTCATTAACGGTTTGGCGTTTGATTTCTCCCTAGCTTAATTTAGGTTTTTACCTGAACTTCGCTTAACTCCATAATTTTAACTCAGCTTTAAGAAAATGTCTATTACAGATTTACTTCTTGAAAGTATGTCACCGATTCGGCTAGGTGTCTTCCTCTATTCTCGATAATCAGCAAAAAGTCTCCGCTCTTCTTCGGATAATGGATTTCAGCAGGCATTATAATTATAAAATCATAACAACGTGTTTTATTCTAATAAATTCAATCTATCTACGTGATTTACAAAGTATTTATAACTAACAAACCTTTGTTATCTGAAGATTTTGTTATTTTTTGTCCTTTTTAATAACGATTCTTAAATGTACAATCACTTACAATCACGGTACAAGAGAGAGAAATTTAGTTTAACCGTTATAAAAATATAATATCAAACAAAAGGGTTGCCATTCCTTGATAGTAATTTTTCATAAAAACAGATGGAACAGCAGTGTTTTTTTTTTGTTGTCCTTATCATTATTTTGCAGAGTATTCCTACTTAATTTTTAAGTAAAAATGATAACTCGAGTTATAACTTCCTTATGGTCTGTTGCACAAGCTGGCGTTTTTAGAAGAGCTCATAAGAGACAGAAAAATAGGTTCAAATTAATAATACAAATTTGTAAAAATTTCACCAAACGATTTCTGTCTTAATCAAAACAAAATGTCGTCAATTCCTTTTTAATAAAACCGGTAACGTCACTTGGTACTTGCCAATGCAGTGTGTGTGTTTGAAATAGTCATTTAAGGCAAATATGTTTTACGGCCCTTATAAAACTTTAAACCCAAGCAATCCCAGTTCAAATTTTATTTTTCATTGATTTGAAGTCATTGTTTTAATTTTGCATCGTTTATTAATAAATATAAATGGTTCCATCAATTTGTGTACGAGTATATGTACAAATATTTTTAAAGGCAAAATTTCTCGTTTATGTTAAGATAAAAATTAGGAATTGTTTGAGTCACAAGAAAGACCATTAAACTTGTTTGAAAGTACGTTACCTATACTGGATTTACGAAGTTACTATTAATACAGCTTAGATCTATACGAGTGTTAGAATCTTACTTTGAGAATAAATCTATTAAAAAAAATCTGCAAATACTCCACCAGACAAAACAGTGGTCCCTTGTCATACCAATCTTGCAACTTTTTTCTTCAAGTTTTACTTGGATAGGTATTTCGACTGTAATTTATTTATTTTTTCGATAAACTGTTGTCCGTTATACTCGTAGTAGACCTTTACTTTTATGTCCATTGTTTTATAAACGAAATCCTCTTCAATAAAGCTTTTAATAGTTTTTACATTTAATTCATTGATAAAAAACTAACAACATAACTAAAAAAAACAATAGAAACCTTAAGGATATTAAAATACGTATATGACAACCAACTACCAACATAATGCATTATAATGAATGTACGTATAAGTGTTATTTGGGTATATAAAAAAGGATCGCACACACTAGCACTGGGGCAACGTTCTGAGTCAGAACTGAATCTAATAAGATATTACAGCGGAGTGGTGCTGGGGAACGGGAAAATCGATAAATATCCACAAACACATACGAATGAAATTGTTGGTCGGGTAAAATATAAAATATTTGCAATGATGGTAGTATGATGGCGCTTTGTACTTATGTGAGTCTACAGAGTCTGTTAAGGTAAGAGTAGTAACTCGCCGTGTACCGACGAAAGAACCAAAACTAAAAAGGACGAAAGAATACACCATCTTCGCGACTTTATAAGCATCCAGCAACTGACAGCAATCGTTACCGTACCTAAACAAAGGTTTTAGTGGGACTCGAAAGGTTCTGGTGCTGGTTTTTGGACGCAGATTTCAGGAAGGAAGCAAAACAACTTTTTAGGGAGTAAGACATAAATTTGCTAAGAGATTATGAAAATGAGGAAAAAGCGAAAGTACAGGGATGTTCAAGATAGATTTATGAATGAAAAGCAGCAGAACTCCATATGGGTGTGTGCTGTGGGTATAAATAGGCTGAAAGCTAAGAAGAAAACACGAATGCGAGATAAAAAATTTACATCACAGCTGAAAAAATGTTGGCTACATGGTTATGGTTAAAGGCTCTCGGGGTGTATTGGTTGAATTTAAAAAATTAATTAAGACCGGCAAGTGTCCCTTCACCCATTAAAAAATAATTTTGAAACTTAGATTGTTTGTATTTTATGTAATATGTCATTACATTACATACATTATCAAAGCGGTACATACCATTCTAAAAAATTGAAGTTCTCAAAAATTCATTTAAATGAAACAGATTTGTATTATGCATTTGAGAAAAGGAATTTGGTCCATTAGTGTAAAATACTAAGAACAAATCTTAAGAAACTCTCAAAAAAAAAGTTGGACATTAGTAGTTACGAACACTATACAAAATTATTAATCCCAATGGAAACGCTTTAACTATTAATTTATTTAAGTTTATTATACTTAATTTTTGTGTATTTAAGATAAGAAAATAAGAATGTTCTCTTACGAAATAGTAGGATTTAATGAGATTTTTCACATTGCTGTGATATTTCTGTCTCACGTGTTTTTTTTTCTCATCGATTTTATTTATAAGTATATAATAACATATAATATCATTTGCAAAATGTTTTTTATATAACATTTTAGAAAATTTAAACAGCATTTTCTTAAATAAGACTGGGCTAGTTGGACCACGCAAATTACTCAGAAACAAATGATCCTACAAAAACGTTGTTGAACAAGGTGTCCTCTCATATCGGATTAGAATTAGGAATTTTATTTAATTTTTCTACTGAACACATCAAAATGAAGGACAAAAGTAAATATATTGCATTTTTTTCTACTCAAATATTAAAGCTACGCAAAATCAAGAAAATCATATGCATTCTTTGAGAGTGTAAAAATCTATCTATTTTAAGTATTCAATATTTTTTTGTTTAAACAAATGCGAAAGTAAAATATAATTAGAAGGTATACATATGAACATTGGGTTTGATGATAATGGTCAACATATGCATCGTAATTAATGACAAATATTGAGGCGGGTAAAGTCGGTCACATTCGTGCCATTTTAGGCTCAGATTAAGTTATTGTCTTATTAAAATGTAGAATTTGCATGAACAAATTATTATTATTTATCACTAGTTAAAAACTTTTTGGGATATACATAAGTTAGAAACTTTATTGAATATTTGGTTATTTGGAAATAACCTTATAATAAAAAACCTTATAATACAAAAATGTATATATTATTGCCTAATTAGATTTATAAAGTTCCTTTATAAGTAAAACAACGTCTTCTAGGTACCGATATTTTATTCAGACAGAAAAACTAAAAGAAAATTTTCTGATTTTCAAAAAACTGATCAAGTGATTATAATTTAATATTTTATATAGAGTGATAATAACAAAGTGTTCACTTAACGAATGTAATATTTAACACTCTTCCTCATTCGTTTGGAGACCACACTTAGTTCTAAGTTGTTTAATTCGCACAGCTCCCAGTGGTTTGGTCAACATATCTGCAAGCATGTCTTCTGTTGGACAGTACTGACACTTAACAAAATTCTTGTCCACGTAATCCTTTACAAAATAAAATTTGGTGTCAATATGCTTGGATCGGTTGCTTAATTTTTCTTGGCATATAAGCTTGAGACAGCTGATTATCTTCGTAGATTAAAGTTGGTTGTTGTTGGGGAATGTCAAGATCGCTTAAGAGCATTCTTAGCCAAACTGCTCCTTTGCATGTTCCCGATAAAGCTATAAACTGCTTCAGTTGTGGATAAGGATACGCAAGTTTGTTTTCTACAACACCAGCATATAGCTCCTCCGTTTATAAAGAATTATGTATCCTGAGTTTGATTTTCGGTTTGCTCTATCTGCTGCCCAATTCGCATCAGGATTTCCGATTAAATTATTTTTAGTTGTATTGTCCTTACTGAGATTTAATTGCTTTAATACTTAAGAACCCGTTTAAATTCGATCCAATCAGCTTGATTTTGTGACGATGTCTTTTTTGCCAAAATTGATACACTTGCTGCTATGTCCGGTATGGTGTTAACTGCTATATATAATTAGCATCCGATTAGTCTTTGGTACTCCTTGTTTTGTAGTTACGGTTCTCTTCCTTGAGTTGACTTGTCATATTCAGGTTCAATAGGAACTTTTGAGTTCTTTGCATTTGTAAGTACAAAGTCTTGAATTAGTTTATTAATGTATTGTTTTTGCCTTATTCTGTAATTCATATTGTCGTCTTTGGAGACTTCAATCCCCAATTAGTGATTAATCGCTCCCAAATTATTCATTTCAAAATGATGATTTAGCAATGCCTCTGTTTTCTTGATAAGTGTTTCATCCTTACTAGCAACTAAAATGTCATCGACATACACCAGTATGTAACAACCTTCACCTTTCGTTAAACTAATGTATGGGCATAGATCTGATTTACTCTGGATGAAACCACTTCCAATGAGAACATTATGAATTACTTCGTTCCACAAGTGTGCTGCTTGCTTCAAACCATATATACTCTTCCTTAATCGGCAAACCAAGTCCTGTTTTCTAACTTCAAACCCAGGCGGTTGTTTCATATAAATCTCTTCCTTGAGTTCTCCGTTTAAGAACGCTGACTTTACATCCATATGTTGAACTTTCATTTTGCATTTTTCTGCTGTAGAGAGAAGAAGTCTAAAAGTTGTCTGCCTGATGACTGGTGCAAAAGTTTGGTCGTAATCTTGTCCATATTTTTGACTGAATCCCTGCGCGACAAGTCGAGCCTTGAACCTCTGAATACTTCCCTGAACGTTTCGTTTAATCTTATAGGTCCATCTACAACCGACTATGTTCGCGACACTTGGTGGAAAACTAATTCCCATGTTTGGTTTTTCTCAAGTCCTTGAATTTCTTCTGTCATTGCCTTTTTCCCCTCTTCTTTATTCTTACAAGTAATGCATTCCTAATAGTTCCTAGGCTCTTTCACAAGGTCTTCCTGTACCATATTTGCACCGCTTATAAAGCGTTGTGGTGGGACTCCTTTATTTTGTCTGCTTGATGTTCTTGGTAGATCTTCCTGTGTTGGTTCCAATTCATCTTCTATTATATTTTCGTCGTTATTGGTATCTTCTGGTTCTGTAGTCACGTCTTGGATTTTTGGTAAATTTGGCACTATTAGTTCTGAACTATTCGTCTTGGTACAATTACCCTTTTCCCTATGAACTTCCTCATTCTTTGATAATTCAAAGAACTTTGCATCTCGGCTAATTGTAATTTTCTTGGTTCTTTTGTCAACAAACCGATAAGCTTTTGAATGCTCGTCGTAACCAACAAAAATCTTAGCCTATCATCTAACTTTCTTCGAGTTTCTTTAGGGATGTAGACAAAAGCCTTTGTTCCAAAAATACGAAGATGACTTATACTTGGTGTCTTTCCAGTCCATCTTTCATAGGGTCTTGTTGGAATTGTACTCTAGGGCAGTCTATTTTGCAAGTAGTTCGCGGTCATAATTGCTTCTCCCCAGAATTCATAGCCTAAATTCGCCTCCAGAAGCACACACCTACCCATCTCTACCAAAGATCTGTTTTTGCGTTCAGCCGTCCCATTTTGTTGAGGAGTGTAAGGTGTACTATGTTGATACTTAATGCCATGTCCTTCTAAACATTTTAAAACTCTTCCTGCAGTGATTTCACCGCCATTGTCAGATCTTATGACTTTGGGCCTTAGCGAAAAAATATTTTTGACAATTTAAACATACTGAATAAGCCGTTCAAATACCTCAGATTTAAGAGGTATACTACAGTATAACGGCTAAAGTCGTCAATAAACGCCAAGAAATATCTGTTTCCACTTGGTGTAGTTGTCTGCATTGGCCCACATACATCACTATGTATTAAATCCATAGGCGAATGTATTTCACTGCATGATTTTATGAATGGAAAACGAGTAATTTTTCCTTGCGCACATATTCCACAGTCTCTACTGTGCTTACAATCGATAATATTAAAATCACTCAACATTTTATCATTGGCCAATCTTTTAATAACTTCAGTACTTCTGTGACCAAACAAACGATGCCAATAATAAATAGTGTTTTTGAGCCCCTCCGCATTCACCAAAAGTGCCTTCGAATTGTTGAAGTTAAATCTAAGCCTCAATTTGTATAGGTTGCCAGTTAAGTCAGCTACTGCTACCTCTTGTCCTTTATCCGTCTTGATTAAGCAAATCCTATTTCCGAAACTTACCGCAAATCCTTTGTGTGTTATTCTTTTCACAGATAATAAACTGAATTGAAGATCAGGGATATATAGAACATCTTCGATTCGAATTGTTGCTTTCTCGTTATTGCCGTTCAATACTTGAAACTTACAAATTCCTTTTCCTTTCGGAATAATTTTTTCACCATTTGCTACTATCACCTTTTCATTATGAGTTGAGTCCATAATTGTGAAATTGTTAAGGTTGTTGGTTATGTGAACTGTTGCACCTGAGTCAATAACCCAACCATTATACATCCTGTCACTCAAACCAAAACAAAATTCATTGGAAGAAGTTACGGTGTTGACTTTTCCTTGTTTCTTAGAATCGTTTTTAGATCCTTTTTGTTACAAAAGAAACATTTAGTAGATTCGTTCGAATATTTATAAAATACCTTTAGTGCAGTATTATCATTCCCCTTATTTTGCCTTGAAAACTCTTCCAGTAACTTTGCTTCTAAGTTAATGCCGCTTGAACTCTGGTTTCAAGAGCTGTAACAAGTGTATCGTATGACCTGGGCAGAGTGCTTAAAACCATTGCAACAGTCCAACTTTCCGACAACTGATCTTCACCCAATGCTGCTAGTTTGTCGAAAAGTGTAGTCATTGTCTGAATGTGTTCCTCCATGCTTGAATCTTCCAATTTTAAGTTACATATTTTTCGCATGAGCTGTACCTTATTGCTTAGTGTCGATTTTTCATGATGATATCTAAGCTTGCCCCACGTAGCCTTTGCTGTGTCAGCCTTCCTGACATGGTGAAGTTGGTTGTCCAAGCCGATGAGAACTTTCGCATCGCTGTCCTTTTTGGTCCATTCTGCTCTTGGTGGTTCAGGTTTTTGATTAAGAACCACTTCCCAAAGGCCGTCCTTTCTCAACAAAAGCTCTAGCTTGTACTTCCAAATGTGGTAGTTATCTTGACCCAATTTTATTATTGAAGTCCTTAGAGATTGGGCCATTTTTTTATCTGTTACGTTGTTCCTTCTAGAAATCTGGGCTCATAACCTATTGGCTAATTAGATTTATAAAGTTCCCTTATAAGTAAACAACGTCTTCTAGGTAACGATATTTTATTCAGACAGAAAAACTAAAGGAACATTTTCTGATTTTCAATAAACTGATCAAGTGATTATATTTTAATATTTTATATAGAGTGATAATATCAAAGTGTTGTCACTTAACGAATGTAATATTTAACATATACAAATGATAACAGTTGTCATACATATGCAAGTATACTAAGTTAAATTTGTGTTCACATATTATAAAAACGACTGAGATAGAAGGGGACGGCCGACACTGGTAAAGGACAAACAATAATTGGGATTACTTATCACTAATTTTGTGCTTATAAGATTGTTTCAGTCTATGAAATAGGAATGGGCATTCTTGTATCATAACTGACTCTTTATAATTTAGTTTTCAAGTTCATCTATGTGCCACCAAGAGCCATATTATAAGATTGCTTCAAAGACAATCAATAATGTTTTGGTTAATTGCAATTCCATTATTTAGTTTATTTATTTATCATCATTTAGAGATTTTATATCTACAGTTAGACTACCGAATTCGAATACATGCTAATACATCGAGATGGACTATTAGAATAATAATACAATAAAATATTTTTAATAAAATAACAATAAACATTAACAATTTGGCAATAGTAAAATGATATTGTAAAATTAAAAATCAATTAAAATGAAAATACAATAACAATCTATTTTTTAAAGAAGATCTACTCAGATTAAAGTCAAATTCAATATGAGGCAGAATAAGATTAGTTTCACTGACAGCGGGTTATTGGTTCATTTTCATTTTTTGCATAGTTAACTCTATGATCATCTTCGCGAAATAAAGAACGTACTCTCAGTTGTCGTGATGGAGCATATAAATTAATTAAGGACAACAATTTCATATAAACATTTTGGTTGTCAATTTAAGATCCAAATAGAAGCTTTATTGGATTTGGTTCCACAATGCTGATATTAAATTTTACCCTACGTAGCGTTTTAATACAAAATGGTTCAGTAGACCACAACATAACAAAGGATCTGAAAATTAGACTCTTTCATTTAGTATATTTTCCAAAAACATTGTTGAAACTTTGGCCCCAAACAAAGGTGTTATTAAATATGAAAGTTGCGACTACTGATTCATCACAAATGAATGATTTCGGTTTATTTTATTTTATAAGAAAACAATAATCATAAAAAGGGAAAATGCAAGCAAAAATTCTATTATCATCATCATCCTTGTCTAATAAAGAATTCATAGCACGTCTTTTCCCGACATTTATTACATTCCAAACACTTTCTAGGACCTTTAGCTTCAGAGCAAATACCTTCGTCCTCGCATCAATATAACAAGTGTCCTCGTATTCATATTATTATTCTATTCTTAAAAAACAAACAAAAATTAAAGCTAAAAGGATGCAAATAGAAGCAAGCGCGAAGCTAATTACATTCTTTGTCCTTTGGGAAAGAGAAAAGCCAAAAGAACAAAAAAACGTCCCGAGAAATTCGCACTTACAATAATAATTGTTGCATGAGAATTAAATTAATGAAAATAAAAGGATTATAAACTAAAAACATACGTTAGCCAAGACCAACCGTCGACGCCTTTATTTTAGTTTTAAGAGTGAAGGATAAAATAATTTTCATTAAAGTTTTATCATTGTCATTGAACATTAGGAAATACAGATAAAAGCAGGTATGCAATTAGCTGCCAATAAAAAAACAATTAGCTGCCAATAAAAAACAGCGGTTAATATACATGACCTTAAAGATAAAAGTGTAGTACCCGTGGGGTGATGGTTAGTGCGTTGGACTGTCATGCCATATAAAGTTATTTTCACGGGTACTGCCTCTTGCGAGGAATTGACAAAGCCTCCAAGAGTAATTCTTGTCATGAAAAGTGCTTTCTCAAATTAGCCGCTTGGATTCGGCTTAAAACTGTCAAACTGTCCCCTCCATCCCTGACAGCATTACTCGGATGGTTGAGAGTTGTAAATCACTAGCCCCTAGTTCTCAACGGACTGTTGTGCCACCTAATTTATTTATTTTATTTTTAAATATAAAATTATATACATATATATATATATGTATATATATCATCATTGTAATATATATAGGGTCGGTTGGGGTAAATGTAAACATGGGGTAAATGTAAACATGGGGTAAATGTAAACGACCGTTATTTTCAAGATTAAAAACAAATTGTAGCAGCCCAGACGAAAAAAAAATCAAAATATGAAACGTCGCGACACCGGTGCATTTAATGCCTTTCAGTTGTTGTTCGGATTTCCTTTAGAATTTTAGTCGTGAAAAGAAGCTGTCTCTGAAAAGTGAAATTCAAGTTTGTGAGTGTGTTTGTGACCTCTAAAAAAAAGTTAATTTTATTTCAAACGTAAGTATTATTTTCTTGTTATATGTAATTAAAAGTGCATTGAAGTAGTTCCTGTGAAAAAAACCATGCTCTTGTCATTCCTTGTATGTTTTTGTTGCATGTTTACATTTACCCCAGTAATTGAAGCATATGGGGTAAATGTAAACATATTTTTGGGGTAAATGTAAACGTCGCTTTTCCTGTATCTTTTTTTGATTAACTCCATTTCTAGCGTTTAAAATGCCCCGAACATATACAAAGAAGAAACCACAAGTAAATTAAAGTGTAAACGATCTTCAAAACGCTGTACGAGATGTGTTGAATAAAAAAACTACATACCGCGAAGGAAAAATACAAAATCCCGAAATCGGTCATCTTTCAAAGAATTAATGGGCGAAAATCATCATTAGATGCAATTGGGTCGGGGCGAGCACCCTCCCTTCCAAAACTGACTGAAGATGAAATAGTTAAATGTATAATTACTCGTGCAAACATGGGATTACCCTGCGACAAACATGAACTTAAGGAACTTGTTGGAGAACATGTAAAAAACAACAGAATAAAAACTCAATCCAAGGACGATACCTCAGGTGAGGACTGGTACTTGGGATTTATGAAGCGCTACCCGGAGATAACTTTATAAAACCAGAACATCTGCAAAAATTAAGAAAGGATGCCAGAAACCCATTTGTCGTATGCGAATTTTATGATAAACTTCAAAAAGTTATGGAAGATAAAAACTTCACCAATAAACCACAATACGTTTTTAACGCCGACGAAAGCGGATTTCATCACGATCACAGCCGCATGCATGGTTTGGGTGTTAAGGGCAAAGCTCTAAGCCGGATTTCAGGTGGAACTGGATGGGAATCCACTACAGTGCCTTCATGCGTTTCGGCCGATGGCTCCACATTACCACCGTTAATAATTTTTAAAGGTGCTGCTGTTCAGGCAAGATGGATTTCTGAAGCTGGTTTTCCGGGAACACTACGCGGCCTCCAAAAATGGATGGATGGATGGAGGAACCACAATTTTTTAATTGGTTGTGTGATGGCTTTATTCCTTTTGTTAAAAATATTAGTGATGGAGAAGTATTACCAAATCAAGCAGCATTGTTGGTATATGATGGTCATTGCCATTAATGTAAAAGAAAATTGAAGAATGAAAACATTGTTTTCTTTTAATAACTGCCTAGGCCTACCCAGGCACCTGTATCTTGTTCCTAACAAAAAGATTTGAAAGCATGTGAATAAATATAATTTTTTTTAGTAAAAATAGTTAGGTCCATTTCCAATGCTTTTTTGATGGGTAATATTCATTTTATGGGGTAAATGTAAACATTGCGATTACCAATTTTCCAAGTGAATAATTCCTAGCACTTAGGGAACAGAAGTTAGCTGCCCACATTTACCCCAGAATTTTTAAAATTATGGGGGAAATGTAAACAAGGAAGGGGTAAATGTAAACACTGTCCAAAATCATGTTTGTGTTTTTATACATTTATTTACACATAATAAGTAGAATATTAGGTTTCTAATTATATAATATCCGTTTTCAAAAGTTAAAAAAAAATAAAATTTAATACATTTAAGTTTTCTGAAAAAAATATTTCTCTAAAAAATGCAAAAACTGTCCACATTTACCCCATATATATATAAATATATATATAAATATATATATATATATAAATATATATATATATAAATATATATATATACATATATATATATATATATATATATATATATAAATTATAAGTGCTGTTATAGTTAAACACTTTTTAAAAAAGATTAATCCCAATGGGATGTTCTTTATTCGGAATCGTCTGTTTACTTTGGGGGTAACTTAAGATCTGATCTGAGCGTCGCAGACGACTCAGTTTTTATAACTTAATAACTAGAAACTAGGAATGCGTACGTGCTGAAAGTCATATACTCTATTTCTTAAAAGTCACGTACGTTTTAATTACTTATTTTAGTGTTTGGTATTTCGTTCCGCTATTGCATGTGTTTAAAGTGAAAAAATGCGTTCTTTGGGAGATGCTGGTTTCAATGTTATAACCCCTCCCTCTTTAGAATCTTTTAACGGCTAAAACTCGACGTTTGGAAGATTTATATTTGTTATGGCATTTTTTGATTTTTTCCAAAAGTACAGTGTTCCTAGTATAATTATTATTACAAACATTACAATGATTGTTATGCTATATACTAAATGTTTCTTTGATATTCTTACTTCTAGAGCATCAATGTTTACAATATCTTTAAATTTTAATTCTTGATTATACTCTGGGGTAAGATTATAATTTAATAAAGGTATTAATTTATAGTTATTTTTATATAGTTTTCTATTGTATGTTTTATTATTTATTTCGATGTTACAGTCATCTAATTCTATTATATAATTTCCTTCAAGGGTATATTCTAGATTATTACAAGTTTGGTTAATTTTTTGTTTTTCTAAGTTTTTTAATATTATATATTGTCCCTTATTTACAATGATATTCTTTTGATTAAAGGATTGAATTTTACAATTTAATAATTTATTTTCTTTGAATAGATTTGTTATACATTCGTCTTGTATTTCTTTTAAGTTATTCTTTTCTTTTGTTATTTCAAAAACATTTTTATTGTGTTCTAATATTTCTTCATTTTTTAGTTTTATAATTTTATTATTTATTGGAAAGGTTTGTACATTGATTTTATTGAAAATTTGATTACTGAAATTTGGGATGTTTAATATAATTAACAAATTATCATTATATGTGGCTAGAGTTAATTTTATTTCTTTCAATTTTTCAATATTAATATTATATTCAAAGATCTCTCTCAGAGTTAGTATGTCTTGTGTCAGTATTCCCGTCCTACTGGTCATGATGACTATTTTTTGGACTTTGTCTAAATTCTTGTTGAATTCTAATTCTATACGCAAAGAGTTTATGTCGTTTTCTATGGTTCTATATTTATTTAGAGTTTTTAAGCTTTGTTTAAATGTTCCTTGAATTTGTTTGAACTGATCGTTAAACTGAGTGTTAATATTTATTTGTTTATTGTTATTTTGTATTACTTTTATATTGTTTTCTTCTAATGTTTGTAGTCTATTTTCTATATCTGTTTTGTCATCGTCATCCATTGTTCCAAAAATTATTTTTAATCCTTTCCCTACTATGTTTATTAGTCCTCGTTTATGTATTATATGGTGGGGAATAATTGTTTCTAGTTTAACTTCTAAAGTATCTATTTCTTCCTTTTGAGTGATGTCTGGATTTGTTAATAAAATGTATTGTTCTTTTAATTCATTTACCAGTGTTTTGCATTCTGTTATGTTAATTATGTGTAAAAGAATATCGTATTCTTCAATAAGTTGGACTGTATCTAATTCTAGTGCAATAAATTTGGTATTTATTTTTGTAATTCTAATATTACTACTAGTCACTTGCGTGATTATGAAGAGAAACGTTGCTAATACTTGCGCTAACCTCATGTTCGATTTTTGCAAATTTATTTTCTTTTTTAAACTGATCTTTGTGTAGTTTTTATTGTCTAAGATGTGGTTTAATAATTATTTTTCTATTTGATATATCAATAACTTTAACTTTTTTATGTTTTGTTTTAGTTTTATCAAATTTTTCTGGGTTGTTGATTTTTGTGTAATTAGGGTTAATATTATGATCTTTTCGATTGATATTTTTTCTTTTCAGAATTTTATTTTTTGTATCTTCGATTCTTTTGAATATTATTTCATTGTCAGTTTTTCCTAAATGGATGTCTATAGGTTTTTCTCGTGTAGTTAGGTGAATAGTTTTGTTATAAATATTTAATGATTTGGTTACCAGGTCAAATATATTTTCTGTTTTTTGTAAGAGTCTGATGTGTTCATTGAGTGTACTGTGAAGACGTTCTATGTCTGAATTTCCAGTATGCCTATAAAGAGTTGAAAAGTGAATTGTTATTCCATTTTCTTGAAAGTAATTCTTGATAGAAAATGTTTGGAATGAAGGATCATTATCCAATGTAACTTTGTTAGGTGCTTTAGTGTAACTAAATATTTTTTCAAGAGCGTTAAGAATATCTTTTTGATTTTTTGTTTTTAATTTTTCTATTGAAGCAAACTTGCTGAATTTATCTATACATGTTAGACATTTGTTTTGATTGGGAAGTATCCATATGTCGATATGATAGTGGATATGTGGTCCAGAAGGAGTCTCTGTTTTTTTGAAAGGAAGTTTAATGGGGTTGCGTTCTATTTTTAAATTACATGTTTCACAATTGTTTATTATTTGTGTGATTATATTCTTTATATTTGGGTAATAATATTTTCTTTTGAGTTCTAGGTATAATTTTACAATGCCTACGTGATTATATTCCAAATGGGTTTTTTAGATTATTTCTTCTATATCTAGTTTTTCAAATACGTCTTCGAGTATTGTATGTGTTCTGAGTAAATCTTGATTATTATTGTGAGTTTTCCAATAATTTTGAAATCTAAGGAATAGTTTATCGTCACTACAATATATAGCATTTTGTCGATTTACATCGATTTCTGATATTATGTGTTCAAAGTCTTTATCTTCAAAGTTATTTTTTATTATTTTTATTCTTCTTTTATTGAAGGGGAATGTTATCTCAGTTTTTTCAGACTCGCTGAGTTCAATAATTATTTGTCTAACGAAGGTATTTAAAGGTTTTTCTGTTAGATAGATTATATTACTACTGTCTGATTCGTTAGAATGTTTTGTTGAGATTAATTCCATCGCGTTTACTTCGTCTATTTTTATTTGAGACATAGCGTCTGCTACTTTATTTTCTTTTCCTTGTATGTAGTCGATTTTAAAATCAAATTCTTCGAGTTTTATTTTCCATCTCTGAAGTTTTGAGTTAGGTTCTTTCAGATTTTGTAACCAGGCTAGTGGTCTATGATCTGTGAGAATTTTGAATCTTCTACCGTAGCTAATAGTTCTTTCTCTATCGTGCTGTAATTACATTCATGGCGGTTTAGAGTTCTTGATGCGAAGCATAAAGGACCACGATTTTGACTTAATACTGCTCCTATAGCGAAGTTTGAAGCGTCTGTGGTTAGTAGGAATTCTTTTGAAAAGTCTGGATGTCTATTCATTAGATCATCTGACATAGTTAGTTTGAGTTTTTCGAAAGCTTCTTTATACTCTTTGTTAGTTATATCAATTTTTGTATCTTTCTTTAAGCAAAGGGTCATTGGTTTGATTATTTTGGCATAATCTTGTATAAATTTTCTGTAATAACTTGTGAGACCTAGGAATGATTGAATTTCTTTTATTGTTTTGGGAATGGGAAATTTCTGAATTGCGATAATTTTATTTGGATTAGGTTTAATGCCGTCTTTGGTAATAATATGGCCAAGGAATTCGCTTTCTTTTTTCATGAAATCACATTTGTTTAATGAAACTTTTAGGTTAACTTTAGATAATTGGGTAAATATTTTTTGTAATGAATCTACATGTTCTTCGAGTGATGTTGAAAATACGATTATATCGTCTAAGTAGACGTAACATATTTTGCCAACGTAGTCTTTTAAGACTTCGTTCCTCATACGTTGAAAAGTTGCAGGTGCATTTTTTAGCCCAAATGGCATGCGGAGCCATTCGTAATGACCTGATAAAGTCGAAAAGGCAGTTTTTTCTCTGTCTTTTTCATTAACTTCTATCTGATGAAATCCTTTAGTTAGATCAAGTGTGCTAAAATAATTTGCTTTTCCTAACTTATCCAAAATATCGTCAATTAAAGGAATAGGATGTTTGTCTTCTTTTGTGGAATTATTTAATTTCCTGTAATCTATAACCATTCTCCATTCTTTATTGCCGTCTTTGTCCTCTTTCTTTGGGACGATCCATATAGGTGCGTTGTATGGTGAAGTGCTAGGTTGTATTATTTTTTGTTCAAGTAATTCATTGATTTGTTTATTCACTTCTTTTTTATGCATTTCAGGGTATCTGTATATGCGTGTGAATATAGGTTCTTCATTTGTAGTGGGTATACAATGTTTAACATGATTCGTGAAAGTTAAGTCGTTTCCTTTTTTATAAAATACTTCTTTGTGTTGTTTTAATATTTTTATTAATTCCTTTTTTTCTTCTTTATTCAAGTGATCAATTCTTTTATCGTCCAAATTCTCGACGTGATCAATAACTTGAGGTTCTAAAGTTTCTAAAGAATTTATTTCTTTTTGGTATTCTTGTTCTTCTTCTCGCGAGAAAAAGATTGGAATTTCTTGTTGGTTTATCTTTATTATTTTAGATTTGAAATCTATTGAAGCGTTATTTGGGTATAATATATTATTTCCTATTATCCCATCAAAGTTTCTGTTGAAATTGTATAATTGGAAAATACAATCTTCATTGACTGGTATTATAAATTTCTCTTTTGGTATAACTATTTCTTCTGTAATAAATATTGGGTTTCCTACTGTTTTAATTTCGACTGGAGGTTGTATTTTTCTAATTAAATTTTTTGGAGCTTTTTCTGAGTTTAATAGACTGTTAGTTGCTCCCGTGTCTATTAATAACCTTAAAATATTTTTATTTTTTTCTAATTTAATAAAGGGCAAATTTCCTCTGCCTGATTGTATGTTTCCGAGGCTGTATCCTGAAAATCCTCACTAGTTTCTTTGTTGTGGTTCACTTGTGCTCTTCTGAGTTGGCTAGATGTAGGGTCTACTTCCATTGGTGTTGGTTTATAGTTCCGTGAAGGAGGTTTATAGTTTGGATTGTAGTTGTTTCCTTTATAGTTAGGATTGGGTGTGTTATAACTGAAAGGTGGTCGTATATGTATAGGGTTTCTGGGTGTAAAATGATTTTGGTTAGAAATTTGTGGGTTATTTTGTCTCTGTGGAGTTCAATTTGTCTGTCTTGGTAGTTGCTTATTTGGTTCATGTGATTTCTTAACAGGTTCTTCAAATTTGTCTGTAACAAAGCCTGCTTGGGTGAGTTCATGTAGAGCTTCCTGCAAAGTCTTTGGTTTTAAAGCGAAAAGTACAGTTCTCATATGAACTGGAAGTTTTTCTTTGAAGATGATTAATGCTGTAGAGTTATTATTTTCTATATCACTAACTTTATTCTCTTGAAGAGATTTTTGATTAAGTTCACATAAATTCTTTTGGATATCGTTATAAAATTGTATAACACTACCTTTGTATATTGTTTGACGTAATCTATCATATAATTGCAATGATGACTCGAATCCACCAAAGTTATCTATTAATAGTTTTTTAATCTGAGACCAGTTTTTTAAATGCGCATGTATTTCTATGCATCTTTTGGCCCTACCTATCATTTTGGATTTTAATATATTGATGCACATAAGTTGACTTTCGTCGTCATATTTCTCTAGTGTCGGAATTATTCCGTCTACATTCGCGAAGAAAGTGTACAAGTCTTCACGTCGTCCGTCAAAAGTACTGAGTTTCTCTATGTATTTGAGAGGGTCTAGTGTTAAGGTTAATTTAGTAGCCATTTCTGTATCTAACTTAATTCTAGACAATGTTTCTATAGAATTACTTAAAGAATTATTCTTACTCTTAATATACGATGCTGTCTCTAGTTCTGATGATTCTTCTTCGTCTGAAAATCTGGGATATGGTTTGCTGCTGCTGTTCTTTCTTGTGAATTTCTTTAAAGCGTTTACTGATTTTTTCATTTGGCTTTTGCAGTTATTCTTCCTTCTATAGGTTTCTTGACATTACCATATTCATTGGGGTGAGTCAATATAATTAACTGAATTGGTTTAGAATTTTTTAAGTGTTCTAATAACTTATGTGTTTGTTCACTTTGAATATATTGTTTTTAAGTTTATTATCTCGCGTATCCTTTTTGTAGGATCTTTGTACGATAATAATTTCACTTGTTTAAATATAAATGAACTTAACGAACGGTTTTACAAAAGTTTATAATCGATTTGACTTTTATTAATCCCTTTTCACGGGTAAATCACGATTTATTTAAAACTTTTTTTTTTTTTTTTTTTAGGTTGTTATTTGCGGATATCATGAAATATACATTGATATCCTACCGACTGCGCCAATTATAAGTGCTGTTATAGTTAAACACTTTTTAAAAAAGATTAATCCCAATGGGATGTTCTTTATTCGGAATTGTCTGTTTACTTTGGGGGTAACTTAAGATCTGATCTGAGCGTCGCAGACGACTCAGTTTTTATAACTTAATAACTAGAAACTAGGAATGCGTACGTGCTGAAAGTCATATACTCTATTTCTTAAAAGTCACGTACGTTTTAATTACTTATTTTAGTGTTTGGTATTTCGTTCCGCTATTGCATGTGTTTAAAGTGAAAAAATGCGTTCTTTGGGAGATGCTGGTTTCAATGTTATAACCTATATATATATATATAAAGGGTGTCCCAAAATGAACGCAAGATTTGAATTAAATAGAAAACGCCGTTTTTAGTCTTTTGATAGTTATATTTTTATTGACTCGTAAAGTACGTAGGATAGGGTTATGTATGGAATAACACATCGGACAAATGGCCTCCACGGCTTTGCATGCACATGCGCACTCTTTTGTTGAAATTTTCCATGACCATTCTGCATAAATGTGGCTGAATTTCGTTGATGCAGCGTTGAATCTCCTCCTTTAATGCACGGGTGGTTGTGGGCTTGTTGACATAGACTTGTGATTTCAAATAACCCCATAAAAAGAAGTCTAATGGTGTTAAATCACACGATCTAGGAGGCCAATTTTGATCACCGAAACGAGAGAGTACACGACCTGGAAATGTCTCATGCAGTAATTGAATTGTTTCACGGGCTGTATGACATGTGGCACCGTCGTGTTGAAACCACATATTGGAAACATCAATATCATCCAATTTTGGCAGAAAGAACTGTGTAATCATGTCGCGATATCGAGCACCAGTAACAGTCACTGCTTGACCAACATCATTTTCAAAAAAAATATGGCCCAATTATGCCTCCAGCCCAAAATCCACACCATACAGTCACGCGTTGTGGATGCATTTGTTTTTCGACAATCACATGTGGGTTCTCCGAACCCCAAATGCGGCAATTTTGGCGATTGACAAAGCCATCAAGATGAAAATGTGCTTCATCGCTTAGGATGATTTTGCTCGAAAAATCAGCCGCCAAGCTTTCACTATTTTTAAAATATTCTTTAATAATGAAGACACGTTGTTCTATCGTGTAACGCTCCATTTTTAATAACCCTATACTGTTAGCTGTCAAATTGCTTTTTTTTTCAGGTAGCCAACACTTCACTGCACAAATGGCGGCAAATTCAAATCTTGCGTTAATTTTGGGACACCCTTTATATATATAAATAATATATTCACTTATTGAATTAATGTTTTTAAAAAGAATATCAAGAGCGGAGCTCTTGATTTTTGATCTTTATTCTTCTCGAGTAAAATTATAACTAAACTGTACCATCGCAGATGGACAGTGTGTTTTCGTGACAAATATTCTTAATGATTCTATGTCAGCGATTTTAGTTTTATCTTTTGAATTTTGATGACAATAACAATGACAGTGACAGGAAATGGTATCAAATGTATATTCGATATGAGTTTGATTCCATTTCCTTTGTTTATAAATAAAGTGAAATCAAAAAATGGATTTTGTTATTTCCGATGTTATAACTCCTCCCGTCTTAGAGTGTTCTATCGGTTGGAAAGCAACTGTTGGAATACTTATTTGAACAGATTTATTTTTTTGTTTCATTTTTAAATAAATCATTACGAAAATTGTTATTATTACAATTAAAACAATGGTTATTACATTATATGTCACGTGTTTTACATGCACTCTTGACTCTAATTCTTTTATATTATCTATTGATTTGAAGTTCAATTCTTTATAATAATCTGTTGTAAAATTGAAATTTAATAGAGGTATAATTTTGAAATTATTATTATACAGTTTTTTGTTGTATGTTTTATTTCTTATCATAATTTTACAGTTTTCTAATTCTAGGATATAATTTCCTTCTAAGATATATTCTAAGTTATTACAAGTTTGTATTACTTTTTCTTTTTGTAGATTTTTTATTATTAAATATCTTTCTCCGTCTATAATTACATTTTCATCATCAAAGTTTTTTGTTTTACAATTTAGATTAATATTATCTTTAAATAGGTTTTCAATGCAATTGTCTTTTATTTCACATAGGTTTTTTATTTCTTTTGTTACGTGATAGATAGTTTTATTTATTTCTATAAATTCATTAGTTGCTAAGTTGATTATTTTATTATTTATTGGAAATGTGTGTACATATATTTTATTATATAATTTATTGTCAAACTTAGGGATGTTTAATACGATTAACAAATTTTCATTGTATGTAGCTAATGTTAATTTAATCTCTTTTAACTTTTCTAGGTTAATGTCAAAGTCATATATTTCTTTTGTAGTCAGTATGTCTTGAGTTAGTATACCTGTTCTACTAGTCATTATAATGTCATTGATTTTTTCTACTATTCGTTGTAATTTCATTAAGTTTTTATTGAATTCCAATTCTATGCGTAAATTGTTTATTTCAGATTTGATTTCATTGTATCTGTTTAATGTTTTTGAACTTGTCTTTAAGATGTCTTGTAGTTGTAGGAATTGTTCGTTAAACTGTTTATTAATAATCACTTGTTTATTATTGTTTATCAGGATTTCTGTGTTGCTATCTTCTAAATTCTGCAATCTTTCTTCTATCATTTGTCTATCATCATCGTCCATAGTTCCATAAACTATTTTTAATCCTTTGCCTATTATATTCAGTAAACCTCGTTTGTGAATAATGTGGTGTGGTATGATTGTATCTATTTTTATTTCTAGAGTGTTAATCTCTTCCTCTTTAATATAGTCTTGTTTGTTTAATAAAAGGTATTGTGATTTAAGTTGTTGAACTAGTGTCTCGCATTGTGTCAAGTTGATCAGGTGTAAAAGGATATCGTACTCTTTAATCAAACGTACAGGTTCTTCTTGTACTAATGTGAATTCGTGTTCTATTTTTGTTATTCTAATGTTCTGACTCATTACTAATGTTATTAGAGAGAGAATTACTGTCAGTGATGACTTCATCTTGAGTTTTTGTGAATTTCTTTTCTTTTCTGAACTGATCTTTGTGAAGCAACTGTTCTCTAAGATGGGGTTTAATCAGTACCTTTTTATCTTGTACCTTTAATACTTTAGTCTTCTTGTGTTTTGTTTTAAGTTTATTAAATTTTTCGGGATTATTAATTTTTGTGAAGTTTGGATTTATATTTGTATCTTTTCTACCTTTATTTAATCTTTCTAAAGTTTTTTCTTTTGTATGTTCTATTCTTGTAAATATAATTTCACTGTCTATTTTTCCTAAATGTGTATCTATTGGTTTTTCTTTTGTGGTAAGATGAATAGTTTTATTATATATGTTTATAGCTTTAATCACCAAGTTAAATGTTTTTTCTGATTTTTCCAGTAATCTGATGTGTTCATTTAGTGTACTATGTAGACGTTCTACATCGGAATTTCCGTTATGTCTGTAGGGGGTAGAAAAATGAGTTAAGATTTGTTTCTCTTTAAAATAATTTTGGATAGTATAAGTTTTGAAGGTGGGATCGTTGTCTAATGTTATTTTGATTGGCTGGATCATATAACTGAATATCTTCTCTAAGGCGTTTAAGATGTCTGTTTGATTTTTTGTTTTTATCTTTTCTGCAGCTGCAAATTTTGAAAACTTGTCGATGCAAGTAAGGTATTTTTCATTGTTAGAAAGGATCCATATGTCTATGTGATAATGGGTGTGTGATTCTTTTGGTGTTTCTGTTTTCTCGTATGGTAGTTTAATGGGGTTTCTCTCTATTTTTAAATTGCAAATATCGCAATTGTTTGTTATTTTATTTATTTCAAGTTTTAAATTAGGATAGTAATATTTTCTTTTAAGTTCAAGATAGAGTTTTTCTATTCCTATATGGTTAAAGTCTAAGTGGGTTTTATGGATTATGTTTTCGATTTCTGGTTGGTCGTAAACGTCTATAAGGTAAATCTTTGATCTTACCAATACTTGATTATTATGGTTATTCTTCCAATAATCTTGGAATTTTAGGAATAGTTCATCATTTTCTATAAAGATTGCATTTTGTCGATCTACATCGATTTCGGCTATGATTTTTTCAAAATCTTCTTTTTCAAATTTAGGTTTAGATATTTTAATTCTTCTTTTATGGAAGGGAAAGGTAATTTCGATATTAGGTTTTTCATTTATTTCTACAATCACTTGTCTCATGAATACGTTTATGGGTTTTTCGGTAATGGGAATTAAATTAGAGCTATCCGATTCATTTGAATGTTTGGTAGAGACCAATTCTATTGCATTGATTTCTTCTAATTTTATGCGAGATAAAGCATCCGCTACTTTATTCGTTTTTCCTTCAATGTGTTCAATTGAGAAATCAAATTCTTCGAGTTTGATTTTCCATCGCTGGAGTAGTGAATTGGGCTCTTTTAAACTATGTAGCCAGGCTAGAGGTCTGTGGTCTGTTTGTATTCTAAATCTTCTTCCGTAAAGGTAGTGTCTGAATTGTTTGGTTGCCCAAACGATTGCTAGTAGTTCTTTTTCTATAGTGCTATAATTGCACTCATGTTTATTTAACGTCCTGGATGCAAAGCATAATGGGCCATGTGTTTGACTCAGCACGGCTCCGATTGCAAAGTTACTTGCATCCGTAGTTAATACAAATTCTTTTGTGAAATCGGGATGTCGATTTAGTAGATCTTCCGACATTATTAATTTTAATTCTTCGAATGCTTCTTTGTAGTTAGAGTCATTTACGTTTATTTTAGCATTCTTTTTTAGGCATAAAGTTAATGGTTTTATAATTTTAGCGTAGTTATCTATGAATTTACGGTAGTATCCCGTGAGGCCCAGGAAGGATTGGATTTCTTTAACTGTTTTTGGGATAGGGAAGTTTTTTATAGCAGTTATTTTATTTGGATTGGGTTTTATCCCGTTTTGGGTTATGATGTGACCCAGGAATTCACTTTCCTTCTTCATGAAGTCACATTTGTTTAAGGACACTTTCAAATTAACTAACTGCAGCTTAGTAAAGATTTTTTCTAAAGAATTAATGTGTTCTTCTAATGATGTAGAAAAAACAATTATGTCATCCAGGTATACATAGCAAATTTTCCCGATGAAGTCTTTGAGGACTTCATTCATCATACGTTGGAAAGTTGCTGGTGCATTTTTTAGACCGAAAGGCATTCTCAGCCATTCATAGTGACCAGATAACGTAGAGAAGGCGGTCTTCTCTCTGTCATCAGGATTTACTTCTATTTGGTGGAATCCTTTTGTTAAGTCTAACGTGGAAAAATAATTAGCTTTTCCCAATTTATCTAAGATATCATCGATCAATGGGATCGGAAATTTATCCTCTTTAGTAATGTTATTTAATTTCCTGTAATCTATCACTATTCTCCATTCCTTGTTGCCGTCTTTGTCTTCCTTTTTTGGGACAATCCAAATGGGTGCATTATATGGCGAGGTGCTTGGCTGTATAATCTTTTGATCTAGTAGTTCCTTTATTTGGTTGTTTACCTCTTTTTTATGAATCTCTGGATATCTGTAGATTCTTGTGAAGATTGGTTCTTCACTGGTTGTATTAATTTTATGTTTTACATGGCTTGTAAAACTTAAATCTGATCCTTTTTTAAAAAAGGTATTTTTATGTTTATTTAATAAATTTTTTAATTCTCTTTTTTCTTCTAGATTCAAATGTTCAATTCTTTTGTCGTCCAAATTTTCGACGTGATTGATTTTTTGTGTATCTAGGGATTCAAAGGAATTAATTTCTTTTGTGTAATTGTCTTCTTCTTCATTGGAGAAAAATATTGGTAATTCTTGATCATTTATTTTTATTATTTTTGTTTTATAATCAATTGATGCATTATTAGGAAGTAATATATTATTTCCCAATAAACCATCATAATTTTTATTGAAATTGTAAATTTGGAACACACAATCTACGCAAGATTTTAGTGTGAATTTTTCTTTAGGGATAATTAATTCTTTTTCTATAAATATTGGGTTTCCTACTGTACTTATTTCTAAAGGATAATTTCTTGTTTTTATATATTGAATAGGAGCTTTTTCTTTATTAATCAAACTGTTAGTTGCTCCGGTGTCGATTAACAGTCTAAGAGTTTGATCTACTTTCTTTAAGACAATAAAGGGGAGTTTACTATCTCGTTGCGTGGACAGGTTTCCGAGGCTATATTCGGAAAAACCGTATTACTTTCATTGTAATTTGCTTGAACCTTTTTAAGTTGGCTAGATGTAGGGTCTACATCCATAGGTCTAACATTTCTTAAAGGTGGTTTATAATTAGGATTATAATTATTTCCTTTATAGTTGGGGTTAACTTGATGGTTAAATGGTGGTCTAACATAGTTGGGGTTTTTTGGAGCAAATTGATTTGGGTTATTGTAATTTTGGTTTTGATGATTAAACGGAGGTTTTACATAGATAGGATTTCTAGGTTGGAAATTGTTAGGAATAAAATTGTTATTTCGAATTTTTATTGGTTCGAATAACTTTTTGGGTGTTTCTTCAGTTCTTTCATTTACAAAGCCTGCTTGAGTGAGCTCGTGCAGGGCTGCTTGTAGATTTGTAGGTTTTAATGCGAACAATATAGTACGCATGTGTACTGGAAGCCTTTCTTTAAATATAGTTAGAGCAGTTTCGTTATTACTAACGACCTCCTCGGGTTTCGATTCCTGAACCGTTTTTTGATTCAATTCACATAGGTTTTTCTGAATCTCATTATAAAATCCTATAACATTGCCTTTATAACTTGTCTGTCTTAATTTGTCATATAATTGTAGTGGGGATTCAAATCCTCCGAAATTGTCAATTAGTAATTTTTTAATGTCTTTCCATGTATGTAGGTGAGAATGAATCTCAATGCATCTCTTTGCCCTACCTATTAGTTTGGACTTCAGGATGTTTATGCACATCTGTTGGCTTTGGTCATCGTATTTATTTAGAGTGGGAGTAATCCCGTCTACATTTGTCAAAAAGGTATATAAATCTTCTCTTCGCCCATCGAAGGGTTGAAGTTTCTCTATATACTTTAGGGGGTCGAGAGTTAATGTTAGTGCCATTTTTATATTTTCTATACTAGATAAATAATTTTCTATTTCAATACTTTTATTCTTAAGATTATTCTTACTGTTATTTATTATTTTATGTTGGTCTTCTTCAGATGATTCGTCTTCTTTATGATATGGGTCTGGTTTCTTCTTTTGTTTTCGGCTGATGAAACTCATTAGTTGTGTGTTGTCATCGGTTTGTTGAATCCGGTTCACTGATGTATTTATTAGTTTGTTGGATCTCGGTTCACTGATGTAGTTTTATTAGTTTGTTGGATCTCGGTTCACTGATGTAGTTTTATTAGTTTGTTGGATCTCGGTTCACTGATGTAGTTTTATTTGTTTTTTTTTTTTTTTTTTTTCTTTGTTTGTCAAATTAATTTCTCCTCTATGGAGTTCATAACATTACCATATGCCGTGGGATGAGTTATTAATTAATTTTTTATTTGTGAAAAGAATCGATTTTCGTTCGACTTGTATTTTTCACTGTGTTGCTTTTACACTTTGAGGTTTTTATCATTGATTAAAATAACTTGATAGATATTTATTAATCTTCACGATAAAAAGTTTTTACACAAGGATTTTTAATACTGATGTGCCCTTTCATGGGTTGGTTAAAAACACTTTCGTAAGTTCTTTTTTACAAGGGATGCTCATTTAGAAAAATGGCATCCTACCGACTGCGCCAATAATATATTCACTTATTGAATTAATGTTTTTAAAAAGAATATCAAGAGCGGAGCTCTTGATTTTTGATCTTTATTCTTCTCGAGTAAAATTATAACTAAACTGTACCATCGCAGATGGACAGTGTGTTTTCGTGACAAATATTCTTAATGATTCTATGTCAGCGATTTTAGTTTTATCTTTTGAATTTTGATGACAATAACAATGACAGTGACAGGAAATGGTATCAAATGTATATTCGATATGAGTTTGATTCCATTTCCTTTGTTTATAAATAAAGTGAAATCAAAAAATGGATTTTGTTATTTCTGATGTTATAACTTATATATAAACTAGCTTTTACCCGCGACTTCGTCCGCATTAGATAGTTTTTCTGGATAGTAGTATGAAGAAACCTGAGCTGTACTTTTTTGTACGTATGTTTGAATTGTGCCCAGATGCGATGAGTCCATACTATATAAGTGTGATTGTCATAGGTTAGGTTAATACATTTTAAGAAGAAGATAGGTTATTGCAATACATTTTTATATACGATGTTTTTTGTTTTTCCTTCCTTGGCCAGAACATAAAGATTTTGTGGATTTGAGACTCGTGAGCACGCTACATATAATTGTCCATGGGAAAAACAGTTTTTTTTCCAAATTTACACCTGCAACTTTCAGCGTTGGCCCCTGAGCTTTATTTATTGTTATTTAAAATGCTGCTTTCAGAGGAAACTGCACTCTTTTAAACTGAAACGGCAAATCGGTTGGAATTATCGGAATGCGGGGAAGTAAATTATTTTTTCCTTTTGCTATCCAGTCATGATTATAGCTTTTATACTCAACTTATGAGAAGGGTTGGGAATGCGTTGTTTTCCCGTAATACCAATTTCATCCAAATATTACTCAAATATTTGGTAATTTAGGAGTGAAAGCGATCACATTCCCCGGAAAGTAATTTTTCTCATGGGAATGCGTTGTTTTCCCGGGGTCAAAAGTAACTCATGTCCTTTCTTAAGTCTCAAAATATCTCCTTACCAAATTTCATTTAAATTTGTTCAGTAGTTTGGGCGTAAAAGCGATCGGCCCACCTGAATTTTCACATGGGAATGCGTCATTTTACCCGGGTAAAAAGTAGCCTATGTCCTTTCTCGGGTATCAAAATATCTCCATACCAAATTTCATGCAAATTGGTTCAATAGTTTAGGCGTGATTGAGTAACAGACAGACAGACAGAGTTACTTTCGCATTTATAATATTAGTATAGATTATATATTACCTTAAAATCACATGTATTTAGACCATTCGAAATAAAGCAATAAAATTTGTTATGTATTGAAGTACACATAGTTATATGTACATATTAACATGCAAGAAATCTCAGCATATGTAATGCACACATTATCGTTATAATTGTAATAGATTAGAATTATTTACATATATGTATATACGTATATATCTTGTCTAAGCCAAATGTCAAATCCTCACATGGTCCTAATTTCGAATAACCTCATTCTTGATTTAACCTTGGCCATCGACAGTCACCGTCTAGTTCGCTTTACTTATATCTAAGAAATTATTGTATAATTAAGAATAAAAGAATTTAATAAATAACTAAGTTGTTTGAGTACATCACAGTGGCGACGAGGACTTAAAAAAGAACATATCACGTGTGCTAAAAAAAAAAAAACGCAAAGCTAAGCGAACACTTTAATAAAAACTCTCATCGTGCGTAACTAAAATTAATATGTCAGTGGGAACAATACCTTCTTTCAATTTTGCGCAAAACGATTGGGAAGTGTTTAAAACTAGACTGGAACAATATTTTATAGTCAATGCCTTGGTTCTCGAAAGAGATATGGAGGTTTTGCGCGCAATACTGATTACTGCGTTAACCGAATTATCATTGTAAGTTGCTGAAAAGTTTGGTTTCTCCGAAAAGTCCAGATAACACGACATACACCGATCTCATGGCAGCTCTCGACAAGCATTTCAAGAAAACCACATCAGGATTTGCAGAAAGACTCAAGTTTTACGAGGCTGTCAAGCAAAATGACGAATCAGTGCAATGCTGGGCGGCAAGAGTTCGTACTTTAGCCGCAAACTACGAGTTTGGGAGCAATCTGGACGAAATGCTACGCGATCGGTTCATAATGGGTTTGGAGAAAAGCCCAGAAAAAGACAAACTATTTCTAGAAGACGTGTCCAAACTAACGCTTGAAAAAGCTATAGAAATAAAACACGAACAGTAGCCTGCATTAAACAACAATACCAGGTGGAAGCGGTGGCGGTGAAACAAGAGCAACACGAGTCAAGTGGCTCAGGACTATATAGAATGGCAGCTCGGCAGCAACAACAACGCCGAAGATCAACACCAGCTCCAAAAAACTACGCAGTTAAAAAATGTCCCGTATGTGGATACACTAACCACACAGAAGCTCAATGCCGATTTCGGAACTATAAGTGCAGCCTGTGTAAACAACGTGGTCATTTGAAAAAGATGTGCAGCAAGCGGGAACAGCGATCATCACAACATGCAGATAATAAAAATTATAATAGTATAAAATACATGTGCGAAACCGATATGTCTCTTTTTCATTTCAGAAGCGAGCCTACTTCAAGCAATTGTTCCCAACCAATTTTTGCCAGTCACCTTAAATCGTGTTCCAATAGAGATGGAGATCGATAGTGGAGCATCGATGTCAGCGATTTCATTGGAATTTTATAAGAAAAATTTTTCTGATTGTACATTGAAGGGAACGACGATTCTAATAAAAAGTTACAACGGCGCGGCGGTCACATCGCACCAACTGGGGTATGTAAATTAAATGTAATTTATAATCAAAAGTGTCGACTGCTGGATACGTAATTGAGAACGGAGGGCCCCCGTTACTAGGTAGAGATTAGATGAGCGCATTCAATATAGGTTTGCAGGAAAATAAATTTCTTGATGGCATAGACCACGACGTTGGTAAGGTATTAGATAGATACGCGGAAGTTTTTGATGGTACTTTGGGAACTTTCAATAAAAAAGTCGTTTCGCTTACCTTAAAGCCCGGTGCAATACCTAAATTTTGCAAGCCTAGGCAAGTACCCTTGCCTATGAAAGAAAAAGTTAACGCGGAAATTTTTAAGCTCGTGAAAACGGGAGTTTTAGTTCCTGTGTAGTGGCCACACCAATAGTACCAGTCCTAAAAAAGTCAGGGGACATAAGAATTTGTGGCGACTACAAAATAACGCTTAATACGCAGCTCGAGGTCACACAATATCCTTTACCTAGAATCGAAGAATTATTTGCCAAACTTGAGGGTGGTCAAGAGTTCACCAAGCTAGATTTATCAATGGCCTATCAACAACTACTGCTAGACGAGAAGAGTCAAGATTACACTACAATTTCGACGGAACAAGGTCTATTCAAATACACGAGATTTGTGTACGGAATCGCCTCTTCGGCAGCCGATTTTCAAAAAGCCATTGAGAATCTTTTTATGGGTATGGACGGGGTCATCATATTTATTGACGATTTACTCATTACAGCTAGGACAAAAGAACTTCATCTCGAGCGGTTATCGAAGGTGTTATCAATTTTAAAAGACGCCGGGTTGAAACTCGAAAAATCGAAATGTGAATTTTTCGCTAAATCGGTAAATTACCTCGGGCATAGAATCGATCGCAACGGTCTACACACATGCCCACAAAAAATAGAAGCGATTACAAACGCAAAAGAACCAGACAACGTTAAGGAACTACAATCGTTTCTTGGGCTTTTTAATTATTATAGAAAATTTTTTCCTAACGTTGCTACGATTTGTGCCCCTCTCTACGATTTGTTAAAAAAAGACTCGGTGTATTAGTGGGAAGTGAGAGAAAAAGAAGCCTTCGAGAATATAAAAAGCTTGCTTTCGTCAAATAAAATGCTTGCCCACTATGATCCAGTAGTTCCAATCAAAGTAACTGTTGACGCTAGCCCAGTTGGGTTAGGTGGAGTGTTATCTCATGTTTATGCCAACGGTACTCAGAGACCAATTTGTTTTGTCTCTCGAAAGCTTACTGATAGCGAGAGAAAATATTCTCAAATAGAACGGGAAGCACTAGGAATTGTTTTTGCAATAAAAAAATTCACCACTATATTTTCGGTCGCAGATTCATTCTGTTAACTGACAACAAGCCTCTCGTTTCCATTTTTGGACCAAAGAAGGGCATTCCAACGATGACGGCAAACCGGTTACAGAGATATGCATTGTTTTTGTCAGGTTACAGCTTTGACATTGAGTATGTCAATACGAATATTAACGTGGCCGATTATTTATCGCGGAAGCCAATTCACTGCTGATGCTGGGAAGAACAAGATTCGGATCAAGACAGCGACATACATTTCAATTATCTATGTATATCAAATAAGAAATTTTCCTCTCGACTTTAAAAGCTTGGTTAATGAAGTCAGCAAAGACAAAGAATTACAATTAGTTAAACGTCATATTTTAGAGGGATGGCCTGCAAAGTGTGCAAATAATTTACGTCAAATAATATAATAATTTACGTAAAAAATTAAAAACTTAGCGCGTTCCTAATGCTGGTGGCCTTCTCTTAGTAACGATATTGAAAAATGGACAGTTCTTGCGAACAATGCCTTCCATTCAAGGCGAGTCCACCAAAATCAAACCTTGTCAACTGGGAGTGGCCAAGTGAGCCTTGGTCACGAGTACATGTTGATTTTAGGGGACCAATTTTTAATAGACAATTTTTGATTATTGTGGACGCGCATAGCAAATGAGTGGAATGTCTCGATATGGGAAACAATGTATCCTGCAGTCGAACAATTGATGCATTAGCGATGGTATTTGCTCGTTTTGGGTTACCATCTGAACTAGTAAGCGATAATGGCAAATCATTGGTGTCACAAGAATTTAAACACTTTTTAAAAACCAACGGTATAATCCATAAAACATCTCCAGTTGGAAATCCTGCCACAAATGGACAAGCAGAAAACAGCGTTAAGACAGTTAAGTTCGCTTTAAAAAGAGCACTAAGTGGCAGTAAAAAAAATGCAAACTTAAGTATCTGCCTCGCTAAATTTTTGCTCGACTATCGAAACTCTATTCATTCTGCAACCGGAGCCTCCCCAGCCCAATTAATGCTAAAAAGAGATCTTAAAACAAGATTGGATATTTTGAATCCTTATAAACAAAAATCAAAAGTTTTGATTAAAGACGTTGAATCGAATGTTTCTAACAAACGACGGGATCAACAAAATAATTTTAAAGGAAAAGCAGAACGAGTTTTTAAAATGTTAATGATCTCGCTTTAGCAAAAGATTACTCTGTTGCGGGGAGGGTTTCTTGGTAAAAAGCGGTTGTACAAAAAGCTTTAGGTAGACAGTATTATTTAGTAGAACCTGATGAAAAGCCAAATCTTTTGTGGAAAAGACACATAAATCAATTACTTAAAAGAGGTTTCATAGATTCTAGTAATGAAATGTACGAGGAATACGTTCCAACTCAAATCACCGATCCGGTGCACAAAATTAAGCTCAACTCAGTGCCAGAAATTAATGTAGAAAAGAACGCACAACGAATACGTTGAATAATGAGCAAAACATGGAAATAGTGGATACAATCGGAAGTGAAATGGAACGTAATTCTCCTATTCCTCAGAAAATGAAGCGTAATTATGTACCTCCTAAGAAGCACCAGTTGCGTAGTATAACTAAGAACCTCAGAGGCGAATAGTTAAACAAAAAAAAAATTGAATTATGAAAGAAATATATACATAAATAAAAATTGTCAATTATATTGTTTAAAAGTTAACAAACATCATGAATTATTTTAAATTGTTACATCCATAAGCAAAAATTTGACAATTAATTGGTTTAAGATAACAAAAATCATTAATTTTTGAATTTATTTTTGTACTAAAAGCGAACTAGGGGGCGATATTGTTATGTATTGAAGTACACATCGTTATATTAACATGCAAGCATATGTAATGCACACATTATCGTTATAACGAATTGAGAACCATAGTAGTGGAGTAAGACAGCTATTCAGTGAGGAAATAAATTATTGTGGTGCTTGAAATCGGAAAAACTTATCGATTGAGTGCTAATTTAAGGAACTTTAAAGTTATACAACAAAGGCAAAAATATAAAGTGGTTGTTTATAATTTTTTAAGAAGAAAATAAATTTTATAAAAAATACAGTAATTTTTGAGAAAAAAAGTTTGCCAAGCCAATTGTCCATACCATACCATAGTATGGTGAATGTAATAACACAAATTTTAATTACACGTGGTTCGAATTCACTGCCCAAAGGCGTATCATTCATACTTGTTGCAATATGAGAAAGCCAACTGAGTCGGTCTCAACGACTTATTCAGGAACTTTAAATGGCAATATGGTTCCTCGATAGTGACCTTGATTTTAGCGCATATATGTTTCATATATTCTATTCTATGTGGAATGAGAATAGGGTAAAAATCTATCAAACCCAAAGAAAACTCATGGTTTGATTCGAGCTGTAAAGAGGTTATTAGGATCAAAGACGTAAGTTTCCCCGAATATGCAAAGCCAACCCCACTGAGGAAAACAGAAATAAGTTAAAATAGCTAGAAAGGCCTGTAACGGACATATTCGACGCATTAAGTAAAAATTTCTGTTCAATTGTAAAAAATGTGCGCTACGCTACGTCTTCATCGGTTACTACGCTTGTTTTTAATGACACTCCTTTCTTTTTTAAGCCCGATTGACAAGGCTAATTTGCTTGCAGCATAGTTTGCTGTTAATTCGATGCTGCCAATGAGTGACATGACTCCTCCTATACTTGAAAGCGTAAACGATTATGGGACGAATCTTCTTTCGCAATCGTACAGTTGCTAGAGAACTTAAAGATCTTGACATTCAAAAAACCGCTGGCCCGGATAGTACCCTCGATTGTTCTGAAGAGGTGTTTTTCAACGCTTGCCAAACCACTGCGAAAGCTTTTCCATCTGTCCTATTCTGCGGTTCTCTTTCCATGTGGATGGAAGCCTGTTCCTAAAGAAGGCGAATACTCCTCATTCTTACTTCTGATTTGGTTTTATGATATTTCTAAAAAAACTATGTAGTTTGTTTTGGGCACTAAGACATTTTGAGTTTTAAATGTCATCGGGCAAATGCGTAGCGTTTAGCTTTATTTCACTTTCAGAAACCCCAATTTTTAAAGTGAAATAAAATGAATCGGTTTGTTTGTTCACAATGCGAGCATTATGGCGTATAAACAATGAAATATACATGGGAACATTGTAGCCCTGCACTCTCCCTGCTTGGCCTCACTACAGGATTTTACCATAGCCGAAATGCGAATAAATTTGTGATGAAAAAAATTAAATACATTCAATGTCTCTAACAGATTAACAATATTTTCTTGATTAACTAACTGGCTACAATCTTTGAAGCAAACTTAAAATCTCTTTCGTAGATATGTATGTTGTTTGTTTTTTTTCACAACCAAGTTATTAATTCCTGAGGATACATCCAACTAACATAACCACAAATAATATGTACACGATATATTATGTACATATACAACAAAGCAAAATGACATCAATGGCAGCAGCAGAGAAATCACATACGAGTAAGTAGATCATATTGAAGATGAAGTAGCAAAAGTGTAAGAATAGAAGTTTACAGGAAACCAGAATGTCGGGATAACAAGACCGACTCGACGACGAAAATGCTAGATTGTTTTTCTTTTATTTTCTTTTTCTCTTTCTCCTATAACATATCTTTTAATGGAGAATAATTGCAATATTGGTGCCGCCAGACAGGCAGATATGCAAGCACCACCAAAGTGGGTGAACAAGGCGAAATAGTAGAGCTGGAACTGGCAGACACTAATGTGCACTCACTATCCATGAAAACAAAAAATGGGAACAGACTGTCGGTGTCAACTAAACTGTTGTCTGCCTATATGCATTTCATAGCATCGCCGACGTCACCGTCGCTCGTCGCTACCACCACTGCCACCGCCACCATCGTCTTCGTCATCTCTTCCTCCTCAATTACCGAGAGTTTAGGGGAGGTCGACCAAATACAATCGAGGACAAAATAATAAAATTTTTTACGAAAAAGCATGTCATATACAGTCAGAAACTTAGATATAGAAAATGTTTACATGGAAAGAAAAAATCAGAGGGTGAGTTCATTTTTTTTTTTTGAACATTGGATAAGGTGAGTGACATGTAATTGGGTTTCTGATTTTACTGTTATTTCCTAACCAAGATGGGTTTCGTTCTTTTTGGCTAAATCTTCCGAAAGCAGTAAGTAATACGAATATATCTTATAAATTTCATTTCTAATATGGAAAGTAGAAAAACATTAAACAAAATAATTGGAAATTAATTTATTTATAATAATATAAATTTAGATATTATTTTGATATAAGAATAATTGTAGACTTAAAATCTGAAAGGTTGGCAATTCAAAGAATCCTTATTGGTATGTACAATGTACATACATATGTATGTAGATAAGACTGATTGAAATAAACTAAAATGCTTTCAATTTTCAATGCAACTCATTTTTTGGTTAGAGCTTGGTGATTTTTAAATTGATATGTAGAGTTCACTCATCGCCTTTTCCTATTTGACTGTTTGGCTTCTTTGTGTTATAAACTTAAGAACCTCATAATATGCATTTAAATCCTAAGTATGACTTTTTCCTAGATGAATTCTTTTGGCATTCAAAAAAGTTCTTTTCTAATTAGTGCATTACCGTCAAATTTTATAGAGGTTTACTTGTTAAACCTATGATATAAAACTAAATAATTTGAAAAAATTTATTGAAAGATAAAACTTGCTTGTCGAACCAATTTTTATCAAAACATCAGTTGGTTTATGATGAAACAGATGAAGCAAAAATAATAATACGATTTTGCTATTCTAAATTGTCACATTTTTTTATTTTTGTCAGTTCGGCGAAAAAAATAAAAATCTTATTTCAATTAAACCTCTAAAAACGCACTAATTAGAAAATATTTCGAAAACTTTGTTTAAGGTAATTTAAAGTCCTTTAACACACTAATGATTTAAATATAGCAGGTTGCTAAGTTATGTCACTAAGCCATAAGTTCCCACACAAATGAAAAACGCAATGAACGACCTCTAAATATCAAACTACAGAGCTAAAATGTACCCAGGAGTATTATTTCTTTAAGTTATAACTCTAAAGCTAGTTACATTATACAAAATACGGATAGATAAATTCTCTATTTTATGTGAAAAATGTGCTACATATACTTTTCGAAAGAACTGGCCTTCCAGTTACTTTCATTTCAAAGAACCTTTCATTAAAAAAAACTGTTGATATCTGTAATGTGTTCGCGATAATTTTCAGATACTCGTACTCATTTGTTAACACTTTGACTGCTGACGTCGACGCGTCGTCGACAAATCGTATTTGTTCTATGCGGCGGACGTCGACAACATGTTTATTACTGACCACTTCCAATGCCTCCGCACACCCCGCATCCGGGAAAAACGCCATACTATGATGCTGACGTCGACTACGCGACAATCATTTTTTATAGTCAAAAAACAAAATATTAGTCAAATTAAGCACTGATATAAGTAAAGTAGAGTAAAAGGAACATTTTTGACAAAAAAAAATTTAGCATAGAGGATTCGCTCAGGTCAAACCATGCCGCAGTCAAAGTGCTAATAGCCTTTAAATAGTTTACGAATTATATTTTCGCAAACTAGCTGTATCCGGGTGTTAAAAAGGACGGTCCCAGATCTTATTTCTGTGTAAAATGATCCGATCCCGATGGAATAACCCCGGTAGTACCTACTAACAAAAATATAGAAATACTTTAGTTGAATCCCTTACCTTCATATTCAAACTTTACCTCCAAACAGAAAAATTTACAAGAATATGGAAAAAGATACTTCTTACATCAATATTAAAAAAAAGATGACGAGGTATAAATAACAAACTGCAAGTTTATTGCAAAACTTTCTTGCATTTCTACTTTTTGAACAAGTTGTGTAACATTTTTTAATAAAATATCATTTGCGAACAGCAACAGGGATTCGTGAGAAAAAGATCAACCGCTACAAATCTTCTCACTTTCTCAAACAACAAAACGCTTGAGAACAAGGGTTTGAAGTTGAATATGTAGTATATACAGTACACTGACTTTTCTAAAGCTTTTGACCAACTTAGCCAAGCAATTATTTTATTAAAACTTAAAACTCTCCTATGTTCACCCTTTTTCTTATCTTGGATCAAATCTAAACTTGAAAATAGATCATAAAGTAGCATTCACACGAGCGCGACCAACGAACGACGAATGAATTACAAAATGTGAGTTTATATACGTTTGAAGACATATTTTAACACAAATTCTTAACGAAACGATAGCAATATAGTTTCTATATTTGATTTATGATGCATACTTTTACTTTTCAATATCATATATTAATAAATTTAAAAGAACAAATTTATTCGTCGCGAACAAAATTGTAGTTGATACGCAATATCAAACTTTATTCGCGTTCCACATTATCCACACTCGCAACGAATAAAATAATCGCGCGTACTTAACCTAAAAAAATCATTCTTGTTTTGGTTTCGGTGGTGAATGGTGTTCGGCTGTCAAACTTCATTCGCGACGAATTAAAAACTCTCATGTGAAAGAAATGTCAAAATCGACGAATATTCGTTCATTCGTTGGTCGTTGGTCGTGCTCATGTGAATATTGCTTAACAAGTAAAATTTTGAAATGGTCTCTCAGAAACTTTTGTTGCTCAATCTGGTGTTCCGCAAGGAAGCCATCTTGGCCCTATTCTCTTCATCATGTCTATTATCCACGTAACGTCATGTTTGGGCTCAAGTCAGTTTCTCATGTTTGCTGATGACATGTGGATTTTCAAAGTAATAAAGTCCATCCATGATCGTATACTTTTACAGGCTGATAATTATAGTTTTACATTTTTGTGTAAGAAAAATAGCCTTAACCCTTCAAAATGTCAGACGTGAACTTTTATTAAAAAATGAATCTTGGGACTTTGATAATTGTATTTTGCAGCAAAAATTTGTCGCCTTTTCACGTTTGAAGAATTAGGTGTTCATTTCTGTCCCAACTTAGAATGATCCCTATGTTACTCTTTCTTCCTCATCTTCAATATGCTTCACAAGTATGAACCCCCTTTTTCGTAATTCATAATACATAATCAATTCAACACAATTTCATTCGAGTTGCCTTAAGGGTCTATTTTTTTTTAATGTTTAAGATAATTCTTAAGACTGCAGCAAACAGTTTTTTTTTTAGATTTTAATAACGAATATCCTGTACATCATATTCAAGTCAAACTTTTGTTATTTCTGAGCAACTATATTTATTGTTTTATTGTTCAATCATTCATTCTACTATCAATTATATTGAAAAATTAATAAAAAAAAACACCAAAATCATGGGACCACATTTTCCAAAAGGGGATTTTTTTATAGTATATCCCCTTATATTTTTGTTGATGAGTTTTAAAACAAATTAGACCCTTTTTTATATTCATGTTTTTAATCCATTTATATTTCCCAAATGTTCACAGTGCAGTATTTATTTCAAGCTCATTTTACACTTGAAAATATTTATTGAAAACAATACAATATAAGCAAACCAATTTTGTTTAAAATCTAATTTGCTTGAATTTAACTATTTTTGTATAGGAATAGTTTCCATTTTAGTTTATCCTTTTTTAATAAAAATCATTCATTATTCTTAATTTAATTTTTGTTTGTTACAATTTATAACTTTGCAAATTTTAACTTTGTATAAATGGAAATAATTTTCATTTTGCATTACTTTTTCTTTAATGCAAAAACATTTATTTTTCAAGGCGTGCATTTTGATACAGAGAACTTCTCAGCCTTGAAACAAAACCCAATACCAAACAATCCATATCTTCTAAGGTTGGATAAAATTGGCTGTTCAATTAGTCCAATTGCTGGTCCGTTGTAACACCACATTGGATTAGAGGATCTTCTCTTCTTGTTTAACCATGTGAAGCTTCTTGTTAAGCGTTTGAGACAGCAGGTGGAATCGCTAAAACTATTATAGTAGAAGCCTCCTTAGTGAAGTCTTTGTGATAGGGCAGGACATGAACTTAGAAGGTGAGAAACTGTCTCCTTTTTCTTTTCACTCACGCAGGCAGCTTCTGCAAACATCATTTAACATAAAAATAATAAATACATTTAGTGGCGCAACAGTTCGTTAAGAACTAGAGCCTAGTGACTTACAACCATTCCTGCGAGTACTGCTGTCACGGCTTATTTGAGAAAACACTTTTCATGACAAGAATACCCTTGGAAGATTTGTCAATTCATCCCAAGAGGAAGTGCCAATGAAAAAACTTTAGATGGCACAGGCAGGGTTCAACCCAAGACCTTTCAAATTCATTCTTAAAACTGTCTTAAAGCTAGACAAAAATTCATAAAACTAGCCTAATTAACCATAACTTGCAACTAACTTACGGGTCCCATACAGACACTCTAAGTTAAATAATAATAATAATAATACTTAATTCTAATGCTTTTCGGCCCTAAGATCGATTTGACAATAATTCCAATTAATTTATTTTTTTCCTTATTAGAAAATTAAAAAAAAATAATTTCAATGTCTTTTTTAATTTTACTTAAAAACTACTTAAAATTAGGCCCTTAATATAGAACTTAAAACTAACTAGACTACCTATTCTACCTATAAACTACTTAAAACTAAACCATTTCATTTTCATTTTCTTTTTTTTTGTTTTTCTTTTGTTTTTTTTTATATTTTATATTTTTTAATTTTTTTTTTAATTTGCCACCATGCCTACTCTTCTTAAAACTAAACCCTAAAACTATAAAACAAGTACATATGTAAGCCGGCCAAGGCTTAAACCCCATCCCGACTACCCACTATCAAGTGCCGATTGAAGCCTCCAAAACTGGTTCTCCTGCTTCACCCCATCAATTTGGTCCCGTTCGGACACAGCCCTACTGAACCGAAGGAGCTCTGCTCCGTCTTGTGCCATGACGTCCCGGTTGTACAGGAGTCGCCTACCCACGGTTCTTCGTCTGACGTGGTAGATTAGCGGAACTGCCAATCTATCCTGTATAGACCGCATCTATATACATAAAAAGAGGAATGCTTCTGGTGGAATGAAGCTGCTCAGGCATGCACTCTCAAAATACTCTTCGTTCGGATAGAACGCCCCGAAAATTAAATAGTTGGTCGAAGACATAGCTCTTGCAATGTGACCTCGAACGAGTTTTATCACGAAATTGTTAATTCTGTTGATTCGAGCCCCGTTGTATAGGACATCGTTGGAATAGTAATGCACGTAAGAAGATTCGGCTGTTCGATATAAGCCGGTCGTAAACACTGCCGCTCGAACACCCGAAACTTCTCCATCTGGGAAGGGGCAACGTTGAACCACACAGGACAACCATAAACGATCATTGGCCGTATGAGGGTCATGTAGGAAATTACCTTCACTCTGGAGTAAAGCCGACTGCTGTAAAAATGCCGTTTCGTCAGACCAAATCCTCTGGCCCTGGTCAGAGCAGCATTTACATGTCTGTCGAAATATAAATACTGATCTAACCAGATACCGAGGTACTTCACTACACTTTTGCTCGCTAAACGCTGCCCGTGAAGATCAACCATGACCATCTTGCGCCAATTCTTGTACGTATCCCTCGTGGCCCTAGCCAATTGAGTCCGGAACAAAATTGTCTCCGACTTCTGGACATTTATTTTCAGTTTCCATTCGTCGCAATATCGCTGAATCTTAAAGAAATCACGCTGCAAGAGAATTCTAATAACCTCAACCTTTCGGGCCGTTCTGTACGCAATTAGATCGTCGGCGTACGCAATGCCCTTTGTAAGACTACCTATCAGATCGCTGGTATAAATGCTGAAGAGAATCGGCGAATTCACCGCTCCCTGTTGAAGACCATTTTTAATTAAGAATATTGTGGTAGAAGTTACATTGCCACTTTTGACAACAAACTTTCTACCGTTAAGCATATCATAAAGTATATACAACAATGGTTTGCTTATGCCAAGCCTGCTCAGTTTTAGGTAAAGACCCTCTAACCATACGGTGTCAAAGGCCTTTTCCAAATCAACCAGAACAGCACCTGTGCATTGTTGTTTTGATTTATTCCATTGGATATCAGAGACGAGTTTAGACGCAGCATGAACGCCACCTCCACTAGGCTACTTATATAATACAACCACTTGCCAACTTTACTTTAAATCAAACAATTGCACTTATTTAATTTCGAAATAAAAATTAAAAATAGCACTTCTTCACAGGCTGGAAGTCAAAGAACGACTCACATCCCGACGCACTAAACTTCATACTACGGGTACTACTCATTTAATATAAAACCTTGGCTAAATTAGTTTTGTCGATAGTCAAGTGGTGGTGTGCATCTACTACATCATAACGTCACGTTTAATATCAGAAAGTTTGAAATTTCATCTACGTTAACGATAATATAATAATTATAATAAAAAAAAATATGACTTAATTGAAAACACAAATTTTTTAGAGCTGAGTAACGATATATCCTTAAATTTGTCATATCCTTTATTTAACGTTTGGTGGCCAAATTTGAGATGACCGGTTCAGTAAACAATCAGCCAACACTCGTACTATCAAGGAACGCAAGATCGGCCGAGAATATCGACGAGGTCAGTGAAAGTGTACAGCAGAACCCGAGGCAGTCTATTCCTCGCCGTGCACAAAAACTCGGCCTTTCGCAGACTTTATCTTGGCGAATTTTGCGTCGGGACTTGGGCCTACACCCGTGTAAGATCCAACTGACCTAGAAGTTCAAAGTTCATGACCATAGACAACGCCGTTTGTTCGCTGACTGGGCTTCGAATAGTTTGGAAGAGGACTCCAATTTTGGGTGAAAAACCATCTTTATTGACGAGGCGCATTTTTGGATGAATGGCTATGTTAACAAGCGACGCGAGGTTCACTAGGTGATAATGGATCCTCAAAAAGTTACCTTTTGGTGTGGATTTTGAGCCGGCGGCCTAATTGGTCCGTACTTTTTTGAAAACGACGTTAGTGAGGTGGTTACCGTCAACAGCGAGCGCTACATAATGATGATAACTAATTTCTTATGGCCCAAATTAAACCATATGGACCTAGACGACATGTGGTTCCACCAGCAAGACGGCACGATTGACAACAACAACATCTACCCGCCCTTATTGAAAAACCCTCGGAAATACTTTAAGGCATGAAATTTTAGAAAACTGCAAGATAATTACATTCCTTACCAAACAACTTGAAATCTAATTTCACATGCCTATATGACGAATTCTGCACTCTGGAAAGAATGCCTCTCTGAAAACATAATTGAGATATACTCGCGAATGATAAGACAGCTAGTTGAGATTAACTTTTGTTGATACTGCACACAGATGTAATCCGCCACTGTTTATACATTTACATTTTGTATAAAGAATAACCTTATATAATAAAAACAAAAACAAGTTTCTCAATATATTGCTGAAACATTAGGGAGCTCTAGTAGTTAGGTGTTGAAGAGATAAGTCTAAATACAATTCCGTAATAAGAGGTGCTTCAGCATCAACCAATTCCTTTTTCTCGGTATACCAAAAACATTTAAAGGTTGGTGCTATGAAGCATTCCAATTATTTCGCATCGTCCAGCGCGCGGTGGTTGCTCGAACAAAAAAATGTAAAACTTATATGGTATTGCAATCATTGTTTTTTTTTATTTGTAAAAAAATATAAAGTTAAGCTAAGAAAATAAAATTTAATACATTTTTGTTTTGAATACTATTTTCACGACAGAACGGGTTCAAGTCTAATAACCATAAAATGAATTCTGGTGTGCACCAGGGCTCTGTTCTGTCTCCAACACTTTCTCATTTTTATTAATGATCTCCTTTCTGCAACTTCTAATCCAATACATTGTTTCGCTGACGATAGTACTCTTAAGGCCCAACTATAATAGACTTAACCGAAAGTAAGCTAATGTCAGAACCGAACGAAAGTTATCAGAAGTTATCGTCAAAACAAAAAGTAACCATAATGGATTCAAGTAACTTAAGCAAATGTCAAACGCAAATGTCACTTCGAATTTAAATTTGTTGATATAAATTTTGGTTTGGATTTTTTTCTAGTAAATTATTGTTTTTTTCTGTGAAAAAAATTTGAAAAATGAACCATACAAATAAACTTCAAAAGTTTAAAAAATTAAAAAGATGCATTCTGCATCTAAATGCACTTAAATTATTAATTAAAATTAAAGAATTAAATGATAAAAAGAAGCGTAAAAGGCGATCTTGTAGTGTTCGTCCTATAAATAGCGATAAAAAGACCAATGGCTTCTTTGTTGTCACGTTTGCTTAAGCTCGAGCCATTTAAATGGCTCTTGCGTAATTGCGCGAAAGTTAGCGAAATTTAAAGAAACTGAGCAGAACATCTACAGTAGTCCCCGCTTAGTTGCACCTCGCTTAATTGAACATCCCGCTTAATTGATCGAAAAAATTGGCTTCGAAAATTGCCCGTATTAGTAGCAAAGCTTTTTAGACGGTTAATTGAACCCCGCTTAGTTGAATTACTCGCTTAATTGATCTTAAAAATATGCAGCATAAAAACTAAATACATGGACATTTTTCGGATAATTGGACGGACAAAAAAATGATTCTGATTGGAAAAGCCCAAAACGCCAAGGTGTTTTAAAAATAAGGTTGTACCTTTACAATATTTCTCCAACAATAAGGCATGGATGACCCAACATTTATGGGCCCAAATTTTATATGTATTTGACGAAGAAATGATAAAGCAGAACAGACAAATAATTCTTTTTGTCGACAATGGAAGTTGGACGATTTAAAAAAATATAAACGTGCAGTTTGTACCCACAAATACAACGTCCATCATTCAGGCCCTTGACCAAGGCATTATTCATTTTTTCAAAGCTTACTATCAGCAAAATATAATAAGGAAACAAATTACAGCCACCGAACGTGGCAAGACTATCGAAGAATTTTCAATGTCGATCACATCTTTGCAAGCAATGCACATAAGCAAATATTGTTTGTGGCTTATAAAACCTTCTACTATAAGAAATTGTTTTAGAAAGGAAATATTTTAAATATTTTACTACTAAACCTACATTTGCAAGTTCTTTTTTTAAAGGCAGGCTTCATCCGAAGAGCAGTCGGAAAATGATCTCGTGGTCACAGATAACGTTCTTGAGGACAATGCAGATTTCAATGCTTATTTGGCATGTGATGACATAACATATCATGATATGGCGAACTTACAGACGCCAAAATTAAGTTGACACTGAAATGTTTATAGAGTAAATTTCTGGGATGAATATTTTATTTTTTAGTTGACCTACTCGTGCAATTATACGGGTTTCGCTTAATTGAACAGATATGTCAATTAAGCGGGGTTTCGATAATTGAACCACCCGGATAATTGACCGAAAAATCTGACAAAATGGTCAGCGCAATTAAGCGGGGAATACTGTATTATGGTTAGTGACATATGTATAAGGCTGCGTATTGGTTCGTTCCCTTAAGATGGCTTAAGCTCGGTTAAGTCTATTATAGTTGGGCCTTTAGCTTTTCATATTCGTTTTCTTCGGATAAGGAACTCAACCAGAAAATATGCTAAGCTCAATTAATTTCGATCTAAAGAGCATTGTACAATGGGGAATAAAAAACCGCGTGGAATTTAATGCTTCGAAAACTCAAAAAAAAAAACACATCACATACGGAATGTAGCGAAAAATGCTGCAAGATGTTTTGGCGATGCAAAACGTTTTTCTCCCCCTCTAATATGGCTTATATATGTATGTACGTCCAAAGCTTTAGTAAAACTCCTATCTTTGAGCTGATGCTCCTGCAACTTACTTAAGGCTCTTGGACAATATTGAACTCAAAGCATCATTCTTACATTTACGTCAATTGAAAAATGAAAAAACTCAGCTATTCAAATAAAGAAGGCAAACATTTTTGTTTCGAGGTCCAAAATTATTTTAAAATAAAATTTTCCCTACAATTTTTACCAAAAAAAAACATAAAAAAGCAGATAAATTTTCAGGTTCCTTCGGATTCACCATATGTTGAAGCTGTACTCTAAGATACCAACATATACCAGAGATTCACAGATACCCTTGGATTTATTTGTTCATAGTCAAGTTGTTTTGGATCAGATATTCTTATTAAATTGACAACAGAATTGACATGTATAAAAAGAAGTATATGAAAATGTGGCTTATGACTCAAACACAAAATTTCGAAAAATCAGATTTTAAGAATAAACAATGCATTTAGTCAGTTTTTCGATAGTTCTTCTTCTTCCTTCGCATTGTCTCTCGTTTGTTCAAGGGCACCAAGTGAGATGCAGTGTTGTTTTTGGGTATTATATTATACATATGTATATGTATTATATTGATTCTGGATTTTCAATAAAATTCTGTTTTTCTTTCATTCATTCCGTCACTTTTCTTCATTTTTAGTACACTTCTAAGCAAGTTAGGACTTTCCGGTTTTCATCAAGTGAAAAAGCGTCTCAAAAACTTAATCTTAATAAAACAAAGTAAAAAATAATTGTTTGATTCCTAAGCCACCTTTTTTCATGACATGACTTACTCTTACAATAGTTTTAAATTTCTTGAAAGAGCAAAACTCCTGAAAAAATATATGGTTTTGTTGTGAAAACAAGACCTTCAATCTTGACACCCCATTTAAGTATACCATACAAGAAAACTATTCTAACCTAAATGTTGTCGAAATGGATTGGCGATTCCAAATCTTTTTTGCTAACGTCCAAAATTGAGCGTGTATTGTATTTAACTGCAGACTTACCTCATTAATGTGTTTATATGTTTTTATCAGATCCACACTAAGCTTTCGTAAAGGCGCCGTAGCTGGATCTCTAAAATGTGTTGGTATTCGAGCTTGCATCGCTCTAACCTCCGACGATGAAGTCGGACTCGATCGCTTCAAAAACAAAAATTTATTAGCATTACAAACAAAATTATGAATATTTCTTACGTGATGCATGACATCTCGATGTGTGGCGGGTAAGTCTTCCTCAACAACAAATCGTCCATAAAGAGGTGCGTGTCGCTGGCGCCCTGATTCAGCACCAGCTGCACCCGACACATATGCCGCCGACACTAAAATTAAACAATATAATGAATTGGGTAGCTTAAAATATAATATAATATTTGAAATAAAATTAAAATAAAATTTATGAAGAAATGGAAGCCTAATTTCACAACTGGCACTGCAGCGCACTCAAAAAGTGCTCACCTGTCGTAGTTAAAAGTTTGATTTATATTTCTTATACATTTGTTTGCCCTCTGATTTCAATTTTCTACGATTAAGATGCCAATAAAAGTAGTGAAAACTAAAACTAACAGACAAACATATGATTAGAAAACAAGAACAATATGGAACACTGCGAGACACAAGGACAACAGAAATTGTAAGCTATAGACAAGGTGAGGTCAATACAAAATACATTTTATGATGGACTGAGAAAGCATCTTAAGAAAATAAGACTCCAAAACGTTTTACCGCCTAATAGTGATTACAATTTTTGAGGGAAATGAAAAAAACAGTTTATCTCTTTTTGTAAAATAAAAAAACGAATATTTGTTATCAGCAAAATACAAACCATTCACTTTATTATTATTATTGAAGTCGATCGAGCTGATTGTCCTTGCAGTACATACTCTTGAAGAATCTTGGCGTCCAAATAGGTTTGTACTACAAAAACATACGTATTTAAAAAGATTGACCGTTTTTTACCTGGAACTAAAAAAAATGATTTACATCAGCTTACTGACCTCTTAGTTTTAAGGCCAAGAAAATAGCTGCACAAGCCACTAAAGAAAACAGTTTCAAGGGTTAAGACAGTCTTCGATAACAATTATTATTTGATTTAGATTTTTTATCAAAACCAGTTTGATAACATACAATAGAAATTAGAAAAGAAGAATACACTTTTTGGCTTTTATTTCAGATTGTTTGTTAAGGATATTTTTTATTTTAAGTGACGTGTCGTGATAGAACCCATACCTCTGAAATGACATTTCTACCTACAAACCATCATGCCACGGGCATTGTTCAAAATTTAGTTAACTATTCCATTAATTATTATTACTCTTTCTTCGTTTCTACTTTCTCTTACAATTTAATTTAAATTTAAATTGTATCTAACATCACAGGAAAATAAGATTTTGTACATTTAGATTGAAGTTACTAGGATTAAAGTAAACAATAATGTTAGACGTTACAAAAAGATTCAAAATTTATTAAGCGAAATAGTTGTTTAAGTTTTTGTGTTGAAAGAAGTTTTTATAAATCTTTATGTTCGTCTTAATCCCAAAAAAATAAATGCAAGCCTACTGACCGAAAAAAACTTAGCATTATTAATTTATTTCAAAAGATTTTACGTTACTTGTTCAACACTGGAACTACTTTTTTAATTGCTTTGTGTTTTTTTAACGGCATTTCGAAAAACACGTCTTATTTTGTACTTTCATAGGGTGCTACCCTTTGTAATTGATGATTTTGTATTGGAAAGAAAGTAAAAAGCCTTTTCATTGTTCATGCCCTCTCTGCCTTGGAATTAAATGTGTACAACTTGTCAGAAAAAATGTAAATTGATTTGTTTGAATGTTTATATTTATGAAAGAGACAACTCCCTATCGTTATTGGCAACTCATAATTAAATATGCTTAATAAATTTTCTATCAATCACAACAAATTCACCAAAGTATTTCTAGCTGTCAGTCTTCTGATCATCCACAAACCAAGGAATCATGAATAATTTTTAATTTACAAATTTACACGGAAACCAAATTAAAAAGTCTGCCCTAGTTTCGGAAATAAAACAACCATATGCGAATGCAAAAATATTCTTATTTCCCTTCATCCCACCATACTTTTCTTGCTTATTGTTTTATTTATAGTTTAAAATAACTTTTAAAAAAATATAAACACACAAGCGGGAAACAAAGAAAATTACTTCCTGGATTATTGCGTACATGGCTATATCGTTTTCCTGTTTATCATGCTTTATTCAACAAGTTTTGTAATTTTTGTTTCTATTTTCAAAATGCAATTTCGCTTTATAACTATAGATTAGGTACATTGTATTGTATTGAATTAAGCTTAAAACCAAACGAATACAGTCCACTGTGTAACATTTTTGGGAAATATAAGTCTCTTGCCAACATATTCTAAAATTATGTTATATGGCGGTGTATTGCATAATCCTTGACGGCAAAATCAGATAGTTTTACCGAAATAAATATCATTGATTTGAGGTATTTTTAGTCAAAAATATTCACAATAGTTAGGTAGGTAGATATACAAAAACCATCAGCTGAATTTTGTCTTGTCAGGATCAAAGAAGTTATTAAAGTTTTGAGTGACTTGTGTATTGACGCTGTCACACCGATATCGACGCAATTATGTAATTTAAAAAAGCGAAACGATTTGTTTCAGTTCAGAATTTATAAAGTGTTATTGGTATAAGAAAAACTAAATATTAAAATACATTTATTGGTCCTAGAATTCTTAATACTTCTTTAATCAATGAATGCTATTTACTTTAGTTAACCAAGTATCTTCATTGAAACAAAGACAATTTTGATTATGCGTTTCACCGTGAGGAATGAAATAATTTGTACTAACAATATGCAGTTTTAAATATAAAAGCCCGTATTTGGTCACAAAAACTTTTAAATCGATTATGATTATAGTAATTAAAAAAACAAATTAGGATTTCATTCACCGAACCGAAGTGTTATATGGATGTTTTTGCATTTACCGGAAATGAATGTACCGAAGACAAATATTTTATCATTTTAAAATGATGTAATTAAATTCGTTGCTAGGTCCTGTTTGAAAGAAATAATTGAGTACAAGTTTCCAAACAGTTATTTAGTTAAAATATCCTTTGAAATTGTGGGACATTAGGAACAGTTTCACAGAACACATTTTAAAAAATTAGTGACACTCAATTTTCGTATGTTTCGTTTCTAGGCAATATTAAATTTATATCAGTACTATTTTTTGTATATATTACTGTCACTCAAACTTATTTGGTTTAAGACTTTTTAATAGAGCGCATACCTTTTCCAAATCCATTCGAAAATTTTCCACTTGTAATTTCCCAATCATTTTTTGAGGATGAAATTGATTGAAGGTAACAAAGAGTTGCTGTGGACATTTTCATTTAAAAAAAAAATATTTCTCTTAATAATATTGAATGTTATGGTAGATACACTTGAACACTTGTTAAATTCCCTATACTACTGTTAGTTAAAAAATATATTAAATTTTGCAAAGCATTTTATCCAATTTGCTTGTTATATGTTTCGATTCCTATTTGACTGAGACAACATTTACAAACAAAGGAAAAAAACCGTTCCAATGCTAACAACCACAAGGCACTGAAGAGATCAGAATAAAAGCACTCTATATCAAGATGCCAAACCCCGGTAGCCATCTTATTTTGTCTACAAGTTAACCAAACAGTTGATGTACAAGTTGGGTCTTTGTTTGCGTAAAAAAACGAACATGAAACAAACTCTTCCGTTTATTAGATACAACATTGTATTTGATTTTGGTAAAAATTCGACATTACAAATACAACAATATAATTATTATTTTTTGGAGAATTGAACAAACAATAGTTTGGTATCTTCAAATAGAGTAATTTTGGTTCAGAACTTCATCAAAACCAGCGAAATTTAGCAAAATGATTCGTGCACACAAAACGAATGAAAAACGTAAGTTGATAAAAACAAAACGTGAACTACGAAAACAAAAATAAACAGTGCAGTTGCGTTAACTTACAACTTAATGAGAAAATACTCAATGCCCCATTGACGCAATTGCGCATGATTTAGCGTAAGGATGTTCGAGTATATTTTTAGACGCAAACATTTTATTTCGTTTGGCATTTTCTGTTCTTTATTAGTTTTTTTTTTTTTTTATTTTTGACGTAAGCTATGTACCTATGTAGATCAGAGTGTGTCTTTCTTCTCTTGTTTTGACATGGGTGTGAACCTAAACAGGACAAAATTATTACGTCTGCGAAAATTAACTTTTGTTTCTAAATCAAAGAAAAGGATATCATGTCATTGCAATTTTTTAGGTCTTAAGTATGTTATGGAAATCAATGTATAGGTTATAATTAAATTTTCTTAACACAATCAATGATCAAAAAATAGATCATGCGTGATTTCGTTCTGTTTTTACATTTTGTATAATACCTTTGCGACGAGCAGAATACCATGTATGGATAACACATTATACGAGTAAGATCTCAGTCTTGATATTTTGATAGTCTAAAAAGGCTAAAAGAAGATAATAGAAAAGTTTTTCAATTATTATGAACAAACCAAAGACTAAGTACCACAAATAAAAGGAATCTGATGATCGGTTGGCACCCGTGAAACATATATGCAATTCCAAACTTTTGATAGCACAATCAAGTTGTTGTTGTAGTATTCAAAACCTACTAATGTTCTGGACATGAGCATGGTCATTGCTCACATGTAAATTCACAATAAATGAAACCAGTGCCGGCGGCGACTCGTCAGGACATTTAACGTTTGTTGGCGGCCAAGGAACATCAGTGGTTGATTATGCTATCATAGGAGAAGATTGGGAACCGTACGTGTAAGATTTTGAGATTAGTTAAGTATCATATTCAAACCACTTTCCTGTTGTTGTGACAATGCAAATTCACACTAAGCATGATGAGGAAATAACCTTTATGAAACTCTTGCCCAAACTCAAATGGAAAGAGGCTAAGGCTCGGGAGTATCGACGATCTCTAGATTTGTAACTCCAATCACTGCAAATCGAGGACTTTTTCCCACTTAGAACCAATTGTGAAAGCATCTTACCCACAAGAGGGACTCAGCCAAAACAAAGGAAATATAAGAAAAGAGCTCGAAAAACATCTTTTGCGTGGTTGATGATTTTCCGTAACTCCATTTATTATTTAATGATTCTTATATACAGGCCAATTACAAGTTTAAAGAGCTTTGTAAGACTAAACAAAAGTTATACGCTGAAAAGCAAGCAGTCCGAACTGACTAGGGAGTTGAATGGACAACGTTTTACTATCCACACAAAACTGTCTTCAAATGTAATGCATTCCCATTTCAAGGATCTTTTAAATCCTGAAACGACGCCGACAAAGTGGCAATTCGCAACACCTAAATTCGTAGTCGACTCTCTGGACTGTTCATTTATATTTAGCAAATTGGAAGAAACGCTGGAGACGCTTAAAGATGGAAAAGCAGCCGGTTCGAATGGTATCCCAGTGGAATTTTTTAAGTATGGAACTATTATGCTCAAATGCACCCTTTAAAACTTTTTAATATAGTTTTGGAGGGAGAACTGTCTCCAGATGAATTTCGAGATGCAATTATATTTTCAATCCACAAGAAAGGATCGTTAGTCGATGCGGCTAACTACAGAGGGATTTCCTTTTTAAATGCATCTTACAAGCTATTTACAATGATGATGCATAAGCGTCTTGTAAGTTGGAGACCGTTAACTTGCTGAGGGAGTTCCAGGCTGGATTTAGACCAGGATATTAAGCAATAGATAACATCTTTATATTCAGGAGATTGGCAGAAAATTTCTTGAAACAAAGGAAAAAGCTGTGTTTTTTTTTATCGATTTTAAAGCATCTTTTGATACAATCGATCGAGATGCACTATTCTATAAGCTGTTAAGTCTTTGGTTATCATTGAAGTTTGGTCGCGTTCTTCAGCGACTATATAGAGGAACCAGGGCGGCAGTATGGATAGGTGAAGAACTCTCTGACTGTTTTGAAACCTCATCGGGAGTGCGACAAGGTTGTACATTAAGCCCTACTTTGTTCGCATTTTTCATAGACAACATTTTAGACTACTTGCCGGGTGGAGTGGATTTCTCAGGGATGCGGAGGATTAAGGCACTTCTTTTCGCAGACAATACACTCATGTTTGCGCATTCTTCGGAAACTCTGCAGCTCATCGTTAACAGGGTCTACCAATATTTTTAGCTATCTAATTTAATAGTAAATATCGATAAATTGAAGGTTATGATTATTAAAAGTGATGGTGTACGTAATGTATCAAATGAAAAATGGAGCTTTAAAAATATTGAATGTGTGCGAGACTACAAATACCTTGGCGTTACTGTTACAAATAATTTGAATATGGAGAAACGCTTGAAGGAGAAATTGGTTAAGGCCAAAACTGCTATTAATATGACATGGAAACAATGCTTCATGAATAAGTGTATAGCGCATAGTAGCAAGTTTAAGGTCTTTGAAGCAGTAGCTGAGAGCATAGTTTATATGGATCGCAGGGTATGGGGATGTAAAAAGTACAATTCGCTTGAAAAACTCTTTACGCACTTTATAAAAAGAATATTTCATTTGCCGAAAAATAACGTTAACGTTTTTAAAATGAATGATTTACGGGTCGTGAAAAGAGTTTCCATAAAAGCGACACAAGATCAAAATAGTTGGTACCGAGAGTGGCAAGATCATGCTGAGGAATATCAAATTAATTTTAATTTAACCATCGAGGATTTATCAGCCGCGAAAAACATCTTCTATTAAGTCATTTTAAATGTTGATAAGATCTACATTTCTGCTGAATATATTGCTGAAGCGTCTAATTCCTTGTACAGAACAACTTAGAGCAGATTAAATCACATCCTTGCAGAGAACAACTATTTTAAGAACTCCAATAATGTCCATGTGATTTCTATGGTGGTCAGACTACGTAGTGAACTAATAGATTTACATTTCACACAGGCCTGATTTACACCTAGAGTGTAATATCGGGTGATTTTTTAAGAGCTTGAGAACTTTTTTTAAAAAAAAAACGCATAAAATTTGCAAAATCTCATCGATTCTTTATTTGAAACGTTAGATTAATCCATTACATTTACTTTTTGAAGATAATTTCATTTAAATGTTGACCGCGGCTGCGTCTTAGGTGGTCCATTCGGAAAATCCAATTTTGGGTAACTTTTTCGAGCATTTCGGCCGGAATAGCCCGAATTTCTTCGGAAATGTTGTCTTCCAAAGCTGGAATAGTTGCTGGCTTATTTGTGTAGACTTAAGACTTGACGTAGCCCCACAAAAAATAGTCTAAAGGCGTCAAATCGCATGATCTTGGTGGCCAACTTACCGGTCCATTCCTTGAGATGAATTGTTCTCCGAAGTTTTCCCTCAAAATGGCCATAGAATCGCGAGCTGTGTGGCATGTAGCGCCATCTTGTTGAAACCACATGTCAACCAAGTTCAGTTCTTCCATTTTTGACAACAAAAAGTTTGTTAGCATTGAACGATAGCGATCGCCATTCACCGTAACGTTGCGTCCAACAGCATCTTTGAAAAAATACGGTCCAATGATTCCACCAGCGTACATTTTTCGGGATGCATGGGCAGTTCTTGAACGGCTTCTGGTTGCTCTTCACTCCAAATGCGGCAATTTTGCTTATTTACGTAGCCATTCAACCAGAAATGAGCCTCATCGCTGAACAAAATTTGTCGATAAAAAAGCGGATTTTCACATTTCGAACCGAACACTGATTTTGGTAATAAAATTCAATGATTTGCAAGCGTTGCTCGTTAGTAAGTCTATTCATGATGAAATGTCAAAGCATACTGAGCATCTTTCTCTTTGACACCATGTCTGAAATCCCGCGTGATCTGTCAAATACTAATGCATGAAAATCCTAACCTCAAAAAAATCACCCTATATATGCAACCTATCAGAAAGAAAGGATACTGTCCACTTCTTGGGAAAATGCCCCATTCTCAGAGAAATCAGAAGGAATGTTTAGAATGAAACAACAACAACTTGTGTGTGCTACCACCAAGTTCATAGGCTGGAGTTATAGCTATTTCACGGGGGCCAACCCGATCATCAGACTCCTTTAGTGGTGCTTAATCGCTTTATGTTCAATTTAATTTTTTGAAGAACTTTTGCCCGAGCTGGGCTTGAACAAGCGACCTAGCGTGTGAGGAGCTAGTGCACTACGCACTACGCCACCGCACCCACATGAAAGTTGTAAGCCAATTACAGGTTTTTTCGTTCTATCGAACTATACTGAACCGATTAGCATTTTTCTAAGTACACACAAGTAATTGTTGTTGTTTTTATTCAGGTTCTTTCTATTATCTCCTCTCTTTTTCATAAGCCAACAATTCGATTGGATTCGTATGAGGAGGGAGATGAGGCGAAAGAGTTTGACGCTGGTCAAGATTTTAATTTTAACAATTCTAAGGGTTTTGTATGAAATTTTTATACTTGCAGTTTAAGGCAGCTGCTTGCCGGATTTACAATTGAAAATTTAGAATGAAACAACAACAACTTGTGTGTGCTACCACCAAGTTCATAGGCTGGAGTTATAGCTATTTCACGGGGGCCAACCCGATCATCAGACTCCTTTAGTGGTGCTTAATCGCTTTATGTTCAATTTAATTTTTTGAAGAACTTTTGCCCGAGCTGGGCTTGAACAAGCGACCTAGCGTGTGAGGAGCTAGTGCACTACGCACTACGCCACCGCACCCACATGAAAGTTGTAAGCCAATTACAGGTTTTTTCGTTCTATCGAACTATATTGAACCGATTAGCATTTTTCTAAGTACACACAAGTAATTGTTGTTGTTTTTATTCAGGTTCTTTCTATTATCTCCTCTCTTTTTCATAAGCCAACAATTCGATTGGATTCGTATGAGGAGGGAGATGAGGCGAATTTTCGCGAATTTTCGCCTCATCTCCCTCCTCATACGAATCCAATCGAATTGTTGGCTTATGAAAAAGAGAGGAGATAATAGAAAGAACCTGAATAAAAACAACAACAATTACTTGTGTGTACTTAGAAAAATGCTAATCGGTTCAATATAGTTCGATAGAACGAAAAAACCTGTAATTGGCTTACAACTTTCATGTGGGTGCGGTGGCGTAGTGCGTAGTGCACTAGCTCCTCACACGCTAGGTCGCTTGTTCAAGCCCAGCTCGGGCAAAAGTTCTTCAAAAAATTAAATTGAACATAAAGCGATTAAGCACCACTAAAGGAGTCTGATGATCGGGTTGGCCCCCGTGAAATAGCTATAACTCCAGCCTATGAAATTGGTGGTAGCACACACAAGTTATTGTTGTTTCATTCTAAATTTTCAATTGTAAATCCGGCAAGCAGCTGCCTTAAACTGCAAGTATAAAAATTTCATACAAAACCCTTAGAATTGTTAAAATTAAAATCTTGACCAGCGTCAAACTCTTTCGCCTCATCTCCCTCCTCATACGAATCCAATCGAATTGTTGGCTTATGAAAAAGAGAGGAGATAATAGAAAGAACCTAATTAAAAACAACAACAATTACTTGTGTGTACTTAGAAAAATGCTAATCGGTTCAGTATAGTTCGATAGAACGAAAAAACCTGTAATTGGCTTACAACTTTCATGTGGGTGCGGTGGCGTAGTGCGTAGTGCACTAGCTCCTCACACGCTAGGTCGCTTGTTCAAGCCCAGCTCGGGCAAAAGTTCTTCAAAAAATTAAATTGAACATAAAGCGATTAAGCACCACTAAAGGAGTCTGATGATCGGGTTGGCCCCCGTGAAATAGCTATAACTCCAGCCTATGAACTTGGTGGTAGCACACACAAGTTGTTGTTGTTTCATTCTAAATTTTCAATTGTAAATCCGGCAAGCAGCTGCCTTAAACTGCAAGTATAAAAATTTCATACAAAACCCTTAGAAGGAATGTATTCAGAAAAGACTTTTTATCGGAAGATCAAGTGATAAGTTTATTGAATGAAATGAATGTATAGATATAGAACTGCTATAATGAACGAAGATTTCTGATTGTGTTTCTATTCACTTTTTTTTTTAATTATTTTTAATTTATCATCAACTTTATATTGTTAACAAATTATAAATTCCTTTTCTTTTTATTAAAAAGTAATTATATCGAGGGCTTTTTACATTCACTGTGTTTTATTGTCAATCTTGTAGACGACAATCGGCATGCTATAATGGTTTTTGTAAACATTTTTGTTGTATAATGTAAATTTTACTGTAATTCATCAAAATCTGTGTCTATCTATCTGTACTTAAATCAAGTCACGAATAACGTAATATTTGACTTCTCCGTCTTCAATAGCTCTGAGCAACCTTGACATTGTGATTTATTTCGTATATTATACCATTATAACATTCTGCGACTTGAAATAATATTCTCAGCCAAATCAGCTTTGTTTCATTTGATGATAATGCACCCACTCCTTGTTTTTTACTTGCATAGCTTATAATACTTGCTCGAACATTATCCAACAAATTTAAATTTCCCTCTACTAAGTATTACAAACTGTAAAGATTGCTTTCATTCCAGTGCTTCCTTGTTTGTTGTGTTTTCAATCCAGGGCCGGACAAAGCATATGTGCAAGATGTGCAAATGCACAGGGCGCAGAATTCTGGGGGCGCATTGCCAGGAGCAAGAAAATGTAATCTGATCTTGCGCAAACAAATATGTACTACTATTTGCCATTTTTTGAACAACAAACATTCTTAAAATAATCTCAAAAAAACATCCATCACATCACAACTGTACTAAGTTATCTCTTGCGCACTAACTAACATCAATTTCATTGTTGCATTCAATGAAAATTTAACTCAAGATATCGCAGAACTAAAAATCCTACCTACCTCATTTCCAAATATTTCACCATTCACCCTGTTCATATATACAAGAGAAAAAACGAAAAAATCTCAACACAAAAAAGTTTCATGCCACCTCATATGTGCAAGATATATTTCATGCACACCGAGTCCCAAAATTAACATAGAGAGTATGACGAAGCAAAATACTTATTCATATCGAATCGTATGGTCTAGTACGTGCAGGTTTCGTATCACGCGACACGCACCGTACCTGAATTGAATGTGAGTTCTCATCTACAAAAAAAACAACAAAAAAAATGCCTCAGAAAAAAGAGAGCAGAGCAGATAGGTTGCTGTGCTACCTTCTACTACAAATCAAAGAGTGTTTTTTTGTTGTTTTATTTTGTAGATGAGAACTCACAATCAGGTACGGTGCGTGATACAAAACCTGCACGTACTAGCCCATACGATTCGATATGAATAAGTATTTTGCTTCGTCATACTCTCTATGTTAATTTTGGGACTCGGTGTGCATGAAATATATCTTGCACATATGAGGTGGCATGGAACTTTTTTGTGTTGAGATTTTTTCGTTTTTTTCTCTTGCATAGAACTTTTTTGTGTTGAGGATTTTTTCTCTTGTATGAACAGGGTGAAATATTTGGAAATTAGGTATGTAGGTAGGTAGGTATGGTCAATTGATGTGCAAGTTTTCTTTTTTGCACACTGAGTATCGAAACTAACATGGGAGATATTTAAAAAAAACTCATTCATACGGAATCATATGGGTCAGAGCGTGCAGGTTTTCTTATTGCACTTGCACACTGTGTAAGAGTTAAGTGCCTGATTACATGAGATGAAATTTTTAACAGAATGGAAAAGGAGCATAGAGCTTAAAAGTTAAAGAGGGATGATTCTATGTGGAGTCGAATTGTTCTTGCGCAGGCAGGCAGTTTTTTTTTTTTTTTTTTTTTTTTTTGAAAGTTAATGACTGTTGTAACGGCTACTTTTAATGTATGTCTAGTCTGGTGCAGAATGCAGATTGTTTCGATTGTTTTTTCGCTTTGTTGGTTAATTAATATTAAATAAATAGCTATCAGTTTTTAATAGAAGTGACGTATTTTGTGACAAGACCGTAATGTGACTGACTCAGTTGATTTTAGACAAGCTTGAATTACATGAAATTTTAATAAGTAACTGTCAAAGCCAAAGTTATGATAATGGTTCGAATATGAAAGGAAAAGAAGCGGGTGTTCAGAATCGAATTCGAACCCTGGAACCAAGAGCATTTTTGGTTCCATGTTGCCCGAATTCCTTAAATTTAGTGATTAATGATGCTGCTCGGTTCTCATTTTATGCAGTTCAAATTTTCGATACAATTCAATGTTTGTTTAACTTATTTTCAAGTTCAAGAATCCCTATAGAATTAAGAAATCTAGAAGCAAAAAACATTGCAGAATCGTTAGGAAATAAAATTTTTGATTTTACATTTATTTGCTGCCTGCTAATTTGGCTTGATATTTTAGAAAATATAAATTAAACTAGTAAATATTTGCAAAGTCCGTCCGTTAATCTGTCAACTGGCATAACAGTTTTAGAAAATACAAAAAACAGTTTGATTTTAATGCGTTCCGATGAAAAATTTAATGAGTAGGTATGTTCAATTAACCGAGCGTATTGCTAGTTCCCTATAAATACCAAATATGTTTCTTGTAGCTTCATCATTGCGATCTCAATGGAGAAAAATACTTTATGCTGATGAATGTCCTGAAACTATATTAGCCGAAACAAAGATTCAAAGTTGAATTTTTTTTTTCAAATACTTGAAAGGTTTGATACGTATAGTATCAATTTTACATTTTTGAGTAACATAAGCGAATGTTTAAAAAATAAAAATGTACGTGCTTCATGCCTTAATTTGCAGAATGTTTTAACATAAAGTAGTTTTAAATATTTAGATGGAGAAGAATTGTTTCAAGAGTTAACCGTAATATCCCAGCTTGTTACGCCACAAAGCTCAAGTTTAGATGTGTTGAATTTTATTTTTAGTTCAAACCTTGAAGATTTTGCTCCGAATTTAGTAACTGCTCTCCAAATCCTTAATACAATCCCGGTCACGGTAGCTTCAGGAGAACGTAGCTTTTCTAACAAGAGAGATTGGTAGGTTTATCTATAATGTCAATTGAAAAGAAATTATTAAATTCTTTAGACTTTGATGATTTCTTTTCTGAATTTGCAAAATGTAAGACCAGAAAAGTAAGTTTCCAAGTTTAAAAGTTTCCCCTCTGCTCATTTCTTCGCTGCGTTTTAATTTAATGGTTTAGGCCTCCTGGGGATACCTCAATAAAAAAAAACGCATTGAAAGTCTACCTCCTGGGTAATCTGGGAAAGGCTTATGCTTGTGTATCAGTTTATGTGTAAAAAAAAATATAAAAAATATAAAAAATTCAAATCACTTGTAAATCGCAAATATCGAAATGTAGAACTCGAAAATTCACTTCCTTTTAAGTTCGATGTTCTGTTCTGCTTTTCGTATCTAATAACCTGTACGCCTTCCATTTATTACAATTATCAATAAAGAGTACTTCTCTACAACATCCTCCAGATTATGTCGAAATGTCTTTTAAACATACTGGTATGCCAAAAAACCAAAACTTTGTACGTTTTCCAATACAGGTATCCTATTTACAGCTTTTGCACAATAATTTCTGACCAACCCAGATAAATATGCACTAATTGTGACTTTTTCATTTTATTTGCCAAAGTAAGACTTTTAACTTTTCTGACTTAAAAAACAGTTACTGAAAAGTTGTATTTGTCTGACCAAAAGGTTACCAAAATATGATCTGCTAATTGCTTGGGGTTCCATAGTGTCAAACATTTCACGAATGTGAATGTTCTATTGAATGTACATTGTACATGTCTTAGTTGTATACCAAATAACTTCTTCCACAACATCACTTCTAGCATGCTTTGTTCGGAGTACACCAGCATTCTTAAACAGCACTCTCTTGTTTCTTTCTTAGAATTAAGCTGTTAATAATTTTGTTTATAAAAGAACTCAAGGCTGGACCTATGTTATTTGTATGTTTAAATAAAAAAGGGAGACAAAAAAGTTGAAGGTAGAACCAGCTAAAGAATATAATAATCTTTTCTTTTAATCCACCCGAGCGATGACGGGCAGCTCATTTCTGATATGATTTGGTATTTTTTCTAATGACAACCTCATATTTGTCAAATTACACTTCACTACATAAATGGAGCGAAATTCAAATTATGCCATAGTATTTGAGTACTCCTCTTCTAAATACAGTAAGAAAGCCAAAAGCGAAAATACATGAAACCCACTCTTTTCTTTTTATTAAAAAAAGAAGAAATTTCAGTCATTGACATTTCTTATTAGTAAAAGAATTTTCGGATCCAAGGGGGAGAGAACGATAACTTGGGCACCAAGATTTGATAACTGGATTTTGTAGAGGAATTAAATTGAAAAAAAAAATATGTTAAAAAAATAATGGGAACACTTACAAGTACTATACCAGAAGTTTGTTCTATAATCCTTCATTTAAATTAAATTACTCATGTCAATGGTTTTTGAGAAATTTTCATTCAAGATCTAAATTTGTATAAAAAACATGAAAAAAAGTTAAGACCCATTGCTTTCAAGGTTGTGAAATGAAATTTTAAATTAACTTATATGTGTACCATGTAACTATCGAAAATCGAAAATTACCAAAACTACTTTTTTATGATTTTTGATGGTGACCAGTTGCTTTATATACATAGGTATGAAAGACACACATATTATGAAATTATATATATTTGCTGCAGTCGAGCAGTAGTACCTAGGTTATGTGAATTTTTCTTAATGCATTACATTTAATATTTAATATATATTAATATTTCAAAATTGTAAGTTTGGAACTCTGGGCTACGTATATATGTATATGTATATACATATGTTGTATATGTATTTAGTGGACTGGACATTGGATAAATAAAATAAATTTGAATTTTTTAATTCAAATTCTGTGAATGCAAAAGAAACTTTGCATGGCTTCAAAACTTTCCGTATGGCTTCAAAAGTAATCCAAAACACACAAAATTGGGACTGCGGTCTGGTCTTCTTGTTTTTTTCTGTATAATCTTAGAATTAAAATTCAACATTTATAAAAAGACGTGAATCAATAAATTTACCTGAAAAAAAAAAAAAAAAACATTGCAACATTTAATAGCAGTTGAAATAACCTGCATATAAAACATTCTTAAGAATTAATCAAAATAATTCAAATGAACCATCGGGGAAAATCTTTTTAAACAGATACATATTTATTCCAGCACTTTGAAAATACATTGTCCACTTCAAAATAACTAGTGTCATAGACACAATACATTTGAAACACAAAATGTAAGGTTTCCATTGATCCGTGTTTTAGTCATCATTACAAAATGTATTAATGGCGTATTCATAACAATATTGCAAATTAGTGTTAGCTATGGCATAGATGCTTTAAAACAATAACAAAGAACAAACCTGGCATCAGACATGAATTAAGCACATGTGTGTCATTCAAACACTGATAACACAAAAATATGATGCGCAAAATAAACACTAATGCTTAATGCGCGCTATTATAGTTGATGCAAATATAATATTTATATTTTTGACTTATTGAAATTGATACATTTTTAATCTTGCTGACGCGTCGCGACGTCCACAACGCCGCGCCCGGCGGGACGAACCCTATGATTTATCAACGTATATACTGCAGTTTCTCAAAAAGGTAATTTAAAAGCTTCGATTTGATTTCTGTTCATCATCTGCTTCAGAAGGCCGTCAACTGTCGTCCGTAGAGGATCGCAAAAAGCGACAATATGCAGAAACCTGAAGTTGAAACTCCCAGATGGATCGTCACTTGCAGCCAAGAGGACCGTCCAGTACCTGGGAATTTATTTCCACGAGCTATCAAAGTTTAACCCACACGCCCAGAAAGTTCTTAGGAAAGCCAGCTGGGCCTTTCATCGTGTCCATCCATTGATGAAGAAGAGCAATGGACTAAGTCAACAGACCAAAATCCTGATGTACAAACAACTGCTGAGACCAGTCATTGTATACAGCTTTCCCGTTTGGTACACCATCTCCAAAACGGCCATGAAGCAGCTAAAAGCCTTCGAAAGAAAGATTATAAGAATCTGCACTGGACTTGTCTTTGACAGGGAGCGTCAAAAATACTTTAAAAACGACAGAATTTATTCTGAAGCGAGAATAAATACATTGGACAACTACCTACTACTCTTAGTAGGTAACTCATCTAGCCACCCGAACCAACTAATAAGAAGGATGACAACCCAACAGCGACAGCCAGAGGCCAGGTACCTTAGCGTCATGGACATTATGAATGATAACATAATTCAAGTCAAAAACGAAGATGCCGTTGCATTCTACGCTGACCCCGAGTCAGCCCACCGACGTGGCTAAACAAGCCAAAAACCCTCTAACCAATCAACAAATCCAACAAATGACAACCGGGAAGGAACACCCCCGAGGATAACCAAGTCAACCGACTTTTATTTTTAGAACGCCATACATATTAAACAATATTTTAATTTAAACTTAAGCCAATATATAAAGTTAGGTCCCCTATGTGCCAACAAACTATTTTATTCTAAGACAATGTATCTATTTAATCTTAAAACTATCCAATTGCATATATAAAAGTTCAATAAACAAATCTTGAAATCTTGAATCTTGATTTGATTTCTGTTGAAGAAATCGATTTTAATGCTGCTTGGCTATCAATGAATATGTTGATATCAGCTTGTGATACCTCTAATGATTACCTGTTTTGCAGTATATGTCAATACCAATACCTCGGCTCGAAAGACGCTCTGATCAGAGTCTGAAGGATTAATGAAGAGTAATTAATTAATTAAGAGTAATTAGTGCCTAGGCAAGTGGGTCTAATTTACGGATTGATCAACACAAGAACCGATCTGACAATACAAAATCTATGTCGCTGATTTACAAGACAATTTGATTTCTGTTACTAAACTGACGACCTCTGAAGCTGGGGGTTAATTCTGTACAAAAAAAAGCTTTAATTTTGAATACGAGGAATTGATAGCAAACGAACTACAGTAACATAATATACTATAATAATACAAAAAAAAACGAAAGTTGAAAAAGAAGAATACAAACAAATTGATAGAACATTTAAGTCCGTGGTACACTGGTCTTTAGTATATTTGTGAGAATAGACTTACTCATGCTGAAATCAAATAGGTTTGAGTTCATATTTAAAAGTTTAGTCATGCGAGTTAATGGCTCATGCGTGCCATCATTAGTGGTAGTTGAAACTTATATAATATATTAAATCAGGTGCATTAGTTAAAACAGCTAAAAGTTGATAAATAAAAACAATTTCATTATTAACCCTCATTTGCGATAGAGGCTGCATTTGAAGAAGCTTTATCCGATGTTCATAAGGTGGGAGGTTATAAGGATCAGACCATGGTAGCCCTCTTAAGGCGAAACGTATGATGTTGCGTTGAACAGATTCTATCCTATTCTATCCTAGAGTAACATAGGGATCCTGAAATTATTTAGACCAACGTTTAACAAATCCTAACATAGACTTGGCTTTACTAACGATCGAATTAATATGCTCCATGAAATCGAGAATAGATTTAAAATGACTCCTTGATCTTTAGAACTACGAACGTGATGTATAGAGTGCTGCGATATTTTATAATCAAACAAACTTTGGGTTAAGGTTTAGCCCATTATTTTTGTACCAAATAACAAAACTGTTAATATCCTCTTGGAGTTGTAAGTTATCGTTTATAGATTTTACGCTTTTGAATATTTTTATATCATCCGCATAAATTCAAATGTTACTGTATCTCATGATGATATCATGAGAAAGTTGGTCAAAAGGTAGGTTTAGAATAATCATTGTAAATACAGTCGAGCTCTTGACAGAGTTCTAGGGTATTTGAAAAATTATGCAAAAGTGCAAGATTAGTAATTGTCGAGTTTTTGCATAAAACCATTTTGTTGTTTACGTATGATATTCTTGCAGTTAAAATTTAAACTAAATTGTTTTTCAATAAGGGGGGTAGATGTTGAAATGGAATAAAACAAGCTGTGTGTGAGGTATTAACAAAATTAGTTTTTTATTTGAAAGGCGCATGTATGCCATTAAGTGTGGAATATGACATCCAAATGCCCGCCTCGGCTTCTTATGGTGGCACGGATCCTGGTGGTTCAATTTTCAATGACACTTCCGCATAGATCCGGCTGAATTTGAGCGATGCCCTGTGTTATGTTCACCTTTAGGGCATCGGTCGATTGTGGTTTATTTGCATAGACCTGCGACTTCAAGAAACCCCACAGGAAAAAGTCTAGCGGGGTCAAATCTCATTACCTTGGTGGCCAATTCAAATCACCCCTGCGAGAGATAACCTTACCCCCAAACCGTTCATGCAAAATGTCAATCGGGATGTTTGCTGTGTGGCACGTAGCGCCGCCGAACCACATGTCGTCTAGGTCCATATGGTTCAATTTGGGCCATAAGAAATAAGTTATCATCGTTATGTAGCGCTCGCTGTTGACGGTGACCGCCTCACCAACGTCGTTTTTCAAAAAGTACGGACTAATTACGCCGGCGCGGCCCAAAATCACACCAAACGGTAACTTTTTGAGGATGCATTATCACCTGGTGAACCTCGCGTGGGTTGGTGTTGTCCCATATACGGCAATTTTGCTTGTTAACACAGCTATTCATCTTCCAAACGAATCGAAGCCCAGTCAGCGAACAAACGGCGCACAGTGGGGCAAACAGGGAAAAAATTCCATTTTTTTTTTTTATTTATTTATTGCGATATTTGATATGCTATTGTTTTCATTTATAATCAAAGAAAACAGTTCTTATTCGTTTTCTTTATTTCATTTTCGTTTGTGGCTCTGAGAGACTTAGGAAGTTCAACAATATTATTTTACCCAAAAGTCATGTGTTTTAACTACTGAACAATTTCGCTTACTGTGGTTTTATTTGTAAAGATACAAGTATGAAACTCACCACATTTGTAATTCATATAGTAAAAAAAAATACAAAAATATAAAATAGCCCACATTTTCAAAATATAACATTAATAAAAATAATAGAGCTAGTGAGAAAAAATAACCAGATAATCAGCCTTATTGTGAGTTTCGCCCGGAAAATCGTTCACCCGAAATATTTTTGTTCGCCCGGAATTAAAAAGCTATTGCTAGTTTCGCCCGAATAGAATTTCACTTCGAATAAGTGGTGACATTTCGAAAAAAAAGAAGCGTTCATTGAAAAGACAAATACAAGCTGAACGAAATATCTAAACAAATCCCAGAAAAAATTACAATAGGACGGTGTTCTAGTTTTGCAAATAAATTATTATTTTCAAAACCTTTTCGAATGAAAATGACAATTTGTTGAGTTTAAAAACTTTATTAAATATTTTTTGTATGTTAGGAGTAATTTTTCAAGAAAAAAAACCAAACGATGGTATCCATAACCAAATTACCGAACTACACCACTCAACAAAAAAAAACCGAAACAATTCAGAACTACATCACTTCGAACACAGCTAAACAGATTTTTGACAGATGAGTGAAGTGCGAATTAAAATTTTTAAAAAGGTAAACAATATCCGTGCATTCCGTCTTAAATTCATAAAAATATATATAAAATATATACTTAAATAATAAGTAAATAAAACAAATACAAATTGTTTTTTGTGATTTTGCCGTAGCCTTTCTATTTGCTCTCATCAAAAGGTATGAACTTGAACATGATATTTTATTGCAAAAATTGTTTACAATTGTTTTTATATTTTACTTTAGGAACATGTATAGCATAGCCCTGAGGGAAATGATAATTGATGAGGAAGAAAAACAAAAACAAAGATGTATCAGAAGACAACTCAGAGATTGCTCCAACCCTTCATACAGATGAAAACTTTCTACCTGCAATGTATTCGCAATGAAATTGCAAATTCTTTTAATACTGAAATATTTGTTTAAAATAAAGTGTAAAGGTTTGTTTAAAACAACAGTTAAATAATAAAAAAATAAACAAAAACAACTTCAATAAAAAAAAAGAGTTAAAACAAATAATTCATTAAACAAAAAAACACAAAATTTTGTTGATTATTTTCTAGGTTGTACTCGTCGTAAAATTTCAAGTGACTTAACTTTGCCTTTCAACAAAGTAAATAACGTCTACGAAATTGAAAGTACAGCAACAATAAAATATTTATGTATTTTTTAGAAAATTATATTTAGTCTTATTTGTATTTCACAGTCTTATGTTGAACTTAAAATTAACAGACTTTTTGATCTTATTCACAGATTGAGTAATTAACTTAATAAAAGAAATAAAAAAAAGAAATAAATAAAATAAAAAAAAACATTTAATTCTTAAGAACATAAAGCAATTCACTTTTTTTTATCTTCTCACAAGATATCAACTTTCAACTCCTCCAGCTCAATCATCTTACGATTTTTGTTTATCAATTCTTCAATTTCCATCTTTCTGAAATTTTCCATTTCGTGATGGTGTCGCATCTCCTCTTTTAATTGATCTTTTTTTTTTGTCGTTTAAGCTATCCAATGATCTATATAGCTTTTTTACACTACTTTCCATGTTCTTGTTATGATCTTTCATAATAGATATGGCTTCACCTAATATCCCACAAAGGTCTTTTTGAGTTTGAACCTCCTCCATGACTACTTCTAGGGTACTCATTTTCCCAATCTTTTGTTTCCTGGCATTCCGGCTGGTCGAAGCAGTAGTTGTTGCTTTGTCGCTGCTATTTTCAGGTGCAACCTGAGTATCCGAAAGCGGTAACGGTGGAGCTTCAGCGCCTTGTTGGTTTTGATCTTCATAAACAACAATTGCGTCAAACAAATCTTGAGTTGGACTTTGATTTTTTTCATCGCCTTGTTTTCATTTTTGGGGTAGGTTCAATCTAAAAGATTGCGAAGTTCCAACACCCTCAACTGCTTCCTTCATTCCAACGAGTTGGAAAATAGCCTCTTCGCCAGGAGAGAATTTTTGGGTTCTGTTAGGTCCACCTCCTGTGCCTCTCTCATACATTTTATTAGTAGCAGCCTTTTTTCGCACGTAGCGTTTTTGGTCATTCCAAACCTAATTAAAAAAAAAAACATTTCTTTTCTTGAGTTAGCACAAAAAATAAAAGTGAGTCTTTACCTTTTTCCATTCGAACTCAGTTTTGATTGGAGGCCCTGCGCTGTTGAGTTCCAAAGTGATCCGCTTCCAAAATGCATTGATTTTGTCCTTGCTTTCTTTTACAAAGCCGCGTGCTATTTCAGGGTTTTCCTGCATTTTATTGAGCAGCATATCACTTTGTTTTGAATTGATTGATTTGCTCCTAACATAAATATAAAAGTTATTGTATTATTTTCTTTTTTTTTAACACTAATTGAATTTAATAACTTACATCATTATTTGTTGTTTTCCTATTTGCCTCTAAAAAATAAGTGGAAATTTTAGCGCCAAATGACATTTCATTCCGCCCGAATTGAGTGCTCACAATAAGGGAAATCTTTCGAACATGAATTTTTTCGCCCGAAACTCACAATAGGCGAATTGATGAAAAAAGGGATTTTTTTTTCGGGTGGAATCTTGTTCACGTGAAACTCACAAAAGGGCTGAATGTGAACTTTTGTAAGCCTACAAAAAAAGCTCCGCTGAGCTCCGGTCTAAAATTGTAATTTTCTTGAAGCTTATACTATTACCTATTATTCCTTTAAATTTTTTTGACAACTACAGACAACAAAGTAATAAAAATAAGAGTTGAGAAGCGACTTTTCAAAAGGCTATAAAATCATTTTTTTACTTTTTTAAGACTAAGTATGAAGTTTTGTTCTACACATTCTAATGCAAAATAAAGGTGGTTGAAGTTAACTTAAAACAAAACTGAACCCTGTAAATCGGACTTTGAAAACAAGCGAAAAACTGAAATTGTAAGGAAAATTACAATTTAGCTTTATTTTTTTTAATTTTCTGAGAAATGACTAAGTAAGTATTTATAATATCTTTTGAAAAGTCAAAGTCCTCTTTTCAAAAATTAAATTGCAGTCTGCACTGCTTTCTCACCGTTATATAAACATTGAAAGTTTTAAATGTCACAACAACAATTTGGTGGTCTATTACAAAGAAAGTATGAATTTGTGGTAGACCACCATGTTGTTGTTGTTGCATTAAACACTTTCAAGGTCAATGCTCCGAAAGCAATGAAAAAAAGAGTATATGTAGTTGTTGTTATATTCAACACCTTCAACAACAACAAACAAAATTGTAAACACCGTTGGTTGGTTGGCATAGTCAGTTCGTAATGTCTTTGTTAATCTATATAATTAATCAGTCAGACTTGTTCTTAAAGAACATGTTTTTGTGAACATTAATATTCTTATTATGGAGACAATTCAAATAAAATCGGAGATGAATGATCTATCAAAACTTGAAACAAAGTTTTGCAAAGAAGAAGCACTTCAGTTGGGCATTTCTCCACTCCATGCGAGGATAAAATTTATTGAGTATATTCTTCACTTAGGGTATAACCTGGAATTCCAGAGCTGGAGGACTACGAAGACTACTCTCCCAATAAAAGAAAAAGCAAAAGAACGTATACAAAAGCGGTTTGTATCTGAATTAGGGATAAAAGTTGATTTCGTTAAGCAGGGCTACGGTTCCAGTAATACTGGAAATACATCCAGAGTATTTTTTCGAAATCCCCATTTGACAGCCGAAATAACTCAAGTTAATGAAAACCTGATTCGGCGACTTGGAGTTATATTGGAGGTGATTAATAGCAACTCATCAATTGACTCCGAGAAATTTAAAGCATATGCGATAGAAACAGCGAAGTTGGCAGTTGAAATGTACCCGTGGTACTACATGCCTTCAACGGTCCATAAGATATTAATGCATGGAGCCGAGATTGTAGAAACAGCAGTATTGCAAATAGGAATGCTTTCGGAGGAGGCCCAAGAAAGTAGAAACAAAGACTATAAAAACTACCGCCTTCAGTTTACAAGAAAATGTGCCCGTAAGGCCACGAACGAGGATGTATTGCATAAGCTTCTAGAGTCTTCAGATCCCTACATAACGTACATGAGACCTGAAACCAAAAAAAACACCTTCCTTTCACTGACGAAGCACTCCAGTTGATAATGTGAGCCAATAATTGTTTCCTTTTTACTTTTCAGAATTAAATTTAGTTAAATTGAATTAATATTATGTTTAATTGAATTGAACTAGGTTAAATTGAAATTAAATCTAACTAAATTGATTTAAAACACTGTACTTAAGTTGTAAATTTTATTGTAGAATAAAATCATATATTATATAGTAACATGAAAATAAAATGAAGTAGAGAAAAATGGAACACTCTATCGGTTTTTTCCCCATTTCTTTCTAAAAACAATAACATGGGTTAAAACGCTTTTTTTACATGTGGGTTGAATTTTTCACTGGTTGTTCTGTACACTATCCTCTACGTCTACATGTCTGTAAAATTTCATAAAAATCGTTCAAGTAGTTCAAATTTTATTGAACTAAGAACACGTTTGTTCAAACAAAAATTAAAAAAGCTTTGTATTAAAACAAGAAAAACTAGGCAGGGTATCGGGCGGAGACTAATAGTGTAAATTTGTCTTATTATTGACTATCATTCCTGACAATTTCAAACAAATCGGTTCATTGGTTTAGTTTTTATTGAGTTTTTTCCTCTCTCCCATACAAGTTGCCCCACTGTGCGGCGCTGTCTATGGTCATGAACTTTGAGCTCCTGGTTCAGTTGGATCTTGCACGGGTGTAGGCCCAAGTCATGACGCAAAATTCGCCAAGTTAAAGTCTGCGAGGACCGAGTTCTTGTGCACGGCGAGGAATAGACTGCCTCGAGTTCTGCTGTACACTTTCACTGAACTCGTCGATATTCTCGGCCGATCTTGCGTTCCTTGAACGTACGAGTGTTGGCTTTGGCTGATTGTTTACTGAACCGGTCGTCTCAAATTTGGCCACCAAACGTTGAAGAGTCGACTGTGAAGGGCCACCACGTCTACCGTAAAATGGGCGCAATGCGCGCAACTTTTGCGTTAACGATCACTCATTTTGATAATAAAGTCTTATTATTTGAACGTGCTGTTCAATCGTGTAACTTGCCATGATGATTTGGCACTAAATAATAAACAAAAGATTTGACAGATGTCACCAAAACAAAATGGCCGCTGTTGTGCTCTTATTCAAAGAGGATTGTAAAGTTTTAGCATCTGACTTTACTCCCGAATATTTCATAAAAAATATATTACTAGTTCAAAAAATAAGAAAAAAAATCCTATCAAAAAGGCAAAATCTATCAATAAAAAACCCGTGACTGAGAGTGAAAAAAAAATAATAACAAAATTAAAAAGAGTAAAAAAAGCCCTATCAAAGACCAGATCAAAAGTGAAAGTGAAAAAAAAATATATAATATATCTCACAGAGGAAATCTGATTCCTGTGGTCGACAAAAATAGAAGGAAGGAAGAAATTGCCACGCCGCCGCCCGAGGCAATCAACAAAGGAAGAAATTGCCACGCCAAGGCAATCAATATATCAACAACATCAACGACATCAGCAACAATAACATCAACAAGAGCTCCATAAGTATTTACGCGGAAAGAGCTAATGCCCCTTTCTATGAACTTAATAACGCTAATGCTAGTACTAAAGATGACGCTGCTAATATAGCCATTAGACATCTTAATAGCGTTACAATTCTAAATAGTTTCTGTAGCGGTTAAATCCCTCAGCTTAAAACCCTTGTAAAAGGCGCTAGATACAAATATCTAGATGAAGCTATAAACAAAGCAATGGAAGAAGAAAATTTTCTTACCACTGTAGAAAACAAATATTGCTACAACTGCCGAACAAAGACACACAACACAAAAGTGTCGCTTTCAGCAAAGCACGGGCAGATATTATAACAATTCAAGAACTAATAGACTGAATTCTAATACGAATCAGTATGTGAGGGTTAATTAATTAGTTGTATCCTTCCGCTGAACGAATATGGTTGTGTATATGCTTGAACAACGCTGGGAAATATTGCGACATCTTTGAAAATCATGGTAATGTTGCAGAATGTGTGCGAAAATTGCGTACGGATTTTGGAAGAAGAGAAGCACCGTCAGCTCCGTATGTTTGTTATCTTGTGAAAAAAAGAGAAAGAAACTGGCATCCGCACCGATAAACCAAAGCGTGAAAAGCCAAAAACAGTGCGTACACCCGAGAATATTGCTGCTGTGGTAGAAAGTGTGCGTGAAGCGCCATCAACATCAATTCACCGTCGTTCTCAACAATTGAACATTTCGGAGACATCATTGAGACGAATTTTGCATAAAGATCTTGGTATGACGCCATACAAAGTCCAATTGGTTCGTTTTCAGATGAAGCTCATTTTGATCTTGGCGGGTATGTAAACAAGCAAAATTGTCGCATTTAAAAAATAAAATAAATTGGGTGGCGCAACAGTCCGTTGAAAACTAGGGCCTAGTGACTTACAACTCTCAACCATTCCTGTGTGGTCCCAGGTCTTGGGTTCGATCCCTGCCTATGTCATCTAAAGTTTTTTTCACGGGTATTGCCTCTTGCGATGAATTGACAAATTCTCCAAGAGTAATTCTTTTCATGAAAAGTGCTTTCTCAAATTGTCGCATTTGGGGAACAGAAAACCCGCACGCATACATTGAAAAGCCGATACACCCAAAACGAGGCACTGTGTGGTGTGGATTTTTGTCCAGAGGCATAATTGGGCCATTTTTCTTCGAAAATGAGCAAGCAGTGGCCGTTACAATCAATGGCGATCGTTATCGGGCCATGTTGAACGAATTTTTGTTCACAAAAATTGAAGAGGAGAATATTGGCAACATTTGGTTTCAACAGGACGGCCGGCGGCGGCGCACAGTGGTTCGGTTTGTATGGGAGAGCGGAAAAAAGTCTGTTAAATCTGAACGGTTCAACGGATTAAAATGAAATTTGGCAAACATGTTTAGATTAGTCTTTTACATATTTGGTCAAAATTTGGTTGAAAAAAAAAAATTATAAACAAAGTTATTGACGTTTTTCTAAAATTTGAGGGTTTTTGATTTTTGTATGGGAGAGCGGAAAAAAATTTGTAAAATCTGAACTATTGAACGAATTTTAATGAAATTGGAAACACAAGTTAAGATTAGTCTTATACATGCTTGGTCAAAATTTGGTCAAGAAAAAATTATTAGAAAAAAAGTTATTGACATTTTTCTAAAATTTGAGGGTTTTTGATTTTTGTATGGGAGAGCAGAAAAAAGTCTGTAAAATCTGAACTATAAAACGAATTTTAATGATATTTGAAACACATGTTAAGATTAGTCTTATACATGCTTGGTCAAAATTTGGTCAAGAAAAAATTATTAGAAAAAAAGTTATTGACATTTTTCTAAAATTTGAGGCTTTTGATGTTATATTTAAATAAAAGTTTTTTTTAGTAAAATCTTAACTTTTTATTTTGAACAAAATAGTATTACTAACTATGTATATTATAAAATTAAATAAATAAATAGATAAATACATACAAAAAATAAATAAAAAAAACAATGAAGTAGTAATTTTATAACGCTAAAATGTGGTTTTTAGCGTCTGCGCTGATTGGAAGTATTTTCTTCTCAAAAACCTTGCACTAATGCTCAATAACTCAATACTGACTTTTTTTAATTAATCCTTTATATATATAGATTTAAGTAAGAGATTTTATTCTAATAAGTCAGGTAATAAAAAATTAAGCAATACACAACAAAAACAAAGCAATAAAACTTTAAAAATAACACCTTTTTTATTTCTACCTGCCCTACTTTTAGCAAAAAATTAAAAAAATAAAATAAATAAAATCTCTAATCCTTTTCTTTATTTTTTATTAAGCTCTATCATATAATTTAAAATATCATAAAACTATATTGCTTTTCGTGTGTTGTTTGCAAGAAAATTGAGTTCAAAGTTGAAAAAATTTTCCGGGCAGAAATAAATGGTTTCGCAAAAATCGAAATTCTCAGACCTGTGTCAATGTATTAATTTTGTTTTGTTTTTAAAATAAAGTTTGACATTTTTTCTTAAAATAATGGGCTTAACCAGTTCATTCTGACAATTAATAACGAAGAAATCAAACTTTTTGGTAAACACCACCGTCAAAACGCAGTTTTTTGAAATCCGATTCAGTGAAACATTTTTGATCATAACTTCCACATCTGCAAGTATCTGCAGCTGATTTTTTCTGTGCTTTAACATGAATGTATGGAGCATATGCTGGCATACTTACTTTCTTGGAGTCTTTTGGAGCTTTTTTTTGAAATCAAAAAGTTTAAAAAAAACGCATTTTTTCCTAGTACTAAAGCTTCAGACTACTTATAGAAGCTATCTTTTATAAATAATCAATTTTTTTTTTTTTTTTAGATAATCGAAAATAGAACAATTAAATTATTTAAGAAGATAGAGAATTTATTTAAAGGAACTTCGGAAAAAACAATCTCAAAATTTGTTGAAAATACGGTTCGCGATTTGAGTAAAATTATTTTTCAACTTTGAGGGCTTGTAAGTCAGAACATACAATATATATGTTAAAAAATACTTTTGAATCATACGCTCGGGTTATCTAAGAGTACTTAAACATAAAGTTTAAAAGGATAAATATGACTTTTTCAAAAGACTTTTTTCCGCTCTCGCACCACTGTGCGGCGCGGCGCTACGTGCGACACAGCCGAGGCTACACTCGATGTTTTGCGCCCTGTTTTTGAAGATCGCATTATCAGCCGCAGAGCTGATGTCGTTTGGCCACCTCGGAGCTGCGATTTGACACCGTTGGACTATTATTTGTGGGGTGCCGTAAAAGATAAGTGTTACGCCGACAAGCCAGAGACAATTGACGCTTTAAAGAACAATATTCGTGAAGCCATTGGTGAAATACAGCCGCACACAATCGATAATGTGCTTAAAAATTGGACCGATCGTGTAGGCTACTGCATGGCCAGCCGAGATAGCCATTTGAATGAAATTATTTTCCATTATAAACCCGAAGGATTGTACTTTCAAATAAAAGTTTTTTGACGGACCCTTTATAAACCGGAAATCTAATGGCTATCCAGTAAATTTTACTTATAATAAAGATAACTTAGTTAATACTTCACAAATATGTGAAGCGTTTGCTAACCACTTTCAGCAATCTTTCATTGACTCCTGTAAAAATGGATGAGAATTTCTTTCTATACTTGCGAGAACTTTAATAATATTTAAATGACATTAGATAAGATCTTGCAATACTTGGCATTACTTAAAGATGATTATGCCTCTGGTCCAGATAGAATTCCTCCAATTGTCTAAAAAAAAAGTATTAACAGACCAATCTCTAAACTTGTCCTGTATTCCCAAACTTTCTGAAGCTGTTTGTGATAAAGGGTTTTTCAATTGGCGCGGGTAGATTTTGGCGCCCCGTGGCGGTGTTGTATTTTGCAAAAATGTAAAATAAAACAACTTCTTCGTTTAAGTTTTTGAAACAGAGTGACCAACTTCTCCTCATTCAACCACGCATTCTATTTCCATTCATTTGACACAGTTTGTTTGTTTAACAAATAACAATACAATAATGCAACATCAAGAATGTCACACTTGACATAGTTGCACTACGATGCCTTATGATCCCTTATTGTATTGGGTTTATTTGGTTGACATAGTTTGATTGCCGTTCCTATAATTGTATAACAATATACATGGAACATGTGGAATACTTGGTCATAATCGAACTACATACATATGTCATGTGTCCAGGGCCGGACAAAGCATATGTGCAAGATGTGCAAATGCACAGGGCGCAGAATTCTGGGGGCGCATTGCCAGGAGCAAGAAAATGTAATCTGATCTTGCAAACAAATATGTACTACTACATATTTGCCATTCTTTAACCACAAACATTCTTAAAATAATCTCAAAAAAACATCCATCACAACTGTCCTAAGTTATCTCTTGCGCACTAACTAACATCACTTTCATTGTTGCATTCAATGAAAATTTAACTCAAGATATCGCAGAACTAAAAATTCTACCTACCTCATTTCCAAATATTTCACCCTGTTCGTACAAGAGAAAAAAAGAAAAAAATCTCAACACAAAAAAATTCCATGCAAGAGAAAAGAAGAAAAAATCTCAACACAAAAAAGTTCCATGCCACCTCATATGTGCAAGATATATTTTATGCACACCGAGTCCCAAAATTAACATAGAGAGTATGACGAAGCAAAATACTTATTCATATTAAATCGTATGGGCTAGAACGTGCAGGTTTTGTATCACGCACAGTACCCTGTATGTGAGACTCACATGAGACATTGTGAGTTCTCATCTACAAAGAAAACAACAAAAAAAATATATGCTGTTTGCTGTTTCTTTGATTTGTAGTAGAAGGTAGCACAGAATACAGAAACCTACCTGCTCTCTTTTTTCAGAGACATTTTTTTGTTGTTTTCTTTGTAGATGAGAACTCACAATGTCTCATGTGAGTCTCACATACAGGGTACTGTGCGTGATACAAAACCTGCACGTTCTAGCCCATACGATTCAATATGAATAAGTATTTTGCTTCGTCATACTTCTATGTTAATTTTGGGACTCGGTGTGCATAAAATATATCTTGCACATATGAGGTGGCATGGAACTTTTTTGTGTTGAGATTTTTTCTCTTGTATGAACAGGGTGATATATTTGGAAATTAGGTAGGTAGGTGTCTTTGCTACAAATAATGGTGAATGGATGTGCAAGTTTTCTTTTTTGCACACTGTGTAAGAGTTAAGTGCCTGATTACAGGAGATGAAATTTTTAATAGAATGGAAAAGGAGCATAGATTCTATTTGGAGTCGAATTGTTCTTGCGCAGGCAGTTTGTTTTTTTTTTGTTTGAAAGTTAATGACTATTGTAACGGCTACTTTTAATGTATATCTAGTCTGGTGCAGAATGCAGATTGTTTCAATTGTTTTTTCGCTTTGTTGGTTAATTAATATTAAATAAATAGCTACCAGTTTTTAATAGAAGTGACGTATTTTGAAGACAAGACAAGCCAAAGTTATGATAATGGTTCGAATATGAATATGAAAGGAAAAGAAGCGGGTGTTCAGAATCGAATTCGAACCCTGGAACCAAGAGCATTTTTGGTTCCATGTTGCCCGCATTCCTTAAATTTAGTGGTTAATGATGCTGCTCGGTTCTCATTTTATGCAGTTAAAATTTTCGATACAATTCAATGTTTGTTTAACTTTTTTTCAATTCAAGAAATATATGAAGCCCTATAGAATTAAGAAATCTAGAAGCAAAAAACATTGCAGAATCGTTAGGAAATAAAATTTTTGATTTTACATTTATTTGCTGCCTGCTAATTTGGCTTGATATTTTAGAAAATATAAATTAAACTAGTAAATATTTGTAAAGTCCGTCCGTTAATCTGTCAACTGGCATAACAGTTTTAGAAAATACAAAAAACAGTTTGATTTTAATGCGTTCCGATGAAAAATTTAATGAGTAGGTATGTTCAATTAACCGAGCGTATTGCTAGTTCCCTATAAATACCAAATATGTTTCTTGTAGCTTCATCATTGCGATCTCAATGGAGAAAAATACTTTATGCTGATGAATGTCCTGAAACTATATTAGCCGAAACAAAGATTCAAAGTTGAATTTTTTTTTTCAAATACTTGAATACTTGTTACTTTTGAGTAACATAAGCGAATGTTTAAAAAATAAAAATGTACGTGCTTCATGCCTTAATTTGCAGAATGTTTTAACATAAAGTAGTTTTAAATATTTAGATGGAGAAGAATTGTTTCAAGAGTTAACCGTAATATCCCAGCTTGTTACGCCACAAAGCTCAAGTTTAGATATGTTAAATTTTATTTTTAGTTCAAACCTTGAAGATTTTGCTCCGAATTTAGTAACTGCTCTCCAAATCCTTAACACAATCCCGGTCACGGTAGCTTCAGGAGAACGTAGTTTTTCTAAACTTAAAATTATTAAAAATTATCTTAGGACAACCATGACTCAAGAGAGATTGGTAGGTTTATCTATAATGTCCATTGAAAAGAAATTATTAAATTCTTTAGACTTTGATGATCTCATTTCTGAATTTGCAAAATGTAAGGCCAGAAAAGTAAGTTTCCAAGTTTAAAAGTTTCCCCTCTGCTCATTTCTTCGCTGCGTTTTAGTTTAATGGTTTAGGCCTCCTGGGGATACCTCAATAAAAAAAAACGCATTGAAAGTCTACCTCCTGGGTAATCTGGGAAAGGCTTATGCTTGTGTATCAGTTTATTTGTAAAAAAAATATAAAAAAGGGCCGCTTTCTACAAATCTTGCACAGGGCGCAAGTTTGGCTTGGGCCGGCCCTGCATGTGTCTTGAATGAGATTCATAGGAATTGGGTAATTGTGTGTGGTCACTGTGACTAAGGGCACAACACTCCACCCCCCTTAAAATACGAAAGGCGTACGAGGCAACGAGTGAGATCTTTCGGCTTTATTATGTCTATTAAATCTTTTATATTAATACTATAATTGTCTAAGTTGAGTTTTTCTATATGGGTGGTATGGGGTGAAATTTGGGATAAATTGGTTGATATTATTGTCTTTGGTTATGGTTGATTCTTCTAAAAAGTATGAAATAGGAGTTTTATTTTATATAGTGTTTGATTCCTGGAGGTAAACTTACTTTGTTATTGCTTTACAGAATGGGTCTATACTCAAAATTCCACTATTTTTGGTTCGTCTTCGCACAAAATCCTAACGCTTGTTGGATTGGGCATGACAAACAACCATGAATTCCTACTCATAAGATTGAACCAAACTTCTTGCTGAAGCGCAGATATTTTTCTTTCACAAGTAGCATAATTTTGAATTCCTGATATTATCTGTATTATACAGTTGCCAGTGTGATGGTTGTGTACCACAAAATTTTGTTCGCATATAAAATGATTGGAGTCTGTTTTGGTGCATTTATTTAGATCTTCTCTATTCAAAAATTTGGGGAGAGTACGATAACTTAGGCGACAAAGTTTAATGACGGATTTGTATGGAACAGTTAAAAACAAGCATTTTTTACTATGGGAGGGGGGTCTATCTCCCCCCGTTTAGGCGGTAGGGGCAGTTAAAAAAAATATGTACATTAAATGGAAAAAAAATAATTAAAAAATAACGGTAATACCCACAATTAAGTGTTATACCTTTTTTTAAAGCCAACACTTTTGTCTATTAGCTTGTTTTTAAATCAAGTCAAAACTATGCATAGTTTTTGAAAAAAATTGTTTTAAAGTCAAAATTTGTGCAAAAAAAAGTTAAAAAAAAGGTTTAAAGTGTAATTTTTAAAAATTTCAGATTATCTACTATTTTTTTTTTTAGAATTCATTGCTCTTATTTGTTTTTGATCAAAAACTGAAAACTAGATGACTTGATGTCTTCTAGTTCTTGAGAAAATTGAAAATTACCAAAACAAAATATTTTAATTAAATTACTTTTTCCTTGCTTAAGTATTAACGTAGTCTTATTTTGATAGTAATAATCGAATATGGATTAAGATATACCTAGGGTAAATTAATTTTTCTTAAATCCAGCTTATTTAAATGCAAAAGAAACTTTGCATGCACCCCATCTTGCACCCTCCCCACCTTGCACACACTCCAACTTGCACCCACCCCAAATCCTATAGTGTGCCCAAGCAGGGGGGTTGCAGGGGGGCAGATGCCACTGTTGCATACACCCAAACTCGCGCACACCTTACTATTGCATACACCCAAACACGCATTACGCATACGCAAATACCATTATTACTATCAAAATAAGACCACTCAAGCAAAAAAAAAGAATTAAATTAAAATAGTAGTTGTGGTTATTTTCAATTTTCTCAAAAACTAAAAGACATAAAATCATCTAGTTTTCAGTTTTTGATCAAAAACAAATAAGAGCAATAAATTCTGAAATAAAAACAATGGTAGATAATCTTGAAGTATTAAAAACTTTAAACCTTTTTTTAACTTTTTTTACTCAAATTTTGAGTTTAAAATTAAATTTTTATTTTCTCAAAAACTAAAAGACATAAAATCATCTAGTTTTCAGTTTTTGATCAAAAACAAATAAGAGCAATAAATTCTGAAATAAAAACAATGGTAGATAATCTTGAAGTATTGAAAAAGTTACACTTTAAACCTTTTTTTAACTTTTTTTACTCAAATTTTGAGTTTAAAATTAAATTTTTATTTTCAATTTTCTCAGAAACTAAAAGACATAAAATCATCTAGTTTTCAGTTTTGATCAAAAACAAATAAGAGTAATAAATTCTGAAATAAAAACAATGGTAGATAATTTTGAAGTATTGAAAAAGTTACACTTTAAACCTTTTTTTAACTTTTTTACTCAAATTTGAGTTTAAAATTAAATTTTTCAAAAACTACGCATAGTTTTGACTTGATTTAAAAACTGGCTAATAGAGCAGAATGTTGGTTTTAAAAAAATGTATACAACTTAATTGTAAGTATCACCGTTATTTTTTAAGAATTTTTTTCCATTTTAAGTAATAATTTTTTTAAATTGCCCCTCCTGCCTAAACGGGTGGAGATAGACCCCCCCTCCCATAGTAAAAAATGCTTATTTTTAACTGTTCTAAAAAATTCCGTTATAATATCTTGTCGCCTAAGTTATCGTACTCTTGCCAAAAATTTGTATCGCCTATAGTTTTCGTTTATTGCGACAAATTCACTATATACTGAGACGTAGCTGTATGTGCTCTTTTTGTATTTAGCTGGTAGTGGTGTAAGTTATACTAAATTAAATTCTTCATCTACCAGTGGAATATTAACTTCTATTATAAGGTTCTGATTTACGAAAATTGGAGTCGTTGTTGTGATTTTATTTATAATAGGAAGGTTCATTCTGGATATTTTTACTGGAAATCTTATATTGTGTGGAAGTTCTAATTGGATTGAGGAGTCGACTATCTAGCTTATTTACCTTTGCACCTTGTAAAATGTCTAGTATTTGTGATTGTTTTGAAAGGATTTGTGTAGCACACATACATAGGTGCTAAATTGGATATTTCATCAAAATTATGTAATATCTTCGAAATTAGTGTGTTTTGCCTAATTTCTTCGGTAACTTTAAATTATTAAAATTTTAAAGTATTACTTATGTTTTCAGCTGTTCTGTTCAAGGCGTCTAACGCGTTGATAATTATTGTCATGACTTTCTGTTATGTGGTGTAAGTTATGCTGGCTTTCCTGAATTAACTGTAGCGCAGCATCTTCTGAAGCCATTGTTCCAAATAGGAATTTCTCTGCCATCCCTATTCCATTGAATAGTCCACTGTTTATTATGCTTCGTTTAGAAAGTTTGTTTTTAAACAATATACTGTCAAGGACTTCGTTGTTTTAATTTATTTCTTTGAAGGAACTCTGTAAAATTTGTAGAGTGATTTTGCAATGATCTAAAGGATACTCCTTTGTACTTAGGATACACAGAGGGCCGATTCCAGAAAGCGCGGCGGATCGCTTTTAATGGCGGATTTGTGTTTTTATATTCTCAAAAGCGATTCGCTTTCCATTTGGAGAGCGAAAGTTCTTTCCAACAAAATGTCATTCTTCTAGTGGGTTTTGAAAGCGACAGGCGTGATAAGTTAAAATAAGTTTTATTTGTGTCTTTTTTAAATATATTAAATTAAAAATATCAATTACTTATTTTTGTTGAATATTTAACGAAATAATTTTTTTTTTGATTAAGAAGTAACAAACATACCTACACGAAGCAATTTGCGACCCTCGTAGATTTCCTAAAAGAGAATAGCGGAATAGCAAAGGGAATTCTAAATGCTCCCGAATATAAGGCAAAAACCAGGAAGCTTTTGGATGAAATCACGGTTGTGCTTAATAGTCTTGGACCTCCAGTAAAAACGTCGGATGGTTGGAAGAAGGTAGGTCGAAGCTTTCTCTCAGTTTCGTGTTCATAATGAATACAAATTCTATTTGCATTGAAGGTATGGAAAGATTTTAAGTATCACATAAAGGATAAATTGCGAGAAAACAAAAAATCCATGCATGGGACAGGAGGTGGACCGAACAAACAGCATGTGTTCTCGGTCTTAGAAGAAGACATTATTGCTTTGCTGGACCTAAACACCCAAGTGTGTGGTCTCAAAGTAAGTAAATTTGAAACAGCAGATGCTTTTTCAACCAGAGAACCTTTAAAAGAAAAAATCGTACAAATACGTCAAAATCTTTCACCAGAAACCCGTCAACTATTTGAGGAATCTGAAATTTTACTGTCAGAAGAAATAAATGAACAACCGGAAGAAGGAGAATTCGACAAAGAAATGGAAGAGCATGTACAAAAGACACCAAATCGCCACACTAGAACTTCTGCGGCAACATCAAAAAAATTGTTGGAGCTCCAAATGAACCAACAAAAGATGTACCAGGAAAAATCGTTACATCTCCTAGAAGAGCAGAATAAGTTATTGGAAAGAAAAAATAAAGAACTTAAATTGCAAACGGAAGAGATGAAAAAAATTCGAAGACTGAAGGAACAAAAACTAAAGATTTTAAAAAGAAAAAACGAATTTATGGAAAACGAAAGCAAAGAAAACACAAAACTAAAACTAAGAGAGTTGGAAATAAAAAAAAAAAAGAAACTCGACTTAAAAGAGTTTGAACTGAAAATGAAAACATAGAAGACATATCTTAGAAATAACTGAAAGAAGTTAACCTGAAATATTAAGTTCCTGTGAAATGAAGTGCTATTTTTTTTAACGTTTAGATATAAGTATTTATTTATGATGCGTAATGAAGTGCTATTTTTTTTATAGGTATAGATACATACTTATTTATGACATATTATGTATGTTTTGAAAACTAAAAAGATGCGAATGGAATCAATATAAGTATTTATTTATTTATAAAATAATAATAAAAACAAAACATTTAATACTATTTAAAAAGAATCTTTTATACTATCTCGTATTTGCTTTGCAATGTTTTTGAAGTTGCCAGCATTTTGAGGAGCTGCAATTACGACATCATCATCACTATCTTCAGGAGCTAAAAGCTGATGGTCAAAATCTACTTTGCACTTAATACATACATTGTGTAACATTGCACACACATTTGTAATCAATGCTGCCTTTTCCGGCCGGTAATGAAGTTCCCTTGAGTGCAGAAGGCATCTAAACCTTCCTTTCAGAACTCCAAAACATCTTTCTATTATGCCTCTACATTTTGAAAGAACCGTGTTGAATTTAGCTTCACGACTGTTGGGTAGAGGTGATTTGTAGGGAATCATCAACCATGGTTCAAGGATATAACCGGCATCATCTTTAATTCAATGTTGCATCCAGTTTAAGTGTTGGGGTAGGTACTTGTGAATAAGCATATAAGAAAAGCATAATTTTGTTACCAAGAATTTTGCTGCTATCTCCTTCCTTGAACTTTTTTTCCATAAAAGCTCTTTCGGAACTGATAGTCCATACAGCAGAGTCGTGGGAGCTCCCACCATAGCTAGCATTAACGCAAGTAATCCTAAGGGTATGGTCACAAGCCTGTTGTTTTTTTTTTATTATAAATGTAAGGTTGTGTAAGACTTTTTAAGCATGCAACCTACCATCGTTACGTTCAAGCTATGGTATGCTTTTCTATTATAGAAATGATGTTCATTCTTTGAAGGACGGACTATGCTTATATGAGTCCCATCGACACACATTATAACACCAGGAAACCCACTTTTTTGGAAGAAATAAGTTTTTGCCTTCAATTTTTCTTCCTCTGTCATTTCAAACGTTATGTGTTTTGGGCAAAGTTTCTCCTCCAGTATGTCCAGAGTTTCACTCAAAACCTTCGATATCGTTGGTTGAGCCATAGTGATTCGGTAGTCCTGCCCAACGCTTTTTTGGTACGAACCTTCCGCTAAAAATCGCAATTTAGCGGCAAGCTTGAGTATTGAAGGCAAAGAGGTAGTGTTTTCTCGTTTGAAATCATCTTTGATTTCTTCAAAAACGTACATAAATGCTTTTCGCGATAGTCGAAACAATTTTATAAACCTTATTGAACAAAAATCATTAAAAAAATTCAATTTGGAAAAAGATAATTAAATACACACTCTTTGGGGGGAACATCAAGAGGCGAAGACCCACTTCTAAACACTTATGAGTTGTGTTCACTGAGGTTTTGTCTAGATCAGAACAGCACAGTTTCGTGAGAAACGTCAGATCAAGTTAGAACAGTCAGTTAAACGTCAGTTGTCAAAAAAAAAACAAAACAAATTGCAAATTGTGTGAATTTTTCGTTTCTCGCATATTATTTTCATTTTTTGTGTTTTTACTGTGAAAAATATTATTAGAAATTATTAAAATGGAAAATCAAGTGATTGCTAAGATAATACTAAATGAAAATGTTAGTGGTTCAGACACCGATAGTGATTTTTCGTCGGATTCCTCTTCAGATGATTGGAATGAAAGTGTGACGAATGTTATTACCTTTTCTTTGATGAAATGTAAAAGAAATTGCATTGAAAGTTATTATATTATATTTTATATTTATTTAATTAAACAAATTGGCAAAATAACTTTATTTTAATTTTTTTAAACCACGAGAAAAAAAAACACAAAGCACAGCCAAATCAAAACGTAAACAAAAAAAATGACAACTTCGATTTTGACATTTCTCACGAGTCTGTTCTAACCTGACCCGACTCAAAAGCAAGAACAGAAAATCCTGTTCTAAACTGTTCTAGGTTTGTCAATGAACTGGAAAGTAGAACAGTTCAGCACAGAAAAAACCTCAATGAAGAGCAAAAAGCTGTACTTTTCTGTCTAGAACAGTCCAGCAAAGCGTCACTGAACAAACTTATCAAGTCCATTGAAAACTATTTTTGTTTACTTGAAACCAACAATAATATTAAAATATAACTACAAACATTAAGATACTTTTTTCAGAGAAAAACAATTAGTTTTAGTGGAAGGAAATGTCATATTTTTGGAAACAGCTGACAAATAAATGGAAAATTGGAAAATATCATGGAAATGGATTGGAAATATTTGACATTTAAGCTGGAAAAATGGAAGGATCGCTTTCTTCCATGTTCGCTTTTGAAATTAACTCAAAGCGAAGACGGTCGATATTGAATTTTCGCTTTCAATGCGATCCGTCGCGCTTTCTGGAATCGGCCCTCAGTTCGGAATGGGTGTCGAGGGTTTTTTCTAAAGATTTTGTGTTATCTTTAATCTTAGTATTATTGATATTTAAGTGGAATGCCCATCTCGTGAGAGACTTCTCTAGCACTCCGGTTCCAGGTTCTATTCATAGGTTGTATCATTATTTCAGCTTCGCCTGTGTTTATAAATGTTGCTAGTACTATTTTATTTTTTAATTTATTTAAAATGCTTTATGAGACGAAATCTCGTATGTTAACAAAATGTTTTTTACAGAAATGTTAATTTTTATGATTAAAAAAAGTAGATATTAAAATGTTTGTACAATATATACATTGGAAAGTACAACTCTAATGAGAATACAAAAATGGAAAAAAAGTAAAAATTACGCATTATAACAATGAAAGAATCACAATAATGAAACTCAAACAAGTACAAGATAAATCATTTAGTATTGAACATTATCATTATTATTATCATACTTCCTATACTATACTATACTATACTATACTATATACTTATATATATATATATTATATATTATATATTATATATATATATATATATATATATTAGGGTGATTCATTTCCGCAAAAATTTTTTTTTCTCGGTGCTCAAGCAAAATATTAATTTACTTATAGAAAAAAAAATTCTCACCAAGGTAGAGCTCTTAATATCAATTTTAAGTACTTGCAATTTAAAATTGAAGTTTTCCCATATAAAATGCATGTAAAAAAACCGGTTAATGGACCTTATAGGGAATTTTACGCTCTTTAAAATTGCTTTAATGTTTTTTTGTGTAACTCGCACTGGTTCGCCAGTAGGAGTCATCAAAGTGTAATTTTTTGAATGAATAGCTTTTTTTCCAATTTTTTTGAGCAATTCGCAAAAAGTAGGGAGAAAAAAGGGCTGATTCGTAAAAAATAGTCCTTTGACCAGTATTTATTCAATTTACAGCCATTTTTATGCCTCAAAACTTAAGAAATTGATAAATACTAATCAATCATGCTATTTAAATTGAACTTTTTTATTGATTACTAATGTATTTCTCTATAGCAACAACTTTTTTAGAATTATTATTATTTCTGACTTATAATAAATATAAAAATAACACATCAATTAACACATTGAAGAATATAGATAAAGTTTATTCAATTTTGAAGTTGAACAGTGCAGAAAAGAATTTCCAACGTGTGCCAAAAAGCTCCACTCAGCTCTAAAATCTTAATCTGCTTTATATAAAAATCGTAATTATTTAATATTTATCAACTTGTTTTTTATGACTATTGAGATGTTTACTAACTTTGCAATATATTACCTAATAATGTAACCTTCTGTTTGTTTTGATTAAAGTTTTGTTGTTTCTTTTTAAATTAATGTGTTCTTTTTATATTTGTCATAAGCCAGAAATCATAATAATTCTAAAAAAGTTGTTGCTATAGAGAAATACATTAGTAATCAATAAAAAAGTTCAATTTAAATAGCATGATTGATTAGTATTTATCAATTTCTTAAGTTTTGAGGCATAAAAATGGCTGTAAATTGAATAAATACTGGTCAAAGGACTATTTTTTACGAATCAGCCCTTTTTTTCTCCCTACTTTTTGCGAATTGCTCAAAAAAATTGGAAAAAAAGCTATTCATTCAAAAAATTACACTTTGATGACTCCTACTGGCGAACCAGTGCGAGTTACACAAAAAAACATAAAAGCAATTTTAAAGAGCGTAAAATTCCCTATAAGGTCCATTAAACCGGTTGACAATATTGTAAAAGGTGCGTGAGCATTAGAACTTTGAAAAAAAAAGCATTTTTTTACATGCATTTTATATGGGAAAACTTCAATTTTAAATTGCAAGTACTTAAAATTGATATTAAGAGCTCTACCTTGGTGAGAATTTTTTTTTCTATAAGTAAATTAATATTTTGCTTGAGCACCGAGAAAAAAAAATTTTTTTGCGGAAATGAATCACCCTAATATATATATATATATATATATATATATATATATTATATATATATATATATATATATATATATATATATAAATATTATATATATATATATATATATATATATATATATATATATTATATATATTATTTATTTTTATTTATTTATTTATTTATATTTATATATTTATTTATTTTATTTATTATTATAATATACATATATATATATATGGGTGATTATACAAAAGTTGGGTAACTTTTGAGGATATTTTGTTTACGATAGTTTTTAAATCAAACTTCTATAAATTCGGGTGTATATGATAGCTTATCTAATAAATATATCGTTCCCAACCGGGCCAGTCACTTTTTTGAGTACATTGTAAGATATTTAAAAATTTCAGAATTTGACTGCCAAAGGACTGACGAGTATACACAGTTTTGAAAGTATTATAATGAAATTTAATACAAATTAGAAAAATCTCTTAGGATTTAATAACGATCACTTAAAATCTTAGCAACAATTAAAAATAATTATTAATGTGTAATACTAGGAGAAACTACTACATCAGTTTTCAAAACAGACTTTTGACATTTAACGTAACGTTATTCACTTATCTTTTACTACTTTCACATAGTTTTACTAAATATTTCAAAGTAATCAACAAACAAAATCTAACAATATTTATCTTAAAAGTACTAATGATCAAGAAATGAAGAACAATAACAATTTACCTGACACAGAACTGACGCCACACTACTGACGAAAAAGACGAAATTTGAGATTATAATCTGGACTAATGTCTTTTTTTTGTAATTTCAAATATCAACAAACTACATTTTAACAAATCAAAGTCTAATACGAATAAATAAAAATAAACTTTAGATTAACAAAAACATAACGACTCACCATAAAACTGACGTGTTGACTGGCTAAGCACGTGTATAGACAACAAACATAACCCAAACTTTGGTACAGTTATGGTGGCCGTCAAATTGTGCGACCCGCAACTAACTTTATTACCAACATTAAAATTCAAAGTGGGATTTGACGTTGAGTCGGCGATATTTCGAACGAATTTTAAATTTAAATAACACACAACAAACTGACGAATAAAGCTGAACACAAAATTTCTTATTTTTTAAATAAAGTGGAGAACACTGCATTATGAAAGTTGTAGTATATATTTAACTATATACATCGCAGATTGTATTAATTTAATAAGTTTTCTCAAATCAATGATAATGTTTAATAGACAGTCACTTAATGGTTGGTTTTCAGGGTTGTGACATGCCAGAGGACTGAAGTTTTAAGAACTAATTGTGTTTTTTTAATAAGTTGTATTCAAAATGAAGAACTGAAATTGGGTGACTAAATAAAGGTCTTTCCATTGTTTTAAAATAAATTGCAATCTCAATAAAATATAATCAGACTTTGTATATATTGGTTGATGACATCGAGTTACCCAACTTTTGTATAATCACCCATATATATAATAATCATACTATACTTTTAATTTAATTTAATATTAATATTAATATTATAAATGCGAATGTAAGTTTGTTTGTTACGCTTTCACACAAAAACTACTTAACGGATCATCATGAAACTTTGCACATACACTCTTGAAGGTATTAGAAGTAACATAGGATACTTTTTATTAAAAAAATAAAACAAATTTACGAAAAATAAGAAAATTGTTTGTCAAAATATCGTTAAATTTAGCTACTTCAACGCCATCTAGCATCATCTAGCATCATAGTAATGAAGTTTCAACCCTGAAACCTTGTTACGGTGAAATATATTTTAACATTTGTTGTTGCATTTCAATAAGCATATAATATCGTCAAATTTAGCAATTTTTTTTTTGTTTTTTTTTTTTATTTTTTATTTATTATTATTATTATTTTTTTTTTTTTATATATTATATAAATGCGAATGTAAGTTTGTTTGTTACGCTTTCACGCAAAAACTACTTAACCGATCATCATGAAACTTTGCACATACACTCTTGAAGGTATTAGAAGTAACATAGGATACTTTTTATTAAAAAAAAATAAAAAAAAAAATTACGAAAAATAAGAAAATTGTTTGTCAAAATATCGTCAAATTTAGCAAATCTAGCATCATCTAGCATCATAGTAATGAAGTTTCAACCCTCAATACTGTAATACCAACCCACTGTATTACCGACGGTGACGACAATATCTAATTCAATTGAATATAGTTTCAACTGTTTCTAAGTTTTCTATATTTATTGTTATTTTCTTCTGTCGTTACATGCAGTATAATACTATTAACATTTTTGAGGTTATCCGTAATTTTTGTGGTTAGCTGTTACTTTATTATTTTAGATCTTACTCGCTGATGTTAATTCTTACTCTGCTTTTATTTGAAAAAATGCCAAAATTGTTTGTCAAAATATCGTCATGTGGATCTCATTGCTAATGTTTTTCCGGAATTGCAACAAAATTTGTGTAGTGATCAGTGGTTGTGTGCAAGAGCAATATTAGCACCAAGAAATGAAATTGTAAATAGGATCAACACTGACATTTTAAACGAGGTTCAAGGAGAAATGAAGGAATATTTGTCAATGGATACAATTATGGATACGGAACTAAGTACTTCATATCCTGTGGAGTTTTTAAAATCACTTGAACTATCGGGTGTACCGTCACATAAACTTCAATTGAAACTAAATGTACCAGTAATGCTTATGCGAAATCTAGATGCTCCTCGGCTATGTAATGGAACAAAGCTTCGGATAACAAAATTGGGACAGAACATACTTGGTGCTACTATTTTAACAGGTGTCGGTAAGGGAAATAGTGTTATAATACCTCGGATACCAATTATTCCCACTGACCTTCCATTTCAATTTAAAAGGGTTCAGTTTCCCGTCAAGCTAAGCTTTGATGTTACTATAAACAAGGCACAAGGACAAACATTACAGGTAGCAGGAGTGCATTTAGAAAACCCATGCTTCTCTCATGGTTAACTTTATGTAGCCTGTTCACGTGTATCTAATGCCCGGAATTTACACATATTTGCATCCGACGGGAAAACTTATAACATTGTCTATAAAAATATCTTAAATTAATACTTTGTATTTTATTTTTTTAAATTGTTAGAATTCAGAATTATTTATTTTTGTTACGGTGAAATATATTTTAACATTTGTTGTTGCATTTCAATAAGCATATATTAAGGTGTTGAAACTTCATTGTCTGTAGTAATTTTGAAAAATTGTTGATCTCAGCCAAGCAATAAAATTTAGTTATTATATTGACTCATTTATATTATTATACCCTTACCCTTTATCTCTCATACTTATTTAATTTCTCCACTGCTGGCGAAGCCGCGGGTAAAAAGCTAGTACATATATAAAAAGAGAAATGAGCACAAAAGATAAAAAATGATTTGCATTAGACACATTTAACATTGCTTTTATTCTGATTTGTATTTGCTAAGAAGCTTTCTTTTAACCTGGGCTTTAAATTTTACAATATCACTATTTTCTTTGATTTCGTTAGGATATCTATTGTAATACTGGATCGACTGATATAGTGTAGATCTAATTCCGAAATTTGTCGTGTGGGTTGTGGCTTGATGGATGTTGTTTCGACTTCTCACTTGGTGGTTATGATAGCTACTTCTTGAAGATAATTCGGTGTTAGAGAATACTGTTGAATGTTCAATTTTGTGAATGTGGAGCACCATGTTCATTTCTGCTTCATCCTTAACCATTAGAATTTGGAGCTCCCCATACATCCCCCTAGGGATGAAAGTTTTTTCGAAAGTTTTGATATGTGGTATTTCCAGTTCAGTGATGAATCCACCCAAAGTCCAAGATTTTTAAACTGACTAACTTGTTCCACAGTTGAGCCTTGGTAGATAATGTTAAGAGGTGCATTCGATTTGCTGAAGCCGATATATTTGGTTTTTTGGCGTTAACACATAATTTTTGGGCATTCATCCAAGATTGAATCTTATCAAGATCATTATTCATCTGTTCTTCGAGTTCAGTAGCAGTTCGTGCAGAATACATAAGACTGACGTCATCTGCAAATAATACTGGATGTCCATTTGGAATCAAGTTTGTAAGATATGGGATATATAGACAAAAAAGTGTCGGTCCAAGTACACTACCTTGTGGTACCCCCATCTCAACTGGTTGCTTATGGCTTGTAAATCCGTCCAACCTTATGTACTGATATCGATTTTCGAGGTAAGATTTGAACCAATTAAATGACAAACCTCTTACTCCTAGAGCAAAAAGCTTTCATAGCAGGATTTTATGGTTGACGGTGTCGAATGCTTTTGACAAGTCTATGAAAAGCGCGCTGGCAAAGTTGCGATTGTCTTCATTCCTACCAGTCTACCAGTGCTGTTTTTGTGTCTGATTTTTTCCGGAAACCATATTGTGTTGTGCTTGACAGTTTATTTCGCTCGATATATTTGAGTAATTGGTTGTTAATGACATTTTCGATAATCTTTGATAAGATTGGTAGAATTGAGATGGGGCGATAATTGCTGTAGTCTTCAACATCGCCATTCTTAAAGACAGGTATAACTCGGGCTGTTTTCATCATACTTGGAACGTATTCATCTTTAAAGGATTTGTTTATGAGTGTTGTAATCGGAACACACAACTCTTGTTTGCACTTCTTAATTAATTCGGTAGAGAGATTATCAATGTCCTTAGCTTTTGATGGCTTCAATCCAGAAATTACATTTTTGATTTCACCAGGTGATGTCGATTCGATTACAAAACTTTCTAGTTGCCTTTGAATTGGAAAGACGATATTTTCAGATGTACATTTTGAGATGATTGTTTTGCCTATGCTAGAGAAGAATTTGTTTAGTTCATTGATTTTATCAAGTTTTTCTTTCCTTGAGCAATTTTCAACAATGGACAAACCGTATTCTTTTTGGGTTTATTTATAGTAAACTATTTATACTCTCCCAGGTTATATAGTTATGATGACTTTACTGGAAATGAAAACAACACCGATATTATTTGGGTATTGTACTTATGTACCTATGTACATTGTACATATGTGTTTTTTTTTTTTTTTTAATTGAGTTTGGGTGTGTTTTAACTCTTGTGTGTATTGTCTCTTTGGCTGTAGTGTTTTGTCTGGGGAAAAAACTTCGGTTATTTCGTATGGTCCTTCGAAAATTGGAGAGTTTTTTATTCGATCGATTCTTGATTTCCACTAATACTTTGTCATCAACTTTATAGCTCGTCTGTTTAGAATTTGTATCGTAATATGCTTTAGATTTCTCTTTAGCCTTTATTTGATTGTTACGAATTAACTCATAACCAGTTTTCATTTTTGCCTTCATTTCTGAGACATAATCGTCATAGTTGTACGTTGGTTGTACGCTTCTGTTCAGCACGGAAGGAATCGGTGCTTCGAAACCGAAGAGAACTTCGAATGGACTGTAGTTTGTGCTGGAATGTGGGGTTGTGTTGTAGCAAAATATTGCATTATTTGTACTGAAGTAGGAAGTGTTCCAACAAAGTATATCGAGAGCTATTCTTTCGAATGGAGTTTTTGCTGTTTAGTGATGACCATTGGTGATTTGTTCCGCGTATACAACTTATTCTTCTGGCAAAGTTCACATGACGCAATGTATTTCTTTATGTCTTCATACACGTTTTTCCATTTGTATGTCTTTTTTATGCGTTTGAGCATACGTTTAACTCCTTGGTGACCCCCTAAAGGTGTGTCATGGAATTCGTGTATAATATTTTTGATTTGTTCTGAATTTGAAACTTAAATAACTTCAGGTTGTTCAATAGGCGAGACTTTGTTATGAATTCGCGTTATCACTTTGACTTCAGCTACATTCAAACGAGACAAAGCGTCGGCATTTGTGTTAAGATGACCTGCCTTATGAGAAACCGTGAAGTCATACTCTTCAAGTTTAATACGCCAGCGCATTATTCTCGAAGAAGGAACTTTTTCTATAGTGGAATAGTTTTTTTCTGATTTATTTAATATTCTACTAGGAAATGCTATAGGTAAATCGTTTTCATTGTTGTCTTTCTGTGACAACACTGCACCTATAGCTTCATTGCTTATATTTGTTATTTTTTCGAAACTAGGATATTGTACAATAGGGGTTCGATAATTGCTTGTTTTAATCGCAAAATGCATCCTATTTAAGGAGTACATCCTTACGTAAAAGTTTGTTCAGGGGATTAGCTATTTTAGAAAAGTTTTGTATGAACTTTCTGTAATATCCTGCTAAACCAAGAAAAGATTAAATATGTTTTTGGTTTTTGGGAATCTCTATATTTTGAATAGCCGAGGTCTTTTCTGGATCAGGTTTTACTCCTGATTCTGAAATAACGTGTCCTAAATACATCACTTCTTTCTCTAGAAACTTGCACATCTCTAATTGAATTTTGAGATTGTATTTATCTAAGGCTTGAAATACTTCAATTAGTTTTTTGTTATGATCATCCAAATTTTTCCCACATATCATTATATCATCCAGATATACTAAACATTTTATACCTTGTAGTCCCGCGAGGACTTTATTCATCAACCGCTGAAAAGTGAAGGGGCTTTACGTAAACAAAATGGCATTCTATTGAACTCGAAATGTCCGTTAGCTGTGCTGAATGCTATTTTTTCTTTGTCTTCCTCATTAACTTTAATTTGATTGGCTAGATCCAATGTGAAGTACTTCGAATCACCCAGTTGTCCGAGGATGTCTTCGATGTTTGGTATTGGATAAGCATCCGCTATGGTCACTTCGTTAAGTTTTTTGTAGTCCACTACTAGTCTTCACTTCTGTTTTCCTTTCTTGGGCACGACTAATAGAGGAGAGTTCCATGGACTTGAACTTGGTCTAATTTATTTCATCATGCAACATTCTACTTGATTCTTTATTTCTTGAGTGTGAATTTGTGCTAAACGGTATGGTCGAATGTTGACTGGAGGTTTATTTGGGTTTGTTTTTATTTGATGTGTAATTCCAGACGTAGTTGACAAGGCATCGCCATCGAGAAAGAATAAATGGTTGAAATTTCGTCAAATATCAACAATAGATTTCTTTTTTTCAATATTTAGGTGATCTAATCGGAGTTGAAAAAGAAATATTTGACTGTTAAAAGTCAAATAGTTTTTTTCTGAACACTGTTATTTATAATAAAATGATTTAAATTCATGAAAATCATGAAAATAAAATAAATATGATCCAGCAATTAGTGTTCATATATGCGTTTCGCCCCGGTGCAATGGTTGGGCTCATCAGAAGATGACCATTACACCTTGTCTTGACGCATATTTTCTCGAATAAATCGAGATACCATATAATCCGAGCTACTTAGAGCAACTGCGAATTATATGGTTGCTACAAGTCTTCAGAGAAGATAAATTGTAGCTATAATTTATTGCCGTGCTATGGCTTCTTTGAAAAAGAAATATTTGACTGTTAAAAGTCAAATAGTTTTTTTCTGAACACTGTTATTTATAATAAAATGATTTAAATTCATGAAAATCATGAAAATAAAATAAATATGATCCAGCAATTAGTGTTCATATATGCGTTTCGCCCCGGTGCAATGGTTGGGCTCATCAGAAGATGACCATTACACCTTGTCTTGACGCATATTTTCTCGAATAAATCGAGATACCATATATTCAGAAAAAAACTATTTGACTTTTAACAGTCAAATATTTCTTTTTCAAAGAAGCCATAGCACGGCAATAAATTATAGCTACAATTTATCTTCTCTGAAGACTTGTAGCAACCATATAATTCGCAGTTGCTCTAAGTAGCTCGGATTATATGGTATCTCGATTTATTCGAGAAAATATGCGTCAAGACAAGGTGTAATGGTCATCTTGCTGGATCATATTTATTTTATTTTCATGATTTTCATGAATTTAAATCATTTTATTATAATCGGAGTTGGTTTTGGATCTTACTCAATCTGTCGTTTATAACATATTAAGTATCAAATGAATTTAAGTTATAAATGTTATAGTCGTTACTATTTGCAAATTCTAAATTAAGATCTTGTAGGACGACATCTTTATTGTTGGCTTTTAACACGGATATATATGTAAATATATCTGTCATAGCAGAAGAGGTATAGACTTGAGGACGAATTTCTTGTGCGAAGTATAATGCGGTTCGAGGGATCTTGAATAGGACCATATTTAATTATTCTCTCAGATCTAGCATGTATATTAATAGATTTTCGTTTATTAACAAAGTCTATGGTGTATCTCTTATTCTTGTAATAGTATGTTAAGGTATTGTCTTTAAAATTAAGTATAGCGTTGAAATTTAGAAATAGGTCTTCACCTAAAATTCCATCTTGGATTATCGGGCACTTCATGAAATAAATATCTTAGTTTTGCTCCTGGTGTTATTTCTATATTTAGAAGAATTGTGCCCAGTGTCGAAGTAGGAGTACTACCTATGCCTTTCAATTCAGTTATATTATTGGTATGAAGCCAAAGTTCTTTGTTCAATTTGTTTATTTTTATTAAACTCAGAACCCGTTTTTAAAAGCATAATGTTATTGTTGGAGATTGAATCTTTTGAATTTATATTAATTTCACTCTTGAAATTAGAAGCATTATTTAAACAGCCTATATGAGCAACGTATTTCGATTTTTCGTTTTGATTTTGCATGCTTTTAGGGTTTTGAAAAGAAGTGGAATTTGTATCATTCATAACTAAACGGTTCCTTCAGAAAATCTTGTGGATTATTTATTTGCGTGGCACGCCTATTATGCCGGTGGGTTTGATTTAGTATAATATTTCTATTTTTTGTAGAGTTAGGCTCGTTTCACACTACACGGTTTTGACCATACGGCAAAAAACCGGACGGCATAAACCGGATCAATGGCTAATAACACAATATGCGGTTTTGACCGTATAATATGGCTCAAAATCACCAAGGTTGCAAATTTCAAAATTTTTGTATGACAAAGAAAAATTGCAAGCTATAATGATGAATTTTAGTTTATACTGTTGCAAAAATTGTATATAAATAAACTTTGACAGGGCAGCGCACAGAATTGTATACTTCTTTAGTAATATTTTTTAGTACTAAATATCATACAGAAAACCATCAATTCGGTAACGTTTTTCTAAGTTTGATAAAATCAACAAAAACAAAACAAAGTACATAATTAAAGCTTTGTTTAATAAAATGGGTATATTATGTATGTGTATTAAATAAGCAATAATAAAAACAATACATACAAAATCTTCTACAAGCAAAATACGAAAAAATCATGTCCGGGAACGTTCCCGAAATGACCGTTCCCGAAATGACGATTTCAAATAAGCGCGCGCTTTAATTATACGGCGGTCATCTTAAATGCGATCTGACTTTGTCAATAGGAAAATATTTGAGGTAACTTTGAAATTTCGTGTCGTAGAAAAGAATTTCATCAATAATTAAATGTAATAAATGCGTCGGAATGACGGACTATTGATGTACGCTCTACGAATGATGAATAGAAAGTTACTTACCATTTAGATATAATTTATTTTACGATAAATACTCTAACAGCCGGCTTTGCTATTGTTCTCTACCTCGACTGACGTTTCACACCGAATGGTTGCGTTCACTTAAAATTATTTTTGATCGATTATCGATATGTTCACTGAAATGACTTGTGCGGTATCGGACAAACTATTTTTGCATTTTTTATAATTAAAAATAAATAATCTCTTAGTATCCTTTCTAAAACTAGATTTTGTATAAAAAAAACGGTGTATTAAGTGATGACCGAGGTTGAATACCTTAAATTTTTCAATTATATTTTGGACTTGTTGTTGAAGATTGTAGATTAGGACGCGTTCCCGAAATGATTTTCTATCCGTGTATATTGATTTCATTTAAAACTTAGTTTATTAATTAATTATATTGTCTGATAGACACACAAAACAGGTTAGTTTTAGTATTTTATTAATTTTTTTTTCTTAATTAAGTCAAAATTTAAGACATTAAATTGCTAGCGAAGCCAATTCTGCACCTTGGTGATTTTGACCCATATGCTCTTCTTCGCGCCTCTAACAAAATGTCGCCGTCCAGTTTTTTTCCGTACGGTCAAAACCGTGTAGTATGAAACGAGCCTTATGGTTATATCTAAGATTTTTAGGTACTTACGTTGTCTCGTTTTCTATTGAAATTTGGCAACTCAACGTGTTCGTTTCTAAATGGGTTTGAATTTGTATATTGTTTTAAAGTAGGGTTTTGAGTTGAATTTATATTTGAACTCGGAGATATAGGAATTTGAGACAGATTCAGTGGTTTTTGTTGAGGAGTTTTCTCGCGTTCTGAATAAATAGATTTGTAATTCAGATACAGTGATTGATATTTAGATTGATTATTTAATTGAGTTTATTTATTTCAATTCGTTAAATACTAACGTGAACAAAAGCTTAATAATAATGCTTAAAACTACTTAACATCTAATTTTAATCCAAACTATTATAAAACATTGTTTTAAACTTGAAATTTTTAAAATTGTCATTAGGTGATGTTATTAGAAAATACAATTTATTGAATATTTCTATCAATTGATTAAGTGGGCTATGAGCACCATAGTTCGACCTACTAAAAATTATATTTACTGGTTTTTGGAGCCGTATACTCGATCGACTAAAACTAAAGTTGAAACGATTAAGAACCGATGGTGATGATACTGTTCCATTTATTATTGCTGCAGCAAAACAAAATTGTAAATATTTTCTATGGTTTGTCAAGGAAGGAAGATTAATTAAAGTGAGCCTTTGAGAATAAGGGGGCAGAGAATTTTCGTAGGGAAGAGAACGGAGACAAAAACGCAAAAATCTCCTCTGAATCGCTTCAATCCTCATTTCGTGTGTAGAATAATAAGGTGCCCATACTACACAGGCATATTCCAGAACTGGTCTCACAAATGAGACAAAAAGTATCTTTAGAACATAAGGATCACGGAAGTCGCGACCAAATCTCTTAATGAAGCCAAGGACTTTATTTGCTTTTTTAACAACAAAGCTAACATGCTCAGTAAATGTAAGTTTCGAGTCTAAGACTACACCTAGGTCAGTAAAGACAGATACTCTACTTAAAGAACAAGAATCGAACATATAATCAAAAACAATTGGAACTTTTTTGCGTGTAAAACTCATGGTCTTACATTTGTCAACATTTAAAACGAGACGATTTTTATTGCACCATTCCCTAAATAATATTAAGTCATCTTGCAAAAGTAGACAGTCAGATGTAGTGTTAATTCTTTTGAAAAGTTTAATGTCATCAGCATAAATAAGGACAGACGAATTTTTTATGATCGAAACCAAGTCATTTATAAATAAAATAAATAAGATTGGGCCTAAATGGCTGCCCTGTGGAACACCAGAATTCACAATAAACGGACTCGAACATTCATTACGAAATATTACACTATATTGTCTATTTTCTAAATAAGATACGATCCAGTTTAAGAAATTTTCATTAAAACCTTGACGAGATAATTTAAAAATTAGCGTTTTATGACACAACTTGTCAAACGCTTTACTAAAATCAGTAAATACACAATCTACTTGTCCACGTTTCTCAAAAACATCTAAACAAAAGGACGTAAAATTAAATAAATTAGTAACAGTAGAACGTTTTTTAACAAAACCATGCTGGTTATCACAAATAATTGAACTACAATGAAAGGAGAGGACACTACATACGATAGACTCAAATAGTTTAGGTATCACAGATAGCTTAGCAATAGGTCGATAGTTCATAATATCATTTTTAGGACCTTTCTTGTGCACTGGGGTTATAAATGAGCATTTCCAGATAAATGGAAAGACCGAACTTCTTAAAGACGTGTTAAAGAGAACACATAAAGGATACGACAAATAAGAGACACATTTTTTCAAAATAGAGGATGGCAAACCATCAGGACCAGGACTAAAACACTCATCTAGTTTCAATATGCTTTGTGCAACAGTATGTTCACTTATTTCAAAATTGATATTATTTAAATGCTGAAAGTTCAGAACTGAAGAAGAAGAGGAAGAAGTATTTACTGGATTAGATTCATCAAACGCTTCCTTAAAATAGCTAGCAAACATGTTTGCAATAACTTTTGGTTCATGGCTAGATGATGTTGCACTAGACATAGAGTTAGGGTACCCACAGGTTTTTTTCTTACAGTTGACAAACTTCCAGAAATTATCAGGATTAGTTTTAAGATCAGTTTCAATTTTATGTATATAATCTTCGTATAAAGAGTTTGAATATTCATTAAATAATTGCTTAAGAATAAGGAACGTTCTATAATCACCATCAGCTCTTGTTTGATTATATTTTACCCACGCTTTGTTTCTCTTGTTTTTTAAGTTTTTGATATGAGAATCGAACCATGGTGGAGCATGCGAGTTTTTACGAGCTTTTTTTAATGGAATACTTTTACTGAAACAGTCAAAAAGTGTATTGTAAAAAACGTTACACATATCATTAATATTTAAATTTAAAAATAATTGGTTCCAGTCGATGGTAAATAACAATTCAAACAATATTTCAAAATTACACTTGCTAAAGTTAAATTCAAGTTTGTTATAAGAATATTTATAATTAGGAGAAGACATATTTAAATTAAGTGAGATATCTAAAGCAGGATGATGTCGATCTTCTTCTATAAGTTTAACAGCAGAAGCAATTACTGAGGTTTCAGTACAAACTGTATCGGAGAAAAAAACTAAGTCGAGTGTTCTTCCCAAACGATTGGATACTCCATTAAACTGATTAAGACCACACGAACACATACCATCTATTACAGTATGTTCATTTAAGCTGGACGCGTTTATTGGAACGTAAAAGTTATCATCGTCAATTTGCATCCAATTTAGATTCGGTAGATTAAAGTCACCTACAATCAAAATTTCATCTTCTGGCTCCAAAAGAGTATATAGATTTTCTATACAGCTGTTTAATTTTTCATAAATGTCATTGTTAGAACTTGGAGGTATGTAAGTCGATATAATAAATAAATGTCCGGATACCATCTTAATTTTTATACAAAGTACTTCGATGTCCGTGGATCGAAAATCGTCAATCATGTAACATGTATGCGAGTCTTTGATGGCAAGAAGAATTCCTCCTCCTACAGTGTCTGAGATGTCGTTGATATGACGATCGCGTCTGAATATTTGATAGGAAGCATCAAAAAGCTCCGAGTCAAGAATAGAAACATTCAGCCAAGTTTCTGTCAGTATAATGACATCGTGGGGTAAATTGTTTATGTTTTTGTAGACCATGTTGGTCTTTGTCCGAAGTCCATTTACATTTTGATAGTAAATTAGAATTTGTGTAAGCTGCCTTGATGTCGATTTAGCGTTGTCCGATTTTGACGAAAAGGGTTTTGAATTATATCTCGGTTGTTTGATTTATGCACAAATTCATGAATTATAACACCCTTTGGCCAAAACGATGACGAATTGAGTACATGAAAAACTGAATCTGGTACACGTATTTTAAATGATGAATATTTCGTGTAATTCCGATGAATAATTTTCTCTACATTTGTGATGAGCGAGGTACCAAGTTTATCCGCTAAAAAGTTTTTAATGTCAAGGGCATTCGTCGATGGGTCAAGTTTGGATAAAAATAGCATCTTTTGTCCTTCTACAATTTTGAGCCCTGATACAATAGGAGACGAAATTCCATTTTTGTCTGTGGTAATTACATTTAAACTATCCGGAGCGAGATTCGGCTGCGGCTGTCTTAAAGATGAGTTGTTCAACATATTCGTCGGGTAATGAGAGATTTGCGCAGGCTTTGTTGCTGATACGGAGGAAGTTGTTTCCGATGTGTCACACAAAGGGGCAGAAATATTAGAATTTGAAGCTAACGATGATAGCAACGAGGAAGAAGTTTTAGTCTTATTGTTAAAGTTGAAATCAAGTCGAGATAAATTGTAGTCATTAAAAATACATATTGCGGCTTTTTTTGATAGTTGGGGGGCATCAGAAATATCTTCGTCCAGTTCATCACTTCTACGTTTAGATAAAGCTATTATTTTACTATTTGGTTTAGCCGTTATTTCTCTATTAGTTGTTTTGTCGTCAATTGAAGTTAAATTATCCATTTTGCTACAGAGAAAATGTAGTTGCTTCTCAAGTTTCTCTAGCTGACTAGTATGGTGAAGGACATCACGAGCAATATTTTTTTCAGCGAACGGGTCACATTCGTCACAGAAATAGAAAAATGATTTCCTTTTCTTAAACAATTTGATGCAGCTGAACGGAGCGTCAATACATTGAACATGAAAAATCCTTTGACAACTACCATTACACATAATAGAGTCAATTAAATAATCAGAGACAGTATCACAGAGAGCGCAATTGGCCATGATTTTTAAAATTCTTAAAAATATCAAATATTTCAATTTAAGTCAATTTGGCAATGAACACCCTGTTTGCAAATTGGAATATCAGCAATAAAGTTGTTTCTATGTCCCAATAGGTGGCGTTGCGTTATTGTTAACAAGTTGAATGCAGTAACAGCTGATCGCTGGTGTTCGGTGATGATTTATTTTTGTAAATAAAGAGAAAACAAACAGAAAGAGTGGTGTGCAGTTTCTCAAACAAATATAAACGGCAAAACATATACTAAGATTGAACTCACCGGGAGAGGGAGAGTATTATATTTAAGAATAAATATAATTATAATGTATAAAGAGTAAACAGCCAAATGTTCGTTATGTAAACTCCGTATATATATGGTTGTCACAATTTACGAATAAAAAAAGAAATCTAATAACAAAACTTTCAATTATGGCACAAACTTGATTAAGTTATATAATTTTCAGTCTAAAAGTAGAAACAAAACACTTTGCAAAACTAAGTTGAACGATTAGGTACAGAGACAATAGAAATAAAACAAAATATTAGGAGCAAAATAAAACACGTCTTTGCTTAGATGCTGGTTTGCGATGAAACTGTTTCTTATTTTAAAACAGTGAACAAAATGGGTTTGATTTTTTGTTTTTAGTCGGTGCATTCAGTGAATTTGATCTGTTGCTTTGGGGCAGAGGATTCAGTGGGTTTTATTTGTTTTTATGCGACAGTGGATTCAGTGAATTTGATTTTTTGTTTTGGTACAGTGGATGCAGTGAGATTGAATCTTCATCTTGAGATTGTTGATACAGTGGGTTAAACGATTTTTTTGGATTTTGATGTATCAGTGGATACAGTGGATTTATTGATCTATTTGAATTTCGGTGAATCAGGTTATAGTGATTTAATAACGTCTTCACACCTTAATGCATGTGCTTTACCTGACTCCGGCTGTTAGACGGGCCAGGTCTTTGGTAGTTTCCCGAACTTTGTGAGATTCCACGTTAAGGAGTATTATCTTGCCTACTATTGTTGAATTGCCTTTTTCTGCACAGGTCTATTGCATGACCCAGATTATTGCAATAGCGACATGTGATGGTATTTTGTACATATATTTGTCAAATCAGACATGAGCTAAGTTTTACCATTCACGAAATAAGCACTACTTGAAAAAAAACGTTAGATGGCGGACCCTTTAGTAACAAATTTCCAAAAGCTTTTTGGGTCAAGCTTAAGAAACTTTCCATAAGTATAAGATATTCGGCATATAAATAATTGTATATAGATTTAAACTCTTCAAAGAGGGTAACATATACTTCATGATCTTCAGCTGACATGCTTTTTATAAAATTTTTTCAAGCCTTGTTTCGAAGCATTTTTAGCTCTTTCGTATATTATGGATGACAAAAACTGGTATATTTGGATATTTTAAGAGAATGATATCTTTTAAGGAGAAGAGAGTGAGAGTCAGTGAATAAAGTCGTGTTTCATATTGTCTCCAGGAAATTTACTTTTTGAGCCTCAAATTTTAAAGTAAAAACAGAAAAATAATTACGAACACTAGCGGTTTTATTTTTGTGGGTGAGTTTTTTCTTATTTGAAAGTGGAAGATAGGCTTATTTTTATAAATTGGCCAAGAAAATATTCCTCAGTTTCGACTGACGGCAACTGTAGTTTAAAATGACTCTTGATCGCACACCACCAAAAGGAACCGATAATAACACAAAAACACAAAACCGTTCCGCTAAGAGAGTCCTAGCCAAAACATCACCGGAACACTTTCCACCTCAAAAACAATCCGCTGAAAGAATTAATATGTCTGTCGGAAATATGTTGATTCCCGATCTTTTAAACCTGGTAAAGGGCACAATGTCCTCACTTCTGGATGAAAAGCTGAAAGATCTTCCAACCAAAGCAGATATGGATAAAATTGGGTCAGAAATCATTTCTCTAAAAAATGACAATGTCGCTCTTAAGGCTCAGTTATCGGAGATGGAGTTCCGGTGTTCTTCTCTTGAACGTCAAGTTGAGCTCATGTCAAAGAAGGCAAATGAGAAAAACATTATTCTACACTTTCCAACTGAAGCGGGGGTCCAAGGAGTAGCAAAAGCAAAAGAACTTTGCATGGATTTGCTCCAAACGCAGGACAGGACAGTAATTGCCGATACACGCACGATTCGTTCTAGAAATGTAAACACCGAAAACGTGATTGTCGAGTTGCAAAACAGAGAGGATGTCGGACGTATTCTAAAATCGGCAACACGATTAAAAGGCACAGGTATTTCACTTCACAAAGATTACACAGCAGCAGCAAGGGAAAGGAGACGAAAACTTTTCCAAATTAAGTCACAAATATCGTCGAAAAATCGAAATATTAAACCATTTGTCCGCGGAGAGACCATCATAATCGAGGGAAAAACATTTTATTTCAACCGAAATAATGTGTTGACATGTGATGATGATGGGGGAATGTCATTACTGCAGCAGCTGTCAAACGATGTGTCAACAAATAAAAACTCTGCCACAGCTCACCAAACTGCAGATAGTCAGGTGCTGCCAAATTATTTTTAACGAAAATGCCGTCAGTCATGTTTACACTAGTAATTTAAGTAATGTAATCGTAAATAATGTTTCATGTAAAATTTGTTCGTACAATGTAGCAGGGTTAGGAAACAAATTAATTTATAAAGAATTTTTTGATAAAATTAGACTAAATGATATTTTTCTACTGTTTGAGACTTTTATACATAAGGACACAGACAAATATGAGAATTGTTTTCCGGAATTTTTATTAAATTGGATTCCAGCCGCGAGGCCTCAAGTATACGGAAGAGCGAGCGAAGGATGTCTGTTCGGAATAAAAAAATCGTTTCAAAAAAGCACAAGTTGCCGATTTGTTAGCGAGATGAATAGAACGGTTGTTGAAATAACCGCGATTAATGAAAAATTTTATATCGTACCAGTTTATATAAATTGTAACAAGTGGATGGATGATTTTGCTGAGTTGTATAACTTCCTGTTGGAGCTGGGTAGAGAAAATATTATGTTAATCGGTGACTGTAACGCAAGGGTGGGCTCTTCGCAGCTGCTTCAGGTGGAACCAGAATTTATGCCAGCATCAATATGTGATGAGAGATCAGCGTGTGACACAACGGTAGACAGCAAAGGGAGAAAGTTTATAGAAATGTGTGAAACAATCGGACTAACACTACTGAACGGGAGAATGCCGAGCGACAAAAATGGTAACTTCACCTTTATAAGAGGAACTTCCTGTTCCACAATAGATTACTGCCTCATTGGTGGAAGGTGGCTTGATTGTGTAGATGATCTAAGCGTTGAGGAACTAGTATATTCTGATCACCTTCCATTAAATGTAAAGTGTAAATTCAGTGAATTACAAGGAGAAAGAAATGAAGGTCTGAAATTACTGCCTAAACTTAAGTGGAAAGGAACTCTGTTGGCGTCATATCAAATGAACCTTGACCTGTGTATAAATACTCTAAGCGATGACCAAATTAAGTCCACTCGAGGTATTGATCTGCTAGTTTCAAGCATATCTCAAACAGCACAAACTTTTCAATCACGCCGCATGCAAAAGTGGAAGGATCCATGGTTTGATGCAGAATGCGAGGCAGCAAGGAAAAAGTCTTTCGTCTTTCTGAAACTTCTCAGAGCAACAAATTCAATGTCAGCTAAATCAAGGTATCATGAGGCAAATAAGGCTTTCAAAACAATTTGTAAAGAAAAGAAAAACCAATACTCTCGCTCTCTCATGCAAAGATTATCAGAAGTAAGAGACAGCCGTGCTTTTTGGAAGCTTGTTCGGGAATTAAATGGCATACCGTTTGCGAGGAAAACTGAAATAAGCATAACTATATTAGCGGAACATTTCGAACGGTTACTTTGTGTCTCGGGAAGCCCAAATCAAATGCAGTTTGCCTACCCATGGGTGGGAAACGATTATCTCGACCGTGCTTTCACAACACAAGAGATAACAGATGTCCTTAGCAGATGCAGTATAAATAAGGCTCCAGGGGAGGATCGTGTCCCGTACGAATTCTACAAGTACGCATCGGAAAATTTCATAACAAAGCTTACGGATTCCTTCAACTACATCTTTGATAGCGGTGAAATTCCACAAAACTTCCGAAAGAATATCATCTTTCCCCTATTTAAAAAAGGTGATGTAAACGACCCTAACAACTATCGAGGTATATCTTTCTTGAACGCAGTTATGAAAATTTTTACCGGAGTCATTTTAGACAGGCTGACACTCTGGACACAAGAACACAACCTCCTAAGTGAGTTTCAAGCTGGGTTCAGGAAGGAATATTCAACAGTAGACAATATTTTTGCCTTAACAAGTATCGCTAGTTCTTACATTAGCAAAGGAAAGAAATTATATGCTTTCTTCATTGATTTTAAGGCAGCCTTCGACTCAATCAACCGGATCGCTCTCTTCTACAAACTCAGTTGTATCGGTTTGTCATCAAAAATGCTAACGATAATACGCCGGCTGTATGAAGATAATTTATCAGCAGTATGGGACGGAGCTGAAAGATCAGACTGGTTTCAAACGACATCAGGAGTCAAACAAGGTTGCCTTTTGAGTCCACTTCTCTTCTCACTCTTCTTAGATGACCTGACATCGTTTCTACCAGGAGGTATTTCTTTTGCGGGTACCGACATAAAAGCATTGCTTTATGCAGACGATATTGTCATTTTTGCAGAGACTCCAAATATGTTGCAAATCATGATAAACAAATTGCAATTGTACTGCCAGCTGTGGAGTCTCACAGTTAATACCAGAAAGTCTAAAGTGATGATATTTCGAAATGGAACAGGACGGTATGCAAGGGATGAGAAATGGAAATGGGAATGTGAGGAACTCGATGTGGTAAGGGAGTATAAATACCTCGGAATTATCATAACCCCGCAGCTCTCTTTTAAAAAGCATCTTCAGGAAAAGTTGAAGGAAGCAAAAAAAGCAATCAACTGCAATTGGAACGGAGTACTTGGGAAAAAACACATTGCTCCGAGTGCTAAGTACAAGCTTTTTGAAGCGGTCATGCGATCAGTTATGTGTTATGCGGGGCAAGTATGGGGAATAAATCAGCATGAGGAAGTTGAAAAACTTTTGAGGTATTTTATAAAAAAACATATTCTGGCTCCCGGAAAATACCCCGACATATATGCTGCACTTAGAGACCGGTGTCGCGCCGCTCTACGTCTTCACCCTCAAGATGCATCTGTACTATATCTCCAAAATAATAGCGCTCCCAAATCATCGACTGCCAAACAAGATAGTAAAACATCTTCTATCCCAAAAGTCTCAATTCTTTAAAGAATGGACAAGACTCGGCACCCAGCATGAGGTCCAGTTATTAGAAAACAACTTAGAATCTTGGAAAGAAAGCTTCCCTACACTGTTGGAAAAAATTGAAGTTTCAATGTTTGCTGAATTTGAAGAATTGGCCCATAGGAGCGAATCCCGAAATATGTATAAGCTGCTGCAGTACAACCTTGGCGAAAACAACTATTTCAATGACCGCTTTTCAATTAGTTTAATATCATCGATTTTCAAAACCAGGGGGGAATTGCTTCGCCTAAACTATCAGCCTTATGGACCTGAAGGGAGCATAGAGTGCAGTCTTTGCAACCTGCGAGCGACCGAAAATGTCCTTCACTTCTTGGGAACATGCCCAATATTGAAAACGATTCGACGTGCACACTGGGGAAAATGGTTACTGACTTTAGAAGAAACCAAGGACATACTCAACGGCCAAAATTGGACGAACTTATACTCATTCGTCAAGGCAGCATATAATTATAGAATGCAAATTATAAATGAAGCTTTTTAAAAAATACAGGCGTGAATCCATATTAATTATGTAACTCTAATTTGGTACTTCAAAAATTTTTCTTGTAAACAAAAAACTAACATAAAGATACTATAAGAATTATAATTATTCAATTTATGTAATGTTAACTAAATAATACTCTTTTTTCTGGCTGACGGCAAAAGCCAATGCTATATTTTGTGTTTAAGTATGCATAATGTATCTCAATATTTTGTTTTAAATAAAATCACTACTACTACTACTACTACTATTACTACTATCTTTTAAGCAGGATTCCCATATATTCTAAAAGTATGAAACTGCAACGTCAACTTCATTCAAAGTTGGTAATTCCACAAGTAAATAGATGATCAGAAAGTTCCTGAAAATTAGCTTTCCGAAAGTCAATAATCAATTATTGAGACCGTCCCTGTTGGCTTTCTCGTATTGCTCTTTCTTTAGCTGGAGAGATTTGACACGAGAAATTTGCTGATGTGGCACAATGGTCAGATGCGCCCAGGGGAGACCTACAAATATTAAATTATTCATCGACCCAGCCTTCCAGCAGCAGTGGCCACTACCGCAGAAGAACGGGTAAGTCAATTTTATATCATTCCAATTCATATATGTATGTACATATAAACGATTAATAGCGCGGTTATACGAAAGTGTTCCCACAAAAAAAAGGAGAAAAGAAAAAAATATACATATACATATATAGCTTCAAATAAAGAGGGGGGTTTCGCAAAAAGGGGAGTTGAGATAAAAAGAGACTAAGAAGATAAAAGAGATCTTGAAGATCCATTTTGTTTGTAATAAATCGAAGACGATTCTTATCGAATCAATCGGAGTTTCGCTTGATTGGCGTATGATTGCCACATACATATAATTAGTTTTGTTTGTAAAATAAATTCAATTTTTTATAATTATGATAAATTAAATTTTTGTTAATATTAACTTGAATTCCACAACATACATATACACACTTTGTGAATTAAAATTAAAGCCATTCAAATTTAAATATTTTAATAAAACATTTTGTTGTTTAAAAAAGAGCAGAATGGTATTTGTTTGAAATCTAAAACCATCAAGATGATGGCTTAAGTTTTTTAGCATAAAGGGATGAGATAGTGAAGGGGAGATGGGAAAGAAGGGGTAAGGAGAAGAAGCCGAAGAAAGGGGTTGCTCTAGCGAGGGAGTCAACCAGGTAGGGAGGGATTAAGGTAGATATCTCGCGCATCACTACCACCGGGATGCTAGACTGGTTTTATTTTTTTGTGATGAGTCCTGGGTCGAAGAACCTTCGAAACCGCTGAACTACGGGTTCAATTAAGCCAGTCACGAACCCACACAGGCAAAGCGGCTCGTTACAAATGGCGCCCGCAACGTGGAGCCCTCTATCTGAATTCTGAAGATAGAGTGGCTAAAGTTTTATTTTGAGCCAATTCATTTAGTTTTTTTTATAACTTCAAATTAATTTTATTAACATTCTTTTTATTTTTCAGTTTAAATTTGAATTTGATTATGTTGATTTTGTGAGTCCCGGTTACTGGATTGGGTATTTGGTACCGCGTTGCCACAAGTGAGACATAATCAAATTTTTTTTATCTACAAGTGATGTGAATCAAGTGTTTTAGTCTTTGAGCATTCTTGATAGGGAACTCAAATAGCAAGACAAGTGGCACACACTTTAAACAAAACCTAATGCTCGGAAGAGACCCGTTTATGTAAAGGCGTATTCGGAGGTCCGTCCAGCAAGTCATTTATTTTCGGAGAGTTTCAGAGTCCTTCAAGGATGAAGTTAGTGATTCGTCCTTGGAGTTCTGAAACTCAAAGATTAATTTTTTTCTCAAGTCCTTTTTTTAACAATAGTTAAAGTAGTATATTTTAATTTTGTTTTATTATCTGGCTCGCAGAACACGGCTTCTTCTCCGTGTTTATCATTTCTTTTCCTGTTCATTTCTCTTATCAAATTCTCATCCCTTTATTTTTTTTATGAAGATACATTTTGAAAATAAACACAATTTTTAATTATTAATCATTTTGAAATTTTAAAATTTTTTTATATAATAATACAATTTTTTATATATATTTTATGAAAACATTTTTGAATTATTCTTTTTTAAATTTTATATTTGATGGTAAGTTCGAACAAGGATTTCAGGTTTGGAGCTGGATTTTTTTTTTTTTTTTTTTCGCAGGAAGTTGAGAAATCTTCAGAGACACTATAAGCCCGATGCTTATAGTAGTGTCAGATTTTTACTGACTAAAACTCACCTCCCTTATCTTCTATATTATTACTACAACTAAGTCCAGCTTAACAAGTAGTTTTAGCGTCATTTTGTTCGCGTTTTGTCAGGAAGCTCCCCAACGAGAGGACCTGAAGATTCCACAAAATTCGAGTGGAGAGATTAATTTGTTTGCGCTAGATCAGAAGGTCTTGTTCGGTGCAGACGCCGAAAAACGAACGCCTCGCTAACAGATTGTTGGATTAAGTTATTACTATGATTTCTAAGTCGTGATCTTAGCTCTGTAGCAAATTTTTTAATTTCGTTTTCTACATATTTTATATTTAAATCTCTATGTAAGTCGCTATTTCTTACATACCATGGAGCATTTACTATTATTTTAAGTACTTTGTTTTGGTATGTTTGCAAAATTTGTATATTTCTTTCGTTGGTACAACCCCAAAGTTGTATACCGTACGTCCAAACTAGTTTCAGTACTTGCTTATAAATAAGAAGCTTGTTATAAACGCTTAGATTGGAATATCTTCCAATAAGCCATGTCAATTCGCGGAGTTTATTTTTGAGTTCATCGCGTTTCTTTTTTACATGAACTTTCCATTTAAGTTTCGCGTCTAGAGTCATGCCTAGATACTTCGCTTCATTAGCGTATGGAATTTGCACAGAATTTATATAAATAGGTAAGTTATATACTTTTTTATACGTAAAATTTGTGTGCGTCGATTTCGTTTCATTAAGAGCAATTCGCCATTTCTTTGTCCAATCTGAAATGCTATTTAATGCCTTTTGAAGCTTAGAGGTTGCCGTTTCTATTGAATCCGATATTGCGAGTACAGCTGTATCATCGGCAAAAGTGCCTAAAGTTGTGCCTTCTGTTTGGGGTATATCTCGGGTATAAAGAACAAACAAAATCGGTCCAAGGACGCTACCCTGGGGAACCCCAGCGTTTATTTCTTTAAACTCCGAATACTCCGTTCCTTGCTTAACTCGAAAGAATCTATTTTCTAGGTACGATTCAAGAATGTTATATATTTGCTCTGGAAAGACTTTTAATTTATATTTTAGCCCGTCATGCCAAACTTTGTCAAAAGCTTGAGAAACGTCAAGAAATGCAGTTGAGCAAATCTTTTTTTCTTCAAATGCTTTTTCAATTTCGTTAGTTATTCGGTAAACCTGATCAATTGTCGAGTGATTATTCCGGAAACCGAATTGGTGGTCGGGAATTAAACGGTTTTCTTCAATAATTGGTAGCATTCGTTTAAGAAGCAATTTTTCAAATATTTTAGATATAATTGGTAAGAGAGAAATTGGTCTATATGATTTTTTCTCATTCGGTGGCTTACCCGGTTTGGGGATCATTATTACTTCGGCGACTTTCCATTGCGTGGGTACGTAAGCAAGTCTTAAAGCAGCGTTAGTGAGCTGTAAGAGCTTAACCATTGCTTTTTTAGGCAACTCTTTGAGGACACGACCGTTAATCAGGTCGTAGCCAGGAGCTTTATTATTTTTCTGCCGTTTTATTTCCTGGACAAGTTCAGTCAAAGTAATATTCCTGACAGAAAAATTGTCCGGCGCTGGTTGGAGCTCTCCGTCATTAGTCAGAAGCTCTTGACCATCGAAAGGTTTGAACGTTTCCTCAAGGTGCTTAGCAAATAAATCCGCCTTTTCCTTATCAGTTTTTGCCCATTCAGAATTATTTTTTCGAATATGTGCCGACATTATTTGAGGCTTTTTAATACCTTTTATCGTCTTCCAAAGAGAATAATTCGTTTTTTTGTCTGCTGTTAGGCTTTCAAGATAGGCAGAATTCTCGCTGTTTTTAAAATCTCGTAACAAATTTTTAATCTTGTTTGATAAAAAGTTGACGACACTTTTATGCTGAGGAGCACGTGATTGCTGCCATACTTTTCGAGCTTTTCGTTTTTCGCGTATCAATTCTTTTATATCTTCTGGAATTTTTTCTTCGTATTGCCTTGACTTTTTACTACAGATCGGAGTATTATTCCAAGCTGCTTCTTGAACAATATTTATAAATTTTTCTGTTTCATCTTCTAACTCAAACGGAGTTTGCAAAGAGACGTTCAGTATAATTCTATTTTCGCAATCTTCTTTGAATTTATCCCAATTTGTGTTATTATTTGTTAAAATTAGGGGCTTTTCTCTTTCGATTACGTTACTGTTTATTGTTAAGATAACGGCCGAGTGATCCGTAGAAAAATCGAAGTTATCATCTACTGTCATATATTTTCTGTTCATTCCTCTTGCGATGAAAAAGTCAACAAGATCGGGTGTTTTCGCTGTATCGGTTGGCCAATACGTTGGTTTTCCTGATGAGAAAAATTCAACGTTACATTCAATACCCGCTTTGTAGAGTTGTCTACCCTTCGTCGAAATGCAACGTGATCCCCAAAATGAATGTTTCGAATTGAAGTCGCCGCCAATAATAAATTTTGGACCTAAAGCGTTGAAAAGATCTTTAAAATCGTTTTTGTCTATCTTGGACCGAGGAGGACAGTAAATAGACGCAATTTAAAAAAAAACGTGTCTAACTTTTATGCTAACGGAAGTAACTTGCATTGTATCGAGCTCGATATTTATCTCAAACGAATGATTGATATTTTCTCTGATAAATACGGAAGAACCACCCCTTGCTCTTTCGGATGGATGGCATGCGTGCTAAGCCGAATAACCTTTAATACTTAAATTTGAGTCTTTTTTCAAATGAGTTTCAGAGATCAAACAAATATCTATTCTTTCGTTAAGTAGAACCGTTTCTAGTTCTTCGATTTTTGCGGTAAGTCCGTTCGCGTTCCATGTTATTATTTTGAGTTGTTGAGACAACTGATCCATGTTTACGGTAAATTTGGTGTTTTAAGAGCCGCCGACTCAAATTTGTCCAATTTCTCAAGAATAATTGTGTTAATTCTCCCTTGTTCTTCTAATCGTTCAAGTATAAGGGAAAATACATTTTGAACGGAGTCAGGTTTAATAGTTTTAGGTTTTTCGGGCGCCGTGACTTGAGCGTACGTGTTCGTCTTTTTTGTTTTTATGTTTTCTGAGGGTAAAACGTTTTCATTATTTTTCCCGTCCGTTTTACTCGACGCTTGAGTATTAGTCTTGGTTTTTAATTTTAATTCTTTGTTTTGCTTTGAGGTATTTTTTTTAGTTTTCTTACTAAATTCTTCGCGCCTCTTTAACATTTCCTTTGCGACCTCACAGCCACGGTAATTTGCTGGATGATTTCCTTTGCAATTCGCGCATGTAGCCGGAGTTTCTTTTTTAAGACGGCATACATCAGTCATGTGCTTTCCCGCGCATTTAACGCAAACGGGGTCCTTCTGACAATAAGCTGCTGTATGGTTAAAACCTTGACATCGCTTGCACTGAGGAATAAGGCGTTTGTTCTTTCTTAGTGGTTCGATTTTTACAACAATATTCATTATAGTTTTAATATTATAAACATTGTCTACATTTTCATTTTTATCGAAACTTAGAATAAAAAGCGGAAGAGCGCGTTTTATATAAGCGGTTTCGATTCCTTTTTCTCGCTTCAAAAGATTTGTTGCGTCAAGAATCTTAAATCCTTTGGTTTTTAAGTCCGAAAGGATGTCTTCTTTTGAACAAGAGGGATGAAGTCCTCTAGCTACTACACGTAAAGGTCTTTCTTCTTTAATTGAATAACTATACCATTCAATTTTTTCGACAGTTTTCTATAAGAATCTGAATCATTTACGTTAATTTTCCACGTATTATTGTGAGTGGATGTAGCTTTGAAATTCTTTTGCGCCGTTTCTTTTAGAATAGGAAGAATTTTGTTATAATCCGCTTGACCAACGATGTTTAACGGTGGAGGAAGTTTCTTATTCGCAGAAAACTGATCTTTCCGTGTAGTTTTATTTGGTTTTAGCTGATTTTGAAACTTAGGCGAATGTTCAGCCTTCCGTTTTTTACAAGGTCTACTTTTTTCAGTTTCCCGAGCAAGTTCATCTTCATCAGTTTCATATTCGTGCCGATCTCGATGTTGTGGACTTAGAGTATTTACTTTCATGTTTTCAGAAGTTTTTAACATCTTGTTCTCTTCATGAAGACTTTCGACTTCTTTTTTAAGCTCTTCGTAGAGTTTTATCATTTCGTTCAGCTTCTTTTGCAGTTCACAATTGTCCTGCTCAAAACTGTTTGTTTTCGGTGAGTCGCTTTTAGTGCCTTTTGGCACAACCGGTGGACTCTTTCTGCCGGTAACTCTCGGTACAGATGGAGGTGATCGAGGGACCTTATGCGCTTTCGCGAAAGGATTTATCAAATGCAATAAATGGCTCTCCCCAGAATCCGTAGAGCCTGCCTCCGAAGAGGATGGATTTGCCAGAGAAACTGGCTTTCCACCTGGGGTAATTAATCTATTTGTTTTTTCCATTGCATATTTTGTATACTTATGTAGTTCTCAGTGTACGGAGATTGGATTTTAGTCGCCTTTTACGACAAGCATACCTTACTTCGGGTAAATTCTTAACCCCTACCCGAAGGGGTTTGGAGCTGGATGTTCGCGTTGAATTTGGTCACGTATCCTGATGAAATTTTCCTTGTCGTTTAAAAAATTTATAGTTGATTTTTAATTTGATTTTTTTTTGTTGGATATCATTTTTAAAATTGAAGACTTAAGATTTAGTTCAATTTTAAACATCCTGGTGGAAAAAGAGTTGATGTTCGAACTACATATAATCAAAAATATAAACAGATTATAGAATTACAATTACTTTGAATTGAATTACAGATATACTTACATACATTTTTTTCTTTGAAAATAATTTTGAATTTTGAACGTTTTTTTTTTATAATCAAGTTTTCGAATTATTTTTTTTAGTTTAATACTTTTACTATTAGGTACCTTTTTTCTATTTACATTTTTGAGCACACTTAGTAAATTTGCATTTTCTTGGTTTAGACTTTGAAATAGATATTTTTTATTTTTTTAGTTTTCCTAGTTCAACCTGCATTAGGACCATAATAGTGTTCGAGTGTCCTGTTCTGTTGGGGGTTTTCGAACTGATCAATTCATTGATCTTGATTTTTTTTCGGATTCAAGAATCGGTAGCGGAAGTCCTTTTTCGTAGTGAAGGGGTATACTCGGTAGATTCTGGTTGAGGTATGAGCAAGCAGAGAAGAAAGTCATTCCAAGAGAAACTACAGGAAGTCAGTTTATATAACGAAGCTAAATTTGAGGAGTTCCATCAAAGATTTAGAAATACGATCGATCGTTTTGATCTGAATAATACGTTTAGTTTTTCGGAAGATATTAATTCAATTGTTTCCGATTTCACATCTACCATGGCTAGTGAAAACGAGAATGTTGACATAGACGGTAGGGTACAAAATACAGCCGAAAGTGAAGTCCCTGCAAGCGGTGGCACTAACCATAATGCAATTAGAGTCGATGAAACAAACGAATTGTTGGATTGCATAGAGTCATCGATAACTGGCAATCAGGTGAGGCTCATGCAGACATTAAATGTTTTCATGAATAACGTCATAGCAAAGTTGGAGTCGATTGGTATCAATCAACAGGAAAGAAACAATTCAAGGAATATTAATCCGTTTTCGAATAACGCTGATGGAGGGCCGGAAGTTCTTACCCCAACGCCAAGGGAATCAATTGCACCATCATCTTCGCCTAGCACGTCAGATAGATGTAGGCTTGACCGGTGGCATATCAGCTACGATGGGTCTGAAAACGTTTCCGAATTTTTGTTCAAAGTCAAACGTATGCAAAAATCTTCTGGTTATACAGACGAACAGATGATTGCAAATTTTCAAATTTTGCTCTCATCCGGAAGTAGGCCAAACAAATGGTTTTGGGCATATCTTAAAAGAAACCCTGATGCAAAGTTTAGCGACGTCAAAACGGGAATGAACAAAGAGTTCGGCAAACTCGAAAGTGATGTCGAAATATATATGCGTTTGCTTACACGAAGGCAAGGTCCTAAGGAGTCATTTGACGATTTTTACTATGCTGTAGCGGGTCTTAACGACCGATTAATGGAACCGTTTGACGAAAAGAAGATGGTCAACGTTATTCGAAACAATACTAAGGATAAACTCGGTGAAATCTTGTTGGCTTCGAATGTAAAGAGCCTTGAAGAGCTCCGAAATAAATATGTTTGCTGGAATTGCGACCAGAAAGGCCATGCCTATCATTTCTGTCCATCGAGAACCAGAAATTTGTTTTGCTTTCTTTGTGGAGCAAAAGGTGTGAGTACTGTGGAATGCGGTAAACACTCGGGAAACCTGTACGGGAACGAGAGGAGGAGTGGGGATCTTCGTTCCACCAGGAATGCTCCCAACCCCTCTCAACAATAAAATCATTTCAATCCAACAACAATTCAAGTAAAGCTTTTGATAAAAATGTTCCAATCAAGATCTTGGAACGAAGTCACGTCGAAGATTCTGAAGTTGCATCCCATCCCATAAAAGCGTTTAATCTTCAGACATCACATGATCGCAAGATGAATTATGCCAAAGTTCGTGCCCCTTTTTTTTGGCATGGCTATAATTCATCAAGCGTTCATATTCAAAAGTGTCGTCAAAGATTTCGTCAAAGAAAAAAATTTCGTAAACAAATTGTCGAAACCATAATTTCATCTAATTCAGATGGTCGGATGTATGCCAACGTAAAGCTTTACGATGAATCTGTCTTCGGGTTGTTCTCCGTGATAATGTGTTTGTTTACTTAGACCATTTGCTTATTTGTACTGCAGACTTCGAGTCTCATATGCGCATCCTTACCGAAGTGGCTGCTTGCTTACGTCGAGCCAACCTTACCATCAACTTAGACAAAAGCAAGTTCTGCATGCGGGAGATAAAATTCCTTGGGTATATTGTTGGTCAAGGAACTTTAAAGACTAATCCTGGCAAGGTGGAGGCAATGGTCAACTTTCCGCTTCCAACAACAATTCGACAAGTGCGAAGGTTTCTCGGCCTTACCGGATGGTATCGCCGATTCATTCGAAATTACGCTGACGTCACCGCTCCACTTACGGATTGTCTTAAGAAAAAGACAAAATTTGAATTAACACCCGAAGCGGTGTTGGCTTTTAACAAGCTTAAGGATGCACTTTCCTCGTCACCAGTGTTAAAACAACCGGATTTTTCGAAAGAATTTGTCATTCAGTGCGACGCGTCTTCCGATGGAGTGGGCGGTGTTCCTTTCCAATTGGATGAGAACGACAACGAATCACCTATTGCCTATATGTCCAAAAAGTTGAATAAAGCACAAAAAAATTACACGGTTACTGAGCAGGAATGTCTTGCAGCTGTATTAAGCGTCAGGAAGTTTAGGCCCTATGTTGATGGATTACCTTTCAAAATAATAACAGACCATTCTAGCCTTAAATGGCTGATGTCGATGAAGGAGTTATCCGGACGACTGGCTAGATGGAGCCTGGAATTGCAAGGCTATGATTTCAAAATTGAACATCGATAGGGATCCCTCAACGTGGTGCCGGATGTCCTGTCGCGAATGGAGATGGAAGAGATGTCTGCAGAGTTAACCGCTTCAAAAACCGACTATGAAGAGCTTGATTCTTTGGCAATAGGTAAAGAGATTGATCTTGATTCTGTTGAATTCGATTCGGAACAATATTCTCAGTTGAGAAAGAGCATCCTTTCCAATCAATCTGCTCTTCCTGACCTTGTTGTATCGGGAAAATATATATACAAAAGAGTAAGGTTCAGGACTGGTGATGTGGTGGAGGAGGATTCATTGTGGCGTCTTTGGTTGCCAGATGCTCTCACTCACGAATGTATTAAATCAGTCCATGAATCTAAACTCAGTTGTCATAGTGGTTTTGCGAAAACTTATTGTCGTTTAAAAAATAAGTACTACTGGCCTAAAATGGCTAAAGATATCAAGGCGTTCGTGAGTGACTGCGATACTTGTAAAATGGTAAAGGCACCGAATAAGGTTCTTCGTCCACCCATCACCAAGCAGATCGTGACGGAAAGACCAATTCAAAGGTTGTACATAGATTTTTTGGGACCTTATCCGCGTACGAAGCGAGGAAATGTGTATGTTTTCGTAGTAGTTGACGCTTTCACTAAATTCGTGTTACTCAAACCAATGACGAAAGCTTCCTCGTCGAAAGTTATAGCTTTCCTCGAAAGCGATATTTTTCATACTTTCGGGACCCCTGAATACATTCATTCCGATAATGGGCGACAATTCATCTCCAGCGAGTTTAAACAGTTTTTGTCCAATTATGGTGTGCAGCATATCCGCACGGCACTATATTCTCCGCAGGCTAACATTGCCGAGCGCGTTAACAGGAGCGTTTTGAGTAAGTTGCGGGTGATGATATCTAAGGAGCAAAATGATCGGGACGTTCATTTGTCAAGCATAGCTTGCGCTCTACGATCCGACGTACATGAATCGTTGAATTGCCAACCATACTTTGCTCTATTTGGGCAAAACATGATATCACACGGATCTTCATACCGACTTTTACGAAAACTGGATGCACGACTCGGAAATGTTAGTCTTGCCAAATGCTGTAAAAACCGCCCTCGCGAGACAAAATGTATCGAAGAATATATTCAGGGCATACGTTAAGTCAAAAAACACGTACAATACTCGTGCGAAAGCCGTCAACTATCGTGAAGGACAAGAAGTTTTTCATCGAAACTTCGCGCAGAGTAACTTTACTCAAGGTATTAACGCCAAACTTTTGCCTAAATTTGTCAAATGTCGCGTTAAAAAAGTTATAGGCAGTGTCATGTATGAACTTGAAAATTTAAATGGCAAATCCTTAGGCATATTCCATGCCAAGAATATGAGACAATGAATACAATTTTTTTATGTGTATTTGCCCGGCTAGATAAAACCTAAGTGGGTTCGCGTCCCACATTTTCCTTGAATCAAATCATTCCTGGTGGAAAAACATTTTCATAATTAGTTTCACTAAGGAACATTTTCAAAACATTTTAAATTCGTTCTCCCGTCGGCAAAACATTTTTTTTTAAACTTCTATTTCCCGTCGGCAAAACATCTTTCTTAAACTTCTGTTTCCCGACGGCAAAACAAAAAGAAAAAGAAACAAAAACAAAAACAAAACTAACAAAATGTAACCGTATTGTCATTGCATAACCAAACTCCAATTCTCATACGGAGGTATGTGTATATGTGCGCACGTATATTTTTGTGTTTACCTTTTAATTGACTAAGACTTAATCCGATTACCTTATTGCTAATCAATACTAGAGTTTCTTTGATGTTTACTTCCTGTTTTTTTTTTTTTGGTAACGTAAATTCGTTTCAAGTCACGATTTTTTTTTTTGAATCATTTTTTTTTTGGCGGAGCAAAATCGCATCGTCACCTCCAAGTGGTGCCCGCTGGATAACCGTAAGGTGAACTAACGACGAGCGTTGGATCTATTGAATCCAAGAGCTGAGACACCTGAGCTACCTTCTCAGGAATTAGGAGCAAAAGATAAGATAATCGCTCTGAAGAACCAGCTCTCCAAGAAACCTAAATAGAAGAGGTAACTGAGCTATTTATGGGACTAAACAAAAGTTACAAAAACAAAAACAAATATGGCAATGAGTAAAACAAATAGATATAATACCCCAGGTGGCAATCCAGATAAACTGGTAAATCCACTCTCTTCGGAGATCGGTCCTATGGATTCTGGGGAGGACCAATTATTGCTTCTAGGAAATAGACGGAGTTCAAAAACACTAAGAACTCCACCAAAAATATCACCAAGGGTTACTCCATCGAAAACCCCAACGCAAAAATCAAATGACATAGAAGTCATTAACGAAAAAGGAACCATCTATGAAAAGATCGAAACAAAAAATCAGCAGTGTTTCACAAAAAACAACGAGATCCACCAAGTTGAATCCGAAAATTATTTCCATAAATGGCAAATAGAAATCTTAGCCAGAAAACAACTTGAAGCCCTTGTTGAAAGTCTTCAGCAACAAGTGAAGAGACTCGAAGAAAAAGTCAGCTTGCTCGACAAAAAGTTCGTGAAAGACAACATATCAAGTCAAAAGTCACCAGTAGTGAAAAGCCCACAAAAAACTGCTAATGAGTTTCATACTGATGAGGAAGAGCTCCTCCTTGAAACTGAAGGAAACCGAAATAAACGTAAGTCAAAGAAACGAAAAGCAGAGAGTAGCCCAGAGGCTGTTATAAAATGTCAGCAAACAGGTTCAAAATCAGATACTGCTACAATAATGAGAGCATCCAATAAAAAAATAAGAGATTTACCCCAAAATAAGTCTCACGTTAAAGGTACCAGGCAAACTGCCCCACCTCCAATTATGATCTCCGGATTGGCAATGTTTGGCGAGCTAAAGAGCATAGTAGAAAAATGCACGAATAAGGCATGTAAATATACATCATACAATAAAGACAATTGGAAAGTCATTGTTGAAGACGCCGATGCGTATAGATCTGTCACTGAAGAATTGAACAAAAAGAAAATTCAGTGGCACTCGTACGAAAATAAAGCTACAAGATCGATAAAAGTAGTAGCAAGAGGCCTTCACTCTTCATGTGTTGCCAAAGAAATTGTCGAAGACCTTATACAAAAAGGCTTTCAAGCTCTCGATGCCAATAATCTTATTAAAAATGAGATAGTAAAAGACTCCACTGGGGTATCAACGACAAAAAAGAGATCTCTACCTTTATTTATGCTCACGTTTGAAAATAAAGAAAGTCGCGATAAGATTTACAGTATTAAATCAATTATGGGCATAGTTGTCAAAATTGAACCACTGCGAAAGTCGAAAACTGTTCCACAATGTAAGCGCTGTCAAGCCTTTGGGCATACACAAAAATACTGCAATCGCGAGTTCGCTTGTGTTAAATGCGAAGGCAGACATGCAACTAAAAACTGTCCCATGGCCAGAGAACAGAAAGCGAAATGTGTTAATTGTCAAGGCAATCATCCTGCAAGTTACAGAGGATGTCCAGTAGCAAAAAAGTTCCAAGACACAAAAAGAAAAAACAAAACTGGGAACAAGTTTAGAAACTCAACCAACACAAAACCAGTAGTTGAAAGCAAAAAAGTAACGGTCGATAACATTACTAAAAATCAACCGGGAAAAGCAATTGCACTAAGCGAAAGTGATGAAAATAAATCCTATTCCCAGATTGTAAAAAATGTGCGGAAGAATGAAGAAACTTCTATAAAAGAAATGCTGGAACTCATCCTGAAAAGGATTGACCAACAAGATTTAAACATAAAACAGCTAAGCGAAGAAGTCGCTCTTAAAAAACAATGATGGACAGAGCACTCAAAATCGCAACATGGAATGCAAACGGTCTTTTACAGCATGTATCAGAACTAAACATCTTTTTAGACATAGAGCATATAGACATTTGTTTGGTGTCCGAAACCCACCTCGCTATTGAACAAAGCCTTGATAATAAATTACCAAACTATACATGTTATCACGCTCCGCACCCAGCTGACAAAGCTAGGGGAGGATCAGCAATACTTATAAAAAAGTGCTTAACACACTATGAAGAACCAAAGTTTACTAAAGAAAACATGCAAGTAACAACAATTAGTATTGGTATAAAAAAGAAAGAATTCAAAATAGCAGCTATATACTGCCCTCCGAGGCGCTCTCCAACTGAAGAAGACTATGCAGAACTCCTACATTTGTTAGGACATAACTTCCTTGTTGGTGGCGACTTCAATGCTAAACACACCCAATGGGGATCTAGGCTCATAACAACAAAAGGTAAACGGCTATACCAAGCAGGCCGAAAATACAACTGCGAATTTTATTCTTCTGGTTCGCCAACATATTGGCCATCTGATACTAACAAAATACCAGACCTTATAGACTTTTTCGTAGTTAAAGGTATTAAACGAAATCATATAAGTGTCGAAGGTAATTACGATTTATCATCAGATCATACTGCAGTAATTTTATCACTGAGCGAAACAGAAATAATAGAAAAAAGTAATCCCAAGCTCGTGAATAACAGAACAAACTGGAACGAATTCAGAGACAAACTTAAAATTTTATAAACCTAAGATCCCCTATGCAAACAATTGAACAAATTGATCATGAAGTAGAACAATTTATTGCTGATGTGCAGCAGGCTGCAGAAGAAAGTACTCCAACTATTTCGAATGCGAGAGAAAAAGAAATAAAATATCCTATCGAAATAAAGGAGTTGATATTGGAAAAAAGAAGAGCTAGAAGAAAATGGCAATCCACGAGATTCCCAGATGATAAGGTAGTTTTTAACCGTCTTAACAACGAATTAAAAAAAAGAATCTGTGAGTTTAAAAATGATTCACTAAGTAGATTCCTGAAAAGTCTGACGACGGATGCTTCTACAGAATACTCCTTATGGAAAGCAGCTAAGCGCCTAAAAAGACCTCAGACACAAAACCCGCCGATAAAATCTCAAGATGGTAAATGGATCGGAAACCCGAAACAAAAGGCTGATCTCTTCGCTGAACATCTCGCGAATGTTTTCAAGCCATTCCCAGCAAGCACAGCTACAGATCCCTTACAGTTTGTTGACAGAAACGACGAATGTGAAATACCTTTTGTCACGCTCAAAGAAGTAAGAAGCATGTGTCAACATAAGTTGTCAAACAAAAAATCACCAGGGTACGATCTTATAACTGCTCAGGTTCTGAAAGAAATGCCTCTTATAGCCTTCAAGAAACTCCAATTTATAATAAATGCATGCCTTAAACTAAGATATGTGCCACATCATTGGAAAATTGCAGAAGTCATTGTTATACCTAAACAAGGTAAGCCACCAACAGAAGTTACATCTTACAGACCAATATCGCTTATACCAATCATGGCAAAAGTTTTTGAAAAACTGCTACTGAAAAGGCTTAGCAAAATAATTGAAGAAAGAAGACTAATTCCGAGCCATCAGTTTGGATTTAGAAATAAACATTCCACGATAGACCAAGTGCATCGAATTACGGATGTTGTGGAAAAGGCACTTGAAGAAAAACAAGTATGCTCGTCTGTATTCTTAGATGTTGCTCAAGCTTTTGACAAGGTTTGGCACTTGGGACTTGAGTACAAACTGCATAGGGACTTCCCCAGGCAGTACTACGAAATACTGAAATCCTACGTTACGAACCGACTCTTTAGAGTACGGTACGACCAAAATTACTCGGAACTTAAGAAAATTGAAGCCGGTGTACCACAAGGAAGTGTCCTAGGACCAACCCTGTATCTGTTATATACAAGGGATATTCCAGTGGACATCAACGCTATCATGGCCACCTTTGCTGATGATACTGCAATATTGGTGCCAGATAAATCCGTTACTAAGGCTACACAAAAATTGCATAATGCAGTCGATAAAGTTAGTGATTGGACGCACAAATGGCGTATCAAATTAAACGAAACAAAATCGACGCATATAAACTTTACAAACAAAAACATAAACAATGTTCCAATTTTTATAAACAGTACAGAAGTACCTTACTCCAATACCGCCAAATACCTTGGAATGAATTTGGATGCAAAGCTTAAATGGAAAGAACACATCAAAAAGAAAAGAGAAGAACTAAACTTGAAGTACAGAAAAATGTACTGGTTAATAGGAAAGAACTCTGACCTATCTATCCAGAACAAACTAATGTTATATAAGCAAGTATTGAAACCCGTTTGGACATATGGCATCCAACTATGGGGCTGTACAAAGAAAACAAATGCTGAACCCATCCAAAAATTCCAAAGCAAGGTCCTTCGTGGAATAATAAATGCCCCTTGGTATATAAGAAATAGCGATCTACATCGTGACCTTCAAATTAAAATGGTTACAGAAGTGGTTAAGAAACACGCTGTATCACACAATCAGCGACTGCAAAGTCATACTAACTCTGAAATGGAGACCGTATTAAATGTACGAGACAATGTTCGGAGATTAAGAAGAACCAAGCCTCATGAGCTGATGGTCTAAAAGCTACGGGAAAGTGTTATAACCTTAAACTTCCCCCAATGCGATTTAAAAATTAAGAAATAAAAATCATTTGTCGATCTTTCATAGATTGGTCCTGATTCACCGGTGGTTTTAGTGCGGTAAGAGTCCCACACTACTGGGTACCGATTCTTTCCGAGTGTCTTTTAAAGATTTCCATCGGATAAAAAAAAAAAAAAAAAAAAAAAATGTCTCGATCTCTGTTTTTATTAGATATGTCGTGGGTTCTTTTGCATGTTCCTTGTGTGCGATACACTTGCAAAACGCAAAGCCCTGTTACCTAGCTCAATTTCAAACTAACCGAAACCGGGTATCCCTAAAATATGCAACACAAAAAAAGGCAAAACTTACTATCAGATAGTAATCGTTGCAGATACGGAGGCGGTAAGGTGGAAATGTTGGTTAGGAATCTTAGGTTGAGTAGTTTCTAAGAAGCAACATTTCCACTTTGCAAGAAGAGATCCGCTTGATTCAGAAGCGTTAGATAGGGACTGGGATCCGTGTGTTGGTGAGTTGGAGAACCATCAACGGGATAGGAGCTTTGCTGGATTCTCTAAAGTATGAAAATGGGTAGTCCGCAGGTTGGCTAGGAAGCTCAGATTCTTTTCAAAAATCGAAGCCAGAGAGAATCATCCTCAAAGTCATAGTCGGTCATATGACCAAATTTAAATTTCGAATTGCAAGTTTAAATACCCACTTGTTAAATAAAGTGTTAAAGTTTTTTACGCAAATTTGTTTAAGTTCATTTGATGTGACAAAATAAATAATAGAAAAATAAATAAAAGAAGAACGATCCAACACATAAGGTATCCTTAAGGATAGATTGAGAAGCTATAAGGCTTCCTGAAAAAGGAATAATACCAAAATACCTAAAGAACCAAACAGGAATACGTGGCCGGACTCATCATTAACATTCAGCACATCCAAGCTGTAGAAGCCTGGTAGCCTAGAGTGTCTAGGCGCCGACAAAAAAGAGCCGGAGCAAAAGCTTGCTGCAGTTCGGACCCCATCATCAATATATATTTTTATTTAAATCTTAATTTTAACTATTTTTGTTTTAAAATTTAACAACTTTCATTTTAAATTAACTTCTTAAGGTGATGATAATATTTGCTTAAAGTCGAAAATCTTTTGATGAGATACGTTCCGCGAAACGTAATATAAAATTAGTTTAAATTGCCTTATTTGAAGTTAGTTAACAGTGAACAATTTCGTACATATATAACCTACAAATATTAAATTATTCATCGACCCAGCCTTCCAGCAGCAGTGGCCACTACCGCAGAAGAACGGGTAAGTCAATTTTATTTCATTCCAATTCATATATGTATGTACATATAAACGATTAATAGCGCGGTTATACGAAAGTGTTCCTACAAAAAAAAGGAGAAAAGAAAAAAATATACATATATATAGCTTCAAATAAAGAGGGGGGTTTCGCAAAAAGGGGAGTTGAGATAAAAAGAGACTAAGAAGATAAAAGAGATCTTGAAGATCCATTTTGTTTGTAATAAATCGAAGACGATTCTTATCGAATCAATCGGAGTTTCGCTTGATTGGCGTATGATTGCCACATACATATAATTAGTTTTGTTTGTAAAATAAATTCAATTTTTTATAATTATGATAAATTAAATTTTTGTTAATATTAACTTGAATTCCACAACATACATATACACACTTTGTGAATTAAAATTAAAGCCATTCAAATTTAAATATTTTAATAAAACATTTTGTTGTTTAAAAAAGAACAGAATGGTATTTGTTTGAAATCTAAAACCATCAAGATGATGGCTTAAGTTTTTTAGCATAAAGGGATGAGATAGTGAAGGGGAGATGGGAAAGAAGGGGTAAGGAGAAGAAGCCGAAGAAAGGGGTTGCTCTAGCGAGGGAGTCAACCAGGTAGGGAGGGATTAAGGTAGATATCTCGCGCATCACTACCACCGGGATGCTAGACTGGTTTTATTTTTGTGTGATGAGTCCTGGGTCGAAGAACCTTCGAAACCGCTGAGCTACGGGTTACGGCTCGTTACAGAATAATAAGAACAATACGTTCAATTTGAAGAGTCGAGTTTTTCATTGTACTGTCTGGCAAAACAAAAACCTACTAGGGGCAACAAGAAAGAAGTAACTTTGTAGATATTGCCATGGCTGATACTATCAGGGGGACACAAAGTGAAGAGGAGGAAGAACCAATTTGAATAGAAGTCGATCTTATGTAACGAGATAAACAAACAGCACATCAAATAACAGGGCGTGAGGGAAGTTCTTGAATTCTTCAAATTCTGCCGCTTTAAAAATTGCTACAGATGTACCCGAAACCTATATTGAAATATTCGGGCGAAGCGATAGTGATCTATGGAAGAAATCAGTTGATAAAGAACTTAATTCCATGAAACAAAATAATATATAGAAGATCGTGGATGTACCTTCCCACACAAAACAACTCAAAAATAAATGGATTTTTCGTATAAAAGAGGATGAATATGGCAATCCAACAAAATTAAAAGCTAGATTAGTAGCAAAAGGTTTTCTGCGGCGATTCGGGGTAAACTATGGTGAAATATATGCACCAGCGGCAAAGTTAACCACAATTCGTTTTGTATTAGCGGTTAGTATCTACCGGAAAAACCAATTCCAACCAATTCGATATAAAAACTGTGTTTCTTCATGAAGATTTAAAAGAAGATATTTATTTGGCAATACCAGAAAGATTACAAGGAAGAGGGGGAGCAACGGTTCAGCAGTTCAAACTATGAGTACTGCCTGTATAATAAATTTTAGTTAGCAAGAAGAAGAAGATCTTATTTTAGTAATTTATGTTGATGACATTTTAATAAGATGAATTCAATATCGAAACTCTCTAACCATTTTGAAATGTCAGATTGTGGAACTCTGAAATTCTTCTTAGAAATGAAAATAGTTATCTGAAGACTACTTAAATATTTCACAACAATACAGGGGTGGAATCGGCTAAGGGGATTGTTGATATATGATAGTCAAAATAATCGATTTTGATCTATGTAAGGTGATAGTCAAATAGATACCTAAAAAGCTGTCACTAGAAAAATTTAATAGTCATTTTCCTACAAATATGTCGTTTCTGAATAGAGCTACCAGACGCTTACAAAACACGAATGAAATTTTTTTTTCAGTTACCTTTTTTAGGTACAAAAACACATTCTTGTGACGGACAAAGCTTACGACATTTGAAAAAATACAAGAGAAGTAAGAATGTTATTAAAACGCAGCCAATTTAGTACTTTTATTTAGATATTTTATAGCAATCGTTTTAAAATTTCACCATAGCAACAATGAATTGTGACAATTCTAATCTGAAATTGTTCAATCGAATTGAATTGAGTTGAATCATCTTACACAGACGCAATGAATATGATAGTCAAATTTGACTATCAAAAATATGATAGTCAATTATCACCTTAGCCGATTCCACCCCAGATTTTGCAGTACAAAAACATTCTTGGAAGCATATGTACATAATGCTGTGTTCAAGACCAGATATATGTTTCGCTGTTTGTTTTATGGGGAGACACCAACAAAATTTGTCGGATATTCATTCGCAGCATCTCAAAAGAATTGTTCGGTACCTAAAGGGAAAAAAGTTTCTAAAAATAAAATTTAAAATCTTTCAAACTAAGCCTCTTATTAGATATGCCGATGCTGATTGTGCCACTGATTTGATAGACACAAAGTCAGTTAGTGGGTATGTGGTTTCAAGAATATGGAAGAACTGTGTCCTTGTGTAGCTAGACACAACCAACTGTAACCACTTCTTCAAGTGAAGCTTGAAGCTTTTTTTTAATGTTATTGAAAATAATTTTTCAACTACATTTTATTTTTATTCTGGGGTGGAATCGGCTAAGCTGATTGTTGATTGTTGACAGTCAAAATATTCGATTTTGATCTGTGCAAGGTGATAGTCAAATTGATACCTAAAAAGCAGTCACTAGAAAAATTTTGAGTCATTTTCCTACAAACATGTCGTTTCTGAGTAAAGCTACCAGACGCTTACAAAAAACGAATGGAAAATTTTGTCAGTTACCTTTTTTAGGTACAAAAACACACATTCTTGTGACGGACAAAGCTTACGACATTCGAAAAAGCATAAGAAAAGTAAGAATGTAATTAAAACACAGACAATTTAATACTTTTATTTAGATATTTTATAGAAATCATTTTAAAATTTCACCATAGCAACTATGAATTGTGACAATTATATTCTGAAATTGTTCAATCGAATTGAATTGAATTGAATCAGCTTACACAGACGGGTAACTCGATGATAGTCAATTTGAATATCAAAAATTTGATAGTCAACTATCACCTTAGCCGATTCCACCCCTGATTTTAACTGTGACTAAGAAGGCATCTTTTTAATTAATTTTTTTTTTCTTTATTCATTTTGAAACCTATAAGCGTTTAATAACAATATATTTTATTTAAAATAAAATGCTCTTAAGGTTAGGTTTTCTTGGCTTCGCACTTAAGCGGTAAAATATCAATATTGTAAAAACGAAGATCCCCCGATACCCGAGATACGGGAATAAATTACTTGCGATGCGATAGAACGTAAGCCATTCAATTATGGATAATTTTGAAAGTTATGTTATTTTTTAACTTTAAAAATTCAACCTATACATATATGATAGATAAAGATATTTACAAATTGAAACTTTGTAAATTTGTTATTAGGAGATCGATAAGCTTTGAAAACGTCGTTAAGGATTGTTTGAAAACGAAACAAAAACAATAAATAATTTTCGTCTAGTGAAAAGTGAAACGATGAGAATTGGGGCATTCTCATCGTAGCTTTTCTAGAATCAAGTCGTTGTGATTGGAATACGAACTAGACATTTTTAACAGCCCTTTTAATTATATTATATATATTATATTATATTTGGAGTTTTAAAATGAAAAAAGAAAAAGAAGTTTTTTTTGTCAAGATGGAAAAGATAAGTAATTTTTTTTATTTTTTTCTTATATTTTTATTTGTCCAGTTCAGTCCTGTCCACTTCTGTTTTTAAAAAGAAATAAAATTAAATAAATACAGACATTAATAAAAGTCGGGAGAATGGTGTTGAGGCAGTTGCTGTTCAGAACGATCAGCAAAATTTAATCAATTTAAAAGCAGTAGGAGATTGGTTAAAGATAATGATAGACAAAAAAATAATAACTGGGTTTCCTGTCTTCGACCCTGATCGTTCACGTGTAGATATTAAAAAATGTTGTGATGATGTGGATTTAAACGAGACAGTTTAGAAGATTTTGATATTATTCCACGAATTCAATCTGCATTATTGGGAAGAGCTGAAACCTAGTTTGAAAAATATGGGTTTCAGCATTATCAATGGGTAGATTTACGTTCGTCGTTGATCCATACCTTTGCAAGTGGTATGAATGTTGTCGCAGTTTTGAAGAGGGTGGCGAATTTTGAAAGTTGTGAATCCATTTAATACAACGATTTTATCATGGAAAAAATTGCTAAAATTCACCAGTTACCATTTGAAATTCCTGAAGATATGATAGTTCAAATTGTTATTGGTTGTATAACTGATTTAAGTTTGAGAAATTCGTTAACTTTTGTTATGCCAAACAATGTTCAGAGCCTTATTGATCATTTATCCTCAATTCTCCAAGGCGTATTGAAGCTTTAAATACGTCTAGTTTTCAAAAACCTAAAAATCAATTTTCACATGAGTCACTCAAAAGATCTGCAGATTCTTACGCATCTACAAGTAAACGTTTTAAAATTGAAAAAAAAGTTTTGCTTGCGGTAAACTAGGCCACATTGACTAATTATCCGAATATTATAACAACAAATACTAAATTAAAAGAAGTTACAAATAAAAATGAAAACCTTTGCAATTTTTGTAAGAAATCTGGTCATGTTGAGAATTCATGTTGGGCTAAGCAACGTTTGGATAGAATGAAAGTTAATGCGTGCAACAAATTATGTCAATCAAATTACTCGGATGTAGTAATAAATAATGAACATTATGGTTGTCTTTTTGATACTGGTTCGGATTGTTCTCTTATAAATGAGAGAATCGCTTTTAAATATGAAAAATGTATGTAACCATGTAGCCAATCCGTCCAAGGAATAAGTCAAAATTCTATTCATTTTTCAAAAAAGTTGACATTGCTTGTAGAGTTCAAAGACATTCGATTTGAGGTGACGTTTTACGTTGTTGAAAAAGAAAATTTAGATGTTGACTTAATTATTGGAAGAGAAGTACTCAAGGATAGTTCTTTAGAAATAGTAGCTGATTCTAAACGATCAGCTTTAAGAAAAAAAAACATATCGTGAATTGCCTCTCAAAAATAGATTCATCCACTTTGGCTATTGGCTAAGTTATCAGTTAATGAAAGTGAAAGTGTGAACAAAATTTTAAGTAAATATTTTCCGGAGAAAAAAAGTTACTTTCCGGAGAAAAAAAGTTAGAACAGGTTGCCTTAATGAAGGATACAGTGGTAAATTGTCGTCCATATAAAATGGCAATATCAGAAAAAAAAATATTATCGGACATAATTTCGGATTTGAAAAAAAAACCATAATATTATAAGAGATAGTTACTCGGTTTATTTAAAAAACGGCATTTGTGAATCCTGAAGGGCATTTTGAATTCTTAAGAATGCCTTTTGGATTAGCAAATGCTCAGTTTTTCAGCGAGCAGTTGATCACGCCTTAAGGAATGAAATAAAAAGTAAAATTGCAAGAATTGCACGATCGTGGATTTATCTACAAGATTTTGAATTTGATATAGTTTATCGCGGGGGATAATGGTTCAACATGTCGATTATCTAAGTAGAAATCCACCCACTAAAATATGTTACAGACTTTCAAGTTTAACAGATAACTGGTTGCATGTAGAACAACAAACAGATTCTATGACAATCGATATAATGAATCAAGTAAGAGAAAAAGATACTGGAGTTATTTCAAAGTACACTATAGTCGGAGGGCTTTTATACCGAAAAGATAAAAGTGGCGATAAGTTATACGTTCCTCAAAAATGTCGATTGTCAGAAAATTTATAGAATCATGTGTAATTTGTGTATTTGTATGGGTCCTTTTGCTCCAAAATCTGAAGGAGTTGATCGTTATGTACTTATTATCATTGATGCATTTACCAAATTTATAGCTCTACGTCTATTGCAAACGTTGCAAGCATCACAAACAATACAATGCATTAAAGATTTTATAGCTTTATTTGGAGTGCCTCTAAAAATTATCAGTGACAAAGGAAAAATTTTACAAGTGATGACTTTAAGAAAATGTGTTTATCATATGGAATTGAACACCATATGATTGCTCCAGGAATAAGCAGAGCAAATATCAAGAACGATATGTTGACACGGTTGCAAATCTTTTAAGAACTAATTTTGATATAAACATAGAATGGACAACTTACCTTAGTCGAATACAACTGACGTTGAACACAACAATTAATAAGACAACAAAATTATCACCTTTAAAAATACTAACAGGAATAAATGGCAGAACACCACAAGTTGGGATTTTATTTTCTCAGTTAAATTTGGAACCAGAGTATGATGATATTATTTCGATTAGAGAATTAGCCCATAAAAGTATTAAAGAAAATCCAACTAAAATGAAGGTTAGATTTGATCGAAAGAAAACTAAGCCAACACGGCTAGAAATAGGAACGAAAGTTGTTTATAAAAGCAATCAGATTCGGAAGTCCAAGCTAGATGTTAAATACCAAGGAGTATTTGAAGTGATAGGAATATTACCTTTTGACCGGTATAAGATGATGTTGATCACTAGATTTAAAGATAATTTTATTTAAATGCCAAATTGAGAAAATGGTGATCTGTTTGAGTTATAATATGTTTCGTTTGAAAGTTTTTGTTTAAATTATGCAATAGACAAGCTTAAGATTGCCTCTGAGCTATTGTAAGGATTTAAAGTTTAATTGGTTATTTTTTGAAAAACCTCTTTTGAAGTTGTTGCTACAATGGACAAGCTTAAGATTGTCTCTGAGCTGTTGTAAGTAAAAATGGTTTTAATTGGTTTATTTTTGAAAAAACACTTTTGAAGTTGTTGGTACAATAGACAAGCTTAAGATTGCCTCTGAGCTATTGAAGTTGTTGGTACAATAGGCAAGCTTAAGATTGCCTCTGAGCTATTGTAACTTTTGAAGTTGTTGGTACAATAGACAAGCTTAAGATTGCCTCTGAGCTATTGAAGTTGTTGGTACAATAGACAAGCTTAAGATTGCCTCTGAGCTATTGTAACTTTTGAAGTTGTTGGTACAATAGACAAGCTTAAGATTGCCTCTGAGCTATTGTAACTTTTAAAGTTGTTGGTACAATAGTCAAGCTTAAGATTGCCTCTGAGCTGTTGCAACTTTTGAAATTGTTGGTATAATAGACAAGCTTAAGATTGCCTCTGAGCTATTGTAACGTTTGAAGTTGTTGGTACAATAGACAAGTTTAAAGTTGTTGTTCAAGCTTTTGCATTAAATCTTGTTTCTGCTTTCTTTATTTTGTTAATAAAGATGAAATGTTGTTATTGCGTAATAACAAGCTTGGTTTATTAAGATCCTGCAACGATTTAAAAACAAACTGGGAATGCGAATATTTGTGATGATTATGCCTGTATTCAATTTAATTTATTGATTTAAATTGCTGAAAAAAATTATAATTGTTACTTTTTTTGTTCCATTTTCTTTTAATTGTTAAATGTTTATTATTTTTGATGTTAAAAATTACATATTATCCTTAATGTTGATTCAATATAACTTTTTGATATATTAAATCGAATTCAAAATAAATTTTAACTTATAAATTTGAAATAATAGGATTTGTGTGTAAGAACCAAAACTTATAAAATGCATCGAGAGCGCTGCATATTGCAGGATGGCCGTGATAGATAAAGATATTTACAAATTGAAACTTTGTAAATTTGTTATTAGGAGATCGATAAGCTTTGAAAACGTCGTTAAGGATTGTTTGAAAACGAAACAAAAACAATAAATAATTTTCGTCTAGTGAAAAGTGAAACGATGAGAATTGGGGCATTCTCATCGTAGCTTTTCTAGAATCAAGTCGTTGTGATTGGAATACGACCTAGACATTTTTAACAGCCCTTTTGATTATAATTTATTATAAAGGTCCTTCTAGGCCCTTTCATATATGTCGTAAGAAATAATGTTTTAACAAAAATATGTACCTAATCTGGGACATTTTAAATTCATTTCATTGAAAAAGTCCATTTGTTTTTTTTATCATACCATGAGAAAAATCGTAAACCTTGTGCATTTTATTATTATTTTTCGTGTGCAAAGCTAGATTAGGTTAGTGGACTGACAGTTGGTCTTATTGTCGTTGTTGTTGTCGTCACAATTAGATCAATGTCGATTCATTGTGATATCCTGGAGTCCGAGCCAAGGACGTGGATGTAGTTTTAGCGACTTAAAACCCGAAATTATTATAAGGTTTCAGTTGGTATAATCTCTTGGATTGGAACGAGAGGTTAACGAAACAATGTAGATTCTTGAGCGTTCAACCATCTTCTTCACCCACAGGGTAAATCATCTCTCCCAGACCCGTAGGGGCGGTGGATCCATCCAACGTCCGGTGGGTTTGGTAAGCCAGTGGTTATTGTATGCATCGGTTGAGTGGTCCTGTTGGCTTATTAATGCTGGGATGGTGTAAAAAGGCGGAAACTGCTATTGTTATCCTTTAACAACCGTTTTTGGCATTTGTTTAATCAATTGGGGTTAAGCGTTTTCAAGCCATTTTATGTATCTGTGTTTATCTATTAATTTTTCAATATTTTTTAATAGAAACCATGTGAGACTGATGAGTCTGAAGTCTTTGGCATTTGTGTGACTTGATTTTCCATATTTCGAAATACAAATCACTTTGACTTCTCTCCACGCCTTAGAAACATATCCCATTTCAGGCTACTTAAATATATGTACCCGCATTTATAAAGAAAACATAGTTAAAATTAATTATTTCAGATCCCGTGTTTAGGAAAACTACACAACGGAATAGAAATATTCCGGGCTCAAATGGAACGGTAGGCAACTGCCTTTAGTTTGAGTTCAGAACATTCTTATTCCATGGTGTAGTTTTCCTAAACATGGGAGCTGAAATAACTAATTTTATGTATATTTTCTTTATAAATACGGTGGATGGTGTTTAAATGTGGGATTGCATGTTTTTTTACATTTTTGTAGCATTATGGAAAAAACACCATTCAACCTGGCGATTTTTTCGGTGAAAAGGAGTTAATAAATAGACCATTTAATCCTTTCTTCCGTAATCAACTCCGTTCGTAGCGTAGTGTGCATCCATTAGAGGTACAATTAGAAAGTGTGCGTTTACCAGTAGTTCTAGTGTTTCGCTGTATGATCCTACCCAATGTCCTTTAAAAGATTCCAGAACAATCGGCCCCTTATCAAATATTTTTCTCAGTCTTGCAAATTCATTTGTGCTTTCTACTTGACCGCAGAATTTCCTTCACCAGCTCTTTTTTGAATTTCCATCTTAAAATTCAAGGTCTCAGTGAACAATTTTCACGGCAAATTTGCTTTGTTAAAAAACTGCGGTTCTAGAATCACATTAGTGTTCAGCCGTCGTAGTTAGGTTTCTACTTTCCTATTTAAAACATCCAAATTCGTTTTCCTGATAACCTTAAAAGATTAACGAGGACCTAGGGTGTTGGGTATTAAGAATTCTATGATTTTATATCAGAGAATTATTCATCTTAAGATAACCCCAACCGGTCAACAAGAATAGTATCCCAGTTGCTTTCCGTATGCAAACAATTTGTTTAATTCAGTACTTCATTTCATATTTTTTTTAATATTTAAATACCTAGATTTCCATGAAACGCAGTTACACTCTTCTGATGGGGAAAGTAGGATAACTCAGGCGACAAAGTTTAATGACGGATTTGTATAGAACAGTGAAAAAACAAGCATTTTTTACTATGGGGGGAGATAGACCCCCCATCTCCCCCCGTTTAGGCGGTAGGGGCAATTTAAAAAAGTGTGTACGTTAAATAGTAAAAAATAATTAAAAAATATTGGTAATACTTACAACTAAGTTTTATACATTTTTTAAAGCCAACAGTTTTGTCTATTACGTTATTGTTTTTAAATCAATAGAAAACTATGCATATTTTTGAAAAAAAAAAACTGTTTTAAACTCAAAATTTGGACAAAAAAAAAAATTAAAAAAATGGTTTAAATTGTAATTTTTCAAAACTTTAAGATTATCTACTATTGTTTTTTTAGAATTCCTTACTCTTATTTGTTTTTAATCAAAAACTGAAAACTAGACGATTTTATGTCTTCTAGTTCTTGAGAAAATTGAAAGTTATCAAACAAAATATTTTAATTAAATTATTTTTTCCTTGCTTGAGTATTTCCTTATTTATATTTTGATAGGAATAATCGAATATGGATTAAGATATACCTAGGATAAATTATTTTTTCTTAAATCCAGCTTATTTAAATGCAAAAGAAACTTTGCATGTACTCCATGTTGCACCCACCGCACCTTGCATCCTCCCTACCTTGCACCCACCCCAAATCCTATAGTGTACCCAAGCAGGGTACATCCCACTGTTGCATACAACCAAACTCGCACACACCTTACTGTTGCATACACCCAAACTAGCACCTAACATTATTACTATCAAAATAAGACCACTCAAGCAAAAAAAAATAATTAAATTTAAATAGTAGTTGTGGTTTTTTTCAATTTTCTCAAAACTAAAAGACATAAAATCATCTAGTTTTCATTTTTTGATCAAAAACATATACAGTGTTCCACAAAAGTCATGGTACAGCAAACATTTTTAGTCATAATGCTTAAAATATTCCACAACAAAGTAAAATTTCAAAATTTCTTATTTTATAACAACTCATTTTTATTCGCATGTTATTTTAACAACAAAAAAATGAACCATGATTGGAGCAAAAAATTAAAAAAAAAAAAAAAAATAGGTCAAAAACATGAATTTTCTTCCACAAAAGTCATCGTACACCTATACAAAAAAGTGAAAAAAACATCTCAGAATATTGTTTTTGTGATTAAAAGTTACCATTTTAGTATTTAGTTGGATAGCCTTTTAGTTTTATAACGGCTTTCAATCTGGTTTGCATTGAATAAACTAAATTTTCAGTGCAAGTTTGTCCAATATTCTGCCATTCTTTGATTAAAACTTCTTTTAACTGGGTCTTGTTATGAATGACATTGGCTCGTATTTTTTTTTCGAGAACATCCCACAAATGCTCAATGGGGTTCAAGTCCGGGCTTTGCGGAGGGGTTGCTAATAGGTGAGGAGTGTTGTAAATTAGCCACATACGCACTTTTTGGGCAGTGTGTTTGGGGTCATTATCTTGTTGAAAGTAGTAATTATTTAAAAGACCCAGTTTTCTCGCACTTTCCTTTAAGTTCTCTTTGAGAATATTAAGGTAAACATGTTGGTCCATGGTATTTTCTATTAAGACAAGATTTCCGACCCCAGATGCAGCCATACAGCCCCATACCATTACTCCTCCACCACCGTGTTTTACTGTCTTAATCGTATTTTTCGGATTTAAGGCTTCCCCTTGCTTTCGCCATACTTTTACTCGACCATCTGAGCCAAATACGTTGTACGTTGTATTCGTCTGAAAAAATTACCTTGCGCCAAAAGTCGGGAGTCTCATTTACGTACTGTTTTGCAAACGCAAGCCTCTTTTTTCTATTAACCTCACTGATTAACGGTTTCCTTCTAGGTACACGAGAGTTAAATCCGGCTTCAACGATGGCGCGTCGCACAGTTTCAGGATGAACTTTTTTATTATTATACTTTTCAAGCTCTCCACTTATCTTGCTCGCACTTATAAATGGATCTTGGGCTACCAAGTGCTTGATTTTTGTCTTATCCCGGGAAGTGAGTTTTGATGGCCGTCCACTACGCGGCTTATTTTCCACGCGGTGTTCGTTTTTAAAGCGCTTAATAACGTTTTGAACAGTAGAACGGCTTCTAGAAATAATTTTTGAAATTTCGGAGTACGATTTGTTTTGATTTTGATGAAGATCAATAACCAAGCGCCTTTCTTCTAGTGTAAGCTCCTTTCCTCCCATTTTCTTGACTCTTTTTCAGCAGAAATTACACAGAAAATTTAAAAGATCTAGCTCAAAAAATTGCTTCACGTAAACTGCATGGCTAACTGTCATAAAAAGAATTTACCGTTGCGCGGTTGCTTAAAAAAATAAAAGAGTTGCCAAGTGTATCATGACTTTTGTGGAAGAGAATTCAAGAGCTTAACGTAATTATTTTGTGTTTAGTATTTATTTATGGCAAAATGTTTCCTTTCTTGTTATTGAAATTATGAACAAATGTTTATCTGCTAAAATTAAGTTGAAAATTTGTGAAATTTTGGGTTACTGTTAAATATTTCAAGCTTTGTACTTAAAATGTTTACTGTACCATGACTTTTGTGGAACACTGTATGTAAGAGCAATAAATTCTAAATAAAAACAATAGTAGATAATCCTGAAGTATTGAAAAATTACACTTTAAACCTCCTTTTTTTAATTTTTTTACTCAAATTTTGAATTAAAATTAAATTTTTCAAAAACTATACATAGTTTTGACTTGATTTAAAAACTGGCTAATAGAACAAAATGTTGGCTTTAAAAAAATGTATAATACTTAATTGTAGTATACCATTATTTTTTAACTATTTTTTTCCATTTTAAGTAATAAAAAATAAAAATAAATTAGGTGGCGCAACAGTCCGTAGAGAACCAGGGCCTAGTGACTTACAACTCTCAACCAGTTACTCCCTGCGAGTAATTGCAGGGATGGAGGTGACCTACAGTTTACATGCCGAATCCGAACGGCTAATTTGAGAAAGCACTTTTCATGACAAGAATTACTCTTGGAAAATTTGTCAATTCCTCGCAAGAGGCAGTACCCGTGAAAAAACTTTAGGTGGCACAGGCAGGGATCGAACCCATGACCTCTCGCATGACACTCCAACGCACTAACCATCATGCCACGGGTACCAACAATTTTTGTAATTGCCCCTCACGCCTAAACGGGGGGAGATAGAAAGAGAGTAAAAAATGCTTGTTTTTAAGTGTTCTTAAAAAATTCGTTCCTGACTTATCGTACTCCTGGGGCCCTACTCTGTAATGCGTTTCGAAAGCAAATATTTTCGAAAACGAATATTTTGTACTCTCTATTTCTAATGCGGATAAGAAATCTAGTACTTACGGAATGACAAATCCGCATTCGGATTTTTCGTACCTGGCAATGCGTTTCCAAATGTCATTAGCGTTCGAAAACGGAAATTTTCTTTCTACACCAAGAGAGGTAACGAATTGCAATTCGAAGGTCGTTTTTAAAGGACACAAAAGGAAAATTTTGTTGAGTTGTGTGAAATAGATAAAATATAAGTAAGGAAATAATAATTTTATTCAAAATTTAAGCAAATAAATCCCATTACAGGGAATCATCAGCGAAAAATGTGCATACCAAACAAAAGCAATTTGAAATTATGGTGGAATTCGTATGACTTGAAGGAAAAAAAGTATACCTTAGCAAAAGACAAATTTCAACACAAAAAACGAAATGACTATGAAAAAAATCAGCTTAAACTTTCTAAGCTTGAATTAAAAAGAGAGATGTGGCAATTGCAAAGCAGTGAAGTGTAAAAAAAGTCATTACGATAATTTTCAAGTGATAATAATGACTGAATTTTAATTTTTTCCTCGTCTTTGTGATTTGTTTTGTTTTTTTTTTTTGTATTTTTATACTCGGTAAATCTATTGGATAAATAGAAAAAGTACTAGATGATTGTTTTATTCGATTCGAACATTTTACAGAGTACGAATTCATAAACTAATCGAATATCAGATTCGAATCGGATTGGCTTTCGAAACGCATTACAGAGTAGGGCCCCTGGCTTCTGATTTTATGACGGGAACGATATAAACTATACAAAAAAAAAAAACATTATTACATATCAATCAACATCCGGGCTCCAATGAAAAAATCTGTACCATTTTCCAATATTACACCACCCAACCCACCAAAAGTGAAAGCTTTATTAATAAAAACAAACTTTCAGTTTGTGGGTTGAGAACAAAGTTGTCATGTTAATTTTGTAAATGAATAAACATACATATATGTACATATCACATTTGTATTTAGTATTTCTAAATACTTAATTATTTTGATTTCGCTCTAATTGTTAAGTTGTCGGGAGATAGAAATCAAAAGCAAAAACAATACAACATAAAGAGAGCAAATTGAAACAAAACAGAAACAGAAGTAAAAACAAAGAATACCGTCCATTGATGTTCGCACAAAATAAAAACAATAAGAAAAACGCAAACAACAGTGCTGGATTGAGACCACTAATACAATTCCTTGCTGCAGCAGACATAATAGAATTTTTTGCATGACGCAAAAAAAATCAACAACAAAAATAAGTTCTTGTCTTGGAGTATAAATTTGGGTATATGCATGTATGTATGTAAGCAACCTTGAAAATGATCATCATTAGTTTTGAAACGACTACGGATAGTACCCGTAGCGTGATGTTTAGTGCGTTGGACTCAGTCGTTCTTTGACTTTCAAAGTGAATACAAGTGTTTGGAAGTGATTAGCAGTTGACTTTTAATTTAAAAAAATATAATAATAAAAGTGCATTTGTAGGGTTTGCATTTAAGACGGCAGTGTGCCACCATTTTTAACAAGTAATCGGTAGCCCAGAGGAGGTGGCGTCCGAAGATGTCGTTCTTTGACTTTCAAAGAGATAGCAAGTGTTGACAAGTGATTGATAGTTAATTTAAAATTTAAAATTAAAGTTAAGTGCATTTGTAGGGTTTTGCCTTTAAGTCGGCAGTTTGCCACTAGCACTAACAAGTAATCGGTGGCCCAGTGGAGGTGGCGTCCGGACATTTCATTTGCAATGTACGAAGTGCCAGAGGTTTGGCCATGCCAAAGCCAACTGCAATATGCAGTTGCGCTGTGTCAGGTGCTCAGAAACCCACATCGAAGGAGAATGCAAGCTGGGGAATGAGCTGGTTGAGGATTTAACCCAGCTCAAGTGTGTCCTTTGTGGAAACCAAGGGCACCCGGCTAGCTATAGGGGTTGCCCTAAGGTCCAAGAAATGAAACAAAAACAGGCCAGTCAAAAAGCCGAACGAAGTCGAAAAGTTCGACAGGCTCCAATACAAAAATTCGTAGATCCCAAATTTTCCTACGCCCAAATGGTGTCAGGGAATGGGAATACGAGACAGGCTCCACCAACGGTTACCCCAAAGGCCCCTGTGCCTAAGGCACCAGAGGTGCAGCCTGACATTGTAGCCTTGTTGTTGAGCATTCAAGGTCAAATAACAGGGCTGCAAAGTCAGATAAAGGAGCAAGGCAAAAGGGTAGATCATCTCTACTCTTTGTTGCCTGGCCTGGCGCAATTTAGACCATAATGGGCGCGCTGCCGGAGACACGCCTAAAAGTCCTAGCTGTGAATGTAAATTCACTGATTAGGATTGAACGAAGAGCCAATATGTTCCAATTATTAAAAGACTACAGTCCCGATGTGTTTATGGCTAGCGAAACTAAGCTTAACCACAAACACAAATTGACTCATAAAAATTACAATATCGTAAGAAGAGACCGGCCCGACTCTACTCAAGGGGGCGGTGTCGCTCTCTTTATACGAAAAGGCATTAATTATAAAATCATATACAACAATGAATTGCGAAAGCTCAAGACGCTAGAAGTTTGCGTTGTATGCATCTCTCTCACTCAAGGGAAGCGGATGTATATGATTGCGGCTTATGCGGCTGGAGCTCCGCAGGTTACTTACTTTGCTTCAGAACTCGAGATTCTTTTTGGGGAACTGAAACTGAGCTTGGAAGAAAACTATTTCATCTTGGCCGGTGATTTGAACACAAAACATGAAGATTGGGGAAATCAACATAGTAATCCCAGAGGTAACCACCTTTTTAATTTGATGAATCTTTACAGCGTTGAATATGGCGTCGACCTGCTGGCTACTGAAAAGCCATCGTATCCAAGAAGCGGCTCCTTTCTGGATCTTTTGCTGTACGACACAAGACTGACAGTTACAGACAAAGTGGGTAATCACCCTCGAAACTGCTTACAGACAGTCGAGTACGACAGTGATCACTGCGGACTGGCTGCTGTAATGCAGATTGTAATGGTACTTTAGGTTTCCAGCTGGGGTAAATACTCAGTGGTGTTGTCCGGGGTCCTCAACTAAAGAAAAGTACTGTAAACTTTAGTTTTATTAATTTAGCTTTATTATTTCTATTTAAATATAATTTAGTGTCTTTTTTTTTAATTGAATCTAATCTAATCTAAATCCTTAATTAGATTTGTATATATGGTTGTCTGCTAGCTGGGCGTGTTGTGTTGTCGCCGTGGTAATTCTATCTTCGGAGGTCTGGTATAGTCCTAGTTTGCTTCCCTTTATGGTTTTATTTTAAATCTCAAGCTCATGCCCGGTAGATCGCATTAAATGGTAGATCGCGGACTCTTTATGATTGCCCGGTAATCACAGGCTTAACCTGGTTAAATCTCAGTTTATTGTTTAACTGGTGAAATCTCAGATCTTAGTATATCTGGTACATCACAGATTATTAGTCTGGTATATCGCAGTTTACAACTGGTACATCATAGGTTTAGCCTAGTAAAATCACAGTTTACAACTGGTACATCATAGGTTTAGCCTAGTTAAATCACAGTTTACAACTGGTACATCATAGGTTCAGCCTAGTTAAATCGCAGTTTACAACTGGTAGTTTTCACAAAAACACAAATCCAAATTTACCTCTTTCGTAACTCCAACTGCCAGACTATAATACTTCTTCAACTTCGACCGCCGGACTATATTGTTGATTACTCCGTGTGCTTCTCTTCTTTGACCATCTGACATAGCCCTCTTTATGCCATGTTGTCGAAAAGAGAGAGTGTAAACTATATTGATTATAAAACGAATGTAAGAGCGTATTTTTATTGTTGTTATAGTTCGACACTGTAATAGACCATATAGGCTTGGTGGCTCGTGGGAGTCGTGATGTGGCGAGTCGGTATCGGCGGCGGCTTGTTATCTTTCAAATATTTTATTCCCTTTATCTCCCATTACGATTGTTTAACTTCGGCTTTCAATTTAGTATGTAATACTGGTTTCTTGCATGTAATACTGGTTTATTTGGGTGTGGTGAGTTTGCGAGTTCTTGTCTTGTCGCTTTAGGTATACGATGTGCAACTTGCTTCTTGTATTAATCTTAGTCAGTCTGTCTTTTAGTTAGTTCGAGGTAGGTCATGGCGTTTGTGAGGGTCTGGTGCATGAGTTGAAAGGCCAGTGGCGTCGGTCAGAGATTTTTATTTTGTTATTTGTAATGCTTCATTACAAGATTCCGAACGAACGTGTGGAGTTGGAGGAATACGTTGCAACGCATTCTTACAATTACAGTAAGATGCGCTGGCCTCGTTTCACCAACGCCCTAGCGAGAGAACTTCGTTCGAGTGACATAGCCCCACCAAACAACCGAAACCTGACAAATACAGAAATTGACCAACATTTACAACAGATGGACGAAACAATAAAACGAACGATGGAAAGGACAATAGCAAAGTACAAAGAACGGGACCAAATGGACGCTTACAGAAACGCGACTATTGACGCACTACGTAAGCACAAGAGTGGCTTACTGACAAGACTCAAAAACTTATACAGACGATTTACAGACCCACACGACTTGGAGGTTAGGACACTGAAGTCGTCAATAAAAAATGTCAATCTGTTGATTAAGGAGAACTACAGGTTATCAATTAACAAGTACTGGGACCGTAAGATCCGGTCAGTTAATTCCAGTGACCCTAGTATGTTCCCTAAAATCAACGATATTCAGAAAAAAGAACGATAATGACCTTCCGTGTCTGAAACTCCAAAGAACTGAAGAGAACAGGAACGTACTCAGGACAGCGCAAATAGATCCAGAAGAAGCCATCTTTGACGATGACTTTTATATAATTGAAGATCCGAAGGAAAAAGTGGAGGCGGTGGGAGCTGCTTTCCAGCAAGTGTACAAGGTGAATGTTAGCATTCGCCCCAACCACGACCTGGAAAACAGAGCCCTACTTAATCACTTTTACCTTCGAAATGATATAACACATTGGCGATCTGAGAACCGCGGTTTTATGCGGTTCGATGACGATTCCTTGGCAAATGCCATAATCGCCGAGCAAACGGGACCAAGTCCCTTGTTAGTGACGAAGGTTGAGCTTCAGCTCATCTTCAACTCAATAAAAAATAAAAAGTCAGCAGGTGTCGATGGTATTTCCAACGTTGTACTAAGACATTTACCGATGGAGGCAATTGACATTTACACCACACTCTTCAATAATGCACTGAATAATGCATATTATCCAGTGCATTGGAAGACCGCTGTGGTTCATCCTCTCCCGAAAAAGGGAAAGGACAACTCCAACCCGTCAAATCTTCGGTCGATAAGTCTTCTTCCGAGCATCAGCAAAGTTTTCGAGAAAATCATTAATAGGGCTCTGACTAAGTGGGCTGCGGACAACAAAATAATTCCGGATAAACAGTTCGGGTTCAAGGCGGGTCATGACACAATTCATGCTGCGTCTAAACTCGTTTCTGATATCCAATGGAATAAAGCAAAACAACAATGTACAGGTGCTGTTCTGGTTGATTTGGAAAAGGCCTTTGACACCGTATGGTTAGAGGGTCTTTACCTAAAACTGATCAGGCTTGGCATAAGCAAGCCATTGATGTATATACTTTATGATATGCTTAACGGTAGAAAGTTTGTTGTCAAAAGTAGCAATGTAACTCCTACCACAACATTCTTAATTAAAAATGGTCTTCAACAGGGAGCGGTGAATTCGCCGATTCTCTTCAGCATTTACACCAGCGATCTGATAGGTAGTCTTACAAAGGCAATTGCGTACGTCGACGATCTAATTGCGTACAGAACGGCCCGAAAGGTTGAGGTTATTAGAATTCTCTTGCAGCGTGATTTCGACAAGATTCAGCGATATTGCGACGACTGGAAACTGAAAATAAATGTCCAGAAGTCGGAGACAATTCTGTTCCGGACTCCGTTGGCTAGGGCCACGAGGAATACGTGCAAGAATTGGCGCAAGATGGTTATCGTTGATCTTCACGGGCAGCCATTAGCGAGCAAAAGTGTAGTAAAGTACCTCGGTATCTGGTTAGATCAGTATTTATATTTCGACAGACATATAAATGCTGCTCTGACCAGGGCCCGAGGAGCCTTTGCTCTGACGAAACGGCTGTTTTTTAGCAGTCGGCTTGACCCCAGAGTGAAGGTAATTTGCTACATGGCCCTCATACGGCCGATGATCGTTTATGGTTGTCCTGTGTGGTTCAACGTTGCCCCTTCCCAGATGGAGAAGTTTCGGGTGTTCGAGCGGCAGTGTTTACGACGCTGTACCGGCTTATATCGAACAGCCGAATCTTCTTACGTGCATTACTATTCCAACGAGGTCCTATACAACGGGGCTCGAATCAACAGAATTGACAATTTCGTGATAAAACTCGTTCGAGGTCAAATTGCAAGAGCTATGTCTTCGACCAACAATTTAATTTTCGGGGCGTTCTATCCGAACGACGAGTTTTTTGAAAGTGCACGCTTGAGGGGCTTCACTCCACCAGAGGTATTCCTCTTTTTAGATAGATGCGGTCTGATACAGGATAGATTGGCAGTTCCGTTAATCTACAACGTCAGACGACGAACCGTGGATAGGCGACTCCTGTACAATCGGGACGTCATGGCACACGACGGAGCAGCGCTCCTGCGGTTCAGTAGGGCTGTGTCCGAACGGGACCGAACTGATAGGGTGAAGCAGGAGAGCCAGTTTTGGTGGCTTCAATCGGCACTTGATAGTGAGTAGTCGGGATGGGGTTTTAAGCCTTGGCCGGCTTACATACTTGTTTTATAGTTTTAGGGTTTAGTTTTAAGTAGAATAGGCATGGTGGCACAAAAAAAAACATAAAAAAAATACAAAAAAGAAAAATACAAAAAAGAAAAATACAAAAAAAAAAAGAAAAAATTAAAAAAAAAATCATGGAATAATCAAAAAAATAAAAATAAAAAAAAGGACAAAATATGAAAAACAAAAAACGTTAGATAGTTAGATTTGCTGCTGTGGTTGTTCTAGTTTTAAGTAGTTTATAGGTAGAATAGGTAGTTTTAGTTAAGTTTATTAAGGACCTTATTTTAAGTAGTTTTTAAGTAAAAATAAAAAAGGATATTGACATTAGTTTTTGCTAAATTTTCTAATGAATACACAAATAAATAAAATGAATTGAAGTTAAATAGATCTTAGGGCCGAAAGGCATTAGCATTAGGTATTATTGTTTAACTTAGAATGTCCGTATGGGACCAGTAAGTTAGTTGTAAGTTATGGATAATTAGGCTAGTTTTATGAATTTTTGTCTAGCTTTAAGATAGTCTTAAGAATGAATTAATAAAAATGAATTTGAAAAAAAAAAAAGTGGCGTCCGAAGATAGCTCCAAGGGTCGTGGGTTCGAGTCCCAGGCGGAGCCGACAAGAAATATCATCGCTTTTTTTCGTAACAGGGAAATAGTCGATTTTATTAACTGGGAAGAAAAAAGAATGGAGAAGGAGAAGAAAGCAGGGGTATCGAAAGATACCTCTGCTGATATATCGGGTGATGCGAAATTACTGCCAGCAGCGGTACCGCGAGTCACCGTAAAATCGGGTCATGCATCGGACCCGCAAACATCGATGACCAAGAGGAAGAGGCAAACACAAACACCAAATCTAGTTAAAAGAGCCAATCCATCTAAGCTTTGAAAAAGCTTCCAAAACAAAGTAAGGAAGTGACGTCATCAGATAGTGAAATCTCTGAGGGTGACGACTCTGAACCCCCCCGAGTACATCTCTGATGGAGGAGAAGGGCAGTATAGGTCTCCGAAGAATAGAAATGAGATCATATCGCAGCCAGAGCCGTCAAAAGAAAAGGCGTTGGAGGTGGAGTTGGACCTCCAAACCGAGGCAAAGCTGATTAAGGCCCTCCAAAACAAACAGGTCGAAATCAGCCAATACGAAGAAAGCCTTAAAAAACTCAAGGAGGAAATTGAGCCGCTCCTCAGCCAACTAAAGCTGAAGCAAGAGGCGCGCCGCCAACAAGAGGCAGCTCAACGGCAACAGCAACAAAAACAACAGCAGCAAAAACAACAGCAGCAAAAACAACAGCAACAACAACCACAGCAGCAAAAACAACCACAATCAAAGCCCGCTCCCAAAAACACAGAAGCGGAGCAAAATAAAAAGACGCCATCAGCAGTGACAGGCCCAATGTCTGAGGGCCCATCGACTTCGGCTAATGCTAAGCAACAGCAACAACCAATGCAGCAGGAACAGCAGAAACAGCAGCAGCAGCAGCAGCAGCAGCAGAAGCAGAAGCAGAAGCAGCAACAGCAACAGCAACAGCAACAGCAACAGCAACAGCAACAGCAACAGCAACAGCAACAGCAACAGCAACAGCAACAGCAACAGCAACAGCAACAGCAACAGCAGCAGCAACAGCAACACCAGAAACAACCACAGACAAAAAGGGAAAAAATACCACCAATAAGGACACACAGAGTTGACCTGGACGACATAAAACAGGTATGTAAGTCGGCCACTAAGGGCAAATTTCTAATAAAAATTTTAAACGAAAAAGAAAAGAATTATTCGGTCCAGTGTTTCTCACTGGCCGAATACAAGTTAGTAAAAGGGTTATTATAAGAGGCCACAGCTGAGTTCTTCAGCTACACGCCTAAAACCGAAAAATTTCAGACGGTCCTTCTGAAGGGCATAAGTTTCTGCACGGAACCGGAGGCGCTCTTAGCTGAGCTCCGTGGAAAAGCCACTGACGATCTCGATTTTATCGGGGTCAAGCCTTTCACTACGGTGAAGTCCAGGCGAGGGGGTTATAGGCTGCCAATGTTCCTCGTAACATTATCGCCCCAAAGTAGTTTTGATAGTGTGAAGAAAATCGAATCCCGCGACTATCATACAGTACACTGGGACAAATTAAAAAGGCACGACGACATTTTACAATGTACGAAGTGCCAGAGGTTCGGCCATGCCAAAGCCAACTGCAATATGCAGTTGCGCTGTGTCAGGTGCTCAGAAACCCACAACGAAGGAGAATGCAAGCTGGGGAATGAGCGGGTTGAGGATTTAACCCAGCTCAAGTGTGTCCTTTGTGGAAACCAAGGACACCCGGCTAGCTATAGGGGTTGCCCTAAGGTCCAAGAAATGAAACAGAAACAGGCCCAAATGGTGTCAGGGAATGGGAATACGAGACAGGCTCCACCAACGGTTGCCCCAAAGGCCCCTGTGCCTAAGGCACCAGAGGTGCAGCCTGACATTGTAGCCTTGTTGTTGAGCATTCAAGGTCAACTTACAGGGCTGCAAAGTCAGACAAAGGAGCAAGGCAAAAGGGTAGATCATCTCTACTCTTTGTTGCCTGGCCTGGCGCAATTTAGACCATAATGGGCGCGCTGCCGGAGACGCGCCTAAAAGTCCTAGCTGTGAATGTAAATTCACTGATTAGGATTGAACGAAGAGCCAATATGTTCCAATTGTTAAAAGACTACAGTCCCGATGTGTTTATGGCTAGCGAAACTAAGCTAAACCACAAACACAAATTGACTCATAAAAATTACAATATCGTAAGAAAAGACCGACCCGACTCCACTCAAGCGGGTGGTGCCACTCTCTTTATACGAAAAGGCATTAATTACAAAGTCATATACAACAATGAATTGCGAAAGCTCAAGACGCTAGAAGTTTGCGTTGTATGCATCTCTCTCACTCAAGGGAAGCGGATGTATATGATTGCGGCTTATGCGGCTGGAGCTCCGCAGGTTACTTACTTTGCTTCAGAACTCGAGATTCTTTTTAGGGAACTGAAACTGAGCTTGGAAGAAAACTATTTCATCTTGGCCGGTGATTTGAACGCAAAACATGAAGATTGGGGAAATCAACATAGTAATCCCAGACGTAACCATCTTTTTAATTTGATGAATCTTTACAGCGTTGAATATGGCGTCGACCTGCTGGCTACTGAAAAGCCATCGTATCCAAGAAGCGACTCCTTTCTGGATCTTTTGCTGTACGACACAAGACTGACAGTTACAGACAAAGTGGGTAATCACCCTCGAAACTGCTTACAGACAATCGAGTACGACAGTGATCACTGCGGACTGGCTGCTGTAATGCAGATTCCGAACGAACGCGTGGAGTTGGAGGAATACGTGGCAACGCATTCTTACAATTACAGTAAGATGCGCTGGCCTCGTTTCACTAACGCCCTAGCGAGAGAACTTCGTTCGAGTGACATAGCCCCACCAAACAACCGAAACCTGACAAATACAGAAATTGACCAACATTTACAACAGATGGACGAAACAATAAAACGAACGATGGAAAGGACAATAGCAAAGTACAAAGAACGGGACCAAATGGACGCTTACAGAAACGCGACTATTGACGCACTACGTAAGCACAAGAGTGGCTTACTGACAAGACTCAAAAACTTGTACAGACGACTTACAGACCCACACGACTTGGAGGTTAGGACACTGAAGTCGTCAATAAAAAATGTCAATCAGTTGATTAAGGAGAACTACAGGTTATCAATTAACAAGTAATGGGACCGCAAGATCCGGTCAGTTAATTCCAGTGACCCTGGTATGTTCCCTAAAATCAACAAGATATTTAGGAAAAAGAACGACAATGACCTTCCGTGTCTGAAACTCCAAAGAACTAAAGAGAACAGAGACGTACTCATGACAGCGCAAATAGATCCAGAAGAAGCCATCTTTGACGATGATTTTTATATAATTGAAGATCCGAAGGAAAAAGTGGAGGCGGTGGGAGCTGCTTTCAAGCAAGTGTACAAGGTGAATGTTAGCATTCGCCCCAACCACGACCTGGAAAACAGAGCCCTACTTAATCACTTTTACCTTCGAAATGATATAACACATTGGCGATCTGAGAACCGCGGTTTTATGCGGTTCGATGACGATTCCTTGGCAAATGCCATAATCGCCGAGCAAACGGGACCAAGTCCCTTGTTAGTGACGAAAGTTGAGCTTCAGCTCATCTTTAATTCAACAAAAAATAAAAAGTCAGCAGTTGTCGATGGTATATCCAACGTTGTACTAAGACATTAACCGATGGATGGAGGCAATTGACATTTACACCACACTCTTCAATAATGCACTGAATAATGCATATTATCCAGTGCATTGGAAGACCGTTGTGGTTCATCCTCTCCCGAAAAAGGGAAAGGACAACTCCAACCCGTCAAATCTTCGGTCGATAAGTCTTCTTCCGAGCATCACCAAAGTCTTCGAAAAAATCATTAATAGGGCTCTGGCTAAGTGGGCTGCGGACAACAAAATAATTCCGGATAAACAGTTCGGGTTCAAGGCGGGTCATGACACAATTCATGCTGCGTCTAAACTCGTTTCTGATAACCAATGGAATAAAACAAAACAACAATGTACAGGTGCTGTTTTGGTTGATTTAAAAAAGGCCTTTGACACCGTATGGTTAGAGGGTCTTTACCTAAAACTGAGCAGGCTTGGCATAAGCAAGCCATTGTTGTATATACTTTATGATATGCTTAACGGTAGAGAGTTTGTTGTCAAAAGTGGCAATGTAACTTCTACCACAACATTCTTAATTAAAAATGGTCTTCAACAGGGAGCGGTGAATTCGCCGATTCTCTTCAGCATTTACACCAGCGATCTGATAGGTAGTCTTACAAAGGCAATTGCGTACGCCGACGATCTTATTGCGTACAGAACGGCCCGAAAGGTTGAGGTTATTAGAATTCTCTTGCAGCGTGATTTCTTTAAGATTCAGCGATATTGCGACGAATGGAAACTGAAAATAAATGTCCAGAAGTCGGAGACAATTTTGTTCCGGACTCAATTGGCTAGGGCCACGAGGGATACGTACAAGAATTGGCGCAAGATGGTCATGGTTGACCTTCACGGGCAGCGATTAGCGAGCAAAAGTGTAGTGAAGTACCTCGGTATCTGGTTAGATCAGTATTTATATTTCGACAGACATATAAATGCTGCTCTGACCAGGGTCAGAGGATCTTTCGCTCTGACCCTGTCAGTCGTCTTGACCCCAGAGTGAAGGTAATTTGCTACATGGCCCTCATACGGCCGATGATCGATTATGGTTGTCCTGTGTGGTTTAACGTTGCCCCTTTCCAGATGGAGAACTTTCGGGTGTTCGAGCGGCAGTGTTTACGACGCTGTACCGGCTTATATCGAACAGCCGAATCTTCTTATGTGCATTACTATTCCAACGAGGTCCTATACAACGGGGCTCGAATCAACAGAATTGACAATTTCGTGATAAAACTCGTTCGAGGTCACATTGCAAGAGCTATGTCTTCGACCAACAATTTAATTTTCGGGGCGTTCTATCCGAACGACGAGTATTTTGAGAGTGCACGCTTGAGCGGCTTCATTCCACCAGAGGCATTCCTCTTTTTAGACAGATGCGGTCTGATACAAGATAGATTGGCAGTTCCGCTAATCTACCACGTCAGACGACGAACCGTGGATAGGCGACTCCTGTACAATCGTGACGTCATGGCACAAGGCGGAACAGAGCTCCTTCGGTTCAGTAGGGCTGTGTCCGAACGGAACGGAACTGATAGGGTGAAGCAGGAGAACCAGTTTTGGTGGCTTCAAACGGCACTTGATAGTGGGTAGTCGGGATGGGGTTACATACGGCTTACATACATGTTTTATAGTTTAAGGGTTTAGTTTTAAGCAGAATAGGCATGGTGGCACAAAAAAAATACAAAAAAATACAAAAAAAAAAAAAAAACAAAAAAGAAAAATACAAAAACTACAAAAAAAAATTAAAAAAAAAACATGGAATAATACAAAAAAAAAAAAGACAACAAAATATGAAAAACAAAAAACGTTAGATAGTTAGATTTGCTGCTGTGGTTGTTATATATATATATACAGTAGCGAGCAAAACTGGAAACATAACAGAGCGAATCCAACCAAAATTGTAATAAAAGTCTATTAAACCTAGTTTCCAGTATCATTATGTTTTTTTTTTTATTGAATAGGGACTAAATATAATTATAAAAAATAAAATCAGATTCATAACTTCATTTGTAAAAAAAAAATTAATAAATACATTTCTGCTTTTTGTTTCCAGTTTTGCACGTTCGGAAAAAACCCTGTTCTTCTCATTTTCTAGTACTTGGTCCAGAGGCCTTTGTTTTTTATGACGCTTCTTACACGCCTTGGCATAGACTCTACTAAGTTTTGAATGGTTATCTCCGGAATTTTTCCCCATTCTGTTTTTACCCTCGCCCAAAGGTCTTGTAAGCTGGTGGGATGTGTTTGGTACTGCTACAGCTGTCTTTTTACGATTGACCACAAATTTTCAATTGGGTTCAGATCGGGGCTTTGTGCTGGCCACTTAAGGGTCGAAAACTTCTGCTCCCCAAGCCAATTTTGGACAATTTTAGCGGTGTGCTTGGGGTCACCGTCCTGTTGAAATATCATTTTTTCTTCGGGATACGCAGCTTGTTCCACAAAATCGGGTAAATTGGATTGCAAAATATGTAAATAATCCTCCTTTTTCATTATCCTTTGTATTTGAACCAAGGGTCCAGTGTGCCACCAAGTAAAACAGCCCCACACCATCAGGTTACCCCCACCATGCTTAACTGTCTCTCTTACTTGATGTTTTAAAATTCTTTCATGAGGCCGATACCAAAAATATTCTTTTCCATCAGATTGGTAACGGTTGATTTTTGTCTCGTCTGATCAAATTACCTTCTTCCAGTCCTCCTCCGTCCAATTTTTGTGGTCTTTACAGAATTTTAACCTTGCCTTTATATTTTTGTCGGACAAAGCAGGCTTCTTCTTTACTGACGAGACAAGACCAATCCGATTCAGAGATCGCCGCACAGTCCATTCGCTGGCGTTTAAATTTAGATCTTTTGCAGCTGGTTTAGGTGTCAATTTTTTATTATTTTTAATCCTTCTCTCAATCAGACGAGCGTTACCATCTGATATAAGCCGTGGTCGCCCCCAGTATTTATGGCGGGGGTGCACTGGTGTCTTTTTCTTATAAGCTGAACTGTTCTGTGGCTTATCTGTACCCGTTCCGCAATTTTTCTTGTACTTAGTCCTTGATTGGACAATGTAATAACGGTTTGTTCAACCGCGACCGTAGTTTTTGGTTTGCCCATCTACACAAACTTAAATTGTAAGAAAAGGAATCCTAACAGATAGATTTAATTTACCTGAAAAAGTTCCTATGCCTTGTGTAGTTTCAAAAATAAAAATTTTAAGCTCAACCGCACTTGAGATATCACTCCAAAAAAACAAAGGAAAACTAAACGTGCAAAACTGGAAACAATAAACTCTCCTTTCATTTTTACGCTTCAACTTTGGAAAACATCCGTTAGGTCAGTTTTCTTTTGCTCACTACGTAAGCAGATGTCAAATGAATGAGACAAAAAAAAATTTTTGGGCTATGAACAATATTTTCAATTTAATTAATTAATAAATACACTTTAGCATCTTTTGTTTCCAGTTTTGCACGCTACTGTAGGTAGAATAGGTAGTTTTAGTTAGCTTTAAGTTTTATATTAAGGACCTTATTTTAAGTAGTTTTTAAGTAAAAATAAAAAAGGATATTGATATTAGTTTTTTTTGAAATTTTCTAATGAATACAAAAATAAATAAAATGAATTAAAGTTAAATAGATCTTAGGGCCGAAAGGCATTAGAATTAAGTATTATTGTTTAACGTAGAGTGTCCGTATGGGATCAGTAAGTTAGTTGTAAGTTATGGTTAATTAGACTAGTTTTATGAATTTTTGTCTAGCTTTAAGATAGATTTAAGATTGAATTAATAAAAATGAATTTGGAAAAAAAAAAGTGCGTTGGACTGTCATGCAAAGGGTCTTGGGTTCAATCCCTGCCTGTGCCACCTAACTTTTTTCACGGGTACTGCCTCTTGCGAGGAATTGACAAATCCTCCAAGAGTAATTCTTGTCATGAAAAGTGCTTTCTCAAATTAGCCGTTCGGATTCGGCATATAATATATATATAGGTCCCTTCCATTTCTGACAACATTACACGCACACAGGAATGGTTGAGAGTTGTAAGTCACTAGGCCCTGGTTCTTCATGAACTGTTGCGCCACCTAATTTATTTATTTAAATGAATTTTTGAGTCTGTTTTTTATTCCTTTTATATTTTAAAGACTGCAAATCATGTGGAAATGGGCCCCATTCTGTGGATTTCTACAATGCTTTTAACATCTTATTTATTCCAACACTGTTTCATTTTGTGAATGAATATTTCCCCTTTAAAATAACTTAATTTTACAAGCATAAGATGAACGGCACAAAGCAGATACCTACACATATAGATGAAAGACGGAGCAGTAGAAAAAATGGTGCTTCATCACGTGTGCTAACCAATAAGGAAGTTTTAAATTACAATATGACGCGGGGACGATGTTTGACCGCAACTTCACCAGAAAAACAATGAAACATGTGATTTTTTTTTTCTGTGTCCCTATTAGACTACTAAGTACTTTTCTAAAGTTTTGCTCAAACGTTAATACAGAGAAGTCCTATATCATTTGGGGTCCAAAATTAATCACTAATAAAAATTATTGGGTTTTATAATTTATTTTGAATAAAATGAATTTGAGATTATATGATTTATAAATGTGTAGAAATAATTTGAAATGCTATTTTTTGATTTGTATTAAATATTTCGAAACAACTCGATCGATATTATCCATTATCATATGCCTATCGATTAAACCTTCTCTGAGAAGTGGAAATCTTGATCAATATACATTATATTTATGAGCCTTTATAGTCATATTTTTTAATTATTTTAAAACAGTCTATAGAGTAACTTTTTTTCTTTCGATTGCAAAAACCGAACTTATTCGAACTTTAAATCTTACTAAATTGAATTAGAATCTCAATGACAATCCAGACAGCAAATAATATATTACAATGGAAGCTAAGTTAAAATAAGCAATTTAATTTTAATGAATACTGATAATGTTAATTTGAGCTGCGTTTTTGTTCATTTAAAATTTTAAAATCATTAAACATTTCCTATTACTGCGCAGTAAACTAGGATGAAATTATTTTTACATTTTTTGTCAGAGGCACTTCTATGTCAGATAAAGATAAATATTTACGTTTTACATACATTTTGGCTCGGCGTTCTCAAAAACAGTTATTTAACAATGCCTCAATTATTAAGTAATAAATAATATAAGTATGGGAGTAAACTTGACGTTAATTTCTTAATTTCACAGATTTGTATGTTTAACAACCATGTAGTTTTCTGCAATAACTGATTGGATACAAGCTTTAACCATATAATTTATAGAAAAATAGGTATTAAAATTTGAAAGAAACTCTTTAGTCTTTTGATTAAATCCCACGTAACAATTTTGCATTCCTTGTGTCATTTCATCACAAGTTCATAAGAAGAACCCATGTCATGAAAATGGAAAATGTCATCACCATCATCACATACATAAATATTTTAATAATGGAGTTTTTGATATATGTATGTATGTATTTATTATTTGCAGCAACTTTGTCATTTCTTAAATCTGTTAATTCAGATTTTTTGGTGAGTTGGTATTGGCTTTATCAATAATCAAAGTTTCTGACCTCGTGCGCTGAACACAACATGGTCAAAAATCAGAAAAATTGTTCCAAATACATAGTCTTCTTTTTTAAATGTAATTTAATTATATTCTGTTTATACATTGTTTTTTTTTTATTCGTATTTTTGATACTAAAAATGTTTATTTGTCATAAATTTACTATATGTATTTCGTAATGTATTGAATATAAAGAGACTAGATTAAGCTCAAAATTAATTTAAAAAAAAAAAAACATTTTCTTAAAGTGGTTGAGTGTATTTATGTAGAAGAAATTAGCCAATTAAAACTAACAATTTCCGCGGTTATGTCAACTTTTCCATGTTGCGTTTAGACTTCGAGGTCGTAAGCTTGGATTATTTAGGAGACCAATATCATATACACCTAGAAAAAATATTGTATCTATCTTATTTAAGAAAACCGCTCTTTCAAGATTACCTGATTAAAAAATATTTTAGTACATTTATTTCCAATTTTTTCAACAACTAACTCTCTTCTTAGATTTTAATTTTTTAGTTTAATGAATGACAAAAGCGTTGATTACTTTACAAACATTTTTAAAATTATTTTTTCTTTTTTTTTTTTAATTGTGATTTAGAACAATTTTTTCTGAGACTATGTACAACATCAACTTTCTTAAAAAAAGGACTGCAATAATGGGTTTCTTGCTTTGAAAAAGTTATGTTCCATTCTTTGCTTTTATATGTCAGATTTAACGCATGTATTTTTAAATACAAAAAATTGAATTTTCCTTAATTTTTACACTAAAGCCTAGTACGCTGCTGATGTGAAACGAAATTTCCCATACAAAAATGACATGACGAAATCATAAACGAAAAATTTCGCTGTGCTTTTCGTTTTTCAGTACGCTGCTGAACGACGAAATGTGTCATTTTAGTGGATAGCTGTACTAGATTTCGTAGTACAATTCTCCACTCTTTTCGTTCTCAATTTAATTGCCCGGTATATTAATTGCTTGCGAAATTTTGACGTTTTATTTATTTATTGAAAAATTTTTCGAATATTTTCGTTTATGATTTCGTCATGTCATTTTTGTATGGGAATTTTCGTTTCGCATCAGCAGCGTACTAGGCTTGAAATTGAACTTCAACTTCCAGACAGAACTCTCCACAAATATTTTTCCGCTGTGGTTTTCGTTTTAATTTCGCTCTGCACTTGGAGACTGCCCAAAAATTTCGTTTCGCATCAGCAGCGTACTAGGCTTAAAAGGGAATTATGTTGTTCTCTACAGTCTGGAGGTAGTTAGTTACATAAGTTGACAAATTAATGAAATATACCTTAGGAATAAAAAAATCAGGGGCAGAGTACGATAACTCAAAGTTTAATGACGGATTTGCGTATAACAATTAAAAACAGTTTGGGCGTTAGGGCAATTAAAAAAAATATGTACTACGTTAAATGGAAAAAAAATAATTAAAAAATAATGGTAATACTTACAACTAAGCCAACACTTTTGTCTATTAGCTTGTTTACGGACGAGTTTGGCAGGGATGCCAAAACTAGACATGGCTCTATACAGTTCGTCCCTGTAGATACTGTCATATGCGGCCTTGAAATCGATGAAAAGATGGTGGGTGTCGATTTGGTATTCTTGGGTTTTTTCCAAGATCTGCCGTAATGTGAATATTTGATCGACTGTGGACTTTCATGGTCTAAAACCACACTGATAAGGACCTATCAGGTTGTTGACGATGGGCTTTAGACGTTCACATATTACGGCAGAGAAGATTTTATAAGCGATGTTAAGTAGACTGATTCCTCTATAATTGGTGCAGTTTAGAGGGTCTCCTTTTTTCAGAATCGGGCAAACAATACTGAGGTTCCATTCATCGGGCATGCTTTCTTCCGACCATATCTTACAGATAAGTTGGTGCATGCTCCTAACCAACTTATCTCCAGCTGCTTTAAAGAGCTCGGCATTCAAGCCATCCGCTCCAGCGGCTTTGTTAGACTTCAGCTTAGATATAGCAATCTTTACTTCGTCTAAGTCGGGAGGACGGGATTGTTGGCTTTCGTCGTCTATGTTGAATGGATCATCCTGCCTGACAGAGGAATTCGGTTCGTCGTCGCCGTTATACAGTCTGCAGAAGTGGTCCTTCCATATCCTCAGCATTGACTGCGGTTCCACTATGATGTTTCCACTTTCGTCTTTGCAGCCTTCGGTTCTAGGTTTATGTACTTGTGAATTTCGTTTCACCTGTTCATAAAACTTTCGAACTTCATTCCTGCTTTTAAACCTATCAACATCTTCGACCGCATGCTTCTCGTGCTCTCTCTTTTTCCTTCTGAGAAGTCGCTGTTCCTCTCGCCTCTTCTGCTCATAGAGCTCATGAGCAGCTCTCGTCCTTTTATGCAGCACCGCTTTGTGTGCCTGTTGTTTGGCTGCATTTGCCTGCCGACATTCCTCATCAAACCAGGGGTTCCTTGTTGGTGGTTGCTTGAAACCCAGTACGTCAGAGGCGGCTTCTCTGAGTGCGTCTTGGCAATGTTGCCAATGGTTTTCTACACATTGTGTTGGCGGCACAGAACTTCGAGAGGTTACTTGTAACTCGGTCGGAGAAGGAGTTGGCGATCTCTTGCGATTGTAGCCGTTCGACGTTGTACCTTCTCCCAGCATCTCCCTGTTTTGCCTTGGGCCTGGAAACCCGAAGTGCAACCTTGGCTACAACAAGGTAGTGGTCCGAGTCGATGTTAGCTCCTCGGAAAGTTCGGACATCCATGATGCTGGAAGCGTGTCTGGCGTCGATCGCAATATGGTCAATCTGGTTGACGGTAGATTGATCTGGAGATCTCCAAGTTCCTTTGTGGATGTTGAGGTGTGGAAAGCGCGTACTGGCTACCATGACGTTTCGCCCCGCAGCAAAATCTATGAGCCTGAATCCGCTGTCGGAAGTGTTGTCGTGCAGGCTGTTTTTCCCGATTATTCCACCAAAGATGTCTTCCCTTCCTAGCTTGGCATTAAAATCGCCCAGGACAATTTTAATATCGTAGCTAGGACACTGCTCGTATGTTTTGTCTATAAGCTCGAAGAACATATCTTTGGTGTTGTCATCCTTTTCATCTGTGGGGGCGTGCGCGCATATCAAGATAATGTTGCCGAATTTAGCCTTGATGCGGATGGTCATGAGGCGCTCGTTGATGCACCTATAGCTCAAGACTTGTTGCCTAAGTCTGGCTCCAATGAAAAAGCCGATGTCTGCTTTATAGCAGTCTAGGGCCTCCGCTAATTCTTCGGCTGCACGTGGTCTGTTAAGGGACCTAACATTCCACGTGCATATCCGAAGTTCGTTGTCCTTAATTCGTTCGCTTAGGTTATGCATAGATTTGACTTGATTTAAAAACTGGCTAATAGAATAGAATGTTGGCTTTAAAAAACGTATAATACATATTTGTAAGTATTACCATTATTTTTAACTATTTTTTTCTTGTTTTTAACTGTTCTAAAAAATCCGTTACAATATCTTGTCGCCTGAGTTATAGTACTCTTGCCGAATTAATATACGTACTCTTGGCTATGAATCAAAAACCGAAAACCAATCAAATTTCAAATAAAATATAATTCCTATTACACAAAAAAAAAATCGATTTTAAAATTATTGTGCTGCAAAAACTTGTCATTTATTCAACATAAGTATATGGAAATAGTTGTATAGGCTATTACGTATAGTCATTCCTTGCTCCAGACTATAATCCATTTGGCGCCTTGATTATCTATATTTTCAGGGTTTATTATTATTGTTTTGGGAATGTCGTTCGCATTGACGTTGTTTTTAATGTTTTCTTGTTTTTGTTGTTGCTTGCGTATGTCATTTTACATTTATATTCCACGTAAAGAAAATAATTTCTTAAGAGCCACATGGTGGATTTATTGAATGCTAACAAAAATTTTGCATCGCATTGCACGTATCTGATACAATATACAATTTCCAAAGTAATATGACCGTACTTAGTAGCATTCTGATCGACTAGTGTAAATAATAATAACATAATACCTTGAAGTGTACTAAATAAGTTTTTTTTTAAAGCTGCTTCACATAATAAAAATATGGATAGATAGAATGACTACCGAGTTTGATGGCTCATCTAATACTCAAGTTTTTATTATAATCGCTTTTTGATCCTGATGTATTGAATGCAACGAAAGAAGGAAGTAAACATAACGGAATCACAATTTTGTTTTCCAAAAAACAACAGTCGAGATATCGGCAACTAAACACGTTTTTCTGTTTTGCTTTGGTTTTTATGTTTCCCTTCATTTGGTGTGAGTTGCGCCATGAGAAAGAAGCCAATTATCGTCAATGATATTGGTTCGAACATGTTTTGTTGCATTCGGTGTGTGTTGCTCGTATGTTTATTCCTCAAATGAGTTTAAATTTGAAAATTCGTAGGCACAAATGAAATATATTGCAGCTTTCAAGGAATTGCGCCTATTATTAAGGGTGTAGCACTACAACCTCAAATTTTGTTCTTTGTTCGAGAATGAGTTCCAAGCTTTAGCGAGGTGAATAAGCCAACACTAGTTAACCAAACATTTTAGTGAGTACTTAAATTGAACATAGGAATAAATTCTCAAATAGGAATTCAAATTGAAAAAAAAAATCCCAAGATTTAAACTCTATTATTTTAATTTTGTTGTTAGAATATGATATAATTCTAATGCGGTATTGGTTTAAGTTACCGTCTCTTTAATTTAAGGCGCTTAAATTATTATTATAGAGGAAATGTTTCAATTTCATTCTGTAATTACTAAACTATTGAGCATGAATGTAAGAAATAGACCAAGAGCCTTGAGTAAAATACACAATCTCCTTCTCTCTGGCTATCTTTGCACATAACCCAGAGAAAGCAAGTGTATCAAACGTCACAGTTTGGATAGATTTGTAGTATAGGGTAGGTATATCGTAAAAGGGTAAAATGTTTAATAAGAATTCTAATATTTATGAAAATGTTTAAAAAACAAAAAGGTAGGATAGATAATCCTTGTAAAAATTACAAGCTCTGCATACTAATAACTTTGGCCGGCTAAAATTACTAAATTGGCCCTGCCGTTCCGGGAAGATATTTATTTATTTATTTATTTATTTACTTCATCTATCGAGTTAACTCTTACAGATTGCTTTTAACTTAATACTAATTAATTAAGTTATCATTTAAATATTGCTTAATAACATTCCTTTCTAGGCTTATATCTAAATATAATTCAAATTCATTAAATGATTTCATGCATCTTGAAATTGGTTCATTTAAACCATAATTAAATCTATGATATGGTATATAAAACAATTGTCTTGATCTTATATATCTTTGAGGAACATTCAAATTTAATAGATAAAGTAAATCGGAGCATTTTATATGGTAAGACAATATATCATGAACAAATTTTACACAATTAACAATTCGCCGATTTTCTAAAGAGTTCAGACCAATTAAAGCGCATTTTGTAGAATAACAGGGCATTGAATCTAAATTCCATTTAAGTTGTCAACTACAAATTTTGTAAAAGACTTTTGAACTTTCTCAATACGATTTTTTGAAACTGTATAATGAGGATCCCATACAACTGAAGCATATTCCAAATGAGGACGTACAAAAGACATATAGACAGATTTTATTGCATATGGATTCGTAAATTCGGCACAATTTCTTTTAAGAAAACCCAACATTGAATTCGCTTTAGCAATAACATAATCCATATGCCCAGAGAAATTTAATTTGTCATTGAATATTACACCGAGGTCCTTACTCTCCGAAACTCTACATAAGACGACGTTGGAAATATTATAATTATAATTAATAATGGTATGACATCGAGAAAAAGACATACAACTACATTTATTGATGTTAAGCGAAAGATGATTACTTTTACACCAATCGTTTATAGTATCAATATCATTCTGTATTAATATACAATCATTGATACTCTTAACAGTTGCAAATATTTTAAAATCATCCGCAAATAATAGACCATTTGTAAAATTCAAGTATAATGGCAATTAATTTATGAAAACCAACAACAATGGACCAAGATGCTCCCTTGTGGAACACCAAATGGTACATATATTGTTTTTGTTGACAGCGAGTTCAAAATTTTCACAACTTGTTTTCTATTAACCAAATAGCTTGAAATCCATTTGAGAAAAGTTGAATGGAAACCGAATCTATTGAGTTTTTGAACAAGAAGTGGTATACAAATACTATCAAAAGCTTTCTGAAAATCAGTATAAATTACATCAACCTGAAAACCAGATTCCAAGGCATTTGACAAATGTTGAGTAAAAAGCGACAAATTAGTTGTAGTAGATCTACCACTCACGAATCCATGTTGACATGGAGAAATAAATTCTTTAACATGAAAATAAATTTTGTTTTTTACAATCAACTCAAAAAGCTTCGGTATAGCAGAAAGTTTGGTGATTGCACGATAATTCTCAATTTTATGTTTCTGACCTGATTTAAAAATGGGCTTTATAAACGAAAACTTCCAGTCATCTAAAAATACTCCTTTTGAAAGAGACAAATTGTAAATAATTTGAAGAGGTTCAACTAAAGACAAACATTTTTTAATTAAATAGGATGGAATACCATCAGGACCTGGAGTTAGACTTGAGTTAACATTCAAAATCCCTTCCTTAACGTCGTCTAATGACAAAAAAAAGGTGCCCTAAATCCAAGTTGGAAACAGATAACGGATAATTTAAACTGTCTGAAATAATTACAGGTGAATGATCCACATAAACATTCTCAAAAAATGACGCGAATAAATCACATGTTGTATTTAAATCTGAAGAATATTGATCATTATACTCCATATTATTGAAAATAACTGAGTTCTGCTTCTTAGAATTTATGAAAGCCCAAAATGATTTTGGGTCTCTTGATATCTTTGATTGAGTATCCAAGATATATTGTCTGTATAAAAATTTATTTAAGAAATCGTACTCACGTCGCATCTGACAGTATCGATCTCTATCAATATCAGACTTGGTTTTCTTAAACTTTTTAAAAGCTTTATTTTTTATATTTTAAACATTATGGAGTCTTTTGTTACTCCAGGGCAATTTTGAATTACACCAATTTTTATTTTTTGGAATAAATCGACAAAAACCATCAATTAGACATTCTAAAAATTTTGTATAAATAGCATCCAAATTTGTTCCAAAAAGATATAATGACCAATCTATTGATAAAAAGTAATCATTCAAGTTATCATATTCTCCTTTTAAAAAATTGAAATCATTACAACGGAATTGTTTAGTTGAACTAGAAAAATCATTATTATACATTCTTAAACTTAAGCATATCGCTTTATGATGAATAGTATTTTTTACAATTGGAAATAAAGATTATTTAACTTCATAAGCTAGGTTATTATACAAAAAGAGTAAATCCAGATATCTTTGCATAGAATTGCTTATACAATTTACTTGAATATATACAATTTGATTGAATGTGACCATGGAGCCAAGTCTCAGTAAAAATAATGACGTCATATTCATGCAGCGATGAAGCGAGAAAAATGTCTTTAGTTTTTGTTCTAATACCACTAGCATTTTGTTCTAATACCACCAGCATTCTGGTAATATACAGAGTGTGTTTTTTCATGAGAGCAAGATGACGGCGATGATGATGATGATGATGGTGATGATGATGATGAAGAAGGATGAAGTGATGAGTCTAACAACTTTGGTGGTGGCGGTGGCTGCAGCGATGGCAATGTTACCGATGGCGAGGGTAACAGTGATAGCAATGACGACGACACGGTTGTGAGAATGATAATGGTAATAACCAAAAACACTCCATTACCAAGACCAAGCAATCTTTCGTACGTTTATTCTCCAAAACCCGTTTGTTTACATTGTTGTATTTGTAATTTTGACAATTAGTCCATGAATATTTGTGAGCACAAACAAAAAAAAAAACGATGCCGTGGGCTAGCGACACTTTGCATAGCAAAAACAAAATGGAGGGGTTAATAAGTTTTTTTCAGGTTTTTCCTTTTACTTTTTTCGATGAAAAAGTCAGTTTTAAGCTTTAATTTTGCAGGCATTTTGTGGATAGTGAACCAATGTACCTTTTTGTCTTGAAAAAAGCATGTTCAACATCAGTTTATTATAATTAATTCACTAATTTACAGTAATCACTACGAAATTCTTTAAATTTCATAATAAACCTCGGATTTTTGTATCAAAGATGCTTTCGAAGAACCATCAAGTTAAGGGTGCGAGCGCAATTTTTGTATTAAATTCTAATAAATTTTCGTTAACGAACGGCCGAAATATTTTGTTTGCAACTAATTAAAATTTGTATCAATTTAATTAATCCAAGTATATTTATAGTTTGTTTTTAATGATTTAAGCTTGCAACTATTTTTCAATTCCATTATGATTAATAAATATTAAATTTAAAAAAGAGTTATAATCGAAAAATATCTTATCCATAACATTCTTGATTGATGGAAACATATGAACATACATGTATTTGCTATCAAAAAAAAAACTATGCATCAAAGGAACACCAATGTTTTACAAAAGTAATCAGAACGATTATAGCGAACCTGTTGAATAAATGCAGAGCAAATAAAATGCAAATTTTGACATATATCACAAAATGAAAACGTCTTAAAATCGTTCTGAATTCACGCACAACTAATTCAATAGAACATGTACTCGTCATAAATGTTTATTGTTGACGTACAGAAGTTTTTTTTTAGTGAATTTCCACAGTTTAACGCAAAATATAATTTTCATTCATTCCTTAAAAATGTTTAGTTACCAAAGTTCAAGTTTACTTATTATTGTTTGAAGGGTATGTTTAGTAAAAGTGCTGCTAAAAATGAAACAAATTAATGAGTTTTACGTACATGTTTTTCTTAATATAGTAAATACTTCCATAGATTACATTTTATAAATGCAGAACATGGACGAAAATATACATAAACAATAGTTTTCAGGTATAAAGCAGAGGTTAGCGTTAGTGTAGAAAAATATTTTTGAGAAAGCCAATAATATTTTAGGTATGTTCATTAAAGAAATTTCCGCTTCAGCTAACCTTCATCAACTTTTTAGAAAAAAATTTAGGATTAATAGCAGCCAATTATTTCATAGCATATTTAATTGTTCACATTGTAAAATGTCTAGAAATGTTCATATGCTACAAAATTCGTAATTGTATGCGTAAGCATAGAAGATAACATTATTTAGTCAAGAAGTATGCATTTTGGCGCGTTCACCGATTTTTTTTTCTATTGGGTGTTCGGTTTCCCCATATTGGAATAAAAAAAGTTACTTAAATCTATCTAAATATTGCCTATTTCTATTCCTTAAAGATGCTTTACACAAGCAACTCATTTTTAAAACATGGTTCCCTCCAATTTGTATTCCAAAACCTAACTACAAACAAAATTCTAACACATAGTCCCTCAAAAAGAAATTTTCAGGAATATTTCTGCAACAAACAAAACTAAAATTTGGTCTTGCAATTATCGAACTGCTTAAATGATGAAAATACTAATCTAATTGAGGAATCTGAACTAGCTAAAGTTGACAATGGAACTTCACAAGTATGCTTCTCGTAGCATTGTCTGTACAAAAAAAATACGGAGGCACCCGCCTATTGTTTCCACCTGAACTTCTAACGTCGCCAAAAAAATGCTCTAAGCAAACTACAGCTGAAAAAATTGTCTGTTTTGTTGTTTTACAAAGTATTGAGTTACACTTTTGTCCATTTGCAATAATTATACTTAACCAGTTGCAGCGCATGTTGCGTTCGCAAATAATTTAAGTAAACAAAATAAATAATAATAAACTAATAAATCATTAAATAATATGTATTTGGTCAATTTTATTTTATTTAATATACATTTACAACATTTATTTGGATTGAAATTAAAAAGCTATACAAATCTTCCAATTTAAGACCATGTCAACACTTCAGATTTTGTTGGTTGGGATTGTTTAGTTTTTGAACGAGGCCATGAAACATTCAAAATGAAGCATTTAGATGGGGCTGATTACTATAATGAAGCATTTTGATGGGCCTGAGGACTAAATGTGAGAATGTGTTTGGTTTTTTGCATCATTTCACGCACACTTTCTCACATTTAGTCTTTAGTAGCTTGTAGGCAAACCGAAATGTCAGTCTGAGATTCCGGTCTTGGTAAAGAATGGAGAGGGAGTTTAAAGATCATGTTGTTGTTGTTGTTTTTTATCTTGAGAGATTAGTTGTTGATTATTTGGATAGTTTAATTGTTGACACTTGCTAATTGTACAATTTCTTTTTTTGGGAAAAAATGAAACATTTTCACATTTACATTCGTGGGCCAGTTTTCTCCTTTCAAAGCATTTTCCAATGCTGTTGTAGGAATCCCGAGCCGAAAAGTTATATGTTTTAATTTAGTCACATCAGTATTTTGTTTACACAAGGGAAAACAAGACAGTGTTTTTAGCTAAATTTAGTTTATTAGATGCATAAGTAATTATAGCATCAGGTGTCGTTAATGGGGTAAAACGAGACAAATGAATCCATTTTAAAGAGGGCAATACTTCTAGCGCCGATGAAGAGTCATCACTACCTATCACGCACAAGTTATTTTTGTTTTTGCATTTTTGCGGGGCGCCAAATGCTTTGCATTTTTCAATAAAACATTTGAAGAGCAATGGTCATTATCATGAAGCGAGATAGAATTTTCACACTTTTTCTCACCATGATCTTTTATATTTAATTTATTAACTTGGCTTTTTTCAATTTCAACATTTTGACGATTTTCTTCAGGGTTTTTATTTTTAGATAGAGCTTTAAGATTATGAATTTCACCAGCAAAATTCAAGACAGTTTTGTTTAAATCACTTATTTTTGACACAAGTGCGAGTGAAGAATTACTAGCACATGAATTGCACTTCCAAAAACAATTCAAGCTAGACTTAATAATCTTTAAGACATTTTCTGGAAATAATGTACAATTGTCATGAAATTTTAATGAACACATTCCTCCACAAATTACGAAATTGTTTGAAATAATGTTTTCACATTTCGCACATTTTTCAACCATTATGATATTAAAAAGAAAAGAAAATTTATTTAGCTAATTAAAACAACGTCTATTCTCTCCGATGACTATCACTCTGTGATACCCCTTGTACTTGTATTTTGTTGGTATCCTGCAACTCTTAACAAATGCCTTCATATCAATGCATGCGATTTTTTTAAAGTCCAGCTAGCACAAGATTTTAAAGTTGCAAATTGGCATTTTTAGTTCATCCTTAATTACCCAAAAGCCATATCCATCACGTTTTGTGTTTTGAAAGTCTAATTTTACTGAGCTATTAACTTCATTTTTTGTTCAATTTACCTAAATACATAAGACAACTTTTTTTGGGTTTTTAGTAAATATGTATGTTTATATTTTTCGAAATTGACTGTAAATAAAAAACAATTGTTTTTTATTTATTTTTTAAAAACAATTTTTTATTTATGCCGAATATGAACAGCTCATTTCAGAAAACACTTTTTCATATTAAAAATTAGTCTTGCAGGATTTGTCATTTCCTCACAAGAAACCTGTGAAAAAAAAAAACTTTATGTGGCACAAGCATGGATTGGCACGCCACCGATGATTTAGAATACTAATTTAATTGCAACCTGTGGATGAATCTATACATTTTGATGATAAAATTCGGTCAATTCTAGGACTTATCGTACTCTCATTTTCCCATTCTTTGCCAAATGTTGGTTAAGTTTGAATGTGTTTTACACTGATAACCCATTTAATTCTAAACTTTAACTTCATAACAGTACATCAAAAAACAAAAAAAGTATCTAAGGCTTCTATCAATTTTTCTTATCAAGGTCTGGATGTCCTGTTTTGTTTATTAGTTTTATAGGTAGGTTAAAAATAAAACAAAACCTTGTTTACAAATTTAACTTTTATACATCAATAGATTGCTTGCTTTCACTTTTCACATAATACAGAATGTCCGCGATCACACATGCTTTCTTGTCTATTACATTTGCGTCTGGTGGCTGCGACAACAGTCAAATCGCCAAACACCAAAGTGTTTAATTGCTATTTTCACTTTTCTCTGTCACCCACACACAAGCTATGGACTTCTTCGTGAAGTGATTACTACCGCTATAAACATCCCAGGTACAACTTCGTACTCATGTCATTGGTGATGTAATTTAAGTGGATACCGGTTTATTTTTATACCTGCGGGCGCACGATACCGAACCCGTCCCCAATCTGTCAGCATTAGCCAATGCATCTATGGCAGACGTCCAGTTTTAAATAAATACATTCATACTGATGGATGATTCAAGGTAAGACGCGCATGTATGAACTGTACAGAGTTGAATAGCTCAAATGTGTGTGTGAGGGTGCTGAAAAAAGATAAGGTACAACAAAGGGGTTGCCGGCAGAATTATAAAGCAACGCACATCAGGCGGACAAATCAAACGCAACGCGCGTTATAAAATCAAAAAAATGTGTAGTTAAAATGGACGTCTTGTATACAGAATGTTTAGACAAATTGGGATGCCACACAACAGTACATTTAATAATTCACCTTCAGGAAGGTTTCTTTTAGAAGTTATAATTAATAGCAAATCGTACCAATATAATCGAATTGAATAAACACTCCGCTTCAACTGAATACGCACACAAATTTTCGAAAATGCTTTTTCATTTTTTCCAAATATTGAGGGATTTTGTTCCATCTGTTGATGCTTACTACTCCCTTATGATGTTAAGAAAAAAATATCCAAATGATCTACATGCCTTAGTGTTAAAAGCTTAATCGCCGCTGTGAAGGAGGTGTTATAATACGAAAAGCTGTCAGTTGTTATAGCACAGTTAAGGTTGAGTTCGTTACATCAAAAATTACTACAGCTGTTTATAAGGGAATCATGGAAAGAAATTTTCCTAAATAATCTAACATTTTTTGACCCCTTAACTTGCCCTACCAACCTGATAACGCGCCTATTCACTCGGTGCGCATAATAAAAGCTTGGACAAAGGAGCAAGATTTGCACTTCCTTCAATTACTGCCGTAATCATTATTAAATATACTTAGGAATGGTTAGTTCATATTTAACGAAAGAATTAAAAGTAAAGGTAGTAGTATACCCACTACCAAACTTAACAAAAACTGGGCTTAGTCCAATCCAATAACAATTTTATTTTTTGTACCTATTCAGTTGACTCAAAAATATTTGCAATTAGTAGTAGAAAGCTTTGCAAGTGGGCGAAAGAAAAACTAGTGGTAGATTTTGGACAATTCATTAAAATTTTTTTTTCTTAACATCTTTAGGGAGTAGTTAGTAAGAACATTCTTCGGAAAAAACTACACAAAACTTGTATTTATCAACTAAATCCAACATATTTTTTGCAATACAAACTTAATACATACCTCATTCATGCCACATTTGGGGTTTTCCAAAAAATAACGTCAAATAAAAAACGAAAAAAGCTTATCCCTATCTATGTATGTGGCACGAAGTGTATGTATGTGTTTTAAGATTTTAATTATAAGTCCGTGCTTATTACAGAACTAAGTTTAAAGATTGTTGGATGGGGATATCTTAGTGTATTTTTAACTTTTATTAAATTGTATTCATATATAAACCAGCATGATTTTTAAAAACATATGTAAATGTAAACATTTTTTTTCTAACTCAAACTACTGGTAGATTGTTCTTTTGTTGGATTTTTCAGATTTGTATTACCTATTCTGAATAAATATCTCATTTTTAAATTCAAATATATGTATATAAATACAAACATTTAGTTATCTATTTTTTTTAATTTTCAGTATGTTTTTTTTCTACTTACATTTTTGCTTTGTCTTATCCATAGCGGCACCGCTGGTATCATCGAGTCGATACATTTCAAATCCGTTTAATGTTGTTTTCTCTTGAACACGAAATGAAATACAAAGATTTTAAAATATTTTTTTGTATAATTTTTGTATTGTTTTATAACAATAGTTGAGTATTTAGTCGCACTGTTTTTTTTTATTTTTAACACTATAGTTAATTTTTTAAATACTTTCTTTATAAAGTAGTAAAATATCTGTTGATTATCTATCAATAATAAGCTGTTACAAATGCGTTTTTAATTTTGTAATTGATTTTATATTGAAAAACATATTGTTCACTTTCTTAACATTGTTTAATTTTTTTTTTTGTTTCAAAATAAATAAACAAACTTTAAAGATGTTTAAGCAAATCAAAATTTTCTTATGTTATGCTATATAACAACAAATAAGGACATATTCCACAATTTTTTTATTTTTATAGATTAAGACCATACCTTTACTTCTAGGAAGAGAATAAATATTTGTTTGAAATTAAAAAAAAAAAGAAATAAATTAACTAACTCTAATCAGAAATTCTCAAAAGGATACTCAACAAATTCAATTGAATCAAAGTTCTTTTCACATCTTTTACATTAAGAAATAAACACACAAAACTACGATGAGGATACATTTTGAGTTATTCAATTTTTTTTTATATTTTTTTTATTTTGGTGTGTTTGTTTTACCCGGCACTTTATTGTAACACTGTTTGTATATTTTTTATTATCATGTTTTATTTAAAATCTTTTGCATATTAAAAAGTATGCAATTCTTTGAATTTTTGTTTGATTTTTCTGAGCGTTAAACAAATCAATTAACACAATATAGTATTGTAACACAATTTGTCACATAACACGCAAAAAAATGCTGATTTAATTGCACTGAATGTTATTTAACTGATGACAGTCAGTTGTTTTGTTGTTGCTCTTGAAGTTCATTGAAACGTAGCCCAATTACTTTAATCTGAAAGCACATATGTAAATAAAATTAATTAAATTTCAAAAAAACACATGTTTATTGTAAAGGTCAAGCTAAAGGTTCATGAAAATTCAATCCATGAAAATAGCAAATAAAAGCAATACAAAAATCAGACACCAAATTATTAAATTTGATTGTTTTAGTCTCTGCTATTTACAAGTTACAACGTTTGTTTGTAGGTATTTTGTTAACAAAGGTTCAAGGGTTCCTTTTTTTTTAAATAATCTATTACACATTCAAATACAAACTTATAGTTAGTTATAATTTTGCTATATTTAAATAACAAAATGCAATTCAATTCAAACTCGTGCCTGGTTCTAAAAGGCTTGTAACTTAAAAATGTACTTGGCAGTATAACAGAACTTACTAGAAGTACTTAAAAGTATTGCAGTACCTAGTAAAAGTACTGGTAATGGCGATTTTTTGGTACCAAGTACCATTTATTTATTTTTTCAAATACAAGTACCCAGTACTTCTACTGGAATGACATCTTAAGGGTGATCAGAAAAAAGAATATTTTAAGGGAACCATTGATATTTTTGTTTTAATTTTATTGGGCAATAATGAAAAAGACAGCTGCTTCTGGGTTGTTTCGATATACAAACTCAATGTATGAACTGTATAAAGGTCCCAAACAATAAACAAATTTAACTAGTACAAAACAATATTCAAATATATGGGTAACTAGAAACTTCAGTAAGACACGAAGTCTTTGCAGATATCAGTGAAGGGAGGAATGGAATGCTGCATTATCTCAAGAAATCCTTTCCTTTAAGTAAAATTTCCTACCATGATCCCTGTTAATTACAAAAACAATCAATTTTATAAAGTCTGGTTTCACCAATTACTCTTTTAAGCCTAGTACGCAGCTGAAGTGAAACGAATTTTTTCGGCGGTCTCCAAGTGCAGAGCGAAATGAAAACGAAAACCACAGCGGACAAATATTTGTGGAGAGTTCTGTCTGGAAGTTGAATTTCACTGCTTGTCTTCATCACTTCTTGCACATCACCAATAACATCCTGAGTTTCCGATTCAGAAATGCAATGTTGGAACACATTAGACAAATCCATTTTATTTTAAATCAAATATAAATCAAAGTCAAAACACCGAAAGTCACGAGTAAACAATTTTTTTTTTCAATAAAAAAATTAAACGTCAAAATTTCGCAAGCAATTAATGTGCTGGGCAATTAAATTGAGAACAAAAAGAGTGGAGAATTGTACTAAGAAATCTAGTACAGCTATCCACTAAAATGTCACATTTCGTCGTTCAGCAGCGTACTGAAAAACGAAAAGCACAGCGAAATTTTTCGTTTATGATTTCGTCATGTCATTTTTGTATGGGAATTTTCGTTTCGCATCAGCAGCGTACTAGGCTTTAAGATGAAATTTTGTCGACTTGACACTTGATTCCCACAGTCCTCCAAAGTGAGGTGATGCGGGTGGTATAAAATGCCATTCGATTTCGTCTTTCACAAGTCTTGATGATGCATCTTCTTCATGACGCTTGATAATTGTTTGCATTTGTTTTCGAATTTCCTTGTTGGCCCCAACAAATGTGGTACCATTGTCACTATAGAAATGCGAACAAAGACCTCTTCTTGAAGTAAATCGTTTCAATGCAACCATGAATGCTGCTGTGGTAAGGTCACTCACAAGTTCAATATGGATAGCTTTGGTAGCGAAGCAAACAAATATGGCTATGTAACCCTTGGTCGATCGGTTTCCTCACCCCTTGGAGATTAATATTTGAATTTGTCCAGCATAATCAACACCTGTGTGTGTAAACGGTCTTGATGGTGTTACTCTAGCTGCTGGAAGTAGTCCCATTTGTTCAGTTCTTGGCTGTGCTGTAAAACGGAAGCATTTCATACACTTAATGTATGACTTGTCGAATACATTTTTTAGCTTGAATGACCCAATAGCGCTGCCTTAGTTTTGCAAGTGTAAGTCTGATACCACCGTGCAACGTTCGTTCATGGACATCTTCAATTAGCAGTTTTGTAAACCACTCTTCGTGAGGCAGGATGATTGGATGTTTTTCTGTGTTATTAAGCTCCGCATTTTGTAGTCGGCCGCCAACAACAAGGATATTGTCTTCGTTTAAAAGTGGGTTTAAGGAGAGTACTTTACTCCTTTTGCTGATGTTCTTTCCACTTCGTAGGCATTTTAGTTCTTCGGAATATACCTTTTCTTAAATATATTGTATAATTCCTTTTGTCGCGATGTTCAACTCCTGAACTGTTAAAACACCAGTTTTAATTGGATTGTTTAGTTTCTTGCTTCTGCAGTTGTTTTTATATCACCTGCAATAAGCAGCTACTCTTATTAACTTATAGTAGTTATAGTAGTTTCCTCTACTGCAATTGTTAGGACTTTTCTTGTTTCAGGAATATCAATCACTGTATTCGTTTGTTGTTCTTGTGAGGACCAATGATCTGAATCGAATTGCAGCCAACCAGGTCCAAGCCACCATATCTGATTGCTGGACATTTGTTCTGGGAAACAGCCTCCTGAACCAAAATCAGCTGGATTGTCGGATGATCGTACATGCCTCCAGCAAGTTGTGTCTGTTGCCTCTTGTATTTCTGAGACTCGGTTTGCAACAAATGTCTTCCAAGTAGATGGGCATTTTTTGATTCAAGCCAATGTGATCGTGGAAGAATTATGAGTGAAATTTGATCTGTGCGGACGTGTTTAAAGAAGTGCTAAAAAATAATTGATTTATACGGAGTTATAGTGACCGAATTGAATTATAAATAATAATTATTTTGCTACAGTGGTGAATAGAACACTCCTAATATAAAGAAATTGTGCAAAATAGATAAAATAAAAAGAAATTTAAAGAAATAAAAATTTAATTATAGCGGTGGAAAATCCGCTGTTTGAGTTAAATAAGTGAATAGAAACGTATTGTAGTGTATGTGTATACAACACTAATTACAATGAGTGACCGGTGCAAGGAGTGCGATAGATCGATCCCTAAAAGGGGGAACTTATTACCATGCAACGGAATATGTGGGACTTTTTTTCATTTCAAGTGTGCTAAATTATCGGAATATGATGCAAAAATTATAAATGAGAAACCAGCGGTTCTTTATATGTATGTGCAGTGTTTGTAGAGACTATATAAACATTATGTTTGAAAAAGTCGGGCAATTGGCAAAAGCCATACAAGAAAACAAACAGCAATTAGAGAACCAAAATACTAATATTGAAAAAATATTACATAATGTAAACAAATTGAGTGAAGAAAAAGAAATAGTATTGATTGAAGTAAAAAAGGCATGTAATAGTGAGAGTCAAAATGCTAGTATTGAAAAAATTTTACATAATGTAAACAAACTTAGTGAAGAGAAAGAAATAGTGTTGAGTGAAGTAAGAAAAGTATGTAATAGCGAAACAAAGATATCTTATGCGGATTCTGTAAGAAGAGATCAACCTGTTATGGTTAAACCGAAAAAAGCTCTAGAGAATAAAAAAACAAAAGAAGATCTTAAAGAAAAAATTGATCCATCATCTTTGGCAGTAAGAGTGAATAAGATTGTTGATAGGAAAGATGGAGCTATCCTAATAAACTGTGACGATGATAGTTCTCGAAAAATAATTGAAAGGGAAGTTAAAGAGAAATTAGGAAGTGAATATGAAGTCTCGGTACCGAATCTGCAAAACCCATGTGTGAAGATACATATGTGGAATAACAGAAGAATGGAGTGAAGAAGGGTTATTGTCAGCTATTAAAAAGCAAAATCATATTAATTGCGAAATTAAGTGTTTAAAAATATACAGTGTTATAAAAAATACAAAAAAAAGTTATAGTGCTATAATCTCAATGGAAACGGAAGGATATAGAAATATTATTGAGAGAAAACGAATTAACGTAGGGACGTAGGGTGGAATAGATGTCTTGTTTACGATTTTATTGCAGTTAAACGGTGCTATAAATGTTGGGGATATAACCACAAAGCAAAGGACTGTAGAAATGAAGTAGTTTGTGCAAAATGTGGTGATAATCATGATGCAAAGAGCTGTAAGAGTGCTTCATTAAAATGAAATAACTGTGTCCTGGCAAACTCAAGGCTTGGTTTGAACCTTCAGATAAATCATGATTGTAGAAGTGATGAGTGTGAAGTTTACAAAAAGAAAATTGAAATTCAGAAAAATAGAACTTATTTCTAGCAATCAAAGTCCATGCGGCTTGTTATCTTAATATGTGCGGTTTTTTAAATAATCTCGCGGAACTACAAGTAATACTCGATACAAATGATTTCGATGCTTTAGTGTTATCAGAAACGCATGTGACTAAAGATGTTCAAAATAGTGAATTAAGTCTCGATAACTTTACTCTGGTCGACAGGTGTGATACCGAATCAACACATACCGGTGGAGTCTTAGTGTATATTCGCAGTGACTTTAGAGCATCAAATGTAAACAATTTTGTCAAACATATGGAATTATGGTGGTCAGTAAACACCTTTCATTTTACAAACTACTCCTGCATTGTTGTTGGTATGTACAGATCCCCTAGTTCAAGTTGTAGAGGTTTTTGTGATGAACTCGGCAAATTGATGGATGAGCTGTATGACTTAAATAAAGATATTGTTTTAGTAGGTGATCTTAACATTGATTGGCTTTCCCCTACTAGTGTTTATAAAAAAGATGTTGAAAAAATTATTAAAGATAACGCGTGTGTTCAAATCATAGATGAAACGACCAGAATTACACAAAATTCAAGAACTTTAATTGATTATGTTGTAACAAATAATTATTCGTTGATTAAAGCAGAAACCGTAAGAGACCTTAAAATAAGTGATCATGAAACAATTTTGATTAATATAATCTGTGATAAAAATAAGAGACAGAAGAAAGTAGTTCCTCATTTTAATTAATAGATTAGATTAGATTAGATTAACAAATGTTTTACTTTCCTTTAAGTCTTATACAGATTATATATACATATGTATATAAAATAATAAACTAACATTTTTAGAGCATGGCCTAAGCCGTCTGCCAGTTGACAATATAAACTTTAAAGTAGATTTTAAGTAATTTTGTTTGTATTTAAAAAAGATCATCTGTAATTTTTTTTCTGTATGAAAGAGCAAGCTTGACAAATTGAAACAGGACTTTCCAATCAGCTCCATTGAGAATGGTTATAATTTCATCATCACTCAGTAAACTCTTCCCAAAAACACTCCTCCGAGATTCCATTAATATCGGGCATCTGCAAAGGAAGTGGTAGATGTTTTCCCTTTCCCCTTTTCCTTTCCCTTCCGAGCGTTCTTCTCTATGCGGCATAAAGTTGAGTGGCAGCAACTCTCCTCTTGTTTTTAAAACCAGCGACATGAGGTCGGATGAGTACTCTTTCTTGAAATAACTTCTGGTTGCAAGATTGTAATCGAGCATTGTGTAAATACGTCTGCTTGTCGACTCTCTAGCTTTTGTAATGAATTCCTCTCTTTTCTTCAAATCAACTGCACTTATGAGATCATAAAGTTCAGCTTTCCATTGATCTGGCCTATTTTCGTTTAGAGTTAGCTGACGGTCACAGCTCTCGAACCAAGATGACTTCCTTCTTAAAATGACCATAGTTGATTTTTTGGGCAGCCTGTTCTCGTTCATGGTTAACGTCTTTATTATGTAGTCTACTTGCATTTTAAGTGTCGAAATGAATCGAGGAGGAAGACCCGTCTCGAGCATGAGAATGTGATTTGGAGTACTGTTTGGAAGCCTCAAAGTTCTCTTTAGAAAATATCTCAAAAGATGTTCCACCTCACTGAATTCTTTGTGACCCCATACTTGTGCGGCGTAGCACATAACTGTCTTCGCCGTTGCTTCAAAAATTCGGAACTTTGAATTGAAATGAACGTCTTTGTTGTGCATAATGGACTTCCACTTTATTAAATAAAGAAGTTCGCCCAACAAGACTAATTGAATTGAGAAATAAGTCAATAAAACGCCTTATAGTCTTGCTTGTATATATATATGATTTGAGGATGGCTGTTTAGCCGAAACGCGTCATCAATAAAATATTTATACAAGCAAGACTATAAGGCGTTTTATTGACTTATTTCTCAATGGACTTCCACGTTGCATTTAGTGCATTTTTTGTTTTGGCTAGTTTCTCTACAATGTGGTTTCTCAGATTCAGATTTCTTGATATCTTTACTCCTAGGTAGTTATAGTCACTTACTACTTCGATTTCCTTGCTATCAAATCTCCACTTTTCGTTGCGACAGTTTGGGCCTCCACCGTTACGAAAGATCATAACCTTGGATTTGCTAAGGTTTACCTGAAGCCTCCATTTGTAGCAGTATGCAGCTATTCTGTTTATCATCAACTGGAGACTTTCAGGCGTTTCAGCTAATATAACAATGTCATCGGCGAATTTTAAGGATTTCACAAGAAGATTTGCTGTAACTTTTGCTCCACCCTGTAGATCGTCCTCCATGTCGTCTATGAAGAGTGCAAACAAAAGAGGGCTTAAGTTGCAACCTTGTCTTACTCCTACTTCCACTTCGTATGATTCCGCTACATCGTTGTTGAAAGAGATTGCAGATGTTGTAGATTCATAAAATGTTTCCAAAATGCGTCCAAATTTTGTTGAAACACCTTTGTTGTAAAGTTTAAGCATTAGAGCTTTTCTGTCGATGGTGTCGAATGCAGCTTTAAAATCTATAAAGAAGGCATACAGCCTCTTTTTATCTTTAATGAAGATGTCCGCAATGGATGTGAGTGAGTAGATTTGGTCTATCGTTGAGTAGTTCTTGCGGAACCCGGCTTGAGACTCACCAAGGAGATGATTTGCTTGAACCCAACTGTTGAGTCTTTTGTATAGAAGCCTTGTCAGAATTTTCATTGAAGTGTTCAGCAAGGATATTCCTCTAGTTTGCGGGATCAGTGCGGTCACCTTTCTTGAATATGGGAGTGACGATGGAATCCTTAAAATAAGTAGGTATGCATCCGTCTTCGTAAGCCTGGTTAAGCGCTAGAGTAAAGTGTTCGATGAATGAGGGTGTGCTGAATTTGTAAAATTCCGGCGCTATACCGTTGGATCCTGGAGCTTTGTTACATTTCAGTTCATCCAAAACTGCCTTTACCTCTAAGATACAGAAGGGGGCGTCCAAGGCGTCATCCGCCTGAAGAGGGATAGCAAATTGGAAGCTCGTAGTAAACTTGTCCTTTGTGAGGTTTTTGAAATGTTCGCATAAATCCTTCAGCTCGATCGGTAGGCAAGGTCGCGGTAATTGACTGTCGTTGTTTATAAGGCGTACTTTGCTCCAAAACTGTGACGCGTTCCTGCAACTTGAAAGATCGTGTGCAATGTTCTCAAAGTATGCTTGACGCTTAGACTTAAGCAAGGCTTTTAAAGTTTTGTTAGCGGACAAATATTCTCGCTTTAGAAAGGGGTTTTGAGGGTACTTCCTTACAAGCTTTAACCAAGCAAATGATTTTTTCCTTGCTTGTGAGCAGTCTCTGTGAAACCATTTGTCGCGAGGAGTAGAAACCCTGTTATTGTTCATCCTACAAGATGTTGGTATCGATATTGCTATGCTATCATCAATTTCGGAAAGATTAAGGTTTGTATTGAACGGAGGTGCAAGCTTTAAGGCGATGTTGGTGTCTAACGCTTCAGCATACGTATTCGCCATCGATTGTTTCCATTTGTATTTTGTAGCTTTTGTTGTGCAAACCTCTACACGTTGTAGACTCATTGGTAGCTGAACTGAAACTTGGATAGGAAGATGGTCCGAGTGAATCTGTGATACAACTTCGAAGTCATTCATTAGGTTACACCAATCCCCATTCACCATAGCATAATCAATAACTGAGTTGCCCTGAGGACCGATAAAAGTGTAGGCACGATCAGCGTCTCCCTGTGTACTTCCATTGCAGATACCAAGACCAAACGAATTACAAAGATCAATAATTTTCTTTCCTTCTCGGTTTATAACAACATCTTTCGAACGACGGTGGTTCAAGTTCAAAGGTTTGAGTTCGCTTTCCAATGATCCTGTTCTAGCGTTGAAGTCCCCAATGAGCATGACGTTTTTAAGAGCTGCAATGTACAAATTGTCTTCAAGTAAGTTAAATTGCCTATCCTAGCTAGTGCAGTTTAGATATACAGGAACCAAGGATAAAGTATGGTGGTTGGATTTGATTTCAATATACAGAAAGTCTTCGAGGTTCTTAAAAACGAATTCAACACCTGTTGTATTTAATTTGCAGCCCATCAGTATGCCTCCGCTAGCCCTTCCTTTTCTATTAAATTTAATTGCTGGTTGCCACTTAGTTGAATGGTTCGGTAAATATGGTTCAAATTTAATGTTATGTTCTTCGGTTACATGAGTTTCAATTAATATAAAAATTTCAAATTCATTAATAAAGTATAAAAAATCTAAAGTTTGAATCTTATTATTTAAACCTGCTATATTATAACTTAAATATTCTAACGTCAACTATATTTGAATTCTGGCAGACGGCATCTACCTAGTTCATTAGATTATTTTTTAAGTTGGAATGTGCTGAAGTGTTAACCCCTGAGTCCCAACTGCAGATTTGCATTGTGTTTCCAGCCGAAGATGTGCTTTGCCCAACTGACGTTTCTTAATGAATGACGTTTAGTCTGACATCTCTTCGTGAATTTTGTTGAATTTGTAAACAGATTTGATGAAAAAAGTTTTTTTCCAGGTTGTTATCTTCAATTAATTTTTTAAAACCATCTACTTGATTAGTAACAAAGCCTTGATTATCGATCCATTCTACAATTATGTTATTAATGCTGAGTCTATCATCGCGCAGTGGAACTTTCATCCGAGGTTGAGTGGTCTGAATATGTTTTCTCAATTGTAAGAGCTTGCTACGCTTCTGTCGGATGGCTGGTGGGTAATCCCGACTTACGGATGCTCCGGTTCCTTTCAGCCTTTTTGCATTCCTCAGAACCTTAAATGCATTATTTTTGTTTTTAAATTCTGCCAAAGTTGTAACTGTGCCATTCGCTGAGCTTATCTCCCGTATTTCTTGGATAGTAATTATATCCTGCGACTCCGATAAAGTTTTGCAGATGTTTTCGGTTTCTATGAGTGGACCGTTTGAGCTTTTTTCAGTCGAAAAACTAAGTTGACCGCATTTGCTGAGGTTAATTTCATTTTGCAGGGAAATGCACTTTGTGTTTAAAGAATTCAGTGACTCCTTCAGTTTCTCATTTTCAGTTTTAACCTCAATGATTTCACTGCGAAGTCCAACAATGTCATCCTTCGTAGCAACGTCTTTGAGTTTTAAGTCGAACATTTGGCGTAATTCCTGGATGGACATGGATCCGACTAATTGAGACATGTTTTTTTCTTTTTTTGAGTTAAACGTTGCTAATTCGGGGGAGGTCTCACCAACTTTGCGCTTATTGCTAATCAATAAATTTTAATGTATATATATTAAGTTTACTAAAAATGGCTACTATTATTATTGTTAATGACTGTGTGAACTTTAAAATTGATTCAAATAGTGATACTAGTTTAAAATTGGAAAATCTGTGAATCACACTTGCTTTTCGGTTTCCGGTTTGGTCACTTTAAGTTGAAAAATTATTTTATAACTTTTTATTAATTAAAAAAAAAAAAATTTGTATAGAGCACTTTTGTATGTCTACTATATAACAATAGCCAGAGTTGCCACCCAATTTTAAATAATATAGAAAACAATTATTTGGACAGGCCTTAGAGGATAATTTAATACATTTGGAAAATGTAAACAATACTGATTTATTAGCGGAAGATTTTTTAAAGAAAACAAATGAGTGTTTCTATATTTATTACGAACAAAATAGCTAAATCTGGTGGAAACGAGTGGTTCAACAATCATTTAAATAATCTTAAAAATCAAAAAGTTTTGATGTATTCTAGAGCATTATTAAGTGGTTCCGAAGAAGACTGGAAAAAGTATACTGAAATACGTAATTATTATAAAAAAGAAATCCTTAAGCGTAAAAGTGATTATGTAATGTCAAAAATATCTTGTTCAGTAGACCAAAAAACAATGTGGAAGAACTTAAAACATTTTATATTAAAAAAAGAAAAAAGCGAAATTAAAAGTGTTATATTTGGCACAGAAGTGTGTAAAAAAAAAAAAAATAATAGCAAATAATTTCAATACTTTTTTTTGTTGAAAGTATAGTAGAGATAATAAATACAATCCCATTGTCTCCCTTTGTTAATCAGGTGCAAGAAGTAGAAAGCGTTTTCAAATTTAAAGATGTTTCGATAAGTGATTTAAAACAAGCCATAAAAGAAATTAAAAACAAAAGAGATTTTCAATTTATGACCCCCAGTATCTACTTAGATCAATTCGAAATTATAGGTCCAATTTTATGCAAAATAATTAATGGTTCTCTGTCCACAAGCAAGTTCCCGGACTCCTGGAAAGTATCTTTGGTAACACCAATAGAAAAAATTTTGAATACAGTGAAATGTGAAGAATTCAGACCAGTTAATGCTATGCCTTTGTGTGAAAAGATTTTTGAAAAAGTGGCATTTAAACAACTTTATCAGTACTTTGAAAGTAACAATCTTATAATGGACCTTCAATCGGGTTTTAGAAAGGGTTACTCATGTGAGACCGCAATCAATATAGTTTGGACTTAAAACGTGCATTTGAGACTGTGAGTAGGGATATTTTAATACAAAAAATGAAAAAATATGGTGTTAAAGGTAGAGAATTATTGTGGTTTGAATCTTATCTAAAAAATCGAAAGCAACCAGTAAAAGTTAACGGAGTAGTATCTGACGCCATTGAAGTTGACTACGGTGTTCCCCAGGGGTCTGTTTTAGGGACTCTTACATCTTACTTATCCAGTGATAACGATGTTGACACTAGAGATAAATTACAAGAAGACTTAGACTCTATAAACCAGTGGCTTACGCAAAATAAACTAAAATTGAACATTGGAAAAACAAAACTCATGGTGCTGAACGAGAGAAGTGATGACAACAACATTAAGATTGGTGGTATTTCAATTGAAAAAATAAACGAAACAAAGTATTTAGGTATAGTTTTAGACCAAAAATTATTATTCGGAAATCACATAGAATACATTTGTAAAAAATAGCCAAAAAAGTTGGATTTATGAAAAGAATTAGAATTCAAATTTCGACTATCTGTGCAATATATAACGTTATTGTAAAACCACACTTTGAGTATAGTTCCACCATTTTGTTTTTATGTAATGAGAGTAAGATTATAAGACTGTAAAAATTACAGAACAAGGCAATGCGATGTATTTTAAAGTGCAATAGATATGTGTCAATTCGTTATATGTTGAACTCGTTGAAGTGGTTATCTGTTAAACAAAGAATCATTATGAATGTTTTAGTATTTGTCTATAAGATAGTAAACAATTTATTGCCAAATTACTTAATTGATTATATACAATTTATAAGAGACTTACAACCCTATGCACTAAGAAACCGAAATGATTTAAGACTTCCTAATTTCCTTAATACGAATACACAAAATTCTCTTATATATAAAGGCTTCAAATTATTCAATAGCTTAGACAGTCACATTAAAAATGAAACTAACTTAAATATATTTAAAAAAAATGTTATGGAATTTGTTAAATCCCAGTATTAGTAAATTAGTTTTAAGTTAAATAAATCAATTATGTAAAAGTTTAACTTAAAGTAAATGTAAATAGTTTAAATTAAACTAAATAAACAAACTTAAACTTAAACTTAATCTGTCCAGGCAAATATTTTTTCGACTTGTGAGCCAAAGGTTTTCACAGTTTCTGCCAGTAGTTTTGACAGCAAATGAGCACCACATAGCTCTAGTTTTGGAAGAGGAAGTTTCTTTTTAATTGGTGCTACTTTTGTTTTTGCAGTTAAGAGTGTTGTACGAGGGCGGGTCAATAAGTCCGTGAATTTTGGAATAAAACACAGATTTTTTGATAAAAAAATAATTTTATTTTTCAACGTAGTCTCCCTTGAGCTCTATACACTTTGTCCAACGCTTCTCCAATTTTTTATCCCTTCAAAAAAAAAAATGATTTGTCGAGGTCCTCAAAATAGGCCTTTGTTTGCGAGATGACTTCATCATTGGAGTCAAATCTTTTTCCACCAAGCCATTTCTTCAGGTTTGGGAACAAGAAGTAGTTGCTCGGAGCCAAATCTGGAGAATAGGTTGCACGAGGGAGCAATCTTAAATTAAGTCTTACATGCATGTAACAAGCACCATAATATTTTTTAAAAGTTAATTATAGTCATGCGAGATATGACGACTTAGACTACGACGTCAATATGTAAAACATGAAAAATTTTAAGAGTAATAGAAGACTATTTTTGTAAGAGCATTAAAGTCTAATTTTTGTTAGGTCAGTGCACCGACAAAAAATTTTAATTATACATATGTATGTGGTTTAAATTCACCGCCCAAAGGCGCATCATTCGCACGTGTTTTATTTATCGTAGCCTGGATAGCAAGTTGACTTCCAAACGAATTCGATGCGCTGTCAGACAATCATCCAAAGAATTGTATCCCGTTTTCCGCACAGTGAGATGGTTGTTACCGGCGATTTCAATATACACAATTCTTCTTGGCTGCCCTAGAGATTTTTGCTGACTCAGTTAGTTGACGAACCAACTCGGATTCCTGACGTTCCGCCAACACTCTAGACTTGCTTCTTACCTCTGATCCTAATAAATATGCGATCAGTGTATTATCGCCTCTAAGCACATCAGAACATTGTCATATCTGCTAATTTCTCATGCCAGAAAACCCCAGTTAAGAAAAAGCCCCTACGGGCTCAAAGACTTCTTCAGTAACTTTAACTGGTCACTATGCTTCTTTGATAGCGTCGTGGACTCCAGCGCAGATATGGTTACAAACTTAATTCTTTGCGCAATCAAAAATTATATCCCGAATAGGGTAAAATCGAGCTGTAGAGGTTTTTAGGATCAAAGATGCAAGTTTTCGGATTTATAAAGCCAACCCCACTGAAGAAAAATAAATAAATTCAAACAAGCTAGAAAGACTTGTAAAGTTGTAACGGACACATTCGACGCATTAAATTTTTATATGGCCAGAAATTACCGCAAAAAATACTATAATAAAATGCTGGTCATTTGTAAAAAATATTGCGCACCACTACGTCATCGTCAGTTCCTACGTTTGTTTCCAATGACACTCCTTTAGAAAGCTCCATTGATAAAGCCAATTTTCTTGCAGCACAGCTTGTTGTTAATTCGATGCCGCCAATGAGTGACATGACTCCTCCTGTACTTGAAAGCGTACACGATTCTATGGGACGAATCTTCTTTCGCACTTGTACAGTTGCTAGAGTACTAAAAGATCTTGACATTCACAAATACGCTTGCCCGGATAGTATCACCGCTATTGTTCTGAAGAGGTGTTCTTCAACGCTGGAAAAACCACTGCGTAAGGTTTTCTATTTGTCCTATTCTACAGTTCTCTTTCGGAGTGAATGGAAAACACCGTTTGTCCCTAATAAAGTCGAATCCTGCTCACCCTCTAACTATCATCCAATTGCACTTACGTCCCTTCTTTCCAAGGTCATGCAAACGCTGATCAATTTTCAGCTTAAGAAATATCTTAAAGAACGAAAGCTTCTTAATGACCGGCAGTACGGTTTTCGTTGTGATTTCATGTTTTATCTCACCGAACAGTGGAACAAATCTTTACATCGTTTTGAAGAAAGTAAGATTATTGCACTTGATATTTCAAAGGCATTCGTTAGAGTTTGGCAACAAGCTCTCTTATCGAAAGTGTGTGCTTTTGGTATTGATGAATCCCTTCTTTGTTTGGTTAGAAATTACCTTTCGGACCTTTCAATTCAAGTAGTAATGGATGGGTTCAAATATGATATCCATAAAATATGTAAATGCTGGTGGGCTCCGTTTTGTCTCCGACGCTCTTTCTTATTTTCATAAACGATCCTCACCCTCAGCTTTTCATATTCGTTTGTAGATTCTCATCCTTGTTCTTCGGGTGTGGACTACAAACGGCATTATATGATAAGCTCAAATCGTAATAACCGTACTGCTAGGAATGCCCATCAGCCCAATTTTGGACGTACCGTTAAGTACAGGAATTCTTTCTTTAGCCGCACTACACGAATGTGGAATGCTTTATCAGGCTCAATATTTCCCACTCATTACAATGTGCAGACATTCAAACCTAATGTGCATCGGCATCTCCTTTCTGATCCTGTCCTCCCTTCCTAATTGCTCGCACTGTCTTTAATCGTTATAAGGGTATTCATAACCCCTTCAATATAAAAAAAAATCGAATCAACACTGATAACAAATGAAATAAAATCGTCTTGTGACAAATGCCTAATAGATTCTTCTTTAACTTTTAAAAAGAGTACATTTATGATCAATATTTTTAAAATGCTAAAGTTTTTCGTACATATGGTATACATGAAAAAAATTTATTATTTCAAGAAATGTAGTTTAGTCGCAGCTTTTGTTATTCCACCTCTAAAACTATTAGTTGGAGCCTGAAATACATGTAGAACTACGAAAAAGAGAGAGAAGGGAAACAATACATTGTACGGTGTATGACGCGTTATCAGGAAAAAGTCGCGCATTCAGTTATAATGGCATTGACACCCGTATATGTGTATTAACATGAGGGAAGTTTGTTTTGATTATTTTTTGTTTTGCGTTCGTGTCGTAGCTAAGAAGATACTGCACCAACTATAGAGGCATCAGTCAACTTAACATCGCTTACAAAACCTTTTCGGTAACAACCTGATAGACCAGGAAAGTCCATAGTCGATCAAATATTCACATTACCGCAGATCCTGGGCAAAAACCCAAGAACACACCCACCCAGCCTCTTTTCATCGATTTCAACGCCGCATATGACAGCATCTACAGGGACGAGCTGTATAGAACCATGTCTAGTTTGGCATCCCTGCCAAACTCGTACGTTTCTACAGGATGACCATGGAAAGTTCGCGCTGCTCCATAAAGATTAGAAACAACACGTTCACACTAGAGGCGCTATTTTTCAAAATTCTGTCAAATTACTAGCATATGACATTGACATAATTGGAAGAACTCACCGTGATGTCAACACCGACGACGTCTCGGTCTCGGTCACCATTGACAGACGTAACTTTGAGGTAGTTAAGAACTTCGTCTACCTAGGCTCCGCTACGAACACCGAAAACAACACCAGCGCTGAGATCAAACGAAGAATAACTCTTGCTTACCGCTGTTTCTTTGGGCTAAGAAAGCAATTGAGTAGCAAAGCCCTCTCTCGAGCGACCAAAGTGTCGCTATATAAGACCCTCATCATCCCCCATTCTATTATACCGTGCAGAAGCATGGACTATGACACAAGCGAATGAAAGCACCTTGGGTCGTTTCGAGAGAAAAGTTCTTGGCGTGAACTACGGCCCCGTATGCACAGAGGGAGAGTAGAGGAGAGGATGAAACGACGAGCTGTACGGGCTGTACAGCGACGTAGACTTAGTCAGAAGGGTTAAAGTCCAACGACTTAAATGGCTGGGTCACGTAGAGCGCATGGAAACTCCGGCCTGGAAAGTCTTCGAATCCACACCCACAGGACAGCGCAGTAAAGGCAGACCGTGGATCAGTTGGCGCGCACAAGTGGAAAGTTTCCTCATCCAACTTGGAGCTAAACTAGAGACATCTAGCTAGAGGCCAAGCTAGATGGAGAAGTTTAGTGGGTGAGGCCCTAGTTCACACAGGACGGTAGCGCACCTTTAAGTAAGTAAGTAAGTATTTTCTTTATAAATATGTATTTGCATGTACACATAAATACATTACATTACACACTACTCAGCACATAAATGTACAGAGTAGAGAACACAGCACCTTGAGCGACTAGACTATATAAGGTGATAACAACACAAGACATTAATACAAGACAGAAGGACAGAAGAGAAAGAACAACAGAAAGAAAGAACACATGACAACAGCACGCGGTAGGTTTCGAGACGGTCCCCCATCTGAGTACTAACCACGCTCACTGATGCTTGATTTCTGTGATCAATGGGAACCGATGCTTTATCAGTGACTAGGCCGTTGCCTACACATAAATAAATGATTTTGTTTTAGATATTTCCTTAAACCAAAATATGTTATTATCATTCTGACACGTAGAACCAGGTGGATATACAAAAGAGTCAACATAGCTTTTTTTGAATAATAATTTTGTTAATAATAATAAACATCTTCATTAAGCCTCCAAATATTAGAAACTCTAATCCACAGGATTAATAATAAAGCATTTGTATTTCTTTTTATCTTTTTACTTTAAACTAAATTGAAAAACCGAAATTCAAATCGAATCGGGGACCCACTTTTATCAACTTAATTACTATCGTAAATTGTTTACTAATGTAATATTTGCCATATAGATATGTAGTTCCTATATTATATCGTATGTACAAATAATTTGTAGAAGCGTTATTGGGGGAGAGTACGATAACTTTGGCGACAAAGTTTAATGACGGATTTGTATAGAACAGTTAAAAACAAGCATTTTTTACTATGGGAGGGGGGGTCTATCTCCCCCCGTTTAGGCGGTAGGGGCAGTTTAAAAAAATATGTACATTAAATGGAAAAAAATAATTAAAAAAGAACGGTAATACTTATAATTAAGTATTATACCTTTTTTTAAAGCCAACACTTTTGTCTATTAGCTTGTTTTTAAATCAAGTCAAAACTATGCATAGTTTTTGAAAAAAATTGTTTTAAAGTCAAAATTTGTGCAAAAAAAAGTTAAAAAAAAGGTTTAAAGTGTAATTTTTCAAAACTTTCAGATTATCTACTATTTTTTTTTATAATTCATTTCTCTTATTTGTTTTTGATCAAAAACTGAAAACTAGATGACTTGATGTCTTCTAGTTCTTGAGAAAATTGAAAATTACCAAAACAAAATATTTTAATTAAATTACTTTTTCCTTGCTTAAGTATTAACGTAGTCTTATTTTGATAGTAATAATCGAATATGAATTAAGATACATATACCTAGGGTAAATTAATTTTTCTTAAATCCAGCTTATTTAAATGCAAAAGAAACTTTGCATGCACCCCATCTTGCACCCACCGCACCTTGCACCCTCCCCACCTTGCACAAATACCAACTTGCACCCACCCCAAATCCTATAGTGTGCCCAAGCAGGGGGGTTACAGAACCCACAGTTGCGCACACCCTACTGTTGCATACACCCAAACACGCATTACGCATACGCAAATACCATTATTACTATCAAAATAGTAGTTGTGGTTATTTTCAATTTTCTCAAAAACTAAAAGACATAAAATCATCTAGTTGTCAGTTTTTGATCAAAAACAAATAAGAGCAATAAATTCTGAAATAAAAACAATGGTAGATAATCTTGAAGTATTGAAAAAGTTACACTTTAAACCTTTTTTTAACTTTTTTTACTCAAATTTTGAGTTTAAAATTAAATTTTTATTTTCAATTTTCTCAAAAAATAAAAGACATAAAATCATCTAGTTTTCAGTTTTTAATCAAAAACAAATAAGAGCATTAAGTTCTGAAATAAAAACAATGGTAGATAATCTTGAAGTATTGAAAAAGTTACACTTTAAACCTTTTTTTAACTTTTTTTACTCAAATTTTGAGTTTAAAATTAAATTTTTCAAAAACTACGCATAGTAGTTGATTTAACGAAAACTAGATGGCTTTAAGAAAATGTATACAACTTAATTGTAAGTATCAATGTTATTTTTTAATTATTTTTTTCCATTTTAAATAATAACTTTTTTAAATTGCCCCTCCCGCCTAAACGGGGGGAGATAGACCCCCCTCCCATAGTAAAAAATGCTTGTATTAAGACCCTCTACCAAAAACCGTTATTATACCTTGGCGCCAAAGTTATCGTACTCGTGCCCGTTATTGTAGTTCATAAACGGAATGAACACTTTTTATTTCACACAAATTTATATACATAGGTATTTTGAAACACGTGAATGTTCAACCTGTAAACAAAGTTTAAATTTTTAATTTATCTGGCCAACAGAAAAATGTATGAAAATTTATGAAAAATAACATATTTTTTTATATTCATGCAGAGAAACGTAACCTAAAGCACTTTTTTGGTATGTAACTTCTAATGGAATATCAAGTTTTGGCATTCTATGTTTGAAGTCCATAAATATAAATACAGAACCTAGATACCTGTTTTAAATGAAAATAAACTAATATTTTCTTGAAAAAAAAAAAACAACGCAAAAAATAAGACTTACAAAAATGAAACAAAAAATCCCATAAGAACAATAGAAATTATAATAATATAACACCAGTAGAAGACAGAACAAAATGCAAAAAATAAAACCAGTCCATATGTTTATCTAAGTAGGTATGCACATAATAAAGGGTGTCCCAAAATTAACGCAAGATTTGAATTAAATAGAAAACGCCGTTTTTAGTCTTTTGATAGTTATATTTTTATTGACTCGTAAAGTACATAGGATAGAGTTATGTATGGAATAACACATCGGACAAATGGCCTCCACGGCTTTGCATGCACATGCGCACTCTTTTGTTGAAATTTTCCATGACCATTCTGCATAAATGTGGCTGAATTTCGTTGATGCAGCGTTGAATCTCCTCCTTTAATGCACGGGTGGTTGTGGGCTTGTTGACATAGACTTGTGATTTCAAATAACCCCATAAAAAGAAGTCTAATGGTGTTAAATCACACGATCTAGGAGGCCAATTTTGATCACCGAAACGAGAGAGTACACGACCTGGAAATGTCTCATGCAGTAATTGAATTGTTTCACGGGCTGTATGACATGTGGCACCGTCTTGTTGAAACCACATATTGGACACATCAATATCATCCAATTTTGGCAGAAAGAACTGTGTAATCATGTCGCGATATCGAGCACCAGTAACAGTCACTGCTTGACCAGCATCATTTTCAAACAAATATGGCCCAATTATGCCTCCAGCCCAAAATCCACACCATACAGTCACGCGTTGTGGATGCATTTGTTTTTCGACAATCACATGTGGGTTCTCCGAACCCTAAATGCGGCAATTTTGGCGATTGACAAAGCCATCAAGATGAAAATGTGCTTCATCGCTTAGGATGATTTTGCTCGAAAAATCAGGGTCCATTTGTTGATGTTCAATAATCCATTCAACGAACTCTCTTCTCTGTCCATGGTCATTAGGCTTCAATTGTTGTGTTAATTGAATTTTGTAAGCATGAAGACACAGATCTTTGGTGAGTATACGCTGTAGAGAGGTTCTTGAAATTTGCAATTCTTGTCCACGACGTCGAATTGAGGTTCCTGGATTGTCAGCAACACTCTCACGCACTGCTTCGAAATTCACATTTGAACGGCTTGTTTTTGGACGACCAGTGTGTTTGGCGTCTCCAACGGATCCAGTCTCCATGAATTTTTCAATTAAACTCTTCACAGTTGACGAAGTTAAAACACTATTCCGACCATATTTTTTATGAAATTTTCGAACTGCAGCCGCCAAGCTTTCACTATTTTTGAAATATTCTTTAATAATGAAGACACGTTGTTCTCTCGTGTAACGCTCTATTTTTAATAACCCTATACTGTTAGCTGTCAAATTGCTTTTTTTTCAGGGTTGCCAACACTTCACTGCACAAATGGCGGCAAATTCAAATCTTGCGTTAATTTTGGGACACCCTTTATTAACGTAGTCTTATTTTGATAGTAATAATCGATAAGATATACCTAGGGTAAATTAATTTTTCTTAAATCCAGCTTATTTAAATGCAAAAGAAACTTTGCATGCACCCCATCTAGCACCCACCGCACCTTGCACCCTCACCACCTTGCACGCACTCTAACTTGCACCCACCCCAAATCCTATAGTGTGCCCAAGCAGGGGGGTTGGAGGGGGGCAGCATGCCCCCCCTTACAGATGCCACTGTTGCATACACCCAAACTCGCGCACACCTTACTGTTGCATACACCCAAACACGCATTACGCATACGCAAATACCATTATTACTATCAAAATAAGACCACTCAAGCAAAAAAAAAAGAATTAAATTAAAATAGTAGTTGTGGTTATTTTCAATTTTCTCAAAAAATAAAAGACATAAAATCATCTTGTTTTCAGTTTTTGATCAAAAACAAATAAGAGCAATAAATTCTGAAATAAAAACAATGGTAGATAATCTTAAAGTATTGAAAAAGTTACACTTTAAACCTTTTTTAACTTTTTTTACTCAAATTTTGAGTTTAAAATTAAATTTTTATTTTCAATTTTCTCAAAAACTAAAAGACATAAAATCATCTAGTTTTCAGTATTTCATCAAAAACAAATAAGAGCAATAAATTCTGAAATAAAAACAATGGTAGATAATCTTAAAGTATTGAAAAAGTTACACTTTAAACCTTTTTTTAACTTTTTTTACTCAAATTTTGAGTTTAAAATTAAATTTTTATTTTCAATTTTCTAAAAAACTAAAAGACATAAAATCATCTAGTTTTCAGTTTTTGATCAAAAACAAATAAGAGCAATAAATTCTGAAATAAAAACAATGGTAGATAATCTTGAAGTATTGAAAAAGTTACACTTTAAACCTTTTTTTAACTTTTTTACTCAAATTTTGAGTTTAAAATTAAATTTTTCAAAAACTACGCATAGTTTTGACTTGATTTAAAAACTGGCTAATAGAACAGAATGTTGGCTTTAAAAAAATTTATACAACTTAATTGTAAGTATCACCGTTATTTTTTAATTATTTTTTTCCATTTTAAATAATAACTTTTTTAAATTGCCCCTCCCGCCTAAACGGGGGGAGATAGACCCCCCTCCCATAGTAAAAAATGCTTGTATTAAGACCCTCTACCAAAAACCGTTATTATATCTTGGCGCCAAAGTTATCGTACTCGTGCCATGAAACGTCGTTGTGAAGCAGTTTTAAAAAAAATAAAATAATAATAATAAAAAATAAAAATAATAATTGTTAACAAATACTAGTTTTTATTAAATAAAATACCGTTGAAAAGAACTTTTTGTGTCCTTGTTTTATTTAAATTTAACAGAAAAAAAAAATCACTACTATTATTTTGCTCGCTTTATTTTGAGGTGTATTTTGTTTTTGGATTACTGCTTAGCTAATTAGCAATAAATTAAATTCCATTCTTACTAAAAATTAAATTTTAATGAATCTTAAGGAGTTTTACTTAAAAACATTTCCAACATCAAAGATCTTTTTATGTTTTATGTTTTATTTAAAATAATTTTCCATGCACTGCTATTTTTTTGCTCGCAGCTCTATCTAATATAAAAAAAAAAGCCAAGTCAAATAGATTTGAGTAAATAGTATTTAAATTCGATTTTGTCAAATGCAGAAAAAATAACATTTCAGTAATTTTTTACTTTTGTAATTTGGTGGCGCTACAGCTTGTAAAAAAAACACGGCCTAGTGATTTGGAACCTGTGTGCGAAAAATGTCAGAAATTAATGTCCGTCAAGTTAACACTACCACTTTAAAATGTTGTTGATTTCTAGCTTGACAGTTCAGACAGTCATACCCTTTTAACTGAAAAACTACACAAAAAGTAGTGTTTTTACGGAAATCTGATACTATCCTACCTGAACTATAATGCGTTCTACCAAAGATTTTTACAATGAAATGAGTTAAGCAATAATTTATTGAAGAACGTCCAGTAAAAAATCCAGTTAGAAAACATATTTTAGGTATAGCAGTGCTAGATTTACTTGATAATTTTTGTATTTTACTTATTAATCACATTTGACAACTGTTTAAACAAATAGTACTGTTTGTTCTTGAAAAAACTACTTTTGGGTAATCTTTCAGTTAAGTCTTTTATTTGGGAAATTGCCTAGCACGTGTTTAACATGTATTTATGACAAATTTACGATTAATGTCTTACACAGGTGATAGTTCTAGCTTCACTGTGAAGTTAATTGTTATAAATGAAGGTCAACATTTTTTTTCTTTTATTCACCCTTTTTGAAGGGTGGTAACTAGTTCGCATTCTTATAAAAAAAAAAACACGAAACATTTTATTCTTACACGAACATTTCAAGAAAAATTCACGACAGCTAATTCAATAACAGTTGCCTTTAATATTAAAATGGTAGTGCTTACTTTACGGACATACTAAACTTTTTGTAGCGTTTAGTGTTCAAAAGTTATAAACTGAATTACGGATTTTTTAACTTGTGCCTACATAGAATTTTTTAGGACTTTTTTTACGTCTCTAAACATTTTCAATCGATATGTGAATTGTGCCCAAGCTTAACAGGTGTTTTTTTATATGAAAAAAAATGACTGTGAAAATTTGGAAATACTGGGGCAACTTTCCATTACCGCAGCACGAGTACCTATGGTTTTTGTTTACAGTTAGGTTAGGGTCTCAATAGAACATGTTTAAAATATCAAGGCGAGGAAACACCGTTTTCATTAAAAAAATATTTTCTTTTTCGGATTAAACCCTACGTCTTTGTGTTTTGCTTTTTGAGCCACTGTACACGAATTAATCAAGTTTTTTTTTTAATGGATAGTATGGTACTTATAGCGTGGTATGAAGGGGGTATGTTAGCCCCTGCTTGGTACACTTTAGGATTTGGGGTGGATGCGATACTGAACAAAAAACGGAAGAAATGTCAAAATCAACGGGGCGACTTTCCATTACCGCAGCACGAATTTCCTTCTGATTTTCTTTACAGTTAGGTAGGGGTCTCAATAGAACATGTTTTAAATATTAAGGCGAGGAAACACCTTTAAATCATAAAAAATATTTTCTTTTTCGGACTTAAACCTACTTTGGGTATACATATGTATGTATGCAAACTACTTTTTGCATTTGAGCACTAAAATCAAAGAAATCCCAAAAAAAAAATTAAGTAGGTATGTCAACCCTGACCAAAAAACGGAAGAAATGTCAAAATCAAATATTTTTGCGTGTTTTGTATGTGAAAAAGTGAACTTTGAAAACTAATTGAAGATAGAAATAAATTTTTCCTCGCTCTAAAATTGCTATAATTATTATTTATTTGCACATACATATATGTATCTATCAAATAAAAAAAAACGCGTGTTGAAATTCGTGCTGCGGTAATGGAAAATTGAGCCTTATTTGCACATATCTATTAAATAAAAAAACGCGTATGAAAATTAGTGCTGCGGTAAAGCAAAGTTAAGCCATTTTATTAAATTTCAAATTTTAATAATGTAAAAATATAACAACCCTGATTACCAACCACATCGCAATCGCAGTGTAAAGAAGCCGAACGAAGAACACGACAACTAAAAAAAAAACAACTCTGAATTTAAGAATGTGAAAAATGAAAAGCCAAAAAGAGAAAAAATACTTCCTCACATTAAAAAGAGAAAAAAGAACAATACTTTATAAAGTCCTATTAATAAATTTCGTTGTTTATATTTTAATTAAAAAAAACAAGACAGATATCGTCAAATTAGCAAAAAAAAAAAAAAACGGGAAAAAGCATTCTGCGAATCAAGTGCATATCCACCAACATCCCACCACTGCATAGGGCTTTTTTTATCACTCATTTTCTTTTTTAATTTGTCGTTAAATGAAATTTGAGTAGAGGTACTGCATTGTGTCGTTGAAAGAAAATCAAAATCACCCCGTCATCGTCCCATCCATATTCAGGTCCATACACGTCTGTCAAATAAATTCTTCAATCCTTTTCTGTTTTTTTTTTTTCGTTCTCAATCTTCTGTGCACTCCCACTCGAAGAGAAAAAATTAAACTAATTGAACTCTTTTTTGCAGAGGACATTATTTATGAGGGAATAATTTTGTAACAGGGATTTCATTATTAAATGAAATAAAACGAATAAATCACCCAGACGAGCTCGAGCAGGCACCACTATACGCAACATTAACAACCTACCAATCACAACAACACCACCGACACAATACCACGGTAGATCACACACTTCCCAGTATTCCGCAAGAAGAACTTTCATAAACGATAATGAATCAATACACGAATTACGATTAATATTTTTTACAGTTTTACATTGACTGACTAATTTAAAATAGTTTAAGGTGTCACACATCACACAACACAAAATCATTAAAAATAATTATCTTTCTGTGGTTTTAAAAAATTCCATAAGAAATTTTTGTCTACTGCTGCTAGGCTGCCGTTGCTACTGCCATCAAAAGTTCTAATTTTTTTCTCATTCATATCATTGTCTCATTTATTCCCGAAAATTTAGAAGGTGGAAAAGAAAAGACGATAATCGAATACAAATAATAAACCAACAACTGTAAAATGATGGCAATGACATAAACTCGCACGCACGTCATGCGCTAGAGTGAGACATTTTTTTAAGCAAATCTACGACTATGAGTGAGCGAAAAGATGGGTTATCATAAAAAGCAGATATCTACCACAGTATTTATTAAAAAAATATACTTTATTTTCAAAAAATCAAGAATTAAGAAAACAAAAAACTTGAACACTAACTTTTTCTATTTAATATTTTCCCGAGATTTGTTGAAGCTTTGTAATGCAAGCTATTTATTTATACAATTCACATTATTTTCAATTTTTATATTTAACACTTTTTTCTTTCTGGGAATTGTCGTCAGCCAACACCGACATACTTGATAGACAATTCAGCAGGCGTTTTCGCAGCCAACCGAGAACACACTAATTGAAAACCAGTGCGGAAGAACGAGAATGATATATATATATATCATAGTAGAACGAAACATTTAACAACTTTTTTGTAGGGGCATTTTTTCACATCAACCTAAACCCAAACCCGACGAACATTTTTGTTTTTTGACTTTTACTTAAATTATTAAAAGATTAAACTCATCCACACACCACAATAAAGAGTACAAATTCCGCTGCGTAGACTATTCAATTACATTTTAATCAAATTTACAATGAAAAGGTATATTTAGATGCAATTCTTTATAACGAAATTTTCTATGGTCGTTGTGTGTTTTGAGATTTAACATTTAAAGCATTAAAATTTCAGAATTCAGACGAGACGAGGTTTCAGTTCCCAGGCTACAACGAAGTTAGGAAGAGCAACGAGTACGAGCAACTGAAGACGAAACGCAGAGTATTTTCATTTCATTTATTTAAACAGAGACGATTTGTTTAAGCGTGAGTTAAAAAAGGAAGCAAAAAGTTATGGATGCCCTATATTGATCGTTTCATTTTTTGGTTTATCTTATATGTTTGGTCTGTTTGATTGCATTGGAAATATAATAACAATGCGGGTGATAGACATAAAAACAGAGCAATTCCGAAAAGGGTATATGTAAGGTATATGTTTTATTCACGTCTAAATATTTTGGAGAGTTCGATGTTTTACTTTATTTATTGAACGTAAAGGTGAAATAGTTTTTTGGGCGCTAAGATCGAATATGTTGAGTTTCTAAACGGTTTATTGCACCGAATCCCACGCCACCTGTATTTTCAAGCGTGAAGTTGCTTTATTAAGTAGCCTTGACGATGAAGATTAATACGATTAGATTTAATTTTGTTATGTTTAAAATAAAAATGAACACCCATTAAAATTTCGTTTCACATTAATTAGAGTATTGAAATTTAAGAAATTATAGAAACTAATAGTTACAGCGAACGCTATTCTTTATTATTTGGCAATAGAAAAAAGTAATTTGGGCTGTTATAAAAGGTTCATGTATTAAAAAGGGAGTTTCACCCATTTAAGGATTTATTTTCGGTTAGGTATTTCTTTAAGATTGTACAGTTTTTATATGTGTTTTACAAACAAAAATCCTAAATTATATTTTCAGTTTTTCTACGTATATATTGTCCGTCATGGACAAATTTAATACGCTTCTAATCTCGATGATATACTTACATATATTTATGCAATGGTGATAGTAAATCGCTATAGGATCTGGTCGGTGGTGCAAACGTCTGCTTCAAAATTTCATACCTAAGCATTATTCAGCATTTTTGGTACATAGTAAGGTTTTAATGGTGTGTAAAAATGTAAGGCATCCAATTCTGATCAAATTTAACAATCGTTGTTCATGCTATGTTATTATAAATAATGTAATAACACTTTCATAAACGATAGCTTTTTAAATGTACAATTCTGTTCAAAACTAGATAATGGATTACAATCATAGATAAAGGCTCTTGTCTCAAAAGCTGGTATACAAAGCTGAAACAAAAGAAAAGGCATTCGCCATAACCTTGCAAAAACCAACAAATCCGAGACAAGAAAACATCTTGGTTGCTGGCTGAAACATTGACACATATTTTAAGCTTAGCGCACAACCAAACGGTTACTAGTTTTTAATTTCTACTTCTTCATCTCAACGCTTATGATTTAACAGTCGCTTTTTCGAGAACAGTCTCCAAGGCAGCCCACACCCTCTAGTCGTCTCTTTTGAGTAAATGAATGTTTACAGAAAGGCATCACCTCGCTCTGCTTTAACAAATAAATCCTACAAGGAAAAAGTGTATAAGCTGTCGCGTAATCTTTCGGGCACATAGCAACACAAAATTTTTCAGAAAATGTTCTTCGCTTCGCCATTGCCACTTGCCAGTTGTAGTAGTCCCATAACTTACAATAATCTTCATCATTTAAAGTTTGGGGTTGGCGAAAACGAGTCAGCGACCACTCGTTTTCTATGATGTGGGTGGTAGGTATGCAGTTGGAGGTTGGAGTTTCTCCAATGGAGAATAAAGTTTCCTAGCTTTTAGTTGTTAAAATAATAGGAGCGGACTTGCAGCCAGGTATAAAAAAGGAAGTGTAGTGTTTGTAAATTATGTACCCGAGTGATGTATGTATATTATATACATAAATATATAACAAGTAGGTAGCTATACTGCGATTCTTACTATTTTTTCCAAACTTGAGTTGAACTCATTTTAAATCTAACATCCTTTACATTTTGTTTTCTTTTGAGAATTGAGAAGGTCTGGTCCCAACTTGATTAAAATTGAAAATCTAAATCTATCATCATACACTTAAAAAAGTATACCTATCTGGGTATACCATATGCGTTTCTATAAACCCTGAATAAATACGTAGGTATTTAGGTTATGATTGTCATTCACAATAATTTCCAGAAAAGAATTATTTACTAGGAAAGTGCTGATAGAAGAGAACTTAATGTAAACACCATCAGAGAAAACAATTTTGGTAAAAATAAAAAACGCACATTCATGCCGAAACCCGGGATTGAACCGGGGACATTTAGATCTTCAGTCTAACGCTCTCCCAACTGAGCTATTTCGGCACCCTTCAAAGTGTATATAGTTCACATTATATAGTTTTAAAAGTATATCTATATATACTATAACTGGACTGGAAGTGATGCAAATTTAATTTTTATATTGAATATCAATTAGTTTTTTGTTGAAATAAGTTAGGTACTTTTTATTATAATAAATATAGGAAATACTGAGATGATTTATCAAGAGAAAAGTTATTCCACATAGGTATACCTATTAGTTCTTTTTAATGGTTTGTTAATTGTGCACACAAACAAATTTCTTGGATAAATCTGTTTCCCGGTAGTTATTCTATAATTTTTAGGATGAATCATTTCTTAGATTATGATCCAAGGATGAACGTGCAGAACTTTTTTTGTTGTGGGTCAGTCAATTCATAAATATCTACCTACATGATTACTATTTTTGGGAAAAATATTGAAGCGACAATTTCGAAATACGTATCAATTAGTTTTTTGTTGAAATAAGTTAGGTACTTTTTATTATAATAAATATAGGAAATACTGAGATGATTTATCAAGAGAAAAGTTATTCCACATATACCTATTACCTAGTTCTTTTTAATGGTTTGTTAATTGTGCACACAAACAAATTTCTTGGATAAATCTGTTTCCCGGTAGTTATTCTATAATTTTTAGGATGAATCATTTCTTAGATTATGATCCAAGGATGAACGTGCAGAACTTTTTTTGTTGTGGGTCAGTCAATTCATAAATATCTACCTACATGATTACTATTTTTGGGAAAAATATTGAAGCGAAAATTTCGAAATAGCATTCAAATGGCACACAACCGCAAGTATTTGAATACTAAAATAAAAAAGTGTTTTTATAACTTTATCCGTTATCGAACATTAAGTTTTTCAAATGATCAAATTTACAATGATTTTCTCTTTCCTTTCAATTTTATTGAAAATAGGCACAACAGTGGTAAAATGAATCAAAAAAAAACATGAACAATATTTCTATGCAACATATTTTTTGGAATAATTTTAAATGTACCTACAATAGAGGAAATATATTATCTAGAGTCCCGACTGGTACCCGTCCTACCTGAAACACCCTCAAATTTTATTCGAGGTGAACTCTCTCAAATTCGAGGTGAACTCTTTCAAATTCGCTATCGGTGAATACATGTGAGTGGGGAAATAAAAACAAAATGGGGGACTGGGCTAAAATAGAAACTTATGGAATTTTTGTGACCTGTCAAAAATGACAATTTCGATTTCAAAAACAAAACATTCAATTTGAGATTCTACAAGTAAGTTTTTTAAATTATTTTGTTTTGTCTAAATATTTAATAGAATCTATTTCTTTTCAGATCAAAAACCTGTATAATCAAGAGCTACAAGTGTATTTATTTGGAAAAACAATAGACCAGAAACTAGAAGAACACAATGAGACTTATTCTACTCGGAGTTCAAGTAGGTATGTACGTTTAAAAAAAGAATCTCGTAAACAAAAGAATATTTTAGTTATTTTTTTTTTAGCTATGGATTATTCAAATAATATACTTGACTAGCGCCAAACTGGTAATTCAATATTAATAGTCGACCGCCCAGTTTTGGAACGACTCAACAGCAGCAACAGCAACGGCAGAGTATGCAGGCAAACCAGGTAAATTAATTCAATTACTTACGAGCAATCTTAACATGGATATTTTAAATTCTATGGTTCTTTAGGATTTCCAACGTCCTCCGCCCAGAAATATGATGCAAGCCGACCAAAAAACGACTCTTGCAGCTGCAACTAAAGCAAAATTTTCTGGTTTCACAGAGTGCAACTGTCTCACTGAATAACAGCAGCGACACTGCTGAGTGCTGTTTAAAAGTGAAAAAGGTGTCTGATGGGAAACAAGCATCTAGTTCGAGATATTGGATTGTTTCTCAAATCTTTATTTCATTAATTAATTGAAAGTGATATCCATTCGTTATTGGACACTGAGTTCACCAAGACAGCGGCTACTGCGGCCGCTTGGGCCGACACAGACTACTCAGATGATGAACTGAAGGTCGACTTTGAAGCATCCTGCTGGGAAAACACCTCCAAAATGACGGGAATGGAAAATCATTGGTAAGTCTTTTGAATAATGAAAATCTCGTCAGTTTCGTATGTATTATTTTAAAATTTTCAGCAATTTTGGTAACCTTATTGACTGGAAAAATAGAAGCTGAATTCCTAAATACAAAATGCCTATTGAATCACCAAAACTAAGTGTATTCTGAACACAACTAATTGGACCCACATAGAAGAGCGTCGACACAGGAATGCCCCTACAAACTACTGAAATGATGTTCCAAGAATTAAGAACCCGCAACCTTCACCTGCCGAAAATGTCAAAAAATAATATAATCGGAAATTGTGGATTTGTGAAACAACAAACTTTGTTGTGAAACAACAAACTTTGAAAGCACTCATTGTTTTTTTTTCAGCAACAAATCAAAACGAAGGGGTATTGCAAAAATCCTGCAACGAAGATGATTCGAAGTCGTTTTGACTCTGTCGGTCTGTTGATTCGTCGACATGCTTTAAAGTTGTATTTTTTTTCAAAAATGTATGCAATTTAGTATAATTTTTTTTAATTCAATGCTGTTATGTATATTTATTTAAAAAGGAAAACTGATTGTTGAAATGTAAATTCTTAACTTTTGATTAATTAAAAAAAAATAATAAATGTACTTACTTTGCCAAGAAAAACACTTCTTTTTGGGGTTACCCACTTTGATCTTTTCAGGCCAATTATTAAATTATGTATACGTCTTTTTATTTCTTATTGCAAGTAATAATAACAGCAGCGTGTTCGGTGCGCACATTGTTGAGCAATATACACTAGAGTAAGTTCATTACTTCTTATTTCTGTGTCTAAGAATTTGGAATTCCTACAAAACATATGGCAAATGTTTTTCGAAATGTTTGCATGTACATATAAGCTGAAATCAATATTCTATCTTCCTTAAAAAAAAAACATTATTTACACACAAAAATTGACCCTCCCATATTAAAGGAATCCAAATAAAATTCTCAGGCGAGACTAAATACCTGGCTCTTGTCTTAGATAAAAAACTAAATTGGAAACGCAACGTAGAAGAGTCAAAAAAGCTACTGTAGCTCTCTTTTCTTGCAAAAAAGCCATCGGTAATAAATGGGGCTTACAACCCAGAATCACGCATTGGCTATACACATCGGTAATCAGACCGATTTTAATGTACGGTGTGGCAGTATGGCGGACTGCTTTAGAGAAAGGTATAAACCGGGATAAATTAAATAAAGTCCAGCGTTCAGATTGCCTTTGTATAAGCGGATCGCTTCGCACGACCCCATCTGCGGCACTCGACACCTTACTCTACCTAACACCTCTTGACATTTTTAGCAAACAAATAGCTGCAAGCTCTGCTATTCGCCTCAAGGCTTCGTCGCAGTGGCCTAAGAACAACATTGGCCACTCCGTAATTCTTAGGTATTTAGAATCAATTCCAAAGCACACAGACTACACCATCCCCCAACTGCAATTTGACAGAAATTTCCAGATATCTATACCTCCCAGATCTTTTTGGGAGGATAGGACATTCCTGGAAGATGAGTCAATCCATTTCTATACAGATGGGTCAAAAACAAAAGAAGGGGTTGGTGGAGGTGTGTACTCTGAATAACTGAAATTAAGTCTCTCATTCCGCCTTCCCAATCATTGTAGCGTGTTCCAGGCGGAACTTTTGGCGATAAAAGAAGTCTTGTCCTGGCTTAAAGAAAACGTGATATCAACATCTGATATCCGTATTTTCTCAGATAGTCAGGCCGCTATCAAATCTCTGGACTCTGTCTCTACAAACTCTATAACAGTCCATAACTGTCGATCATCTCTAATGGAGATGGCACAACAGTTTAATATTCACCTTTGCTGGGTGCCGGGCCATAGACACCTTCCAGGTAACTGTAAGGCTGATGAACTCGCCAGGAACGGTACAGTACAGCCTATCCTACCACGTTTGGCACGTACTGGCATACCAATCGCTACTTGTAAACTGTTGCTAATGCAAGACGCTGTGAGGAGGGCAGGCACCAGGTGGAACAACATCACCACGTGTCAAGTCACAAAAAACATCTGGCCAACACTGGATCTAAAACGTTCAAGGTGCTTGCTCTCTCTAAGCAGATCGCATATAAGCTCGACAATAGGTGTCATAACCGGACACTGTCTAATAGGAAAGCACGCCACGAGATTAGGCGTATTCTCAAATGACTTTTGCAGAAGCTGTATGGAAGAGGAAGAAACAGTTCTTCATCTTCTCTGCACATGCCCTGCTCTGGCTCGAAAACGCAAGAATTACCTAGGAGAATTCTTCTTTAACGATCTTAATCATATCAGCATAATCAGCCGCTCACGTTTCGTAAGGGACTCAAATTGTTTCCATTGAGCTTAGGAGGAAGCCTCAAGATTCATTCATTCAATGGGCCATTAAACTGGCCTAAGTGTGTCCGTTTCCATCTTGGACAGCCACTATAACCTAACCTAACCATGTATCTGCATTTTATCAATCTTCAAAAGTTTTCAAATGTACAAATATTTTGTTTAATAGATACATAAATTTATTACTAACCAAACTTTGAACAAAATTTTACTAATCCTATAATATAAAAAAAAACAGTTTTATTTTATCATTTAAGTTTCTTGCGATACCTATGCAATAAAATAGTTTTTGAAACAATTTCTTTCATTTTCGTATTCACTTACTTACTTACTTACTTAAGGTGGCGCTACAGTCCTGTGTGAACTAGGGCCTCACACAACAAACTTCTCCATCTAGCTCGGTCCCTAGCTAGATGTCTCCAGTTTCGCGCTCCGAGTTGGGTGAGGTCACCTTCCACTTGTGCGCACCACCTGATTCGCGGTCTTCCTCTACTGCGCTGTCCTGTGGGTGTGGATTCGAAGACTTTCCGGGCCAGAGCATTGGTTTCATTGGTCTACGTCGCTGTACAGCCCGTACAGCTCGTCGTTCCATCTTCTCCTCCACTCCCCTTCGATGCATACGGGACCGTAGATCACACGAAGAATCTTTCTCTCGAAACGACCCAAGGTGCTTTCATCCGCTTTTGTCAAAGTCCATGCTTCTGCACCGTATAGCAGGACGGGGATGATAAGGGTCTTATATAGCGACACTTTGGTCCTTCGAGAGAGAATTTTTCCACTCAATTGCTTTCTTAACCCAAAGAAACAGCGGTTAGCAAGAGTTATTCTTCGTTTGATCTCAGCGCTGGTGTTGTTTTCTGCGTTTACAGCGGAGCCTAGGTAGACGAAGTCCTTGACTACCTCAAAGTTACGTCTGTCGATGGTGACGTTTTGACCAAGACGTCGGTGTTGTAGGTCCTTTCTTGATGACAGCATGTACTTTGTTTTGCCTCATTAACCGTTAAACCCATTTTTGCCGCCTCTGCCTCAATACTCACAAAAGCCCCATTGACATCACGCTGAGTTCTTCCGATTATGTTAATGTCATCAGCATATGCTAGTAATTGGACAAACTTTTGAAAGATAGTGCCTCTGGTGTTGACGTGTGAGCTTTGCACTATTCTTTCAAGTACGATGTTAAAAAAATCACATGACAGCGCATCACCTTGTCTAAAACCTTTTTTGACATCGAAAGGTTCAGTTAAGTTGTTTCCAACCTTTATGGAGCAGCGTGAATTCTCCATGGTCATCCTGCAAACAACAAACGGACGAGTTTGGCAGGGATGCCAAAACTAGACATGGCTCTATACAGTTCGTCCCTGTAGATACTGTCATATGCGGCCTTGAAATCGATGAAAAGATGGTGGGTGTCGATTTGGTGTTCTTGGGTTTTTTCCAGGATCTGCCGTAATGTGAATATTTGATCGACTGTGGACTTTCCTGGTCTAAAACCACACTGATAAGGACCTATCAGGTTGTTGACGATGGGCTTTAGACATTCACATATTACGGCAGAGAAGATTTTATAAGCAATGTTAAGTAGACTGATTCCTCTATAATTGGTGCAGTTTAGAGGGTCTCCTTTTTTCAGGATCGGGCAAACAATACTGAGGTTCCATTCATCGGGCATGCTTTCTTCCGACCATATCTTACAGATAAGCTGGTGCATGCTCCTAACCAACTTATCTCCAGCTGCTTTAAAGAGCTCGGCATTCAAGCCATCCGCTCCAGCGGCTTTGTTAGACTTCAGCTTAGATATAGCAATCTTTACTTCGTCTAAGTCGGGAGGACGGGATTGTTGGCTTTCGTCGTCTATGTTGAATGGATCATCCTGCCTGACAGCAGAATTCGGTTCGTCGTCGCCGTTATACAGTCTGCAGAAGTGGTCCTTCCATATCCTCAGCATTGACTGCGGTTCCACTATGATGTTTCCACTTTCGTCTTTGCAGCCTTCGGTTCTAGGTTTATGTACTTGTGAATTTCGTTTCACCTATTCATAAAACTTTCGAACTTCATTCCTGCTTTTAAAAAACCTCTCAACATCTTAGACCGCACGCTTCTCATGCTCTCTCTTTTTCCTTTTGAGAAGTCGGTGTTCCTCTCGCCTCTTCTGCTCATAGAGCTCATGAGCATCTCTCGTCCTTTTATGCAGCGCCGCCGCCTTGCGTGCCTGTTGTTTGGCTACATTTGCCTGCCGACATTCCTCATCAAACCAGGGGTTCCTTGTTGGTGGTCGCTTGAAACCCAGCACGTCAGAGGCGGCTTCTCTGAGTGCGTCTTGGCAATGTTGCCACTGGTTTTCTATACATTGTGTTGGCGGCACAGAACTTCGAGAGAGGTTACTTGTAACTCGGTCGGAGAAGGATTTGGCGATCTCTTGCGATTGTAGCCGTTCGACGTTGTACCTTCTCCCAACATCTCCCTGTTTTGCCTTGGGCCTGGAAACCCGAAGTGCTACCTTGGCTACAACAAGGTAGTGGTCCGAGTCGATGTTAGCTCCTCGGAAAGTTTGGACATCCATGATGCTGGAAGCGTGTCTGGCGTCGATCGCAATATGGTCAATCTGGTTGACGGTAGATTGATCTGGAGATCTCCAAGTTCCTTTGTGGATGTTGAGGTGTGGAAAACGCGTACTGGCTACCATGACGTTTCGCCCCGCAGCAAAATCTATGAGCCTGAATCCGTTGTCGGAAGTGTTGTCGTGCAGGCTGTTTTTCCCGATTATTCCACCAAAGATGTCTTCCCTTCCTAGCTTGGCATTAAAATCGCCCAGGACAATTTTAATATCGTAGCTAGGACACTGCTCGTATGTTTTGTCTAAGAGCTCGAAGAACATATCTTTGGTGTTGTCATCCTTCTCATCTGTGGGGGCGTGCGCGCATATCAGACTAATGTTGCCGAATTTAGCCTTGATGCGGATGGTCATGAGCCGCTCGTTGATGCACCTATAGCTTAAGACTTGTTGCCTAAGTCTGGCTCCAATGACAAAGCCGCATCCAAATAAGCGCTGTTGGTTTTCTCGGTAGCAGTCACCATAGTAGATATCGCAGTTTTTCATCCTCTTTTTGCCCGGCCCATCCCATCGTATTTCCTGGATGGCGGTGATGTCTGCTTTATAGCAGTCTAGGGCCTCCGCTAATTCTTCGGCTGCACGTGGTCTGTTAAGGGACCTAACATTCCACGTGCATATCCGAAGTTCGTTGTCCTTAATTCGTTTGCGTTGGTTGTCAGCAGTAAATCCGTCCGTATCCGAGGCTTGTTGGTGCTTCGCAACTATAAGATTTTTAAGTGGTCAGGAAGTCACCCTGACGGCACAACCCCCAACCTGGAGGGCCAGATCCTTAGTATAACTCCAAGGACGGGGAGATGGATACACCGCTCCTTATAGGCCTGGGCTCCGAATAAGTCGTAGAAGCCCTATAAGGTGTTCACTAAGTAGTTCAGCCTTCCTGGAACTGTAGACGCCACCGTTGATTCCATCTCGGGAATTCCTCCGCTGCCGTCTGGATAAGGAGAGGTGCCTTAGTGGACGCACCTCTCCCCCCTCTCTCGTTTGCTGCCCCCAACAACTTTCCACTGGGGTTGGAACCCAATCTCCAGTAGAGGTACTAGGCACCCGATGTTCTCCACGGGGAGGTGAGAGTAGGAGTTGATAGACAGAGGTTGGTTTTGAGAAAAACCTGTGGACGCTTGTGTCCTCTTGAATGCACATGTCTACCATTTGAACATCCGTATTCACTTACATTAGGTACAATATTACAATTGTTATAAACCTCAAAAATAAAATAAGGTTATTTGAAACAACACAACATCAAAAATAATAAATTAAATTACTCTCAACTTTAATCAAAAAATTCGTCAGGCGCATCGCCTAAATTTACTTAAATACACTTTAAAGTTATGTCAATATAAAATCACTTAAATTGCCTTTTGGTTGAACTATATTCGTTGGCATCAATTGAGAAAGCTTGTTGAATAAAAATGCTCTACGGCTTCTTATTTCGAATAGGTAGTCTTGTTTGGCAAGTTTTCCACCGCTCTTTTTATATAAATTGTATAACGAACTATCGGATAAAGATGAACTGGAATCATAAGATTCTTTGTTGAAATCGTTTTCATTTTCATTCTCCTCTGCTATAGTAATTTTGTGAAAGTTAATTGAATAATTTAAGTAGATTCAAAATATTTTACCTTTAGATTCCAGTTTTTGGTTTTCAACAGACAATGTAGCTAAAGTCAACTGTCCTACGGATACTGGATCTTTTGGTCTAAACAAAAATGCGGCGAGTTTATGAAACTAAATACAAATTTTAAACTTTATGCTGTCATAGAAATTTAGATTAATTTTAATTAGCTTACATTATTTAACTGCACTCGATCGGAATGGTTATATTGGAAGCAGCCAAAACTTCTCTAAAAAAGAAAGGGAAAATACATTATAACAACAAATTAGACATTCTCATTCGTTCACCAACAAAACTAAAAGTAATGTGGACCCCCGGTCACACAGGAATTCAAGGAAACGAATATGCCGACGAAGCAGCTCACAAAACACCACTCTACTTACTGCCAGTGCACAACCCAACTAAAACTCGAAACTTTTTTCACGAGAATACCTATTAATTTGCAAGAAAGGAAACATAATTTGTATATCTACAAAGAAAGAATGATTATGTTAAGATGTATTTAAAAACCAACTTACCTGTAAAGAGAGAAAAAACGCTTCAAAAAGATTATTAATTCTGATTAATTCGAATTTATATTTATTGTTCGCAGTCCAGACTTCTCGTTGATCGCAATCAAAAACATTATATTTTTTTTTTCATTTTCGTAGAATTGTCAAAATTCTCACCTCGCTGTTAATCTGTCAAAACTGGGTTAAACTCAAATTAGGCCACGTTCGCATTGCAGTTCTATGGTGCGCCTATACTTTCTGCATGATTTTTTTTGTTTTTAGCGAAACTTTTCATAAAAATCACAGAATTTGTATGCCAAAAGCAGTCAAATATTATTTTTAGTACAGTTTTCACTGAAAGGAAGTTGCAAAATTAATTTTTCTTTAAATATTGCATTAATTTTTCAATTTTTGAATTCAACGGATCTCTTTTTTGAACGGCTGAGTTCACCTCATAGTTTTTTTCCCCGCTGTTAAGCAATATGGGCACAAATTCTATACCAACTACATTCATAATGGCTTTTTCCCTTAAGAAATGCACGGGACAACTAACACATGCTTATCCTTATGGACAAAATCCTCTCAATTTAGCTTGTAGGCCGAAAGAGAGCAAACCCATTAAGTCGGGACTCTAGATAATATATTTCCTCTATGGTACCTACAAACAATTATCCAGAATTCAGCATATTTTTTCGAGGTAATGTTACTTCGTTGGCGATGAAGACTAATAACTAATAGGTATGTAGTACGTAAGGATTTTTTTATTGGATAGTTTTACCTCATATAAGTTTTTAAATCTTAAGAGTCGATAACTTACCCTGATTTTGGAGTTAAACTAAATGATTCATTTTTTAATTAAGATCATCTGCAGATCTGGACCAGAGAGAAAAGAACTAATAGAGAGAACCAACTTCGACGGTTGCTCTCTTTTTGCCTACAAGCTGTGATTTGGCCACCAGCTTGCATATGTATTAACTCCATATAAAAAAAATGTGGGGAACAAATACTTATGCAAGTTTGTGTACATACTCACCACGAGAGAGACAAAACTTTTCTCTCTTCTTTCTGCTCACCACCTTTGAAAAATGTCGACCACCTTTGAAAAATGGCGGATGTAGTCAGCTGTTCAGAGGTGTTCAAAGAAAATTCAAAATTGTGGATGAACAACTTTTTGGTACTTTCATTGTGTTCGTTTGAGAGTAATATCATTCGAATATGAAGTGAAATTAATTACTCTTGTTAGGTGCCAGAACAATTAAGATTTAGAAACAATTCTAAATTACGCATTTAGATAAATAATTAATTAGTAAATAGTTATTTGAAGCCAGTTTTAATCATTAAGTAAGTAAAATAAATTAGGTTGTGCAACAGTCAAATGAGAAATAGGACCTAGAAACATAAAACTCTGAAAGCACTACAACTATTATTTGTATTATTAGCTGCATTTATGCGTTTAATTTTCGCTCAGACCGTTGAAAGATGCAAAAAAACTCAGATTTGTTTCAATTTTCAGAGTTTATCGACTTAATTTTGTCGATGCGAGTGTTGCAGGAACATTGAAAACGAGAGTTACAGAATGTAAACATGGAACATTGAAAACATTTTTATATACTCATCTCTTTTTTCAATTCCTATTTTACTTGTGTGTACTCATTGTTTATTTTCTTTACATTACTCACGACATTTCCAAAATGCTGAAAATAAGTGATTAAGGTAGACACTAAATAAAAAGACCGTCGACTTGTTACTTCTGTTGCCAATTTTCATTGCATAAGATTTGTGAATAGGTGATAAGCTATTCTTACTGCTTTCCCCTAAGGTAGTGTGTTGCTTTTAAAGGCTTAACTACATAAGCCGAAAAGTACTTTTGTACTAAAGTAAAAATGTTTGTATTCTCGCTAGGTCAGTGGTTTTGTGAAAAGAATATACAAATTTGTTCTTCAACCAAAATCTAAATCTTATGCATCATTTTTATAAGTTTTCCAGTTCTAAATATTTTTATCTTATCTTTCAGTTATATAGCGTCAGGGAAAGTTCTAACTACAGTTTTTCTGAAAGTGCATTGTGGCTTATTCATAGATGTTTGCTAAACTTTTTAGGCTATTCATAAATAAATGCAAATCAAAGTTAAGGGATAAACCTGAATAACTATAAACATAGAAAATGCTGTGTTCAAGTAATTATTATCGCAGCCAAATTTCATAATTGATTTTTTTGGTGTATAAAAAAGCTGAAAAATTAATTTATGACAGATAAATTTTACGTTAACACTAAGTTCCAGAAAATATCGATTGATACCGCAATTGCAGAAGATATGGATATTTTATATAAATATTCCTGGTAAACTGTAGAACTTTATTATTTCCACCTTTTATAATTCAATGCAGTGTATATAGATAATACAGTAGTTAAGTTTTTAGTTAAGGTATTACTATTGAAATAAACGTAACATACATTTATAAAAAACATGTATTCGTTCATATATACAAATAAAGTCTAGCCTTTAAAATCTTAACCTTGTTACATTCTTTCTGCACACATCCTTTCTTGTTTTGGTTGTTAATGCCATCTATCTGTAACTTAGAGAAAAAGAAGAGAAAAACAAATTCACCACGAACTACCGGTATAACTTCTCCCGTTATTTCATAGAGGAAATATATTATCTAGAGTCCCGACCGGTACCCGTCCTACCTGAAACACCCTCAAATTTTATTCGAGGTGAACTCTCTCAAATTCGCTATCGGTGAATACATGTGAGTGGGGAAAAAAAAACAAAATGGGGTTTGGGCTAAAATAGAAACTTATGGAATTTTTGTGACCTGTCAAAAATGACAATCAATTTTGCAAAACAAAACAATAGATTTCGGATTTGAAGAGTAAGATTTTTTTAATTCTTTTGATATTTAATATAATTTGATATTTTTCAGACCAAAATTCCTTATAATGAAGAAAGTATATACAAGTTCACTTCATTGAATAAAAAGTAAGTCAAATTGCAGTGAAGGAGGTGCAACAATAATCGATTTATTTTATAGTCTGTGTTTTCATTTTAGATGCTGCCAATAACATACCATAATGCAGGAAGCTAAGCAATTTCCCTGAAGAAATCTGGAAGACAAAGCAAACAAGGCACTGATTTGCAGGCAAGTTTTTATATATTATTTCTTTTAACAAAATATTATCAATGTTTTTAACGACAGATAATGCCCATTGTGTTTGTATGTACATCTCAACGGCATAGCTCCCGCAGGCGTTGACGGTGGAGGTGTCACCATCTCTACCAATAGTCAAACGCATTCAATGCAACAAAACCAGCAGCAACAACACCACCAAGTCAATGATGCAAGTGAAAGTTTTGCCATGCAATAGTCGACCGCTAACGCCCTTCTCCCAGCAGGTGAGTGTTGGTGTTGGAACGACATAATAGCAGCAACTGCCAACAAATAAAATACAAGCGGCTCAAAAAAAAACGACGTAACAGCGCGCGGAGATTAATTGTGTAAGTACGAATCGAAACATTCATATCGTAGTCAACTCGCTTAATCTTCATCTTCTAGGTGTAAAGAGTACTACCAGTCGGTAGTTCTGCAAGAGAAGCAAGAAAAACAAGACTACATCACAGGAAGACTCCGAAAAATTTCCAACCTTGACTGTAAATTAAGTGATTTCAAATATTAAATCTAAAACTAATCCATTCATTTTGCTTCTAAGGATCGCACTGGCTTAACGGTGGCAATCCATCGATTTTCACACAGAAAATCAACATCAAAAACAGTAAGTCAACTTACATTTGAGATTTCCTTATATAATGAAAATTAATTTCTTTATAGTCACAACAATTCAGTGTGAACAACCTCTATCCGCAGCGGAAGTGTTTATGGGTCAAGCGATCTCTGCGTTGTCGACAATGCGAACACAATGCCATCAAGCCGGAGTACCATTCAGGGTCGATCAGGGTCAATTGTTCGCTAACTATCATGTGCCCGACGTTCTGCTTGTGCGTTGTGAAAAGCCACTGAAGCCTGGCACGTCCACTCAATCGATCCTTATGATAACTAACCCAACTATGCACGATATGATCACAACCATTATGGAGCTGCCAACCAAGGAAGAGGAACGGGATAGATAGACTTCGAATAAAAGACGACCGTGCTGCAGAAACATCGACTTCATCATTGAACACGAGTCTATGGAAGCAGACATAACTGACCGAGGAACCACCTTGTGTTAAAAATTCTACTTTCGAACGAGTATCGAGTTGTTTGACATTTTTAAAAACGAAAAAAAGAACAGCAAATTTTTGGACAAGAATAATTATAACAAAAATGGACACCGTTGGAATTTGGTGTACGTTGGAATACGAACGTCGACAGAGGAAATTCTCTACAAATTGCCTAATGATGTTGCAAGAGTGGCTGCGCGCTGCGCATAGAATTGCAAGCCCGCTACCTTCATATGCCGAAAATGTCAAAAATAATAAAATCGGAAATTGTGCATTTGTGATAATTAATAAGCCAACATTTTTCAATCTATGTTATATTATAAAGTTGTAATTTTTTTTCAAAATTGTATGTAATTTTGTATAATTTTGTTTTAGATTAACGCTATTAATGTATTTTCACTTAAAAAACAAAAACTGGATTTTAAAATGTAACCTCTTAGTTTTTGAGTAAATAATAAAAATAATAAAAAATATTAAATGTATGTACTTTTTCCAAGAAAAACACTTCTTTTTGGTTTTCCCAAATTTGATGTGCTCAGGTCAATAATTATAGTGGATTATACCTTTTTTAATTTTTTATTTCGTTTTTAGCAAATAATAATAAGAAACAAATAAGCTGTTTTATTTTTTATTGAGACATACATACATATGTATGTTCAATTTAACAAAATTAAAAACTTAGTATTTTTAATCATATTCTTCTTATGTTTTGGTTCATCACGTTCGTATGTATTCCTTTGTGATGTCATGTGGTCAACAGCATTAGTCAGAAATTCGTTCTTTTAATTTTGCCTCAGAGTGCGAAGTTTAAATTCCGTTGAGTCTGATAACACTGGCAATGGTGAGCCATCTTCGTTGGTTAAATGACGAAACATCCATCACCGCCGTCTTCACCTGAGACTGCTTCTGTTTCGGCGTCCCGACATGTCGCATGGGTGGCGCAATTTGTTGGACTTTCTGTATCTGAACCTGTGATTGGTGCCGGGCAAGGACTTGTTGTTGTTTTGAAGTAGTTTCCTTCGACATAACTTTCTTTGTCACTTTCAAGTCACCAGATTTCGAGAGTTGCAGAATCTTTTGCTCTGGAGTTTGAGTTCGTGCAACTGCTGATTGTTGTTGATGTTGCTGTTGCTGGTGTTGTTGTATGTTTCCGCCAGGTGCTACCTTGCCTCGAGGAATAATCATTTTTCCAGACGTTGGCGATGTCTGTTGAATGCCTGGCGATTGGGAAATTTTTGAGCAATGGTCACCGTTCGTGGTTGACTTTGGAGGACACGAGTATTTGTCTGCACTGTTTTGGGGGTTCCCGCTTGAATTCTGGTCTGTTGCTGTTGATGATACGTTGCCGATGGGACCGTACGTGCAATTGTGGTTTGACTATTGATAAGTCGTGGACTCGAGCTTCTAGCCATGTTCGATTGTTGGACCTGCGTTATTTGAATGTTTCCAATATTTGACAGGGGATTAGAAGTTAAGGTTTTATTAACTTGAGGACGATGAATTGGAGTCATAATTGTATTCGAAGTTTGCGTGGGGATTTGGATGTTGTGTTGAACGGGGCCATTCTCGTTGGCGTTTGAAGTCAAGGATGCAGCAACTTTGCTACCCATTCGGACAATTCCGCTATTTGTTTCTCCCTTCGAAACAACGCGAATGTGAGCTTCAGTTTTTGGTGAAGCCTTAAGAAAGAAAAAATATGCTTTAAGTTTGATGAAACCATCAACAAATTAAAGTTACTTACATTCGTTGATGTTGTCCCATTGAAGCCAGCCTTTTTGACAACTCCAGAAGTGTTGGTGTCTTGAGTGATGATCACATCAGCTGAAAACGGTTCCGTTGCGCTTGTGTTCTTTATGTTTCCATTGACTTTGATTATTTTCGACTGCAAGGAAATCAATTAGAACAAAAACCCTTGAAATAAAATGCTCTAAGAACTAACCTCAACAGCACGCTCATTTTTCGTCTCAACCCTCACCGAGACAGTGTCGCCGTTTTTCATTCTTTTCACCGTGTGCGACGGAATGAGGTCCTCCTCCAAGTCTTCGTCATCAATCATCGCCGAGTCATCGAAATCACTATCGTCCAGCTTCCTCTTCAAAGCAGGAATGCTTCCAGGACCGAAATTACTTGTTTGTAAGACGGGATGTTCGGCTTGCATGCGCAGTGGGGTGTTTGTCTGTACATTTGCTACACCACTTGCTGGGACATTATTTTCGACTGGTTCATCCGCATACCACTGTTTGATTTGATCGATAGCCTTGTTTTTGGACGTTCTCGACAACCGACTTGAATCACTTCCGGGCGATGATAAATTCATTTTGGTCGTCTCTTCTATTTTATTCGGATCCTTTATGACATATTTCTTCAAGTCCACCACTTTGATGGCGGCAGCGAGGCTGTCTGCCTTTTGCTTCGCTTGTTGTGCGGCTCTTTGCTCTTTCTGACGGGCAAGTTGTTTTTCGAAGGTTTCCAAGATTTGTGAAACATTTTCTAAGTGAACCAGCGGTTCCCAAGTATTGTGCTCATGCGAACACGATTCCCACTTGATTAAAACGTTTGGCGACAATTTTCTCAACGATTTCATCTTCTGTTTCTTCATTTGCATTGGGAATGGTTCGCTTGGCACGACGACTACTATTGGGGAGGTAAAAATATATTTAATGCTTAAATCAAATGGATGACTAAGTTATACTCACATTAAAGGTGCACGTTGTATGGGTGTACTGGTGACCAATTTACTCGGGATCTGCTGAACTGGCAGTGGTGGTTTTTTCACAACCGCATTCCGAATCGGCGAGAGATCATTGGCTTCTTCTTCGTGTTGTTTTTTTTGTTATTATCGGGACCTTGGTGTTGGTTAGAATTAGTTTGGCTTGTGGAATTTGTGGTTCTAGGAAATTAAAAAGACAAAATAACATCAACTTGCTTTGTATTTCAAAAGATTTCTTTTATGAACAAACTTTTAGCTTCCGTAGATGGATTCGAAGCATTATCAACGACGGTTTTTTTTATTTTAACTGGCATCTCTTGAAGCCCCCCATGACCCATCTAAGCAAAGGATTGTATCGTTTTTCCAGCTACAATCCATGTCTCACGAATACTTTCTTCCATTTTAACCCATGTTTGATAAAGTGCCCATGAATTTTGTTGATTATTACTGCCGCTGTTCAGATTACTGTTGAAGTTACTATTGTTGCTATTTGCATATTTGCATTACTGGAAATTAATTTTGTTTTGTTTACATTTTCGTAGAATTGTCAGAATACTCACCTCGCTGTTAATCTGTCAAAACTGGGAACCAACTCAAATTGGACCTTGTTCGCATTGCAATTCTAGGGTGCGCCTATACTTTCTTCATGATTTGTTCTGTTTTTATCAAAAATTTTCATCAAAATCATAGAATTTGTATCCCAAAAGCAGAAAAATATTATTTTTAGCACAGTTTACACTGAAAAGGAACGATAAAATTAATTTTTCTTAAATTATTGCATTAATTTTTCAACGGATCTCTTTTTTGAACGGCTCAGTTCACCTCATAGTTTTTCCCCCGCGGTTGAGCAATATGGGCACAAAATTCCATCACAACTACATTCATAATGGCTTTTTCCCATAAGAAATGCACGGGACAACTAACACATGCTTATCCTTATGGACAAAATCCTCTCAATTTAGCTTGTAGGCCGAAAGAGAGCAAACCCATTAAGTCGGGACTCTAGATAATATATTTCCTCTATGCGTTATTTATTGACAAACAAAAATGTTTTGCTAGAATTAATTTGAATTATAGGAGTATTTTTGTAGATATAAAAACCACAAGACGTTAGTAAAATTAAAGAAAGAAATTCATGAGAATAAGTATTATAATGAGACTTTAAAAAACATAGTCTCTTGGTCATGATACAACTAAAACAGATAGCGCATTCGCGTTTCTATTTTTGTTTCGTTCTGCGCATCTACGTCTAGAACACTCAACGAGTTTGACGTTTATTATTCAGTATGTGAAATCAAAACAAAACAATTGGCACTAATTTGTTTAGATATTTTGTCATTATAATAAAATGTTAATATTTCTAATATTTTTCATTTAGGTAAATGGTTATAGAAAGTTAATATTTGTGTTTCTTCGTAAGTTAAAGAAAATTTGTGTGTTTGAGTGAAAGAAATTAATAAAAAATCGAAGTGAATGAAGAATTTGATGTATTTTTTTTTCTTTTTCATTCGGATGCATTTTTATTCATAGAATTACCTGGAAGATTGTTTAATTAGTGATAAATGGTTAAATAAAAGATATGATTGTCTTTTTGAACCAGTGGTTTTTCAACCTTTTATTTAATTAATAATTTTTTTGTATTTTCTTTTTCTGGACAGTTTGTTTTCAGTTATTTGTCTATTCAGTTTTCGCATTCGGAAGTGCATACGACAACGAAAGAAAAGCTTCACAATCGCATTTGATCTTTGCTTTCTCGGCAACTTCAAGTAAATACTGGATGTAGTTTGGACAGATGTAAATGCCTTCACCTTCTCCATTTACTACATTAAAAACATTTTCTAATGCAGCGAAATGAGCCATCATTGTGGGATTTGCTTTTGACAAGCCTCCTTCGTCCAAATGATTGACCCAAGAGCTTTCGTCTGGTTCAATTTGTTCCAGGTTTGGTATGGTGTTTTTAAAAACGATGGCAAATGTAGCCAGCCAAGTTTTTCAAACCATCGTAAGAAAATGGGAGATTTTCTTCTGGCTCAAAAGCAATAGGCATGCTATTGTCGACTTTGACAACGACAAAAATCCTTCCTGAAAAAGCGAATATTGTTAAGATGAATCGATTATAAAATTGTGAGATAAAACCTGTCAAAGAAATTTCTTCCAAACATAAGTCTGGTGTATTATCCACACCAACATTTTCGTTGTCAGAAAGTGCACCTTCATTGTGCCCAAGGATGTATGACCTCATCCTGTACTTAAACTCTTGGCCATCTGGTTGATCATGAAGACCACCTTTAGCTCTTATGACACCGAAGAAATTTTCAGGGGCGTCTTGGTTCAATCGGTATGTCATTATGAACTTAACGCCAAAACGTTGCAATACATCCTTGTGCAATAATTGCAGGGCGTTATTGTTAGTATATATGTATATAATGAACTATTTGTATATACATATATATACTTTACTATAAAAACACTTGTGATATTAATATTTATAGGTTTAATATCGAACAATATTGAAGTTCGATATTTTTCAGTTTATTTTTTTTGATCATATTTTCTTGTACAATAAACATCTTATTTAATTTTTGTCGAACTAAATTTTCTTCTTATTTATAAATTGGACTTCCTGGAATAGCCGTTCTAATAGTTATTAGATTAGACGATACCTTCAATATAATATATTCAATAGTGTTTATTTGAAATAGTTTTGTAGTTTACCTTTTTGAAATGGTAGCAAACATTTTTTGCCAACTACCCGCATATTTAAAATCATATCCGACATGTCATCTAAAATTTTATTTTGGGTTTACAAATGTAGTCCGTATGCGTGGACCCTTTCACGTGAATCACTGTAGGGAGACCTGACATTCATGACGTCGAACCAATCATTTGTCTGCAAAAAAATTTAAACTGAAATACTGTGCTATACATTACTGTTTAGAGACTTACATATTTGAACAGTTGATAGCATTCTTCCCAACTTTCGTCTTTGAGGTATCCAAGGCTAACAGCTCTCGACAACGCTTTGAACAAGACCCACTGCTTCCAGAGATTTAAATTTTCTTATGGAAATTTATGAAAGCTGGAATCTTTCGTTATCTTATTTCTTTCGTTGTTGTTGCAGTCAAAAACAGAACAAACACCCATGTTTATTAATAATTTTTTTTTTGTATAAATTATGAACAATACCACTTTAAATAACTTTATTGATTTAAAAATTTTTAAAATTCATTTCCGTTAACATTCACAACAGAAAATAGATTGAAATTGCGCCAAATATACTAGCTCTCTTCATTTGATTGAGTGTTCCTGACGTCACAATAGTTTGACAACCAAAACCTTACATGCGCAATGCGCTATCTTTATTAGTTGTATCATGCTTCTTGGCTATCAATAAACAAAAATGAGAAATGTCGCATTTCCCGGAAATGATGTTTTTTTGTGTACTCTTCTCCGAGGTGAAGACATGTAGATTAGATTTTAGATTAGATTAGATTAGATTAGATTTTTATTTTTTTTCAATGTTTAATGTTCATACATAACTATTACACATATATATAGCATGGCTGTTTGCCGTCTGCCAGATTGACAACATTTTATTCTATAAACATATGTATTATGTCATTTAACAATGTTAAAAAATTTTCATTAATAATTCTGTTTCTATATTCTAATGCGATTTTACAATATTTATATAACATTGAAGCATCTACTTCATTTAGATGATGAGTGATCAGCTCTTCCGATAAAACATCGCTTCCAAATACATGTCTTCTTGTTTCTCGTAACACTGGACATCTACCCATGAAATGAAAAATGTTCTCTCTCTCACCCATATTGCATAATTCACACACCAAAGGTAAATCATCTCTATGGGGAATGAAATTTAGATTGAGCAGTTCTCCTCTAAGTCTAAATATCATAGATATTTGATCCGTTGTTAGGTCATCTCGGAAGTAATTCTTTTGATTAAGATTGTAGTCCAGCTTGCTGTAAGACATTCTGTAGATGGATTCTTTTGCTTCGGATGTGTATCTCAGTCTATATCGATCGTCTACTGCAGCAATTAATTGGTACAGAAGGGGTTTCCAGTTAAGATAGTCTTCAGGTGCCAGATTTATACCTTCTACTTCAGCTAGCTCTAGCCAATCTCTGAACCAACCTGATTTTCTCTGTATCACCTGCAGTGCTGCTATTTTCGGGAGACGCTCGTCTGACATCAGAAGGACCTTACATATGTAGTCCACATTCAATTTTAGAGTTTTAATAAACAATGGAGAGATTCCTGTTTCCAGTATTAGCATGTAGTTCGGTGCATTCGGTGGTAATCGAAATATCCTTTTTATATAAAATCGGAGCAATTTTTCAACCGTTTCATATTTTTTGCTACCCCACACTTGAGCTGCATACATTAATGTTGACTCCGCTAACGATTCAAATACTTTGTATTTGCTGCTGTGAGCTATATGCTTGTTACTGAAGATGTTTTTCCATGCAATATTCATAGTTGTTTTCGCTTTTTGCAATTTATCGGCAAGATGTTTTTCGATGCTGTTTTTATTGTTTATATTGATACCAAGATATTTATATTCTTTAACCACCTCAATTCTTTCATTATTGTAAGTCCACCGTTCATGACTGCTTACTCTTCCTCCACCTTTTCGAAAAATCATTATCTTCGACTTCTCAAGACTAACCACTAATCTCCAGGTCTTACAGTAGATACCTAGTTTATTGATCATGTGTTGTAGCGATTCTGGTGAGTACGCAAACAACACTAGGTCATCCGCAAAAAGGAGAGCCTTGATGAGAATACCAGCATATTCTACTCCTCCTGGAAGACAATCCGTTATATCATCAATAAAGAGAGCAAATAAGCTTGGACTCAGCATACAACCTTGCCTTACCCCCGTCTTCGTTTCAAACCATGTCGAAATATTTTCTCCATCCCATACTGCAGCCTTTGTTTCCAGATAAAGATTCTGAAGTACCCGTCCGAACTTGTATGTCATTCCTAATCCAAACATTTTGTACATCAATGCATTACGGTCAATAGTATCGAAAGCTGCCTTAAAATCGACGAAGAAAACATACAGCTTTTTGTTTCTTTCCAAATAGAAGTCAGCGATACTTCGTAGTACAAAGATGTTATCAATGGTGGAATATCCTTGTCTGAAGCCAGCTTGAAATTCCTTCAATAGCTTGTGTTCGTCTATCCACATTTTAAGTCTACAATGCAAAATTGATGTAAATATTTTGTAGGATGTATTTAAGAAAGAAATTCCTCTATAGTTTGCAGGGTCCATTGTATTTCCTTTTTTGTGGATTGGAAAAATAAGTGCTTCTTTGAATTCTTGCGGTATAAGGCCTGTATCCATGATGTTATTGTAGATTACCATTATTTTGTTTACCATATTCTCTGTTCCATATTTATAGAATTCTGAAGGTATTCTATCTGATCCAGCGGCCTTTCCATCCTTGAGTCCATTGAGAGCTGCATATATTTCCTCCTTCTGTATTATGCCTTCTAAGATCTCATCACTAAAAGCTGGCTGCGCAAATTGCATCATATCAGTGGCGGTAGGTAAATGATTTAGAAGTTCGGTAAAGTGTATTCTTAACTCCTCACAATGAAGATTATTATTAATAACATATACCTTGCCATTTATTTTATGTATTTTTTTCCAAAAATCACTCGTACTCTTACAACTTACTAAACTTTTTGCCTCGTTTTCATAGTAGGTTATTTTTTTCTCTTTACATAATACTTTCCAATTTCTGTTAAGTTGGAGGTAGCGTAGTCTAGTAGCCTCATTGTTGTCTCTTCTATAGCTATTTAGCCAAGTATAAGCTAATGTTCTTGCCGACATGCACTCCGAATCAAACCAAGGTTGTTTAAATATTCTCCTTCTATCATACTTCTTTGTTATTGGAACCGCTTTCTTAATGCAATCTTCAATTTTTTTCAAATTACAATTTTCGTCTGACATCAGATTTATATCTAACCGATTTTTGTATGTAATTGCATTTGAATGATTCCAATGTAGTTTGGGCATCAATTTTAGGTTCCTGTTTTCCTCATTATACGTTCCCTCAATGCTAAAATGGATGACAATTGGCATATGATCCGAAAAAGGTACTTGCTCCACCTCGAAATCAGTAATCGCAGAATTCCATTTCTCTCCAGCAAGTCCATAATCAATGACAGAACTACCTTGTTTTCCAACAAACGTATATTCACCAAATTCATCTCCATCACTCGTACCATTCAGAATTCGGAATCCAAAAGAGTTGCAGAGATCAAGCAATTGATTCCCCTTATTATTTCTCACCAAATCTTTAGATTGTCTAATCAGTCCTCTTCTCTCGTTCTCTTCACCATCTGTTGTACCCATTCTTGCATTCAGATCTCCTATTATAAGCAAATTTGCACCTGTTCCACACATTATTGCTTCTTTCATCTTGTTGAAATCTACATCCCAATTGTTGCAGTTGATATAGCAGGGTATAATACGAAAAAGTTCTCCATCCATTCTTAAATCTAAACAGGTTATATCATTTAAAGTTGAAAAAACGTAACTGCATCTTTTTAATTCTTTCTTTACTCCGAATATGCAACCTCCACTCGCTCTTCCTCTAGCATGCTGTCTTATAGCAGGAACTATTTTAAGCTCGTAATTTTTAAATTTTTTTTCATAGTTTATAAGACTTGTTTCACTCATAAATGTTTCATATAAAAATATAAGGTCAAAATTATTTATAAATTCAAAAAAATTGGTATATAAACTCTTATTACTAAGTCCCGAAATATTATAAGACAAAATTTTACAATTATTTGCAACATTAAAATTTTTAACATTTAAACTTTTTAAATATTTTAAATGGCAGACGGCATTATTATTAAAACAAATTTCTTTGATCTCCAATAGTTTGAGAACCACTGGCATCACTGGCAGTTATACCCAAACTATTTCCTTCACCTTGAATGCGCCCATTACAGCTGACATCTATAATTTGACGTAACAACGATTTTCCGCATTCTCCCTCACACATCAAATTGTTATGGTTGTCAAAATAGAAGGCTTTATTTCCTACCATTAATGTTTGTCCGCGAAACTGTGTTTTTATAAATTTATTTTTCTGTAGAATTTCGTTTTTTAAATCATTAAGTTTTTTCCTTCTTGAACGAACCGAAGCTGGAAGATCTCGGTGTAAATGAATACCAGTGTTTTTTAATTTTGATGAAGCTTTCAAGATTCGTCCTACATCTTCAATGTTGCGCATTTTGACGATGACGTTTGCCTTGTTGTTATTACTGGACCTCAAAACTTTCGTTGTTGCAACTATGTTCTCGTTTGCTTGCAACAGATTTACGCAACATGAAGACATGTATACACCGATACGAATTCAACACGCTATAAAAAATGAGAGTAAGAGGTTTCGAAGAGACGGAGACGTGGAAGTTTGGCTCTCTCGATTAGTTTTTTTCTCTGATCTGGACCAAAAACACTATATGAAGATATAAATCAAAAACACTCTAGTAAAGGTATAAATCCTCGGTAGCCATATTGGTTTGCCTACAAGCTAAACCGGAAACTGGCCTCATAAAGTATTTCTTAGTGTGCGTGTAATTTCTCCTCTAATTTATGAAATTTCCCCTAAAAACTCAGTAAATGTGTCTATTTTTGCGTGAAAACACGTCAATTTTACTCGTTCAATTCTTCCACATTACAAATACAACAATGTTAACAAATGGGTTTTGAAGGGTGATACGTACGAAGGATTTATATCTTCATATAGAGTATTTTTGATATAAATCCTTCGTACGTATCACCATCCAAAACCCATTTGTTTACATTGATGTATTTGTAATGTGGACGAATTCAATGAGAAAAATTGACGTGTTTTCACGCATACATAGAATCAACTACTGAGTTTTTAGGGGAAATTTCATATAATTAGAGGAGAATTGACACGCATACTTAAATGGGTTCATGAGTCCGATTTCCGGTTTAGCTTGTAGGCAAACCAATATCGCTACCGAGGATTTATATCTTTGTGTAGAGTGTTTTTGATCTGGACTATCGGCAGATTTACTCCTATTTGCTTTAATACTTATACAATTTTCGGGGAGAGCATAGAGAAATATATCTACCAAGAGAACCGACTTATGGGGTTCGCTCTCTTTCGACCTACAAGCTCTACTGAGCACATTTTGCCCATTAGCATAAGCATGTGTTAGTTGTCCCGTGCATTTCTTATGGAAAAATCCAGATTCTATGTAGTTGTTAAAGGCTTTTGGTTTCAGTATGCACAGTTAGGGGGAAAACAATGTGAGGTGAACTCAGCCGTTCAAAAAAGAGATACGTTGAATTCAAAACTTGAAAAATTATTGCAATATTTTAAGAAAAATGAATTATGCAACTTCTTTTCAGTGAAAACTGTGCTAAAAATAATATTTGCCTGCTTTTGGCATACAAATTCTGTGATTTTTATGAAAAGTTTCGCTAAAAACAAAAAAATCATGCAGAAAGTATAGGCGCACCATAGAACTGCAATGCGAACGTGGCCTAATTTGAGTTTAACCCAGTTTTGACAGATTAACAGCGAGGTGAAAATTTTGACAATTCTACGAAAATGAAAAAAAAAAAAATATAATGTTTTTGATTGCGATCAACGAGAAGTCTAGACTGCAGACAATAAATATAAATTCGAATTAATCAGAATTAATAATCTTTTTGAAGCGTTTTTTCTCTCTTTACAGGTAAGTTGGTTTTTAAATATATCTTAACATAATCATTCTTTCTTTGTAGATATACAAATTATGTTTCCGTTCTGGCAAATTAATAGGTAGGTATTCTCGTGAAAAAAGTTTCGAGTTTTAGTTGGGTTGTGCACTGGCAGTAAGTAGAGTGGTGTTTTGTGAGCCACAGTAGCTGCTTCGTCGGCATATTCGTTTCCTTGAATTCCTGTGTGACCGGGGGTCCACATTACTTTTAGTTTTGTTGGTGAACGAATGAGAATGTCTAATTTGTTGTTATAATGTATTTTCCCTTTCTTTTTTAGAGAAGTTTTGGCTGCTTCCAATATAGCATGAGCCTCTGCCTTGAAAATAGAAGCTTGTTCGCATAGTAGACCCGTGCTAATAAGCAATCCATTCTCTTAGACAACAGCGAATGAGACGCTTTCGTTTATTTTTGACCCGCCGGTGAATATAAAAGACCGTGCTTTTGATTTTAGTTCGCTGGAGATGTCATTGTAGATAGCACGGTATAGTATCTGTTGTCAGTAATACCTTTTCTATTGAAGTTAAGGTCTAGGATAAAAGAAGACTTTGATTGTACAAGGTGGATGCAAGGCCTTATATTTGGAGAATTGTCTCAATGGAAGTTTCAATTAAGTTGCAACTAAATTTAAGTGGTTCGAAGTTCTTAATTGGTTTATTTTTTCTCATTTCCACTTTATTTTAGGCCAACGCGAGCTGAAATTCTGAACCATTGCCGATATCTAGTAAGGAAGCTGTTTTACGAAGAAATATCAGGGATAAACCCTATCAAAGCACTGCGCTACTTACAAACGCATATATCTGAAGTTATTAATTATTCCGATCCAGTGCAGTTAAATAATGTAAGCTAATTAAAATTAATCTAAATTTCTATGACAACATAAAGTTTAAAATTTGTATTTAGTTTCATAAACTCGCCGCATTTTTGTTCAGACCAGAAGATCCAGTATCCGTAGGACAGTTGACTTTAGCTACATTGTCTGTTGAAAACCAAAAACTGGAATCTAAAGGTAAAATATTTTGAATCTACTTAAATTATTCAATTAACTTTCACAAAATTACTATAGCAGAGGAGAATGAAAATGAAAACGATTTCAACAAAGAATCTTATGATTCCAGTTCATCTTTATCCGATAGTTCGTTATACAATTTATATAAAAAGAGCGGTGGAAAACTTGCCAAACAAGACTACCTATTCGAAATAAGAAGCCGTAGAGCATTTTTATTCAACAAGCTTTCTCAATTGATGCCAACGAATATAGTTCAACCAAAAGGCAATTTAAGTGATTTTATATTGACAGGTCAATAATTATAGTGGATTATACCTTTTTTAATTTTTTATTTCGTTTTTAGCAAATAATAATAAGAAACAAATAAGCTGTTTTATTTTTTATTGAGACATACATACATATGTATGTTCAATTTAACAAAATTAAAAACTTAGTATTTTTAATCATATTCTTCTTATGTTTTGGTTCATCACGTTCGTATGTATTCCTTTGTGATGTCATGTGGTCAACAGCATTAGTCAGAAATTCGTTCTTTTAATTTTGCCTCAGAGTGCGAAGTTTAAATTCCGTTGAGTCTGATAACACTGGCAATGGTGAGCCATCTTCGTTGGTTAAATGACGAAACATCCATCACCGCCGTCTTCACCTGAGACTGCTTCTGTTTCGGCGTCCCGACATGTCGCATGGGTGGCGCAATTTGTTGGACTTTCTGTATCTGAACCTGTGATTGGTGCCGGGCAAGGACTTGTTGTTGTTTTGAAGTAGTTTCCTTCGACATAACTTTCTTTGTCACTTTCAAGTCACCAGATTTCGAGAGTTGCAGAATCTTTTGCTCTGGAGTTTGAGTTCGTGCAACTGCTGATTGTTGTTGATGTTGCTGTTGCTGGTGTTGTTGTATGTTTCCGCCAGGTGCTACCTTGCCTCGAGGAATAATCATTTTTCCAGACGTTGGCGATGTCTGTTGAATGCCTGGCGATTGGGAAATTTTTGAGCAATGGTCACCGTTCGTGGTTGACTTTGGAGGACACGAGTATTTGTCTGCACTGTTTTGGGGGTTCCCGCTTGAATTCTGGTCTGTTGCTGTTGATGATACGTTGCCGATGGGACCGTACGTGCAATTGTGGTTTGACTATTGATAAGTCGTGGACTCGAGCTTCTAGCCATGTTCGATTGTTGGACCTGCGTTATTTGAATGTTTCCAATATTTGACAGGGGATTAGAAGTTAAGGTTTTATTAACTTGAGGACGATGAATTGGAGTCATAATTGTATTCGAAGTTTGCGTGGGGATTTGGATGTTGTGTTGAACGGGGCCATTCTCGTTGGCGTTTGAAGTCAAGGATGCAGCAACTTTGCTACCCATTCGGACAATTCCGCTATTTGTTTCTCCCTTCGAAACAACGCGAATGTGAGCTTCAGTTTTTGGTGAAGCCTTAAGAAAGAAAAAATATGCTTTAAGTTTGATGAAACCATCAACAAATTAAAGTTACTTACATTCGTTGATGTTGTCCCATTGAAGCCAGCCTTTTTGACAACTCCAGAAGTGTTGGTGTCTTGAGTGATGATCACATCAGCTGAAAACGGTTCCGTTGCGCTTGTGTTCTTTATGTTTCCATTGACTTTGATTATTTTCGACTGCAAGGAAATCAATTAGAACAAAAACCCTTGAAATAAAATGCTCTAAGAACTAACCTCAACAGCACGCTCATTTTTCGTCTCAACCCTCACCGAGACAGTGTCGCCGTTTTTCATTCTTTTCACCGTGTGCGACGGAATGAGGTCCTCCTCCAAGTCTTCGTCATCAATCATCGCCGAGTCATCGAAATCACTATCGTCCAGCTTCCTCTTCAAAGCAGGAATGCTTCCAGGACCGAAATTACTTGTTTGTAAGACGGGATGTTCGGCTTGCATGCGCAGTGGGGTGTTTGTCTGTACATTTGCTACACCACTTGCTGGGACATTATTTTCGACTGGTTCATCCGCACACCACTGTTTGATTTGATCGATAGCCTTGTTTTTGGACGTTCTCGACAACCGACTTGAATCACTTCCGCGCGATGATAAATTCATTTTGGTCGTCTCTTCTATTTTATTCGGATCCTTTATGACATATTTCTTCAAGTCCACCACTTTGATGGCGGCAGCGAGGCTGTCTGCCTTTTGCTTCGCTTGTTGTGCGGCTCTTTGCTCTTTCTGACGGGCAAGTTGTTTTTCGAAGGTTTCCAAGATTTGTGAAACATTTTCTAAGTGAACCAGCGGTTCCCAAGTATTGTGCTCATGCGAACACGATTCCCACTTGATTAAAACGTTTGGCGACAATTTTCTCAACGATTTCATCTTCTGTTTCTTCATTTGCATTGGGAATGGTTCGCTTGGCACGACGACTACTATTGGGGAGGTAAAAATATATTTAATGCTTAAATCAAATGGATGACTAAGTTATACTCACATTAAAGGTGCACGTTGTATGGGTGTACTGGTGACCAATTTACTCGGGATCTGCTGAACTGGCAGTGGTGGTTTTTTCACAACCGCATTCCGAATCGGCGAGAGATCATTGGCTTCTTCTTCGTGTTGTTTTTTTTGTTATTATCGGGACCTTGGTGTTGGTTAGAATTAGTTTGGCTTGTGGAATTTGTGGTTCTAGGAAATTAAAAAGACAAAATAACATCAACTTGCTTTGTATTTCAAAAGATTTCTTTTATGAACAAACTTTTAGCTTCCGTAGATGGATTCGAAGCATTATCAACGACGGTTTTTTTTATTTTAACTGGCATCTCTTGAAGCCCCCCATGACCCATCTAAGCAAAGGATTGTATCGTTTTTCCAGCTACAATCCATGTCTCACGAATACTTTCTTCCATTTTAACCCATGTTTGATAAAGTGCCCATGAATTTTGTTGATTATTACTGCCGCTGTTCAGATTACTGTTGAAGTTACTATTGTTGCTATTTGCATATTTGCATTACTGGAAATTAATTTTGTTTTGTTTACATTTTCGTAGAATTGTCAGAATACTCACCTCGCTGTTAATCTGTCAAAACTGGGAACCAACTCAAATTGGACCTTGTTCGCATTGCAATTCTAGGGTGCGCCTATACTTTCTTCATGATTTGTTCTGTTTTTATCAAAAATTTTCATCAAAATCATAGAATTTGTATCCCAAAAGCAGAAAAATATTATTTTTAGCACAGTTTACACTGAAAAGGAACGATAAAATTAATTTTTCTTAAATTATTGCATTAATTTTTCAATTTTTGAATTCAACGGATCTCTTTTTTGAACGGCTCAGTTCACCTCATAGTTTTTCCCCCGCGGTTGAGCAATATGGGCACAAAATTCCATCACAACTACATTCATAATGGCTTTTTCCCATAAGAAATGCACGGGACAACTAACACATGCTTATCCTTATGGACAAAATCCTCTCAATTTAGCTTGTAGGCCGAAAGAGAGCAAACCCATTAAGTCGGGACTCTAGATAATATATTTCCTCTATGCGTTATTTATTGACAAACAAAAATGTTTTGCTAGAATTAATTTGAATTATAGGAGTATTTTTGTAGATATAAAAACCACAAGACGTTAGTAAAATTAAAGAAAGAAATTCATGAGAATAAGTATTATAATGAGACTTTAAAAAACATAGTCTCTTGGTCATGATACAACTAAAACAGATAGCGCATTCGCGTTTCTATTTTTGTTTCGTTCTGCGCATCTACGTCTAGAACACTCAACGAGTTTGACGTTTATTATTCAGTATGTGAAATCAAAACAAAACAATTGGCACTAATTTGTTTAGATATTTTGTCATTATAATAAAATGTTAATATTTCTAATATTTTTCATTTAGGTAAATGGTTATAGAAAGTTAATATTTGTGTTTCTTCGTAAGTTAAAGAAAATTTGTGTGTTTGAGTGAAAGAAATTAATAAAAAATCGAAGTGAATGAAGAATTTGATGTATTTTTTTTTCTTTTTCATTCGGATGCATTTTTATTCATAGAATTACCTGGAAGATTGTTTAATTAGTGATAAATGGTTAAATAAAAGATATGATTGTCTTTTTGAACCAGTGGTTTTTCAACCTTTTATTTAATTAATAATTTTTTTGTATTTTCTTTTTCTGGACAGTTTGTTTTCAGTTATTTGTCTATTCAGTTTTCGCATTCGGAAGTGCATACGACAACGAAAGAAAAGCTTCACAATCGCATTTGATCTTTGCTTTCTCGGCAACTTCAAGTAAATACTGGATGTAGTTTGGACAGATGTAAATGCCTTCACCTTCTCCATTTACTACATTAAAAACATTTTCTAATGCAGCGAAATGAGCCATCATTGTGGGATTTGCTTTTGACAAGCCTCCTTCGTCCAAATGATTGACCCAAGAGCTTTCGTCTGGTTCAATTTGTTCCAGGTTTGGTATGGTGTTTTTAAAAACGATGGCAAATGTAGCCAGCCAAGTTTTTCAAACCATCGTAAGAAAATGGGAGATTTTCTTCTGGCTCAAAAGCAATAGGCATGCTATTGTCGACTTTGACAACGACAAAAATCCTTCCTGAAAAAGCGAATATTGTTAAGATGAATCGATTATAAAATTGTGAGATAAAACCTGTCAAAGAAATTTCTTCCAAACATAAGTCTGGTGTATTATCCACACCAACATTTTCGTTGTCAGAAAGTGCACCTTCATTGTGCCCAAGGATGTATGACCTCATCCTGTACTTAAACTCTTGGCCATCTGGTTGATCATGAAGACCACCTTTAGCTCTTATGACACCGAAGAAATTTTCAGGGGCGTCTTGGTTCAATCGGTATGTCATTATGAACTTAACGCCAAAACGTTGCAATACATCCTTGTGCAATAATTGCAGGGCGTTATTGTTAGTATATATGTATATAATGAACTATTTGTATATACATATATATACTTTACTATAAAAACACTTGTGATATTAATATTTATAGGTTTAATATCGAACAATATTGAAGTTCGATATTTTTCAGTTTATTTTTTTTGATCATATTTTCTTGTACAATAAACATCTTATTTAATTTTTGTCGAACTAAATTTTCTTCTTATTTATAAATTGGACTTCCTGGAATAGCCGTTCTAATAGTTATTAGATTAGACGATACCTTCAATATAATATATTCAATAGTGTTTATTTGAAATAGTTTTGTAGTTTACCTTTTTGAAATGGTAGCAAACATTTTTTGCCAACTACCCGCATATTTAAAATCATATCCGACATGTCATCTAAAATTTTATTTTGGGTTTACAAATGTAGTCCGTATGCGTGGACCCTTTCACGTGAATCACTGTAGGGAGACCTGACATTCATGACGTCGAACCAATCATTTGTCTGCAAAAAAATTTAAACTGAAATACTGTGCTATACATTACTGTTTAGAGACTTACATATTTGAACAGTTGATAGCATTCTTCCCAACTTTCGTCTTTGAGGTATCCAAGGCTAACAGCTCTCGACAACGCTTTGAACAAGACCCACTGCTTCCAGAGATTTAAATTTTCTTATGGAAATTTATGAAAGCTGGAATCTTTCGTTATCTTATTTCTTTCGTTGTTGTTGCAGTCAAAAACAGAACAAACACCCATGTTTATTAATAATTTTTTTTTTGTATAAATTATGAACAATACCACTTTAAATAACTTTATTGATTTAAAAATTTTTAAAATTCATTTCCGTTAACATTCACAACAGAAAATAGATTGAAATTGCGCCAAATATACTAGCTCTCTTCATTTGATTGAGTGTTCCTGACGTCACAATAGTTTGACAACCAAAACCTTACATGCGCAATGCGCTATCTTTATTAGTTGTATCATGCTTCTTGGCTATCAATAAACAAAAATGAGAAATGTCGCATTTCCCGGAAATGATGTTTTTTTGTGTACTCTTCTCCGAGGTGAAGACATGTAGATTAGATTTTAGATTAGATTAGATTAGATTAGATTTTTATTTTTTTTCAATGTTTAATGTTCATACATAACTATTACACATATATATAGCATGGCTGTTTGCCGTCTGCCAGATTGACAACATTTTATTCTATAAACATATGTATTATGTCATTTAACAATGTTTAAAAATTTTCATTAATAATTCTGTTTCTATATTCTAATGCGATTTTACAATATTTATATAACATTGAAGCATCTACTTCATTTAGATGATGAGTGATCAGCTCTTCCGATAAAACATCGCTTCCAAATACATGTCTTCTTGTTTCTCGTAACACTGGACATCTACCCATGAAATGAAAAATGTTCTCTCTCTCACCCATATTGCATAATTCACACACCAAAGGTAAATCATCTCTATGGGGAATGAAATTTAGATTGAGCAGTTCTCCTCTAAGTCTAAATATCATAGATATTTGATCCGTTGTTAGGTCATCTCGGAAGTAATTCTTTTGATTAAGATTGTAGTCCAGCTTGCTGTAAGACATTCTGTAGATGGATTCTTTTGCTTCGGATGTGTATCTCAGTCTATATCGATCGTCTACTGCAGCAATTAATTGGTACAGAAGGGGTTTCCAGTTAAGATAGTCTTCAGGTGCCAGATTTATACCTTCTACTTCAGCTAGCTCTAGCCAATCTCTGAACCAACCTGATTTTCTCTGTATCACCTGCAGTGCTGCTATTTTCGGGAGACGCTCGTCTGACATCAGAAGGACCTTACATATGTAGTCCACATTCAATTTTAGAGTTTTAATAAACAATGGAGAGATTCCTGTTTCCAGTATTAGCATGTAGTTCGGTGCATTCGGTGGTAATCGAAATATCCTTTTTATATAAAATCGGAGCAATTTTTCAACCGTTTCATATTTTTTGCTACCCCACACTTGAGCTGCATACATTAATGTTGACTCCGCTAACGATTCAAATACTTTGTATTTGCTGCTGTGAGCTATATGCTTGTTACTGAAGATGTTTTTCCATGCAATATTCATAGTTGTTTTCGCTTTTTGCAATTTATCGGCAAGATGTTTTTCGATGCTGTTTTTATTGTTTATATTGATACCAAGATATTTATATTCTTTAACCACCTCAATTCTTTCATTATTGTAAGTCCACCGTTCATGACTGCTTACTCTTCCTCCACCTTTTCGAAAAATCATTATCTTCGACTTCTCAAGACTAACCACTAATCTCCAGGTCTTACAGTAGATACCTAGTTTATTGATCATGTGTTGTAGCGATTCTGGTGAGTACGCAAACAACACTAGGTCATCCGCAAAAAGGAGAGCCTTGATGAGAATACCAGCATATTCTACTCCTCCTGGAAGACAATCCGTTATATCATCAATAAAGAGAGCAAATAAGCTTGGACTCAGCATACAACCTTGCCTTACCCCCGTCTTCGTTTCAAACCATGTCGAAATATTTTCTCCATCCCATACTGCAGCCTTTGTTTCCAGATAAAGATTCTGAAGTACCCGTCCGAACTTGTATGTCATTCCTAATCCAAACATTTTGTACATCAATGCATTACGGTCAATAGTATCGAAAGCTGCCTTAAAATCGACGAAGAAAACATACAGCTTTTTGTTTCTTTCCAAATAGAAGTCAGCGATACTTCGTAGTACAAAGATGTTATCAATGGTGGAATATCCTTGTCTGAAGCCAGCTTGAAATTCCTTCAATAGCTTGTGTTCGTCTATCCACATTTTAAGTCTACAATGCAAAATTGATGTAAATATTTTGTAGGATGTATTTAAGAAAGAAATTCCTCTATAGTTTGCAGGGTCCATTGTATTTCCTTTTTTGTGGATTGGAAAAATAAGCGCTTCTTTGAATTCTTGCGGTATAAGGCCTGTATCCATGATGTTATTGTAGATTACCATTATTTTGTTTACCATATTCTCTGTTCCATATTTATAGAATTCTGAAGGTATTCTATCTGATCCAGCGGCCTTTCCATCCTTGAGTCCATTGAGAGCTGCATATATTTCCTCCTTCTGTATTATGCCTTCTAAGATCTCATCACTAAAAGCTGGCTGCGCAAATTGCATCATATCAGTGGCGGTAGGTAAATGATTTAGAAGTTCGGTAAAGTGTATTCTTAACTCCTCACAATGAAGATTATTATTAATAACATATACCTTGCCATTTATTTTATGTATTTTTTTCCAAAAATCACTCGTACTCTTACAACTTACTAAACTTTTTGCCTCGTTTTCATAGTAGGTTATTTTTTTCTCTTTACATAATACTTTCCAATTTCTGTTAAGTTGGAGGTAGCGTAGTCTAGTAGCCTCATTGTTGTCTCTTCTATAGCTATTTAGCCAAGTATAAGCTAATGTTCTTGCCGACATGCACTCCGAATCAAACCAAGGTTGTTTAAATATTCTCCTTCTATCATACTTCTTTGTTATTGGAACCGCTTTCTTAATGCAATCTTCAATTTTTTTCAAATTACAATTTTCGTCTGACATCAGATTTATATCTAACCGATTTTTGTATGTAATTGCATTTGAATGATTCCAATGTAGTTTGGGCATCAATTTTAGGTTCCTGTTTTCCTCATTATACGTTCCCTCAATGCTAAAATGGATGACAATTGGCATATGATCCGAAAAAGGTACTTGCTCCACCTCGAAATCAGTAATCGCAGAATTCCATTTCTCTCCAGCAAGTCCATAATCAATGACAGAACTACCTTGTTTTCCAACAAACGTATATTCACCAAATTCATCTCCATCACTCGTACCATTCAGAATTCGGAATCCAAAAGAGTTGCAGAGATCAAGCAATTGATTCCCCTTATTATTTCTCACCAAATCTTTAGATTGTCTAATCAGTCCTCTTCTCTCGTTCTCTTCACCATCTGTTGTACCCATTCTTGCATTCAGATCTCCTATTATAAGCAAATTTGCACCTGTTCCACACATTATTGCTTCTTTCATCTTGTTGAAATCTACATCCCAATTGTTGCAGTTGATATAGCAGGGTATAATACGAAAAAGTTCTCCATCCATTCTTAAATCTAAACAGGTTATATCATTTAAAGTTGAAAAAACGTAACTGCATCTTTTTAATTCTTTCTTTACTCCGAATATGCAACCTCCACTCGCTCTTCCTCTAGCATGCTGTCTTATAGCAGGAACTATTTTAAGCTCGTAATTTTTACATTTTTTTTCATAGTTTATAAGACTTGTTTCACTCATAAATGTTTCATATAAAAATATAAGGTCAAAATTATTTATAAATTCAAAAAAATTGGTATATAAACTCTTATTACTAAGTCCCGAAATATTATAAGACAAAATTTTACAATTATTTGCAACATTAAAATTTTTAACATTTAAACTTTTTAAATATTTTAAATGGCAGACGGCATTATTATTAAAACAAATTTCTTTGATCTCCAATAGTTTGAGAACCACTGGCATCACTGGCAGTTATACCCAAACTATTTCCTTCACCTTGAATGCGCCCATTACAGCTGACATCTATAATTTGACGTAACAACGATTTTCCGCATTCTCCCTCACACATCAAATTGTTATGGTTGTCAAAATAGAAGGCTTTATTTCCTACCATTAATGTTTGTCCGCGAAACTGTGTTTTTATAAATTTATTTTTCTGTAGAATTTCGTTTTTTAAATCATTAAGTTTTTTCCTTCTTGAACGAACCGAAGCTGGAAGATCTCGGTGTAAATGAATACCAGTGTTTTTTAATTTTGATGAAGCTTTCAAGATTCGTCCTACATCTTCAATGTTGCGCATTTTGACGATGACGTTTGCCTTGTTGTTATTACTGGACCTCAAAACTTTCGTTGTTGCAACTATGTTCTCGTTTGCTTGCAACAGATTTACGCAACATGAAGACATGTATACACCGATACGAATTCAACACGCTATAAAAAATGAGAGTAAGAGGTTTCGAAGAGACGGAGACGTGGAAGTTTGGCTCTCTCGATTAGTTTTTTTCTCTGATCTGGACCAAAAACACTATATGAAGATATAAATCAAAAACACTCTAGTAAAGGTATAAATCCTCGGTAGCCATATTGGTTTGCCTACAAGCTAAACCGGAAACTGGCCTCATAAAGTATTTCTTAGTGTGCGTGTAATTTCTCCTCTAATTTATGAAATTTCCCCTAAAAACTCAGTAAATGTGTCTATTTTTGCGTGAAAACACGTCAATTTTACTCGTTCAATTCTTCCACATTACAAATACAACAATGTTAACAAATGGGTTTTGAAGGGTGATACGTACGAAGGATTTATATCTTCATATAGAGTATTTTTGATATAAATCCTTCGTACGTATCACCATCCAAAACCCATTTGTTTACATTGATGTATTTGTAATGTGGACGAATTCAATGAGAAAAATTGACGTGTTTTCACGCATACATAGAATCAACTACTGAGTTTTTAGGGGAAATTTCATATAATTAGAGGAGAATTGACACGCATACTTAAATGGGTTCATGAGTCCGATTTCCGGTTTAGCTTGTAGGCAAACCAATATCGCTACCGAGGATTTATATCTTTGTGTAGAGTGTTTTTGATCTGGACTATCGGCAGATTTACTCCTATTTGCTTTAATACTTATACAATTTTCGGGGAGAGCATAGAGAAATATATCTACCAAGAGAACCGACTTATGGGGTTCGCTCTCTTTCGACCTACAAGCTCTACTGAGCACATTTTGCCCATTAGCATAAGCATGTGTTAGTTGTCCCGTGCATTTCTTATGGAAAAATCCAGATTCTATGTAGTTGTTAAAGGCTTTTGGTTTCAGTATGCACAGTTAGGGGGAAAACAATGTGAGGTGAACTCAGCCGTTCAAAAAAGAGATACGTTGAATTCAAAACTTGAAAAATTATTGCAATATTTTAAGAAAAATGAATTATGCAACTTCTTTTCAGTGAAAACTGTGCTAAAAATAATATTTGCCTGCTTTTGGCATACAAATTCTGTGATTTTTATGAAAAGTTTCGTTAAAAACAAAAAAATCATGCAGAAAGTATAGGCGCACCATAGAACTGCAATGCGAACGTGGCCTAATTTGAGTTTAACCCAGTTTTGACAGATTAACAGCGAGGTGAAAATTTTGACAATTCTACGAAAATGAAAAAAAAAAAAATATAATGTTTTTGATTGCGATCAACGAGAAGTCTAGACTGCAGACAATAAATATAAATTCGAATTAATCAGAATTAATAATCTTTTTGAAGCGTTTTTTCTCTCTTTACAGGTAAGTTGGTTTTTAAATATATCTTAACATAATCATTCTTTCTTTGTAGATATACAAATTATGTTTCCGTTCTGGCAAATTAATAGGTAGGTATTCTCGTGAAAAAAGTTTCGAGTTTTAGTTGGGTTGTGCACTGGCAGTAAGTAGAGTGGTGTTTTGTGAGCCACAGTAGCTGCTTCGTCGGCATATTCGTTTCCTTGAATTCCTGTGTGACCGGGGGTCCACATTAAATTTAGTTTTGTTGGTGAACGAATGAGAATGTCTAATTTGTTGTTATAATGTATTTTCCCTTTCTTTTTTAGAGAAGTTTTGGCTGCTTCCAATATAGCATGAGCCTCTGCCTTGAAAATAGAAGCTTGTTCGCATAGTAGACCCGTGCTAATAAGCAATCCATTCTCTTAGACAACAGCGAATGAGACGCTTTCGTTTATTTTTGACCCGCCGGTGAATATAAAAGACCGTGCTTTTGATTTTAGTTCGCTGGAGATGTCATTGTAGATAGCACGGTATAGTATCTGTTGTCAGTAATACCTTTTCTATTGAAGTTAAGGTCTAGGATAAAAGAAGACTTTGATTGTACAAGGTGGATGCAAGGCCTTATATTTGGAGAATTGTCTCAATGGAAGTTTCAATTAAGTTGCAACTAAATTTAAGTGGTTCGAAGTTCTTAATTGGTTTATTTTTTCTCATTTCCACTTTATTTTAGGCCAACGCGAGCTGAAATTCTGAACCATTGCCGATATCTAGTAAGGAAGCTGTTTTACGAAGAAATATCAGGGATAAACCCTATCAAAGCACTGCGCTACTTACAAACGCATATATCTGAAGTTATTAATTATTCCGATCCAGTGCAGTTAAATAATGTAAGCTAATTAAAATTAATCTAAATTTCTATGACAACATAAAGTTTAAAATTTGTATTTAGTTTCATAAACTCGCCGCATTTTTGTTCAGACCAGAAGATCCAGTATCCGTAGGACAGTTGACTTTAGCTACATTGTCTGTTGAAAACCAAAAACTGGAATCTAAAGGTAAAATATTTTGAATCTACTTAAATTATTCAATTAACTTTCACAAAATTACTATAGCAGAGGAGAATGAAAATGAAAACGATTTCAACAAAGAATCTTATGATTCCAGTTCATCTTTATCCGATAGTTCGTTATACAATTTATATAAAAAGAGCGGTGGAAAACTTGCCAAACAAGACTACCTATTCGAAATAAGAAGCCGTAGAGCATTTTTATTCAACAAGCTTTCTCAATTGATGCCAACGAATATAGTTCAACCAAAAGGCAATTTAAGTGATTTTATATTGACATAACTTTAAAGTGTATTTAAGTAAATTTAGGCGATGCGCCTGACGAATTTTTTGATTAAAGTTGAGAGTAATTTAATTTATTATTTTTGATGTTGTGTTGTTTCAAATAACCTTATTTTATTTTTGATGTTTATAACAATTGTAATATTGTACCTAATGTAAGTGAATACGAAAATGAAAAAAATTGTTTCAAAAACTATTTTATTGCATACTGCAAGAAACTTAAATGATAGAATAAAACTTTGTTTTTTTTTATATTATAGGATTAGTAAAATTTTGTCCAAAGTTTGGTTAGTAATAAATTTATGTATCTATTACAAAAAATAGTTGTACATTTGAAAACTTTTGAAGATTGATAAAATGCAGATACATGGTTAGGTTAGGTTATAGTGGCTGTCCAAGATGGAAACGGACACACTTAGGCCAGTTTAATGGCCCATTGAATGAATGAATCTTGGGGCTTCCTCCTAAGCTCAATGGAACCAATTTGAGTCCCTTACGAAACGTGAGAGGCTGATTATGCTGATATAATTTAGATCGTTTAGATCGTTAAAGAAGAATTCTCCTAGGTAATTCTTGCGTTTTCGAGCCAGAGCAGGGCATGTGCAGAGAAGATGAAGAACTGTTTCTTCCTCGTCCATACAGCTTCTGCAAAAGTCATTTGAGAATACGCCTAATCTCGTGGCGTGCTTTCCTATTAGACAGTGTCCGGTTATGACACAGTAGCTTTTTTGACTCTGTCCTGTACGTTGCGTTTCCAATTTAGTTTTTTATCTAAGACAAGAGACAGGTATTTAGTCTCGCCTGAGAATTTTATTTGGATTCCTTTAATATGGGGAGGGTTGACAAATGGAATTTTGTATCTCCTCGAAAATAAGACTAAATCAGTTTTGTGTGGGTTAACTCCACTCCACACCGATCAGCCCAAAGTATTAGTCTATCTAAGGCATTTTGTAAGAGTTCTTTTAACGTGTTAAGATGCTTTCCTGAAACTGCTATAGCAACGATGCAGATACATGACATTTTAATAAATAAAAATATGATTTGTATTACCAATGAGTTCTTGTTGCTGTTTTGATTATTTTAAATAAATTATCATAGTAAAACTAAATAATTTAATGTTTTTTAATTACTTGGCAATTTTAAGTCAATTTTTGTGTGTAAATAATGTTTTTTTTTTTTTTAAGGAAGATAGAAATTTGATTTCAGCTTATATGTACCTACATGCAAACATTTCGAAAAACATTTGCCATATGTTTTGTAGGAATTCCAAATTCTTAGACACAGAAATAAGAAGTAATGAACTTACTCTAGTGGATATTGCTCAACAATGTGCGCACCGAACACGCTGCTGTTATTATTACTTCCAATAAGAAATAAAAAGACGTATAATTTAATAATTGTCCTGAGAAGATCAAAGTGGGTAACCCCAAAAAGAAGTGTTTTTCTTGGCAAAGTAGGTACATTTATTATTTTTTTTAATTACTCAAAGGTTAAGACTTTACATTTCAACATTCAGTTTTCCTTTTTAAATAAATATACATAACAGCATTGAATTAAAAAAAATTATACTAAATTGCATACATTTTTGAAAAAAAATTACAACTTTAAAGCATGTCGACGAATCAACAGACCGACAGAGTCAAAACGACTTCGAATCATCTTCGTTGCAGGATTTTTGCAATACCCCTTCGTTTTGATTTGTTGCTGAAAAAAAAACAATGAGTGCTTTCAAAGTTTGTTGTTTATGTTAAACTTACTTTAAAGTTATCTTGCCATAATGAGCCTTCTGGTCAATTAACGCACAATGAAATGGTAGCAAATTGATTGGCTTTGAATTATACCATTCCCAGAATAGTGCTCGTAAGTCGATCTGTTCATTAAGAAATTGTGGCAAGTCGTTTGTTACATGCTTTTGCGAGGAACATTTCAAAATCCGAATCGGGCCATTTCACAAATCCACAATTTCCGATTATATTATTTTTTGACATTTTCGGCAGGTGAAGGTTGCGGGTTCCTAATTCTTGGAACATCATTTCAGTAGGGGCATTCCTGTGTCGACGCTCTTCTATGTGAGTCCAATTAGTTGTGTTCAGAATACACTTAGTTTTGGTGATTCAATAGGCATTTTGTATTTAGGAATTCAGCTTCTATCCACTTCTAAACAGCACTCAGCAGTGTCGCTGCTGTTATTCAGTGAGACAGTTGCACTCTGTGAAACCAGAAAATTTTGCTTTAGTTGCAGCTGCAAGAGCCGTTTTTTGGTCGGCTTGCATCATATTTCTGGGCGGAGGACGTTGGAAATCCTAAAGAACCATAGAATTTAAAATATCCATGTTAAGATTGCTCGTAAGTAATTGAATTAATTTACCTGGTTTGCCTGCATACTCTGCCGTTGCTGTTGCTGCTGTTGAGTCGTTCCAAAACTGGGCGGTCGACTATTAATATTGAATTACCAGTTTGGCGCTAGTCTTTTTTTAAACGTACATACCTACTTGAACTCCGAGTAGAATAAGTCTCATTGTGTTCTTCTAGTTTCTGGTCTATTGTTTTTCCAAATAAATACATTTGTAGCTCTTGATTATACAGGTTTTTGATCTGAAAAGAAATAGATTCTATTAAATATTTAGACAAAACAAAATAATTTACAAAAACTTACTTGTAGAATCTCAAATTGAATGTTTTGTTTTTGAAATCGAAATTGTCATTTTTGACAGGTCACAAAAATTCCATAAGTTTCTATTTTAGCCCAGTCCCTCATTTTGTTTTTATTTCCCCACTCACATGTATTCACCGATAGCGAATTTGAGAGAGTTCACCTCAAATAAAATTTGAGGGTGTTTCAGGCAAGACGGGTACCGGTCGGTTCTCTTGGTAAGTATATTTATCTATGGGGGAGAGTACGATGGCGACAAAGTTTAATGACGGATTTGTATAGAACAGTTAAAAACAAGCATTTTTTACTATGGGAGGGGGGGGTCTATCACCCTTTTTAAACTAAGTCAAAACTATGCGTAGTTTATGAAAAAAATTGTTTTAAACTCAAAATTTGTGCAAAAAAGTAAAAAAAAGGTTTAAAGTGTAATTTTTCAAAACTAAGATTATCTACTATTTTTTTTTTATTCATTTCTCTTATTTGTTTTTGATCAAAAACTGAAAACTAGATATGCAACAGTGGGATGTGTATGGGGGGCATGCTGCCTCCCCTGCAACCCCCCTGCTTGGGAACACTATAAGATTTGGGGTGGGTGCAAGTTGGAGTGGGTGCAAGGTGGAGAGGGTGAAAGGTGCGGTGGGTGCAAGATGGGGTGAATGCAAAGTTTCTTTTGCATTTAAATAAGCTTGATTTAAGAAAACTTAATTTACCCTAGGTAGGTATATCTTAATCCATATTCGATTATCACTATCAAAATAAGAATACCTACGTTAATACTCAAGCAAGGAAAAAGTAATTTAATTAAAATATTTTTTTTTTGGTAATTTTCAATTTTCTCAAGAACTAGAAGACATAAAATCATCTAGTTTTCAGTTTTTGATCCAAAACAAATAAGAGCAATAAATTCTGAAATAAAAACAATAGTAGATAATCTTGAAGTATTGAAAAATTACACTTTAAACCTTTTTTTTAACTTTTTTTACTCAAATTTTGAGTTTAAAATTAAATTTATCAAAAACTACGCATAGTTTTGACTTGATTTAAAACTGGTTTATAGAACAGAATGTTGGCTTTAAAAAAATGTATAAAACTTAATTGTAAGTATTACCGTTATTTTTTAATTATTTTTTTCCATTTTAAATAATAATTTTTTTTTAAATTGGCCCTCCCGCCTAAACGGGGGAGATAGACCCCCCTCCCATTGTAAGAAATGCTTGTTTTTAACTGTTCTTACGAAATCCGTAATAATATCTTGTCGCCTGAGTTATCGTACTCTTGCCCAATTTTCAGTTGTCAGCTTAACGAATACAACTTTTCATTTGTAATTTATTTCGGTGGGAAAAGTTTGCTATTAACAAAATATTAAACAAACAAATTTAACAAATATGGACGCCATGGAAGAACAAATTGGTACATTAATCAAGTTCATCATCTTCTTCTGAAAATGATAGTAGTTATAATTTTTTTTGAAGAAAAACAACAATCGGGTGGTAATCAATTATTTTGGGGAGATTACGATAACTCAGGCGACAAAGTTTAATGACGGATTTGTATAGAACAGTTAAAAACAAACATTTTTTACTAATGGAGAGGGGAGTCTATCTCCTTCCTAATGGTTATACTTACAACTAAGTTTTATACATATTTTTAAAGCCAACACTTTTCTCTATAAGCTTGCTTTTAAATTAAGTCAAAATTATGGATGGTTTTTGGAAAAAACTGTTTTAAACTCAAAATTTGTGCAAACAAAAGTTAAAAAACGGTTTAAAGTGTAATTTTTTAAAACTTTAAGATTATCTACTATTGTTTTTTTTTATTCATTGAAAAACTGAAAACTAGATGATTTTATGTCTTCTCGTTCTTGAGAAAATTGAAAATTACCGACAAAAAATATTTTCATTAAATTATTATTAGCATGCCACCCATACACACCCCACTGTTGCATACACCCAAACTCGAACACCCCCACTGTTGCATACACCCAAACTCTCACTTACCATTATTAAAAATAAAAATAAATTAGGTGCCGCAACCGTCCGTTGAGAACTAGGGCCTAGTGACTCACAACTCTCAACCATTCCTGTGTGCGATTACTGTTGTCAGGGATGGAGGGGACCTACAGTTTTAAGCCGAATCCGAACGGCCGATTTGAGAAAGCGCTTTTCATGACAAGAATTACTCTTGGAGGATTTGTCAATTCCTCGCAAGAAGCAGTAGCCGTGAAAAAACTTTATATGTCACAGGCAGGGATCGAACCCAAAACCTCTGGCATGACAGTCCAACGCACTTTTTTTTTATTTTATTTTTTAAATTCATTTTTATTAATTTCATCTTAGGGACCGTTCATAAAATACGTTCGCACACAAGGCGGGGGGAGGCCTCTTGCTGAGTGTGACAAGGTGTGACAAGGGGGGACGGGGGGTCTATGGTAACGTGACGTTCGCCATTCATTAAAACATTTTCAATTAGTATTTCTTTTGCCTATTTTTCTTTTTAAATTTTCATCATGATAGATAGACATTTATTTTGTATTTAGTAAATATATAGAATTTCAAACGTTATTACAATAAATTGTAACTTGATATGTTTACTTTTGTTTATTTTTCGACATGAGCGCTGGCTCTGTGGCGCGGGTTTAGTCTTTTGACTTGGCTCTAGCGGCGTTGCGATCCGTCACAATTGGTTTCTTTGTTTTTCCAATACTTAAAAAAGTAACGTTTCCTCGCACCCTGCGACTCAGTAACAAATGAAAATTCTGTTTCTCATGTATTTATTATTATATTATTCTTTCATTCTTCATTTAGTAGTGAACTAATTCGGACGCTTTTTTCATATTTCTTAATTTAATTTAAATTCTTTTTATTTTTTGTTTAAATTCTCAAAATTTGTGTTGTATCATTTGAAATTTATCATATTCAGGGGGGGGGGACTTCATTTTTGTGACGAAATATTTCTAGGGGGGTCACAGAAAGCGTGACATAGCGTGACAATGGGGGGAAGGGGGTCAGAAAAATTTGATTTTAGCGTGACGTATTTTATGAACGGCCCCTTAAAACTATCTTAAAGCTAGACAAAAATTCATAAAACTAGCCTAATTAACCATAACCTACAAATAACTTACTGGTCCCATACGGACACTCTAAGTTCAACAATAATACTTAATTCTAATGCCTTTCGGCCCTAAGATCTATTTTACTGTAATTCATTTTATTTATTTTTTGTTTATAAGAAAATTAAAAAAAAAAACTAATTTCAATATCTTTGTTTATTTGTACTTAAACTACTTAAAACTAGAACAACCACAGCAGCAAATCTAACTTGTGTTTAACTTGTGTTTGTTTATTGACCAATTATACAATTATTACATTTTTGCTATCGCCCAGTTACAGAGTTATGGTTAGAACTACCTTACTTCTGAAAAATATTATAAATAACGCACAATTTATTTGAATTTTAAAGATATAGTTTAGTTTGAGGAGGAAAGGTCATGAAAACCTCCTATTTAAGAGTTATATACATATAAAAAAAAAGTATGTACTGTGATCAGTTTCACTAAAGATAAGGTAAAAATATTTATATTTATGTGTGTATATATATATATGTATATATATATTTTTTTTTTAATTAGAATTAATATCACAAAATTTATAGGTACTAAAGAGAAAAAGAAGTAAACAAGAACATGGAATTAATTAAATTGACAGATGAATGAATAATTAAATAAATAAGTAAGTGAATAAATAAATAATTGAATAAGTTGTTAATAAATAATAAATTCGTAAGTTAATAATAAATAAGTAAATTAATAAATAAAAAAAATAAATAGACAAATAAATAAATTTATAATAAATAAGTAAATAAATAATTACATAAATAAATAAATAAATAATAAATAAACAAACAAATAAGTAAATAAACAATAATAAATAAATATGCAATAATGAATAAGATAATAAATAAATTAAAAAAAAATAATACAATTTGTACATAATATTAATAAACAACAATGGTAGAAGCTAGAAATTAATTAAACTTGTAATAAGAACATTATCTGAAATTTGACATCGAATATCATAATTTTCTTTTAGCTTTAAAATTCTGGCAGAAACATAATCGACATCGGTAAGATTATGCAATTCGCTAGTTGAAAAATGCCATGGAAGTTTGAGCATTAACTTCAAAACTTTATTTTGAGCGATTTGTAATTTTTTATATGCGTTTTTGCACACTGTCCCCAAACTGGACTCCCGTACAGCATAATTGATTGAAAAATTACTTTAAAGATTATTAACTTATTGTCATTGTTCAAAAGAGATTTTCTGTTAATTAGCGGATACATAATTTTTATTGTTTTATTAACTTTTAATATTGTTTTTTGTACATGTTCATTGAAAGTAAGTCTTTTGTCCAAGTGTATTCCCAAGTATTTTACCGAGGTTCCCCAAATTATATTCGTATTGTTTAACATCAGATTATTGCTGGAAAGAAAACAGGACTTCCTTTTTCTTGAAAAAAAGATTGCCTGTGTCTTTGAAGCATTAATTTGAATTTTCCATTTGGTATAGTAGCTGTCTAAAATGTTCAAAGCTGATTGTAGATTAGTTTCAATACAGAAACTAAGTACATCAGATGAAAAAATGGCAGTATCATCGGCATATATAGCCGATTCACAATTGGGCAGCTGAGGAAAGTCAGCAGTATATATGTTATAGAGGAGAGGGCCTAAAACAGATCCTTGTGGAACTCCTGCTGGCACACATAGTTTTTGAGATAAATCACCACTTACATAAACGGCGAAATATCTATCTGTCAAAAAACTTTGTACTATTTTAATAAGGTATAATGGGAAATTAAATGTTATCATTTTATAGATCAGACCATTATGCCAAACACTATCAAAAGCTTTTTCCACGTCTAAGCGAACTAGGCCAGTTGATTTTTGAAAATTGAAATTAGAACGAACATGCTTAGTTATTCGATTTACTTGCTGAACAGTGCTATGCTGTTCACGAAAGCCAAATTGTTGAGGTGGATAAATATTATTTTCTAAAATAAAATCATTTAATTTGAATTTGATAAGTCTTTCAAATACTTTGCTTGTGCAACTTAAGAGACTTATAGGTCTATAACTCTTTGGGTCATATGGTTGTTTCCCGGGTTTTAAAACTGGTACAACTTTAGCCACTTTCCATGATATAGGGAAGTATTGAAACTTAATGCAGCAATTGAATATAAATACAAGATATTCAAAACCAGTCCTTGGTAATTCTTTAAGAAAAATGTTTTTTGTTCCATCGAATCCTACAGATTTTTTTATTTGAAGTTTTCGAATAATGGGAATCAAATCATCCATACCAACGTAAAAGTTGTCAGGTACGTCAAGAATTAATGAATTAAAATTGGTTACAGAATCTGGTACAATATTTTCAAATTGAAGAGATCCTATTCTGTTGAAAACACTGTGATTATCATAAAAAGTATTTGCAAGGGCATTTGCCTTATCGGTATTAGTAATACATATATTATGATTGTTTTGAAATGCAGGAACAAAACTATTTTTCTTCTTTAAAGCCTTAGCTATGTTCCAGAATGGTCTACTATTTTTATCTAAAGATTGGAGTTTTAAATTCCAATCAAAGTTTCGGAACATAAAAATTTCAGTTTTTATTGTATTATTAAGTAGCTTAACTTCAATGTTTAATCTTGGAATACGGTTACGCTGCCACTGTCGTCTAAGACGGTTCCTTAGCTTAATAGTATTTAAAATATGTTGTGGTAGCTTTTTTTCTGATCAGATGGAGATTTCTTAGGAACGGATAAATTTATGCTTTCAGAAATAGTAGTATTAAAGACATTGATACAACTATCTATTAGTTCAGTGGATTCTATAGTGTCTAAATTTTTATCGCTATGTCTTAAACGATTTTTTATTGTGTTCCGATACCTCGACCAGTTTGCTTTACCTAGGTCATAATAAATACGTGTGTTTGTGCTGGGGGATTCTAATACCCCACACTTAACAGGTAAATGGTCAGAGCTCAAGTCGTTGCAAACAATAGGTTGCGAAAATAGGGTTGACGTATTTGTTAAATAAAAATCTATAGTTGACGGACTTTTTCTTCTGTCAGATGGATAATAAGTGGGACTATTTGGAAACATAATTTCAATCCCATGAGTAGCACTAATGTTTTCTAATATGTTACCCCATGTATTTGCTCTTACACATCCCCATTTCTTGTGTCTGCAATTAAAGTCACCCCCAATTAAATATGGACCGTTAATATTAATCGTTTTTAAGATATCCGACTTAAAGTGTTCGCCCCGCAAGGAATTCCTTGAGCGACCCGGGAAATACACCGAAAAAAAAGAAATCTTTCTATTATTTGCAAAATGTACATCAACACCAATATTTTCAATGTATTTGGTATTGATTACTGGTAAAAGTGTATGTTTAAGTGTTTTTCTCACAACAATGGCAACACCGCCACCACTTCTATTAACTCTATAACAATTGTATTCAGAGTTAGAAAGAGTTGCATTATTAGAGAGCCAAGTTTCAGAGACCAAACCGATATCAATTTTATTTCTGCTTAAGAAAGAGAAAAAATCAATACTTTTGCTACGAATGCCTAGTGCATTCCAACATATAAAACTTAACGAATGATTACTTGTCATTTTTATTATATAAGTACTTAATCGCTAACTGGGCGATAACATTAAATTGTTCTGCTTTTGTTGAGCAGTGGCTAAGTTGAGTTGTCATCTCTACGGTTAGAGATTGGATCTCTTCCATTGAAAATAGAGTATCATCAGTAGTTGTTACCCCTTCGGGTAGGGGTTAAGAATTTACCCGAAGTAAGGTATGCTTGTCGTAAAAGGCGACTAAAATCCAATCTCCGTATACTGAGAACTACATAAGTATACAAAATATGCAATGGAAAAAACAAATAGATTAATTACCCCAGGTGGAAAGCCAGTTTCTCTGGCAAATCCATCCTCTTCGGAGGCAGGCTCTACGGATTCTGGGGAGAGCCATTTATTGCATTTGATAAATCCTTTCGCGAAAGCGCATAAGGTCCCTCGATCACCTCCATCTGTACCGAGAGTTACCGGCAGAAAGAGTCCACCGGTTGTGCCAAAAGGCACTAAAAGCGACTCACCGAAAACAAACAGTTTTGAGCAGGACAATTGTGAACTGCAAAAGAAGCTGAACGAAATGATAAAACTCTACGAAGAGCTTAAAAAAGAAGTCGAAAGTCTTCGTGAAGAGAACAAGATGTTAAAAACTTCTGAAAACATGAAAGTAAATACTCTAAGTCCACAACATCGAGATCGGCACGAATATGAAACTGATGAAGATGAACTTGCTCGGGAAACTGAAAAAAGTAGACCTTGTAAAAAACGGAAGGCTGAACATTCGCCTAAGTTTCAAAATCAGCTAAAACCAAATAAAATTACACGGAAAGATCAGTTTTCTGCGAATAAGAAACTTCCTCCACCGATAAACATCGTTGGTCAAGCGGATTATAACAAAATTCTTCCTATTCTAAAAGAAACGGCGCAAAAGAATTTCAAAGCTACATCCACTCACAATAATACGTGGAAAATTAACGTAAATGATTCAGATTCTTATAGAAAACTGTCGAAAAAACTCAGCGATGAAAAAATTGAATGGTATAGTTATTCAATTAAAGAAGAAAGACCTTTACGTGTAGTAGCTAGAGGACTTCATCCCTCTTGTTCAAAAGAAGACATCCTTTCGGACTTAAAAACCAAAGGTTTTAAGATTCTTGACGCAACAAATCTTTTGAAGCGAGAAAAAGAAATCGAAACCGCTTATATAAAACGCGCTCTTCCGCTTTTTATTCTAAGTTTCGATAAAAATGAAAATGTAGACAATGTTTATAATATTAAAACTATAATGAATATTGTTGTAAAAATCGAACCACTAAGAAAGAACAAACGCCTTATTCCTCAGTGCAAGCGATGTCAAGGTTTTAACCATACAGCAGCTTATTGTCAGAAGGACCCCGTTTGCGTTAAATGCGCGGGAAAGCACATGACTGATGTATGCCGTCTTAAAAAAGAAACTCCGGCTACATGCGCGAATTGCAAAGGTAATCATCCAGCAAATTACCGTGGCTGTGAGGTCGCAAAGGAAATGTTAAAGAGGCGCGAAGAATTTAGTAAGAAAACTAAAAAAAATACCTCAAAGCAAAACAAAGAATTAAAATTAAAAACCAAGACTAATACTCAAGCGTCGAGTAAAACGGACGGGAAAAATAATGAAAACGTTTTACCCTCAGAAAACATAAAAACAAAAAAGACGAACACGTACGCTCAAGTCACGGCCGGCGCCCGAAAAACCTAAAACTATTAAACCTGACTCCGTTCAAAATGTATTTTCCCTTATACTTGAACGATTAGAAGAACAAGGGAGAATTAACACAATTATTCTTGAGAAATTGGACAAATTTGAGTCGGCGGCTCTTAAAACACCAAATTAACCGTAAACATGGATCAGTTGTCCCAACAACTCAAAATAATAACATGGAACGCGAACGGACTTACCGCAAAAATCGAAGAACTAGAAACGGTTCTACTTAACGAAAGAATAGATATTTGTTTGATCTCTGAAACTCATTTGAAAAATGACTCAAATTTAAGTATTAAAGGTTATTCGGCTTAGCACGCATGCCATCCATCCGAAAGAGCAAGGGGTGGTTCTTCCGTATTTATCAGAGAAAATATCAATCATTCGTTTGAGATAAATATCGAGCTCGATACAATGCAAGTTACTTCCGTTAGCATAAAAGTTAGACACGTATTTTTTAATATTGCGTCTATTTACTGTCCTCCTCGGTCCAAGATAGACAAAAACGATTTTAAAGATCTTTTCAACGCTTTAGGTCCAAAATTTATTATTGGCGGCGACTTCAATTCGAAACATTCATTTTGGGGATCTCGTTGCATTTCGACGAAGGGTAGACAACTCTACAAAGCGGGTATTGAATGTAACGTTGAATTTTTCTCATCAGGAAAACCAACGTTTTGGCCAACCGATACAGCGAAAACACCCGATCTTGTTGACTTTTTCATCGCAAGAAGAATGAACAGAAAATATATGACAGTAGATGATAACTTCGATTTTTCTACGGATCACTCGGCCGTTATCTTAACAATAAACAGTAACGTAATCGAAAAAGAAAAGCCCCTAATTTTAACAAATAATAACACAAATTGGGATAAATTCAAAGAAGATTGCGAAAATAGAATTATACTGAACGTCTCTTTGCAAACTCCGTTTGAGTTAGAAGATGAAACAGAAAAATTTATAAATATTGTTCAAGAAGCAGCTTGGAATAATACTCCGATCTGTAGTAAAAAGTCAAGGCAATACGAAGAAAAAATTCCAGAAGATATAAAAGAATTGATACGCGAAAAACGAAAAGCTCGAAAAGTATGGCAGCAATCACGTGCTCCTCAGCATAAAAGTGTCGTCAACTTTTTATCAAACAAGATTAAAAATTTGTTACGAGATTTTAAAAACAGCGAGAATTCTGCCTATCTTGAAAGCCTAACAGCAGACAAAAAAACGAATTATTCTCTTTGGAAGACGATAAAAGGTATTAAAAAGCCTCAAATAATGTCGGCACCTATTCGAAAAAATAATTCTGAATGGGCAAAAACTGATAAGGAAAAGGCGGATTTATTTGCTAAGCACCTTGAGGAAATGTTCAAACCTTTCGATGGTCAAGAGCTTCTGACTAATGACGGAGAGCTCCAACCAGCGCCGGACAATTTTTCTATCAGGAATATTACTTTGACTGAACTTGTCCAGGAAATAAAACGGCAGACAAATAATAAAGCTCCTGGCTACGACCTGATTAACGGTCGTGTCCTCAAAGAGTTGCCTAAAAAAGCAATGGTTAAGCTCTTACAGCTCACTAACGCTGCTTTAAGACTTGCTTACGTACCCACGCAATGGAAAGTCGCCGAAGTAATAATGATCCCCAAACCGGGTAAGCCACCGAATGAGAAAAAATCGTATAGACCAATTTCTCTCTTACCAATTATATCTAAAATATTTGAAAAATTGCTTCTTAAACGAATGCTACCAATTATTGAAGAAAAACGTTTAATTCCCGACCACCAATTCGGTTTCCGGAATAATCACTCGACAATTGATCAGGTTTACCGAATAACTAACGAAATTGAAAAAGCATTTAAAGAAAAAAAGATTTGCTCAACTGCATTTCTTGACGTTTCTCAAGCTTTTGACAAAGTTTGGCATGACGGGCTAAAATATAAATTAAAAGTCTTTCCAGAGCAAATATATAACATTCTTGAATCGTACCTAGAAAATAGATTCTTTCGAGTTAAGCAAGGAACGGAGTATTCGGAGTTTAAAGAAATAAACGCTGGGGTTCCCCAGGGTAGCGTCCTTGGACCGATTTTGTTTGTTCTTTATACCCGAGATATACCCCAAACAGAAGGCACAACTTTAGGCACTTTTGCCGATGATACAGCTGTACTCGCAATATCGGATTCAATAGAAACGGCAACCTCTAAGCTTCAAAAGGCATTAAATAGCATTTCAGATTGGACAAAGAAAATGGCGAATTGCTCTTAATGAAACGAAATCGACGCACACAAATTTTACGTATAAAAAAGTATATAACTTACCTATTTATATAAATTCTGTGCAAATTCCATACGCTAATGAAGCGAAGTATCTAGGCATGACTCTAGACGCGAAACTTAAATGGAAAGTTCATGTAAAAAAGAAACGCGATGAACTCGAAAATAAACTCCGCGAATTGACATGGCTTATTGGAAGATATTCCAATCTAAGCGTTTATAACAAGCTTCTTATTTATAAGCAAGTACTGACACCAATTTGGACGTACGGTATACAACTTTGGGGTTGTACCAACGTAAGAAATATACAAATTTTGCAAACATACCAAAACAAAGTACTTAAAATAATAGTAAATGCTCCATGGTATGTAAGAAATAGCGACTTACATAGAGATTTAAATATAAAATATGTAGAAAACGAAATTAAAAAATTTGCTACAGAGCTAAGATCACGACTTAGAAATCATAGTAATAACTTAATCCAAAAATCTGTTAGCGAGGCGTTCGTTTTTCGGCGTCTGCACCGAACAAGACCTTCTGATCTAGCGCAAACAAATTAATCTCTCCACTCGAATTTTGTGGAATCTTCAGGTCCTCTCGTTGGGGAGCGAACAAAATGACGCTAAAACTACTTGTTAAGCTGGACTTAGTTGTAGTAATAATATAGAAGATAAGGGAGGTGAGTTTTAGTCAGTAAAAATCTGACACTACTTTAAGCATCGGGCTTATAGTGTCTCTGAAGATTTCTCACCTTCCTGCGGAAAAAAAAAAATCAGTAGTGGTTGCTCGCCCACTAGACTGGTTTGACCACTTTTGACTTGGGCAAGGTGGAGATGGGTATGAAGGGGCTGCGGCCGATTGTGTAGGTATGCTAGTATTCCTCGGGTTATTAGTTTGAACTCTTTTCGGTAAAGGTTTAAGAGGTGGGAAATTCTCCATTGAGTTGACTAATGACGTAGTTGGACGCATAGGTTGGATATGATTTTGAATGGGAATCTGCCACTTACCGTGTGATATTTTCTCTTTAATTTTCAAAAAGTTTTGCCTGCTCTTGCAATTAGGATCAGTCGATTTGTGACACTCTTTACAGTTCGCACATTGAATTTTATCAGAAACGTTGCATTCACTGGTTTTGTGGTGACCGGAACAGTTTGCACAAAATGTTTTAACGTGGCAGTTCTTTTCCCCGTGTCCAAACATTTGACAGTTGTGGCACTGGGTAATATTTACTCTACGACGACGTTGATAGTCCCATTTGACTTGGGTACGATAAATGGATTTTATATTTTTTTTTAAGTCACTAAGCCGAACCGAACCTTGTTCTAAATACACAATGTACATATAATGTTTCGATGTATTTTTCATATCGTTTGGACACTAATTTTATATCTCTGCACTTAAGACCGAGTTTAATTAGTTCAGATTTAAGTTCATCTATTGGCAAGGTATCAAGACCAAAAAGAATTACTTTAAATGATCTTTCGGAAGAGAGATCATGAGAAAAAAAATTGACAATCAGCTGATTTTAAGGCATCGCATGCGTTTTTGTGAGATTCAATACTTTCACACTGAATTTTTATCCCAATGGACATTTTTTTGATTGAATAATCAGATATTTTGATTGTTTTCATAAGATTATGGATAAATTCACTGGGTTTTTGCAACACTTTAATTGGAGGAATTCGCTCCTTCTTAATTGATTTGGGTTCCACAATCACTTCACTATCCATTTCATCATCGGCGAGACATTGTAAAGGTGTCCAGACATTTTTTCTGGAATCTTCGACACTATTCGCCATGGCTAAGTTAGTGATTTTACGCACTTTGTTCGAAGACAAAATGTCTTCAATTGAAGAAGAACGATTTCTTTTTAGAATTTTGTAGGTTTAATGATACAGTAGAATTAAACACGTCATGCACAGATGACAGATCTTTCGCTACTGAGCAGCAAATCTAACTATCTAACATTTTTTGTTTTCCTTTTTTTTTGTTTTTTTTTTTGCTTTTCCTTATTCCAGGTTTTTTTTTTTTTTTTATTTTTATTTTTTTATATTTTTTATTATTTTTTTTGTAATTATTTTTTTGTGCCACCATGTCCATTCTACTTAAAACTAAACCCTTAAACTATAAAACAAGTATGTAAGCTGGCCAAGGCTTAAAACCCCATCCCGACTACCCACTATCAAGTTCCGATTGAAGCCACCAAAACTGGTTCTCCTGCTTCACCCTATCAGTTCGTTCCCGTTCGGACACAGCCCTACTGAACCGAAGGAGCTCTGCTCCACCTTGTGCCATGACGTCCCGATTGTACAGGAGTCACTTATCCACGGTTCTTGGTCTGACGTCTATCTAAAAAGAGGAATGCCTCTGGTGGAATGAAGCTGCTCAAGCGTGCACTCTCAAGATACTCGTCGTTCGGATAGAACGCCCCGAAAATTAAATTGATGGTCGAAGACATATAGCTCTTACAATGTGACCTCCAACGAGTTTTATCACGAAATTGTCAATTCTGTTGATTCGAGCCCCGTTGTCTAGATAGTAATGCACTTAAGAAGATTCGATTGTTCGATGTAAGCCGCTCGAACACCCGAAACTTCCATGTAGCAAATTACCTTCACTCTGGGGTCAAGCCGACTGCTGTAAAACAGACGTTTCGTCAGAGCAGAGGCTCCTCTGGCCCTGGTCAGAGCAGAATTTATATGTCTGTCGAAATATAAATACTGTGCATAGTTTTGACTTGATTATAAAACTGACGGCACGAGTACGATAACTTTGGCGCCAAGATATAATAACGGTTTTTGGTAGAGGGTCTTAATACAAGCATTTTTTACTATGGGAGGGCGGGGTCTATCTCCCCCCGTTTAGGCGGGAGGGGCAATTTAAAAAAGTTATTATTTAAAATGGAAAAAAATAATTAAAAAATAACGGTGATACTTACAATTAAGTTGTATACATTTTTTTAAAGCCAACATTCTGTTATATTAGCCAGTTTTTAAATCAAGTCAAAACTATGCGTAGTTTTTGAAAAATTTAATTTTAAACTCAAAATTTGAGTAAAAAAAGTTAAAAAAGGTTTAAAGTGTAACTTTTTCAATACTTCAAGATTATCTACCATTGTTTTTATTTCAGAATTTATTGCTCTTATTTGTTTTTGATCAAAAACTGAAAACTAGATGATTTTATGTCTTTTAGTTTTTGAGAAAATTGAAAATAAAAATTTAATTTTAAACTCAAAATTTGAGTAAAAAAAGTTAAAAAAAGGTTTAAAGTGTAACTTTTTCAATACTTCAAGATTATCTACCATTGTTTTTATTTCAGAATTTATTGCTCTTATTTGTTTTTGATCAAAAACTGAAAACTAGATGATTTTATGTCTTTTAGTTTTTGAGAAAATTGAAAATAAAAATTTAATTTTAAACTCAAAATTTGAGTAAAAAAAGTTAAAAAAAGGTTTAAAGTGTAACTTTTTCAATACTTCAAGATTATCTACCATTGTTTTTATTTCAGAATTTATTGCTCTTATTTGTTTTTGATCAAAAACTGAAAACTAGATGATTTTATGTCTTTTACTTTTTGAGAAAATTGAAAATAAAAATTTAATTTTAAACTCAAAATTTGAGTAAAAAAGTTAAAAAAAGGTTTAAAGTGTAACTTTTTCAATACTTCAAGATTATCTACCATTGTTTTTATTTCAGAATTTATTGCTCTTATTTGTTTTTGATCAAAAACTGAAAACTAGATGATTTTATGTCTTTTAGTTTTTGAGAAAATTGAAAATAACCACAACTACTATTTTAATTTAATTCTTTTTTTTTGCTTGAGTGGTCTTATTTTGATAGTAACAGTAAGGTGTGCGCGAGTTTGGGTGTATGCAACAGTGGCATCTGTAAGGGGGGGCATGCTGCCCCCCTCCAACCCCCCTGCTTGGGCACACTATAGGATTTGGGGTGGGTGCAAGTTAGAGTGCGTGCAAGGTGGTGAGGGTGCAAGGTGCGGTGGGTGCAAGATGGGGTGCATGCAAAGTTTCTTTTGCATTTAAATAAGCTGGATTTAAGAAAAATTAATTTACCCTAGGTATATCTTATCGATTATTACTATCAAAATAAGACTACGTTAATACTTAAGCAAGGAAAAAGTAATTTAATTAAAATATTTTGTTTTGGTAATTTTCAATTTTCTCAAGAACTAGAAGACATCAAGTCATCTAGTTTTCAGGTTTTGATCAAAAACAAATAAGAGCAATAAATATTAAAAAAAAATAGTAGATAATCTGAGAGTTTTGAAAAATTACACTTTAAACCTTTTTTTTAACTTTTTTTTGCACAAATTTTGACTTTAAAACAATTTTTTCAAAAACTATGCATAGTTTTGACTTGATTTAAAAACAAGCTAATAGACAAAAGTGTTGGCTTTAAAAAAAGGTATAATACTTAATTATAAGTATTACCGTTATTTTTTAATTATTTTTTCCATTTAATGAACATATTTTTTTAAACTGCCCCTACCGCCTAAACGGGGGGGAGATAGACCCCCCTCCCATAACCGGGGGAGATAGCCACCCCCTCCCCCCCTGTAACCGACTATTTTGCCTTCGGTTCAGATTGCCGGAAAATACCCCTTCGGCTTGCTCCGCCATGGGTCCTTGAACCTAAATCGATTACAAAAAATATGGAATTCCGGCTTAAGCGTCTATGGTCTTATTCGACGCGCGAGAATGTTGCCTCTACCCACCCAGCCATGGTTGTCACCCTCGCCAGGACAACCCCATAAATAGGATTCTTCATATCATCGTCCTTTTTTACCCTCCTGGCGTCATCCTCTTTTTAGTAAAAAAAAACTTAGTTCACCATTTTAATTTTTATATTCACTTCAAAAATTATCCAAATATACATTAGGTTTATACATCTTCATTTAATTCTTATTCCAAATGTTAAACTTGATTTAAATTACATTTACGGTTGAAATTAAAATAACAAGATTAAACCTCTGATGGCAACTTTCGGTTTTTAATCAAAATTCAAACAAAAAAAAATCTTAATTACGTCTTCGATTTATTATCAAAATTGGGATTTTTGATCCTCTTTTGTCACAATAACAAAGACTTTAATTCACTTGTCCCCACTCGCAACCGCCCTCGCGAAAGTAATTTTACGTATATACATATATCGATATATTTGCACTTATATATGTATATCAAAGAAAAGTTTAATATAAAAGCAAAAAAAAAACTCACCCTTGTCCTTCCGTTCGAAGTGGCCACTGCTGCAGGAGAATAAGGTAGTGAGACTTTTTCCTTGGAGTATGCACACTTTCCTGTGCCTGTGATTTGTACGTGCACTCAATGTATGTAACTGTATATATATATATGACCACCACTTTCGCGAATTAAAATATATCTTACTCGGTTCGCGTAATTACAAATTTTTTTGTTTTTAAATTCAAACGCCACAACCACCACTTCGAGTTACAATTTTTTTTAAATTAAATTAATTATTAAAAAAAATGATCAAAAAAGAAATAAAAAAAATTGATTTAAATAAAAAACGAAATACAAAAAATTTGATTTTAAAAGATTTGAACTTTGCGCCTTTAACGGCCCTTTTACAATTAGCGGCGCCTCAACGCCCACGGCTACCGGTTTGCTTCGATTTCCGTTGCTCTGCAACCGTTTTGCTGTTCCTGGTCTATGTTTCTAGATTCTCTGTCTATCGAAACAAAGAACAAATAAAACCTTCCTCTCGAGTTTTGTTCTTAGGACAATCTCCTCCTCTGAATTTGTTTTCCGCACCTTTTTTCTTTTCCAGGCTTTGTTCTTAATTATTTTATTGATTCTTATTTGACAAAAAACTTATTCCTGGATGGTTAATTAAACTTTAAAAAATTTAATTCGAATTGGTGTCGGTATCAATTCGCTCAAATTTTTATAGGTACTCGATACCAAAAGACAAGACTTGCTCTAAAGGCGGGTAAGTTTCGAAAAAGACAAAAGATTTGAAATTTTCTTTTCCTTTTGGTCAACACTTTACCATCAACATTTTGTGCTGAATTAGCAAACAAATTCAGCCCAACAACTAAACTAGATGCTCTGTGTATACATTTAGAACAATTATTATCCATTCTCCCGACAGAAATACTTATCTCTCAGTTATCTCATTGTATTCATGTCCCCATTCCTACTCTTCGAACCTATCCTTAGCTCTAGTATCGACGACCTACGTTACCGACTCACAATATCATAACTTTGATCTCGTTAAATGTCATTTTGACAAGTCTAGAATTAAAATGAAATCATTTTTCTTGTTTGTTATCGTCGGTCGTCGTCGTCTTCATCATCAACTTCATCATGCTGAAATAAACACTTTGCAAAAACAATGTATTGCTCTGCGAAAAAAGAAATCTCTTGTGATGCTGTACTCTTCGGTATACCTGCCCTTCCTGATGAAAACCTCACCAACATGTTCCATAGACTCTGCCATACAATTGATTGCACGCCACCTACTCTCACACACATATTCCGAACTAAAAAAAAAACAAACGATGATACCCCATCATCATCGTCATCTTGGTCATCATCTTCGTCTCCAATCGTAATCAAATTCAGAAATTTATTTGAGAGAAACACTGTTCTGATGTCAGCTGCCCAATATCGCAAAAAGCATTCGTCTGAACTTCATTTGCATGATCTTGGCATTGATTCCTCCAACAACAGTAGTTGCTACTTAAATGAGAGTCTGACGAAACTAACTCGTTTTCTCCTGAACAGTGCTTTGGCTTTTACACGAAAAAAGCAACTCTTTGCTGTTCACACTAAGAATGGAAATGTGTATGTGAAGAAGTCATTGAATGATAAAAGCTTGCTCATTCATAGCTCAGAACATCTGCTTGCTGCTGTTGCTGCTGCTGCGACTGACCCACCAATGTGTTAATAGTAATTAATAATAATTATTTTATTGTAATTTTTTTTCTGTTTCTCTTTTTATTGATAACATTGTTGTTTTCTCTTCTTTTATTCTCTATTTTAAATTTATACTGTCAGCTTAATTTATCATAACTTTGTGTCCTATACCTATATCCCATTTTCTTTTGCTTCCCCTTCTCCTCAACTTAATATTGCACTTCTAATTTTTGTATTGATATTATGCTTGCTATAAATTCGTCTACCAATGAGCGCAACAGTATGTATGAAAAATCAACGTCCACTTTAGTTAACATTATATCTAAACATTGTGATGGTTTAAGAGTTTGTTATCTTAATGCACGTAGCCTTAATGTTTGCAAATTGGATTATCTGAAATTTTTGTTTTCTGGTTCTTGCGTTGATGTTATTTGTGTAAGTGAAACCTGGTTTAAGCCTGATATTTGTGATCAGATGTATGACATCCCTAATTTCAATTTATTTAGAAATGATAGAATCACTGACACCTGTGCTGGAGGTGTAGCTATTTATTGTAGGTCATCTATTGAGGCAAAAGTATTTGCTAGATCTAGTGGGATTGGTATAGAGTTCATCATAATCGAAGTCAGAGACTCTTATACTAAGTGTCTAATTTCATGTGTTTACAACAAAAAACGAAACTGTTCCACTGTTCCATTTTTACTGCTCTAAGCGAATTCAGTTTTACTTATGAACATACTATAAACTGTGGTGATTTCAATGCTGACCTGCTTAAACATCTTTCATCTTTCAGATGAAAGATTTAGTGTCTTCAGTTGGTATGCATATTGTTAATACCACTTACCCAACACGCTTTGTTTCTTATTGCTCTCCAAGTCTTCTTGATCTAGTCATAGTCTCTGATTCTTCGTTGGTACATCTGTACGATCAGCTTTCATTTGATATTTCAGATCATGATCTTCTGTTCTGTACGTACAATATAAAATCGTTAAAATCTCCTTGCAATGAAACGTTTACCTACAAAGACTTCAACTCATTCGACTTCTCCTATCTTCACCTGTCAACCGCATTGGCTCCTTGGCTTAGTTTTCGTCTTTATGCAAATGGTAATGATAAAGTTAATTTGTTTCAGCATCTGTTGCTCCAACTCTTTAATCAATGTGTCCCTACTAAAACGGTAAGAATTCGAAATAACCTTTGCCCTGGTTCACTTCTAACGTGTTAACCAGCATTAAAAATAGAAACAAACTACATAGAAGATGGAAGCGTAGACCAACACCTGTTAACTGGAGAGCATTTACTGTAGCCCGTAATCAAGCGACAACTATAATCCGATCATCCAAAATCAACTATTATGCATCCAAACTCAATACCTCTTTACCACCTAAAAAGCTGTGGAGCAACCTAAGTAAGATTGGTGTCTGCAAAGATACAGGAGCTCAATATTCTCTGGACCCGGATGAGCTCAATGATTATTTCCTTGGAGAGTCGGTTTCTGTTGTTGATTTTGAAGCAAATACTACATTTAACTCCTTGAACAATGTGCCTAGGCTGGAGGATTTTGATGTTGTTAGTGAAGATGATATTCTAAAATGTGTAAAGGCTATCAAGTCTGACTCTGTTGGTGATGATGGAGTGCCTATTCGTTTCGTTAAACTCATACTTCCACTAATAATAACCCATCTAACTCATATTATAAACTGGTGCATTGTCACTTCTACTTTCCCTCGCTCTTGGAAAATTGCAAGAGTTCTTCCAACGGTTAAGAAGCGTGACTCTAATTCTCCAACTGATTTTAGACCGATAAGCATCCTACCTTGCCTCTCTAAGGTCTTTGAGAAGATAATTGAGCAGCAGATCTTAAGTCATATTTCTCTTAACCATTTGCTGTTTGAAAAACAATCGGGTTTCAGAGCCAATCATAGCTGCTCTACTGCAATGGTTAATCTTCTTGAAGATGTTAGGGTTGACTATGATAAGGGTCAAATAAATCTCCTCTGCTTACTCGACTTTAGAAAGGCCTTTGACAAAGTGAATCACAGTATTCTTAAGTGGAAACTTGTAAACTTCTTCGGCTTCAGTGAGCGGGAAAGCTCGCTAATTGGTGACTACCTATCTGACAGATCACAAAGGGTTTTTTCTGGGGGGAAATGCTCAGCTCTCAGACCTGTTACGCAAGGAGTCCCACAGGGTTCGATTCTTGGCCCAATACTCTTTTGTATGTTCATCAATGATCTGTCTGCGTGTTGTTCGCACTCTTCGGTTCACCTGTATGCTGACGATGTTCAACTCCATCTTGCCAGGCCTTTTCATCAGCTCAATGAACTGTCCCTCTCCATCAACGAGGATCTTAACCAAATTAATGCGTGGTCCATTGCAAATGGCCTATTCTTAAATCTTTCCAAGACCCTAGTCATTCCAATTTCGAAGAAAAAGTTTGATCTCCCTACTCTACCTAATATTTGGCTAAGTGATCGTTTAATTAGAGTAGTGGATCATTGCACCAGCCTTGGATATACTATTGACCGTCATCTGTCAGGCTATAGACACACTAATTATGTCATTGGTCGCATTTATGGATGCTTACGTAAACTTTGGCCTTCAGCATACTTTTAAATTAAATTAGGTGGCGCAACAGTCCGTAGAGAACCAGGGCCTAGTGACTTACAACTCTCAACCATTCCTGTGTGCGAGTAATTGCAGGGATGGAGGGGACCTACAGTTTATATGCCGAATCCGAACGGCTAATTTGAGAAAGCACTTTTTCATGACAAGAATTACTCTTGGAGAATTTGTCAATTCCCCGCAAGAGGCAGTACCCGTGAAAAAAACTTTAGATGGCATAGGCAGGGATCGAACCCAAGACCTCTTGCATGACAGTCCAACGCACTAACCATCATGCCACGGGTACTACTTCAGCATACTTTACCCCTGTTGAAACTCGACGTAAACTAATAATTGATTTAATAGTTCCCCTCATATCATATGCTGAAATAGTGTACAGTGATCTTGATTCACTATCCAAACAAAAACTGCAAGTTGCTTTCAATGATGCTGTCCGTTACGTCTATGGGTTACGCAGATATGACCATGTTTCGGAATTTTCTAAAAATATTTTGGGTTGCACACTGCAGCAATACATAAACGCAAGAAACTGTTTATTTTTACATAAATTAATTCATATTAAGGCTCCGTCTTATCTGTTTACCAAACTCTCATTTAACCGTTCTGCTAGAAGTATCAATATTACCCCTCAACTTGGCAATTACCTGAACTCGTCCCGTTTATTTTTCATACGTACTGTTAAACTCTGGAACTCGCTCCCATCTTCAATTAAATTAATTGTTAACTATACAAGATTTAAAACTGCAATATTTCTTCACTTTTCGTCTCTCCCAATTCAACCATAATCCTCTCCCTTTTCCCTTCAATCGCAAAGAATTGCTTTTAACATTAATAAAATCTCGTTCTCTTTAATTGTATTTATTTAAATGTAAATTTGTAAACATATTATATCTAAGTACTATAAAAGATGTAATCTTACTGTACGTACCATTATTGTCAAATAAATGAAATGAAATGAAATTAAATAAACAAAACTAATTTAATACATCAAAACGGGATAACGGAAGTGTGAGGGAGACAATCATATGGTTGCTCCGTTAATTTAACATACATAATCGACATACAACAGGAATATATAAAAAATCCGTTCGTTCTTCTGTTTACAATTCGCGAAAATTGCACAGGTCAATAACCTTAGAATTAAAGAAAATGCAAATAGCGTTTTGCCGTCGGGATATTGTCATTGCGAGTTGAGTGTTGTTGTTATAAAAATGGTTTTGTGTAATATTGCTTATTTCCCGGTTTATTATTGCACAAATAGGAATGAAAAGTCAAGATAAATTGAATAAATAAAATAACGAACATTTAAAGTCACTAATGTATTGCACGGAAAAAAAATATGAAAGTCAAATAAATTTATTGCACGAATCAAATTGAAAGTCATTTAAAAAAAATATGTTTTCGATTAATTCGATCGTCAATTAAAATAAATAAATAAATAAATAATTAAATATATAGTCATTTGTTTGTCATAATGGTGTTGTGTCCGTATAAAATCGTCAAATGATAAAAAAAATAGTAAATAAGTCAAATATAGTGTTCCAGTGTATATTATCATCAAGTGATAAAATAAAAAAATATTAAATAAGTCAAATCTAGTCTTAGTGAATAGTCAGATGTGTGTTTTGTGAAAAATGTTTAATTTTCGAAAATATACATGGTCAAGAAAAATCGGATATTTATCTTCGTCAATATTGAACCAACGTGGGACGCGAACCCACTTAAGGATCATCTAGCCGGGGATAAAAACATGCAATTTAGTCAGATAAGTATTTTTTTTTAAACAATTTATGACACGACAAGATACTTTGTGGTACTTTTTATTTTAATTCCAGGATATTACAGTTCTACTCTCCAACTCATACGTGCAGTTGCCAATAACCTTCCGGACTCGGCATTTTACAAACTTGGGAAGAAGTTTGGCGTTGATTCCCGAAGAAAACTTGCTTTGAGCAAAATTCCTATGAAAAACTTCTTGTCCTTCGCGGTAAGTTATATGCTTTGCTCTAGCGTTATAAGTATTTTTAGACTTAACGTGTGCCCTGAAAAGATTCTCTGACATCGTCTGTCTGGCAAGCGCGGTTTTTAGTGCATTCGGCAAGACTAACATCTCTGGGTCTCCTAACGCTTTTAATTCTCGCAGAATCTTGTAGGACGAGCCATGATTCACCATATTCTGGCCAAAAAGGGCGAAGTATGTTTGGCAACCTAAGGAACCATGAACATCGGATCTGAGAGCACACGCTATACTGGATAGATGTGTATCCCAGTCGTTTTGCTCTTTCGATATCAGGACCCTGAGTTTGCTTAGGACGCTCGGAGATGTTAGCCTGTGGAGAATACAAAGCCGTTCGCACATGCTGTATGCCATAGTTCGCTAAGAATTTTTTTAATTCTTTGGATACGAACTGACGTCCGTTGTCAGAGTGAATCTTTTCAGGGGTGCCGAAAGTATGAAATATATCAACTTCTAGAAACTGGATGATTCTAGAAGATGTTGCTTTTGACATCGCCTTAAGGAAGGTAAATTTCGTAAAATGATCCACTAAAATAAAGACGTAAACGTTACCTCGTTTTGTACGGGGATATGGACCTAAAAAATCTATATATAAAAGTTGCATAGGTCTTTCAGTAATTTTTTGGGTGGTGATTGGTGGACGAAGAGTTTTGTTTGGGGCTTTCACCATTTTACAAAAATCGCACTCTTTCACATAAGTTTTCACGTCTTTGAGCATTTTAGGCCAATAGAATTTGGCTTTGATGCGAAAACCTATGTCGCAAAACCGCTATGACAGCTCAATTTCGTGTCATGTGCCAGTTCGATGCATTGTTGCGTTAGTGCTTCGGGTACCCAAAGTCGCCATAACGAGTCCTCCTCGTCTACTTCACCTGTCCTAAACCTAACCCTTTTATAAATAAATTTTCCCGATACCACTAGATCAGGAAGTTCAGACTGATTAGAGTTGATGTTCTCTCTCAGTAGGGAATATTGCGTCGAATCAAACTCAACCGAATTAAGGTCGATTTCACCACACATCATCGCTTCATCTTCTACGGTTACTTTTGCAGCAATCTCTTCCATATCCATCCTGGACAGCGAGTCAGGCACAATATTGAGGGATCCCTTTCGGTGTTCAATTTTAAAAATGTAACCTTGTAGTTCCAAGCTCCATCTAGCTAATCTGCCGCAGAGTTCCTTCATTGACATTAGCCATTTTAGACTAGAATGGTCCGTTATTACGGTGAAAGGTAATCCGTCAACATAGGGCCTAAATTTGCGTATACTCAGGACGGCTGCGAGGCATTCCTGCTCGGTAACCGTATAATTTTTCTGTGACTTGTTTAGCTTCTTCGACATGTATGCTATCGGCTTTTCGTTGTCGTTCTCATCCAACTGAAAGAGAACACCACCCACACCCTCTGAAGATGCATCACACTGAATCGTAAATGGTTTTTTGAAATCGGGTTGCGCTAACACTGGTGCAGATGAAAGTGCTGTTTTCAACTTGTGAAATGCCTCTAGGCGTCAATTCAAATTTAGCTTTCTTTTTTAAGCAGTCCGTAAGTGGTGCTGCCTAGTCGGCATAATTTCTTATGAACCGCCTGTACCATCCGGTCATTCCCAAAAATCTTCGAACTTGTCAGACACTATTAGGTACTGGGAAATTGACCATAGCCTCGATTTTGTCAGGATTAGTTTGCAATATACCCTGACCAACTATATATGTAACCTAAAAAAACAACAACATGACACCCAAGATTGGTTTTTCCTAATCCTAATACTACAAAGTTGGGAAATAAGTTTTTGACTCTTTCCAGTTCTAGATTTTGTTCTGGAGAAAGATCTATCAGCTCAGCCTCGTCTTTTATATTCACCTCATCTTCATCAAATGTGAGGTCAGTTTGGACTTCAGATATTTGTGGCATACTAACAACTAACACATGCACTTATGATGAGCCTCTGATCGTAGTTTGACGCTTGCTATAAGCTTACTACTTTCTGAAATTCTGAAGTGTAAAAAAAAAAAAATAAGGTGGAATTCTCTCAAAAAATTCATCCCTAAATAAAGCTTCTGGGTTAGGTTGGGAATTAGGTAGAAAGACAGTTGTTTGGTAAGACCATTATACGAAATTTCGATTTCGCAGTAGCCAACTACATTGTGCGATTTACCATCAGCGATTCGCACAACGTTTTTATATGGCCTTACTTCCGAACCAATCTTTCTAACCAATTCCCAACAGTCGTTACCTAATACCGATATCGAAGCTCCACTATCCAACAACCCAAAAACAGATTCACCGTTTAATTGAACGCAAGCGTACATTCTTCCATCTGTATTTGAAGAAATGATGGATTCTAAAATTTGTTTTCGAAATTTTCTTCGTTTTCGAAAATGACTTCGACACTTCTGGATATGCAAACTAGCTATATTACTCGTATGGCTAGTTCCGAAAATTCGTTGTCGAGTTTTGTAATATTGAACTTTCCGTTCGTGAAGCGATTTTAGTGAATGGGTTTTAATAGGATGAGCCTCAACATCTACTGGACTCACATTGGTTGTTCGTTCCAAAATCTTAGTTGGAACATCCGCGTCAGTAGTTTTGGTGGAGATTTTGGAACCTTCACTTACTTTTGGGAGTGGTTCAGAGCATCCCTGGTGGAACGAATTTCGCCACTCTTCCGTTCGTTCCCTGGTTGGTTTCCCGAGTGCTTGCCACAGTCAACAGTGTTGACCCCTTTTTCCCCGCAAAGGAAACAAAATAGTGTCCGTATATTGGAGGGACAAAAATGGTAAGCATGACCTTTTTGGCCACAATTCCAGCAGACATAATTAGCCGTGGAAGTCGGTTTTCGATTGTAGGCTATTGCGGAGACTTCCTCTCCATCCGGAAAAATCGCACTTTGATCTTCACCGGCTGCGATCTCATGGACAGTTTTTGGAGCAAAAGTGCGCTTCGCCAAAAATCGTTCCGCTTCTCGAGCCTTATTTCGAGCTTGTTCGAGGCTCTTTAAGTCAGCCGCTAACAAAATCTCACCTATTTTATCTTTGGCGTTATTCCGAATAATGTCGATCATCTTCCGATCTTCAAAAGGCTCTTTCAACCTATCGTTCATGCTCGCGATAGCATTGTAATAGTCGTCGAACGACTTCTTAACACCCTGCTTTCTAGTGAGTACCCTCATGTAAATCTCAACATCGCTTTATAACCTACCAAATTCTTTCTTCATCGCGGTTTTAAGGTCCGAAAGCGAAATATTAGGATTTTTACGTAGAAAGGCCCAATACCATTTGCACAGCCTTTCCTTCAACAAAACGTGAAAATTGTCAACGATTTGTTCATCTGTATAAGGCGAGGATGCTCTCTTTCGATCAACCTTAAAGAGAAAATCGCCTACATTTTCGTTGCCGTTGTAAGCTATGTCCCAGCGATCTAATCGGCAGACGGTAGAACCACTGGAAGCTAGAGAAGGGGCTGTAGAAAGCCTAACATCCGGTGTTGACTGTCGGACTTCACCCTGTCGTTAATGCGCACCGTTATTGAACGGATTGCTATTCGGTCCGCCAGGTTGGGATTGTTGTTGTATCCCAAGCGACTCTAGCTTCTGGATAACGTTCCCCATGAAGACGTCGAAAGTTTCGAACAACTTTATTTGGTTCGTCATCATGGTTCTTTCTATCCGCGCAGTTAATTCAGCAGTTTGGTCAATTGGTAAAGTATTAGCTATGCCAGTAGGTGATGGAACATCTACATTTTCATTTTCGACCTCATTGGTCGAATTGCTGTCTGTCAGTTCGGAAACTACAGAATTCAAGTTTTCAGAATAACTGAAAGAATTATTAAGATCAAATCGATCAATTCTGTTTCTGAACCTTTGAAAGAAGGCTTCAAATCGTGCCTCAGAACGAGCGTAAATAGTGCCTAAACTATCATGTAATGAAACTCGTCTGTTAGTGCTCATGCCTCAGCAAACGCACTTACAAAAAAATCTATTTAAGATGAGTTATCCAAAAAATAAGTCTTTAAAACGTAGTTAAAATACCTAAAAACTCGCCGAGAAATTCAAAAAAAAAAGATATAAAGAATGGAATTCAAGTTCAGTGAAGATCAATAAAAAGCAAAAAATTATAAAAAAAATAAAGTTTTTGACTACTTAATTCAATTTTTCAAAAACAAAAAAAAAAATTCAAAAATGTTTATGTGTAAAAAAAAGATTAAAAAAATTATAAATTCAAGTATTAAATGTAATTTTTAAAGTAATCAAAAAAAAAAATTAAATATTAAAATTATTTGAATTGAAAAGAAAATATTAAAAAAACAATTTCAAAATATCAAACTCAAAAATTTTAGGCAACTTAAAAGTTTGTACTATAATTTTTAAAATCCAATTTTCAAAAATAAACAGCTTCGCAGGTAATCCAAAAAAAATTGCAGATGCAGGTATCGAAGAATCCAGCTTAAGTTCAAAATTTTAAATTGTAAAAAAAAATATATAATAATAAAAAATAATAAACGAAATAATAATAAAACTTTACGGAAATTAAAAGATTGTATTTTTGTGTTTATATTCTTTTAATGATTTCTATAAAAAATTTTATTAAAAAGATAAAAAAAATGATTTTGAAAAAAATTATTTATTTTCTCAAAAAAGTATTTAAAATTTATTCATAAAATTTAAAAAGAGGATGAGAATTCTGACACAAGAAGAATGATAACCAAAGATGATGAAGAAGCCAAAGTTCTGCGAGCCGAAAAAAAAATGAAACAAACTAGAAACTGGAAAGGACTTTGAAAAAAAATGTTATTCTCTTCAGGTTTCAGGACTTCCAAGGACGAATTCTTCATCCTTGAAGACATCTGGAACCCTCGGAGAATTTTAAGTGACTTGCTGAAAGGACCTCCGAAGACGCCTTTACATCTACGGGTCTCTTTCAGCATTATTTTACATTGTGCAAGATTGCCCGGACTCCTGGATACCTTTAGTGAAGATACTCAAAGACTCAGACAATCTTTCACAAAAAAAATATTTTTGCGTTATGTGGCTGCATCTTTCTTGCGGCAACGCGATACCGAGGAATTAACTTCTCAGTCATCGGGACTCACAAAAAAAAAAAAAGCCACCACTACTGAAATTACTTTAATAATGAAAAATGGAAAAAAAAATTGTAAAAATGTTGAAAATTAAAAAAAAATTAAATTGAAATTAATTAAAAAAAAAATCTATTAGTAAAAAAAAATCTATTAATAAAAAAAATTAATGGGCTCAAAAAAAATATCAAATAGCCACTTTATCTAAAAAGATAGAGGGCTCCACGTTGCGGGCGCCATTTTGTAACCGACTATTTTGCCTTCGGTTCAGGTTGCCGGAAAATACCCCTTCGGCTAGCTCCGCCATGGGTCCTTGAACCTAAATCGATTACAAAAAAATATGAAATTCCGGCTTAAGCGTCTATGGTCTTATTCGACGCGCGAGAATGTTGCCTCTACCCACCCAGCCATGGTTGTCACCCTCGCCAGGACAACCCCATAAATAGGCTTCTTCATATCATCGTCCTTTTTTACCCTCCTCGCGTCATCCTTCTCATCCTCTTTTTAGTAAAAAAAAAACTTAGTTCACCATTTTAATTTTTATATTCACTTCAAAAATTATCCAAATATACATTAGGTTTATACATCTTCATTTAATTCTAATTCCAAATGTTAAACTTGATTTAAATTACATTTATGGTTGAAATTAAAATAACAAGATTAAACCTCTGATGGCAACTTTCGGTTTTTAATCAAAATTCAAACCAAAAAAATCTTAATTACGTCTCCGATTTATTATCAAAATTGGGATTTTTGATCCTCTTTTGTCACAATAACAAAGACTTTAATTCACTTGTCCCCACTCGCAACCGCCCTCGCGAAAGTAATTTTACGTATATACATATATCGATATATTTGCACTTATATATGTATATCAAAGAAAAGTTTAATATAAAAGCAAAAAAAAAACTCACCCTTGTCCTTCCGTTCGAAGTGGCCACTGCTGCAGGAGAATAAGGTAGTAAGACTTTTTCCTTGGAGTATGCACACTTTCCTGTGCCTGTGATTTGTACGTGCACTCAATGTATGTAACTGTATATATATATATATGACCACCACTTTCGCGAATTATAATATATCTTACTCGGTTCGCGTAATTACAAATTTTTTTGTTTTTAAATTTTTGAATTCAAACGCCACAAAAATTAAATTAATTATTAAAAAAAAATGATCAAAAAAGAAATAAAAAAAATTGATTTAAATAAAAAACGAAATACAAAAAATTTGATTTTAAAAGATTTGAACTTTGCGCCTTTAACGGCCCTTTTACAATTAGCGGCGCCTCAACGCCCACGGCTACCGGTTTGCTTCGATTTCCGTTGCTCTGCAACCGTTTTGCTGTTCCTGGTCTATGTTTCTAGATTCTCTGTCTATCGAAACAAAGAACAAATAAAACCTTCCTCTCGAGTTTTGTTCTTAGGACAATCTCCTCCTCTGAATTTGTTTTCCGCACCTTTTTTCTTTTCCAGGCTTTGTTCTTAATTATTTTATTGATTCTTATTTAACAAAAAACTTATTCCTGGATGGTTAATTAAACTTTAAAAAATTTAATTCGAATTGGTGTCGGTATCAATTCGCTCAAATTGTTATAGGTACTCGATACCAAAAGACAAGACTTGCTCTAAAGGCGGGTAGGTTTCGAAAAAGACAAAAGATTTGAAATTTTCTTTTCCTTTTGGTCAACACTTTACCATCAACATTTTGTGCTGAATTAGCAAACAAATTCAGCCCAACAACTAAACTAGATGCTCTGTGTATACATTTAGAACAATTATTATCCATTCTCCCGACAGAAATACTTATCTCTCAGTTATCTCATTGTATTCATGTCCCCATTCCAACTCTTCGAACCTATCCTTAGCTCTAGTATCGACGACCTACGTTACCGACTCACAATATCATAACTTTGATCTCGTTAAATGTCATTTTGACAAGTCTAGAATTAAAATGAAATCATTTTTCTTGTTTGTTATCGTCGGTCGTCGTCGTCTTCATCATCAACTTCATCATGCTGAAATAAACACTTTGCAAAAACAATGTATTGCTCTGCGAAAAAAGAAATCTCTTGTGATGCTGTACTCTTCGGTATACCTGCCCTTCCTGATGAAAACCTCACCAACATGTTCCATAGACTCTGCCATACAATTGATTGCACGCCACCTACTCTCACACACATATTCCGAACTAAAAAAAAAACAAACGATGATACCCCATCATCATCGTCATCTTCGTCATCATCTTCGTCTCCAATCGTAATCAAATTCAGAAATTTATTTGAGAGAAACACTGTTCTGATGTCAGCTGCCCAATATCGCAAAAAGCATTCGTCTGAACTTCATTTGCATGATCTTGGCATTGATTCCTCCAACAACAGTAGTTGCTACTTAAATGAGAGACGAGACTAACTCGTTTTCTCCTGAACAGTGCTTTGGCTTTTACACGAAAAAAGCAACTCTTTGCTGTTCACACTAAGAATGGAAATGTGTATGTGAAGAAGTCATTGAATGATAAAAGCTTGCTCATTCATAGCTCAGAACATCTGCTTGCTGCTGTTGCTGCTGCTGCGACTGACCCACCAATGTGTTAATAGTAATTAATAATAATTATTTTATTGTAATTTTTTTTCTGTTTCTCTTTTTATTGATAACATTGTTGTTTTCTCTTCTTTTATTCTCTATTTTAAATTTATACTGTCAGCTTAATTTATCATAACTTTGTGTCCTATACCTATATCCCATTTTCTTTTGCTTCCCCTTCTCCTCAACTTAATATTGCACTTCTAATTTTTGTATTGATATTATGCTTGCTATAAATTCGTCTACCAACGAGCGCAACAGTATGTATGAAAAATCAACGTCCACTTTAGTTAACATTATATCTAAACATTGTGATGGTTTAAGAGTTTGTTATCTTAATGCACGTAGCCTTAATGTTTGCAAATTGGATTATCTGAAATTTTTGTTTTCTGGTTCTTGCGTTGATGTTATTTGTGTAAGTGAAACCTGGTTTAAGCCTGATATTTGTGATCAGATGTATGACATCCCTAATTTCAATTTATTTAGAAATGATAGAATCACTGACACCTGTGCTGGAGGTGTAGCTATTTATTGTAGGTCATCTATTGAGGCAAAAGTATTTGCTAGATCTAGTGGGATTGGTATAGAGTTCATCATAATCGAAGTCAGAGACTCTTATACTAAGTGTCTAATTTCATGTGTTTACAACAAAAAACGAAACTGTTCCGCTGTTCCATTTTTTACTGCTCTAAGCGAATTCAGTTTTACTTATGAACATACTATAAACTGTGGTGATTTCAATGCTGACCTGCTTAAACATCTTTCATTTTTCAGATGAAAGATTTAGTGTCTTCAGTTGGTATGCATATTGTTAATACCACTTACCCAACACGCTTTGTTTCTTATTGCTCTCCAAGTCTTCTTGATCTAGTCATAGTCTCTGATTCTTCGTTGGTACATCTGTATGATCAGCTTTCATTTGATATTTCAGATCATGATCTTCTGTTCTGTACGTACAATATAAAATTGTTAAAATCTCCTTGCAATGAAACGTTTACCTACAAAGCCTTCAACTCATTCGACTTCTCCTATCTTCACCTGTCAACCGCATTGGCTCCTTGGCTTAGTTGTCGTCTTTATGCAAATGGTAATGATAAAGTTAATTTGTTTCAGCATCTGTTGCTCCAACTCTTTAATCAATGTGTCCCTACTAAAACGGTAAGAATTCGAAATAACCTTTGCCCCTTGTTCACTTCTAACGTGTTAACCAGCATTAAAAATAGAAACAAACTACATAGAAGATGGAAGCGTAGACCAACACCTGTTAACTGGAGAGCATTTACTGTAGCCCGTAATCAAGTGACAACTATAATCCGATCATCCAAAATCAACTATTATGCATCCAAACTCAATACCTCTTTACCACCTAAAAAGCTGTGGAGCAACCTAAGTAAGATTGGTGTCTGCAAAGATACAGGAGCTCAATGTTCTCTGGACCCGGATGAGCTCAATGATTATTTCCTTGGAGAGTCGGTTTCTGTTGTTGATTTTGAAGCAAATACTACATTTAACTCCTTAAACAATGTGCCTAGGCTGGAGGATTTTGATGTTGTTAGTGAAGATGATATTCTAAAATGTGTGAAGGCTATCAAGTCTGACTCTGTTGGTGATGATGGAGTGCCTATTCGTTTCGTTAAACTCATACTTCCACTAATTATAACCCATCTAACTCATATTATAAACTGGTGCATTGTCACTTCTACTTTCCCTCGCTCTTGGAAAATTGCAAGAGTTCTTCCAACGGTTAAGAAGCGTGACTCTAATTCTCCAACTGATTTTAGACCGATAAGCATCCTACCTTGCCTCTCTAAGGTCTTTGAGAAGATAATTGAGCAGCAGATCTTAAGTCATATTTCTCTTAACCATTTGCTGTTTGAAAAACAATCGGGTTTCAGAGCCAATCATAGCTGCTCTACTGCAATGGTTAATCTTCTCGAATATGTTAGGGTTGACTATGATAAGGGTCAAATAAATCTCTTCTGCTTACTCGACTTTAGAAAGGCCTTTGACAAAGTGAATCACAGTATTCTTAAGTGGAAACTTGTAAACTTCTTCGGCTTCAGTGAGCGGGCAAGCTCGCTAATTGGTGACTACCTATCTGACAGATCACAAAGGGTTTTTTTCTGGGGGGAAATGCTCAGCTCTCAGACCTGTTACGCAAGGAGTCCCACAGGTTCGATTCTTGGTCCAATACTCTTTTGTATGTTCATCAATGATCTGCCTGCGTGTTGTTCGCACTCTTCGGTTCACCTGTATGCTGACGATGTTCAACTCCATCTTGCCAGGCCTTTTCATCAGCTCAATGAACTGTCCCTCTCCATCAACGAGGATCTTAACCAAATTAATGCGTGGTCCATTGCAAATGGCCTATTCTTAAATCTTTCCAAGACCCTAGTCATTCCAATTTCGAAGAAAAAGTTTGATCTCCCTACTCTACCTAATATTTGGCTAAGTGATCGTTTAATTAAAGTAGTGGATCATTGCACCAGCCTTGGATATACTATTGACCGTCATCTGTCAGGCTATAGACACACTAATTATGTCATTGGTCGCATTTATGGATGCTTACGTAAACTTTGGCCTTCAGCATACTTTTAAATTAAATTAGGTGGCGCAACAGTCCGTAGAGAACCAGGGCCTAGTGACTTACAACTCTCAACCATTCCTGTGTGCGAGTAATTGCAGGGATGGAGGGGACCTACAGTTTATATGCCGAATCCGAACGGCTAATTTGAGAAAGCACTTTTTCATGACAAGAATTACTCTTGGAGAATTTGTCAATTCCTCGCAAGAGGCAGTACCCGTGAAAAAAACTTTAGATGGCATAGGCAGGGATCGAACCCAAGACCTCTTGCATGACAGTCCAACGCACTAACCATCATGCCACGGGTACTACTTCAGCATACTTTACCCCTGTTGAAACTCGACGTAAACTAATAATTGATTTAATAGTTCCCCTCATATCATATGCTGAAATAGTGTACAGTGATCTTGATTCACTATCCAAACAAAAACTGCAAGTTGCTTTCAATGATGCTGTCCGTTACGTCTATGGGTTACGCAGATATGACCATGTTTCGGAATTTTCTAAAAATATTTTGGGTTGCACACTGCAGCAATACATAAACGCAAGAAACTGTTTATTTTTACATAAATTAATTCATATTAAGGCTCCGTCTTATCTGTTTACCAAACTCTCATTTAACCGTTCTGCTAGAAGTATCAATATTACCCCTCAACTTGGCAATTATCTGAACTCGTCCCGTTTATTTTTCATACGTACTGTTAAACTCTGGAACTCGCTCCCATCTTCAATTAAATTAATTGTTAACTATACAAGATTTAAAACTGCAATATTTCTTCACTTTTCGTCTCTCCCAATTCAACCATAATCCTCTCCCTTTTCCCTTTAATCGCAAAGAATTGCTTTTAACATTAATAAAATCTCGTTCTCTTTAATTGTATTTATTTAAATGTAAATTTGTAAACATATTATATCTAAGTACTATAAAAGATGTAATCTTACTGTACGTACCATTATTGTCAAATAAATGAAATGAAATGAAATGAAATGAAATAAACAAAACTAATTTAATACATCAAAACGGGATAACGGAAGTGTGAGGGAGACAATCATATGGTTGCTCCGTTAATTTAACATACATAATCGACATACAACAGGAATATATAAAAAATCCGTTCGTTCTTCTGTTTACAATTCGCGAAAATTGCACAGGTCAATAACCTTAGAATTAAAGAAAATGCAAATAGCGTTTTGCCGTCGGGATATTGTCATTGCGAGTTGAGTGTTGTTGTTATAAAAATGGTTTTGTGTAATATTGCTTATTTCCCGGTTTATTATTGCACAAATAGGAATGAAAAGTCAAGATAAATTGAATAAATAAAATAACGAACATTTAAAGTCACTAATGTATTGCACGGAAAAAAAATATGAAAGTCAAATAAATTTATTGCACGAATCAAATTGAAAGTCATTTAAAAAAAATATGTTTTCGATTAATTCGATCGTCAATTAAAATAAATAAATAAATAAATAATTAAATATATAGTCATTTGTTTGTCATAATGGTGTTGTGTCCGTATAAAATCGTCAAATGATAAAAAAAATAGTAAATAAGTCAAATATAGTGTTCCAGTGTATATTATCATCAAGTGATAAAATAAAAAAATATTAAATAAGTCAAATCTAGTCTTAGTGAATAGTCAGATGTGTGTTTTGTGAAAAATGTTTAATTTTCGAAAATATACATGGTCAAGAAAAATCGGATATTTATCTTCGTCAATATTGAACCAACGTGGGACGCGAACCCACTTAAGGATCATCTAGCCGGGGATAAAAACATGCAATTTAGTCAGATAAGTATTTTTTTTTTAAACAATTTATGACACGACAAGATACTTTGTGGTACTTTTTATTTTAATTCCAGGATATTACAGTTCTACTCTCCAACTCATACATGCAGTTGCCAATAACCTTCCGGACTCGGCATTTTACAAACTTGGGAAGAAGTTTGGCGTTGATTCCCGAAGAAAACTTGCTTTGAGCAAAATTCCTATGAAAAACTTCTTGTCCTTCGCGGTAAGTTATATGCTTTGCTCTAGCGTTATAAGTATTTTTAGACTTAACGTGTGCCCTGAAAAGATTCTCTGACATCGTCTGTCTGGCAAGCGCGGTTTTTAGTGCATTCGGCAAGACTAACATCTCTGGGTCTCCTAACGCTTTTAATTCTCGCAGAATCTTGTAGGACGAGCCATGATTCACCATATTCTGGCCAAAAAGGGCGAAGTATGTTTGGCAACCTAAGGAACCATGAACATCGGATCTGAGAGCACACGCTATACTGGATAGATGTGTATCCCAGTCGTTTTGCTCTTTCGATATCAGGACCCTGAGTTTGCTTAGGACGCTCGTTAGCCTGTGGAGAATACAAAGCCGTTCGCACATGCTGTATGCCATAGTTCGCTAAGAATTTTTTGAATTCTTTGGATACAAACTGACGTCCGTTGTCAGAGTGAATCTTTTCAGGGGTGCCGAAAGTATGAAATATATCAACTTCTAGAAACTGGATGATTCTAGAAGATGTTGCTTTTGACATCGCCTTAAGGAAGGTAAATTTCGTAAAATGATCCACTAAAATAAAGACGTAAACGTTACCTCGTTTTGTACGGGGATATGGACCTAAAAAATCTATATATAAAAGTTGCATAGGTCTTTCAGTAATTTTTTGGGTGGTGATTGGTGGACGAAGAGTTTTGTTTGGGGCTTTCACCATTTTACAAAAATCGCACTCTTTCACATAAGTTTTCACGTCTTTGAGCATTTTAGGCCAATAGAATTTGGCTTTGATGCGAAAACCTATGTCGCAAAACCGCTATGACAGCTCAATTTCGTGTCATGTGCCAGTTCGATGCATTGTTGCGTTAGTGCTTCGGGTACCCAAAGTCGCCATAACGAGTCCTCCTCGTCTACTTCACCTGTCCTAAACCTAACCCTTTTATAAATAAATTTTCCCGATACCACTAGATCAGGAAGTTCAGACTGATTAGAGTTGATGTTCTCTCTCAGTAGGGAATATTGCGTCGAATCAAACTCAACCGAATTAAGGTCGATTTCACCACACATCATCGCTTCATCTTCTACGGTTACTTTTGCAGCAATCTCTTCCATATCCATCCTGGACAGCGAGTCAGGCACTATATTGAGGGATCCCTTTCGGTGTTCAATTTTAAAATTGTAACCTTGTAGTTCCAAGCTCCATCTAGCTAATCTGCCGCAGAGTTCCTTCATTGACATTAGCCATTTTAGACTAGAATGGTCCGTTATTACGGTGAAAGGTAATCCGTCAACATAGGGCCTAAATTTGCGTATACTCAGGACGGCTGCGAGGCATTCCTGCTCGGTAACCGTATAATTTTTCTGTGACTTGTTTAGCTTCTTCGACATGTATGCTATCGGCTTTTCGTTGTCGTTCTCATCCAACTGAAAGAGAACACCACCCACACCCTCTGAAGATGCATCACACTGAATCGTAAATGGTTTTTTGAAATCGGGTTGCGCTAACACTGGTGCAGATGAAAGTGCTGTTTTCAACTTGTGAAATGCCTCTAGGCGTCAATTCAAATTTAGCTTTCTTTTTTAAGCAGTCCGTAAGTGGTGCTGCCTAGTCGGCATAATTTCTTATGAACCGCCTGTACCATCCGGTCATTCCCAAAAATCTTCGAACTTGTCAGACACTATTAGGTAATGGGAAATTGACCATAGCCTCGATTTTGTCAGGATTAGTTTGCAATATACCCTGACCAACTATGTATGTAACCTAAAAAAACAACAACATGACACCCAAGATTGGTTTTTCCTAATCCTAATACTACAAAGTTGGGAAATAAGTTTTTGACTCTTTCCAGTTCTAGATTTTGTTCTGGAGAAAGATCTATCAGCTCAGCCTCGTCTTTTATATTCACCTCATCTTCATCAAATGTGAGGTCAGTTTGGACTTCAGATATTTGTGGCATACTAACAACTAACACATGCACTTATGATGAGCCTCTGATCGTAGTTTGACGCTTTCTAGAAGCTTACTACTTTCTGAAATTCTGAAGTGTAAAAAAAAAAAATAAGGTGGAATTCTCTCAAAAAATTCATCTCTAAATAAAGCTTCTGGGTTAGGTTGGGAATTAGGTAGAAAGACAGTTGTTTGGTAAGACCATTATACGAAATTTCGATTTCGCAGTAGCCAACTACATTGTGCGATTTACCATCAGCGATTCGCACAACGTTTTTATATGGCCTTACTTCCGAACCAATCTTTCTAACCAATTCCCAACAGTCGTTACCTAATACCGATATCGAAGCTCCACTATCCAACAACCCAAAAACAGATTCACCGTTTAATTGAACGCAAGCGTACATTCTTCCATCTGTATTTGAAGAAATGATGGATTCTAAAATTTGTTTTCGAAATTTTCTTCGTTTTCGAAAATGACTTCGACACTTCTGGATATGCAAACTAGCTATATTACTCGTATGGCTAGTTCCGAAAATTCGTTGTCGAGTTTTGTAATATTGAACTTTCCGTTCGTGAAGCGATTTTAGTGAATGGGTTTTAATAGGATGAGCCTCAACATCTACTGGACTCACATTGGTTGTTCGTTCCAAAATCTTAGTTGGAACATCCGCGTCAGTAGTTTTGGTGGAGATTTTGGAATCTTCACTTACTTTTGGGAGTGGTTCAGAGCATCCCTGGTGGAACGAATTTCGCCACTCTTCCGTTCGTTCCCTGGTTGGTTTCCCGAGTGCTTGCCACATTCAACAGTGTTGACCCCTTTTTCCCCGCAAAGGAAACAAAATAGTGTCCGTATATTGGAGGGACAAAAATGGTGAGCATGACCTTTTTGGCCACAATTCCAGCAGACATAATTAGCCGTGGAAGTCGGTTTTCGATAGTAGGCTATTGCGGAGACTTCCTCTCCATCCGGAAAAATCGCACTTTGATCTTCACCGGCTGCGATCTCATGGACAGTTTTTGGAGCAAAAGTGCGCTTCGCCAAAAATCGTTCCGCTTCTCGAGCCTTATTTCGAGCTTGTTCGAGGCTCTTTAAGTCAGCCGCTAACAAAATCTCACCTATTTTATCTTTGGCGTTATTCCGAATAATGTCGATCATCTTCCGATCTTCAAAAGGCTCTTTCAACCTATCGTTCATGCTCGCGATAGCATTGTAATAGTCGTCGAACGACTTCTTAACACCCTGCTTTCTAGTGAGTACCCTCATGTAAATCTCAACATCGCTTTATAACCTACCAAATTCTTTCTTCATCGCGGTTTTAAGGTCCGAAAGCGAAACATTAGGATTTTTACGTAGAAAGGCCCAATACCATTTGCACAGCCTTTCCTTCAACAAAACGTGAAAATTGTCAACGATTTGTTCATCTGTATAAGGCGAGGATGCTCTCTTTCGATCAACCTTAAAGAGAAAATCGCCTACATTTTCGTTGCCGTTGTAAGATATGTCCCAGCGATCTAATCGGCAGACGGTAGAACCACTGGAAGCTAGAGAAGGGGCTGTAGAAAGCCTAACATCCGGTGTTGACTGTCGGACTTCACCCTGTCGTTAATGCGCACCGTTATTGAACGGATTGCTATTCGGTCCGCCAGGTTGGGATTGTTGTTGTATCCCAAGCGACTCTAGCTTCTGGATAACGTTCCCCATGAAGACGTCGAAAGTTTCGAACAACTTTATTTGGTTCGTCATCATGGTTCTTTCTATCCGCGCAGTTAATTCAGCAGTTTGGTCAATTGGTAAAGTATTAGCTATGCCAGTAGGTGGTGGAACATCTACATTTTCATTTTCGACCTCATTGGTCGACCAATCCAATTCATTTGGCATGCTGTCTGTCAGTTCGGAAACTACAGAATTCAAGTTTTCAGAATAACTGAAAGAATTATTAAGATCAAATCGATCAATTCTGTTTCTGAACCTTTGAAAGAAGGCTTCAAATCGTGCCTCAGAACGAGCGTAAATAGTGCCTAAACTATCATGTAATGAAACTCGTCTGTTAGTGCTCATGCCTCAGCAAACGCACTTACAAAAAAATCTATTTAAGATGAGTTATCCAAAAAATAAGTCTTTAAAACGTAGTTAAAATACCTAAAAACTCGCCGAGAAATTAAAAAAAAAAAGATATAAAGAATGGAATTCAAGTTCAGTGAAGATCAATAAAAAGCAAAAAAATATAAAAAAAAATAAAGTTTTTGAATACTTAATTCAATTTTTCAAAAACAAAAAAAAAATTCAAAAATGTTTATGTGTAAAAAAAAGATTAAAAAAATTATAAATTCAAGTATTAAATGTAATTTTTAAAGTAATCAAAAAAAATTTAAATATTAAAATTATTTGAATTGAAAAGAAAATATTAAAAAAACAAATTCAAAATATCAAACTCAAAAATTTTAGGCAACTTAAAAGTTTGTACTATAATTTTTAAAATCCAATTTTCAAAAATAAACAGCTTCGCAGGTAATCCAAAAAAAATTGCAGATGCAGGTATCGAAGAATCCAGCTTAAGTTCAAAATTTTAAATTGTAAAAAAAAAATATATAATAATAAAAAATAATAAACGAAATAATAATAAAACTTTACGGAAATTAAAAGATTGTATTTTTGTGTTTACATTCTTTTAATGATTTCTATAAAAAATTTTATTAAAAAGATAAAAAAAATGATTTTGAAAAAAATTATTTATTTTCTCAAAAAAGTATTTAAAATTTATTCATAAAATTTAAAAAGAGGATGAGAATTCTGACACAAGAAGAATGATAACCAAAGATGATGAAGAAGCCAAAGTTCTGCGAGCCGAAAAAAAAAATGAAACAAACTAGAAACTGGAAAGGACTTTGAAAAAAAATGTTATTCTCTTCAGGTTTCAGGACTTCCAAGGACGAATTCTTCATCCTTGAAGACATCTGGAACCCTCGGAGAATTTTTAGTGACTTGCTGAAAGGACCTCCGAAGACGCCTTTACATCTACGGGTCTCTTTCAGCATTATTTTACATTGTGCAAGATTGCCCGGACTCCTGGATACCTTTAGTGAAGATACTCAAAGACTCAGACAATCTTTCACAAAAAAAATATTTTTGCGTTATGTGGCTGCATCTTTCTTGCGGCAACGCGATACCGAGGAATTAACTTCTCAGTCATCGGGACTCACAAAAAAAAAGCCACCACTACTGAAATTACTTTAATAATGAAAAATGGAAAAAAAAATTGTAAAAATGTTGAAAATTAAAAAAAAATTAAATTGAAATTAATTTAAAAAAAAATCTATTAATAAAAAAAAATCTATTAATAAAAAAAATGAATGGGCTCAAAAAAAATATCAAATAGCCACTTTATCTAAAAAGATAGAGGGCTCCACGTTGCGGGCGCCATTTTGTAACCGACTATTTTGCCTTCGGTTCAGGTTGCCGGAAAATACCCCTTCGGCTAGCTCCGCCATGGGTCCTTGAACCTAAATCGATTACAAAAAAATATGGAATTCCGGCTTAAGCGTCTATGGTCTTATTCGACGCGCGAGAATGTTGCCTCTACCCACCCAGCCATGGTTGTCACCCTCGCCAGGACAACCCCATAAATAGGCTTCTTCATATCATCGTCCTTTTTTACCCTCCTCGCGTCATCCTTCTCATCCTCTTTTTAGTAAAAAAAAAACTTAGTTCACCATTTTAATTTTTATATTCACTTCAAAAATTATCCAAATATACATTAGGTTTATACATCTTCATTTAATTCTAATTCCAAATGTTAAACTTGATTTAAATTACATTTATGGTTGAAATTAAAATAACAAGATTAAACCTCTGATGGCAACTTTCGGTTTTTAATCAAAATTCAAACCAAAAAAATCTTAATTACGTCTTCGATTTATTATCAAAATTGGGATTTTTGATCCTCTTTTGTCACAATAACAAAGACTTTAATTCACTTGTCCCCACTCGCAACCGCCCTCGCGAAAGTAATTTTACGTATATACATATATCGATATATTTGCACTTATATATGTATATCAAAGAAAAGTTTAATATAAAAGCAAAAAAAAAACTCACCCTTGTCCTTCCGTTCGAAGTGGCCACTGCTGCAGGAGAATAAGGTAGTAAGACTTTTTCCTTGGAGTATGCACACTTTCCTGTGCCTGTGATTTGTACGTGCACTCAATGTATGTAACTGTATATATATATATATGACCACCACTTTCGCGAATTAAAATATATCTTACTCGGTTCGCGTAATTACAAATTTTTTTGTTTTTAAATTTTTGAATTCAAACGCCACAACCACCACTTCGAGTTACAATTTTTTTTAAATTAAATTAATTATTAAAAAAAAATGATCAAAAAAGAAATAAAAAAAATTGATTTAAATAAAAAACGAAATACAAAAAATTTGATTTTAAAAGATTTGAACTTTGCGCCTTTAACGGCCTTTTTACAATTAGCGGCGCCTCAACGCCCACGGCTACCGGTTTGCTTCGATTTCCGTTGCTCTGCAACCGTTTTGCTGTTCCTGGTCTATGTTTCTAGATTCTCTGTCTATCGAAACAAAGAACAAATAAAACCTTCCTCTCGAGTTTTGTTCTTAGGACAATCTCCTCCTCTGAATTTGTTTTCCGCACCTTTTTTCTTTTCCAGGCTTTGTTCTTAATTATTTTATTGATTCTTATTTAACAAAAAACTTATTCCTGGATGGTTAATTAAACTTTAAAAAATTTAATTCGAATTGGTGTCGGTATCAATTCGCTCAAATTGTTATAGGTACTCGATACCAAAAGACAAGACTTGCTCTAAAGGCGTGTATGTTTCGAAAAAGACAAAAGATTTGAAATTTTCTTTTCCTTTTGGCTAACACTTTACCATCAACATTTTGTGCTGAATTAGCAAACAAATTCAGCCCAACAACTAAACTAGATGCTCTGTGTATACATTTAGAACAATTATTATCCATTCTCCCGACAGAAATACTTATCTCTCAGTTATCTCATTGTATTCATGTCCCCATTCCTACTCTTCGAACCTATCCTTAGCTCTAGTATCGACGACCTACGTTACCGACTCACAATATCATAACTTTGATCTCGTTTAATGTCATTTTGACAAGTCTAGAATTAAAATGAAATCATTTTTCTTGTTTGTTATCGTCGGTCGTCGTCGTCTTCATCATCAACTTCATCATGCTGAAATAAACACTTTGCAAAAACAATGTATTGCTCTGCGAAAAAAGAAATCTCTTGTGATGCTGTACTCTTCGGTATACCTGCCCTTCCTGATGAAAACCTCACCAACATGTTCCATAGACTCTGCCATACAATTGATTGCACGCCACCTACTCTCACACACATATTCCGAACTAAAAAAAAAACAAACGATGATACCCCATCATCATCGTCATCTTCGTCATCATCTTCGTGTCCAATCGTAATCAAATTCAGAAATTTATTTGAGAGAAACACTGTTCTGATGTCAGCTGCCCAATATCGCAAAAAGCATTCGTCTGAACTTCATTTGCATGATCTTGGCATTGATTCCTCCAACAACAGTAGTTGCTACTTAAATGAGAGTCTGACGAGACTAACTCGTTTTCTCCTGAACAGTGCTTTGGCTTTTACACGAAAAAAGCAACTCTTTGCTGTTCACACTAAGAATGGAAATGTGTATGTGAAGAAGTCATTGAATGATAAAAGCTTGCTCATTCATAGCTCAGAACATCTGCTTGCTGCTGTTGCTGCTGCTGCGACTGACCCACCAATGTGTTAATAGTAATTAATAATAATTATTTTATTGTAATTTTTTTTCTGTTTCTCTTTTTATTGATAACATTGTTGTTTTCTCTTCTTTTATTCTCTATTTTAAATTTATACTGTCAGCTTAATTTATCATAACTTTGTGTCCTATACCTATATCCCATTTTCTTTTGCTTCCCCTTCTCCTCAACTTAATATTGCACTTCTAATTTTTGTATTGATATTATGCTTGCTATAAATTCGTCTACCAATGAGCGCAACAGTATGTATGAAAAATCAACGTCCACTTTAGTTAACATTATATCTAAACATTGTGATGGTTTAAGAGTTTGTTATCTTAATGCACGTAGCCTTAATGTTTGCAAATTGGATTATTTGAAATTTTTGTTTTCTGGTTCTTGCGTTGATGTTATTTGTGTAAGTGAAACCTGGTTTAAGCCTGATATTTGTGATCAGATGTATGACATCCCTAATTTCAATTTATTTAGAAATGATAGAATCACTGACACCTGTGCTGGGGGTGTAGCTATTTATTGTAGGTCATCTATTGAGGCAAAAGTATTTGCTAGATCTAGTGGGATTGGTATAGAGTTCATCATAATCGAAGTCAGAGACTCTTATACTAAGTGTCTAATTTCATGTGTTTACAACAAAAAACGAAACTGTTCCGCTGTTCCATTTTTTACTGCTCTAAGCGAATTCAGTTTTACTTATGAACATACTATAAACTGTGGTGATTTCAATGCTGACCTGCTTAAACATCTTTCATCTTTCAGATGAAAGATTTAGTGTCTTCAGTTGGTATGCATATTGTTAATACCACTTACCCAACACGCTTTGTTTCTTATTGCTCTCCAAGTCTTCTTGATCTAGTCATAGTCTCTGATTCTTCGTTGGTACATCTGTATGATCAGCTTTCATTTGATATTTCAGATCATGATCTTCTGTTCTGTACGTACAATATAAAATTGTTAAAATCTCCTTGCAATGAAACGTTTACCTACAAAGACTTCAACTCATTCGACTTCTCCTATCTTCACCTGTCAACCGCATTGGCTCCTTGGCTTAGTTGTCGTCTTTATGCAAATGGTAATGATAAAGTTAATTTGTTTCAGCATCTGTTGCTCCAACTCTTTAATCAATGTGTCCCTACTAAAACGGTAAGAATTCGAAATAACCTTTGCCCCTGGTTCACTTCTAACGTGTTAACCAGCATTAAAAATAGAAACAAACTACATAGAAGATGGAAGCGTAGACCAACACCTGTTAACTGGAGAGCATTTACTGTAGCCCGTAATCAAGCGACAACTATAATCCGATCATCCAAAATCAACTATTATGCATCCAAACTCAATACCTCTTTACCACCTAAAAAGCTGTGGAGCAACCTAAGTAAGATTGGTGTCTGCAAAGATACAGGAGCTCAATGTTCTCTGGACCCGGATGAGCTCAATGATTATTTCCTTGGAGAGTCGGTTTCTGTTGTTGATTTTGAAGCAAATACTACATTTAACTCCTTGAACAATGTGCCTAGCCTGGAGGATTTTGATGTTGTTAGTGAAGATGATATTCTAAAATGTGTGAAGGCTATCAAGTCTGACTCTGTTGGTGATGATGGAGTGCCTATTCGTTTCGTTAAACTCATACTTCCACTAATTATAACCCATCTAACTCATATTATAAACTGGTGCATTGTCACTTCTACTTTCCCTCGCTCTTGGAAAATTGCAAGAGTTCTTCCAACGGTTAAGAAGCGTGACTCTAATTCTCCAACCGATTTTAGACCGATAATCATCCTACCTTGCCTCTCTAAGGTCTTTGAGAAGATAATTGAGCAGCAGATCTTAAGTCATATTTCTCTTAACCATTTGCTGTTTGAAAAACAATCGGGTTTCAGAGCCAATCATAGCTGCTCTACTGCAATTGTTAATCTTCTTGAAGATGTTAGGGTTGACTATGATAAGGGTCAAATAAATCTCCTCTGATTACTCGACTTTAGAAAGGCCTTTGACAAAGTGAATCACAGTATTCTTAAGTGGAAACTTGTAAACTTCTTCGGCTTCAGTGAGCGGGCAAGCTCGCTAATTGGTGACTACCTATCTGACAGATCACAAAGGGTATTTTTCTGGGGGGAAATGCTCAGCTCTCAGACCTGTTACGCAAGGAGTCCCACAGGGTTCGATTCTTGGTCCAATACTCTTTTGTATGTTCATCAATGATCTGCCTGCGTGTTGTTCGCACTCTTCGGTTCACCTGTATGCTGACGATGTTCAACTCCATCTTGCCAGGCCTTTTCATCAGCTCAATGAACTGTCCCTCTCCATCAACGAGGATCTTAACCAAATTAATGCGTGGTCCATTGCAAATGGCCTATTCTTAAATCTTTCCAAGACCCTAGTCATTCCAATTTCGAAGAAAAAGTTTGATCTCCCTACTCTACCTAATATTTGGCTAAGTGATCGTTTAATTAAAGTAGTGGATCATTGCACCAGCCTTGGATATACTATTGACCGTCATCTGTCAGGCTATAGACACACTAATTATGTCATTGGTCGCATTTATGGATGCTTACGTAAACTTTGGCCTTCAGCATACTTTTAAATTAAATTAGGTGGCGCAACAGTCCGTAGAGAACCAGGGCCTAGTGACTTACAACTCTCAACCATTCCTGTGTGCGAGTAATTGCAGGGATGGAGGGGACCTACAGTTTATATGCCGAATCCGAACGGCTAATTTGAGAAAGCACTTTTTCATGACAAGAATTACTCTTGGAGATTTTGTCAATTCCTCGCAAGAGGCAGTACCCGTGAAAAAAACTTTAGATGGCATAGGCAGGGATCGAACCCAAGACCTCTTGCATGACAGTCCAACGCACTTTTTTTTTTTTTTTTCCAAATTCATTTTTATTAATTCATTCTTAAGACTATCTTAAAGCTAGACAAAAATTCATAAAACTAGCCTAATTATCCATAACTTACAACTAACTTACTGGTCCCATACGGACACTCTAAGTTAAACAATAATACTTAATGCTAATGCCTTTCGGCCCTAAGACAGTCCAACGCACTAACCATCATGCCACGGGTACTACTTCAGCATACTTTACCCCTGTTGAAACTCGACGTAAACTAATAATTGATTTAATAGTTCCCCTCATATCATATGCTGAAATAGTGTACAGTGATCTTGATTCACTATCCAAACAAAAACTGCAAGTTGCTTTCAATGATGCTGTCCGTTACGTCTATGGGTTACGCAGATATGACCATGTTTCGGAATTTTCTAAAAATATTTTGGGTTGCACACTGCAGCAATACATAAACGCAAGAAACTGTTTATTTTTACATAAATTAATTCATATTAAGGCTCCGTCTTATCTGTTTACCAAACTCTCATTTAACCGTTCTGCTAGAAGTATCAATATTACCCCTCAACTTGGCAATTATCTGAACTCGTCCCGTTTATTTTTCATACGTACTGTTAAACTCTGGAACTCGCTCCCATCTTCAATTAAATTAATTGTTAAATATACAAGATTTAAAACTGCAATATTTCTTCACTTTTCGTCTCTCCCAATTCAACCATAATCCTCTCCCTTTTCCCTTCAATCGCAAAGAATTGCTTTTAACATTAATAAAATCTCGTTCTCTTTAATTGTATTTATTTAAATGTAAATTTGTAAACATATTATATCTAAGTACTATAAAAGATGTAATCTCACTGTACGTACCATTATTGTCAAATAAATGAAATGAAATGAAATTAAATAAACAAAACTAATTTAATACATCAAAACGGGATAACGGAAGTGTGAGGGAGACAATCATATGGTTGCTCCGTTAATTTAACATACATAATCGACATACAACAGGAATATATAAAAAATCCGTTCGTTCTTCTGTTTACAATTCGCGAAAATTGCACAGGTCAATAACCTTAGAATTAAAGAAAATGCAAATAGCGTTTTGCCGTCGGGATATTGTCATTGCGAGTTGAGTGTTGTTGTTATAAAAATGGTTTTGTGTAATATTGCTTATTTCCCGGTTTATTATTGCACAAATAGGAATGAAAAGTCAAGATAAATTGAATAAATAAAATAACGAACATTTAAAGTCACTAATGTATTGCACGGAAAAAAAATATGAAAGTCAAATAAATTTATTGCACGAATCAAATTGAAAGTCATTTAAAAAAAATATGTTTTCGATTAATTCGATCGTCAATTAAAATAAATAAATAAATAAATAATTAAATATATAGTCATTTGTTTGTCATAATGGTGTTGTGTCCGTATAAAATCGTCAAATGATAAAAAAAATAGTAAATAAGTCAAATATAGTGTTCCAGTGTATATTATCATCAAGTGATAAAATAAAAAAATATTAAATAAGTCAAATCTAGTCTTAGTGAATAGTCAGATGTGTGTTTTGTGAAAAATGTTTAATTTTCGAAAATATACATGGTCAAGAAAAATCGGATATTTATCTTCGTCAATATTGAACCAACGTGGGACGCGAACCCACTTAAGGATCATCTAGCCGGGGATAAAAACATGCAATTTAGTCGGATAAGTATTTTTTTTTTAAACAATTTATGACACGACAAGATACTTTGTGGTACTTTTTATTTTAATTCCAGGATATTACAGTTCTACTCTCCAACTCATACATGCAGTTGCCAATAACCTTCCGGACTCGGCATTTTACAAACTTGGGAAGAAGTTTGGCGTTGATTCCCGAAGAAAACTTGCTTTGAGCAAAATTCCTATGAAAAACTTCTTGTCCTTCGCGGTAAGTTATATGCTTTGCTCTAGCGTTATAAGTATTTTTAGACTTAACGTGTGCCCTGAAAAGATTCTCTGACATCGTCTGTCTGGCAAGCGCGGTTTTTAGTGCATTCGGCAAGACTAACATCTCTGGGTCTCCTAACGCTTTTAATTCTCGCAGAATCTTGTAGGACGAGCCATGATTCACCATATTCTGGCCAAAAAGGGCGAAGTATGTTTGGCAACCTAAGGAACCATGAACATCGGATCTGAGAGCACACGCTATACTGGATAGATGTGTATCCCAGTCGTTTTGCTCTTTCGATATCAGGACCCTGAGTTTGCTTAGGACGCTCGGAGATGTTAGCCTGTGGAGAATACAAAGCCGTTCGCACATGCTGTATGCCATAGTTCGCTAAGAATTTTTTGAATTCTTTGGATACAAACTGACGTCCGTTGTCAGAGTGAATCTTTTCAGGGGTGCCGAAAGTATGAAATATATCAACTTCTAGAAACTGGATGATTCTAGAAGATGTTGCTTTTGACATCGCCTTAAGGAAGGTAAATTTCGTAAAATGATCCACTAAAATAAAGACGTAAACGTTACCTCGTTTTGTACGGGGATATGGACCTAAGAAATCTATATATAAAAGTTGCATAGGTCTTTCAGTAATTTTTTTGGGTGGTGATTGGTGGACGAAGAGTTTTGTTTGGGGCTTTCACCATTTTACAAATATCGCACTCTTTCACATAAGTTTTCACGTCTTTGAGCATTTTAGGCCAATAGAATTTGGCTTTGATGCGAAAACCTATGTCGCAAAACCGCTATGACAGCTCAATTTCGTGTCATGTGCCAGTTCGATGCGTTGTTGCGTTAGTGCTTCGGGTACCCAAAGTCGCCATAACGAGTCCTCCTCGTCTACTTCACCTGTCCTAAACCTAACCCTTTTATAAATAAATTTTCCCGATACCACTAGATCAGGAAGTTCAGACTGATTAGAGTTGATGTTCTCTCTCAGTAGGGAATATTGCGTCGAATCAAACTCAACCGAATTAAGGTCGATTTCACCACACATCATCGCTTCATCTTCTACGGTTACTTTTGCAGCAATCTCTTCAATCCATCCTGGACAGCGAGTCAGGCACTATATTGAGGGATCCCTTTCGGTGTTCAATTTTAAAATTATTGTAACCTTGTAGTTCCAAGCTCCAGCTAATCTGCCGCAGAGTTCCTTCATTGACATTAGCCATTTTAGACTAGAATGGTCCGTTATTACGGTGAAAGGTAATCCGTCAACATAGGGCCTAAATTTGCGTATACTCAGGACGGCTGCGAGGCATTCCTGCTCGGTAACCGTATAATTTTTCTGTGACTTGTTTAGCTTCCTCGACATGTATGCTATCGGCTTTTCGTTGTCGTTCTCATCCAACTGAAAGAGAACACCCACACCCTCTGAAGATGCATCACACTGAATCGTAAATGGTTTTTTGAAATCGGGTTGCGCTAACACTGGTGCAGATGAAAGTGCTGTTTTCAACTTGTGAAATGCCTCTAGGCGTCAATTCAAATTTAGCTTTCTTTTTTAAGCAGTCCGTAAGTGGTGCTGCCTAGTCGGCATAATTTCTTATGAACCGCCTGTACCATCCGGTCATTCCCAAAAATCTTCGAACTTGTCAGACACTATTAGGTACTGGGAAATAGACCATAGCCTCGATTTTGTCAGGATTAGTTTGCAATATACCCTGACCAACTATGTATGTAACCTAAAAAAACAACAACATGACACCCAAGATTGGTTTTTCCTAATCCTAATACTACAAAGTTGGGAAATAAGTTTTTGACTCTTTCCAGTTCTAGATTTTGTTCTGGAGAAAGATCTATCAGCTCAGCCTCGTCTTTTATATTCACCTCATCTTCATCAAATGTGAGGTCAGTTTGGACTTCAGATATTTGTGGCATACTAACAACTAACACATGCACTTATGATGAGCCTCTGATCGTAGTTTGACGCTTGCTATAAGCTTACTACTTTCTGAAATTCTGAAGTGTAAAAAAAAAAAATAAGGTGGAATTCTCTCAAAAAATTCATCCCTAAATAAAGCTTCTGGGTTAGGTTGGGAATTAGGTAGAAAGACAGTTGTTTGGTAAGACCATTATACGAAATTTCGATTTCGCAGTAGCCAACTACATTGTGCGATTTACCATCAGCGATTCGCACAACGTTTTTATATGGCCTTACTTCCGAACCAATCTTTCTAACCAATTCCCAACAGTCGTTACCTAATACCGATATCGAAGCTCCACTATCCAACAACCCAAAAACAGATTCACCGTTTAATTGAACGCAAGCGTACATTCTTCCATCTGTATTTGAAGAAATGATGGATTCTAAAATTTGTTTTCGAAATTTTCTTCGTTTTCGAAAATGACTTCGACACTTCTGGATATGCAAACTAGCTATATTACTCGTATGGCTAGTTCCGAAAATTCGTTGTCGAGTTTTGTAATATTGAACTTTCCGTTCGTGAAGCGATTTTAGTGAATGGGTTTTAATAGGATGAGCCTCAACATCTACTGGACTCACATTGGTTGTTCGTTCCAAAATCTTAGTTGGAACATCCGCGTCAGTAGTTTTGGTGGAGATTTTGGAATCTTCACTTACTTTTGGGAATGGTTCAGAGCATCCCTGGTGGAACGAATTTCGCCACTCTTCCGTTCGTTCCCTGGTTGGTTTCCCAAGTGCTTGCCACATTCAACAGTGTTGACCCCTTTTTCCCCGCAAAGGAAACAAAATAGTGTCCGTATATTGGAGGGACAAAAATGGTAAGCATGACCTTTTTGGCCACAATTCCAGCAGACATAATTAGCCGTGGAAGTCGGTTTTCGATTGTAGGCTATTGCGGAGACTTCCTCTCCATCCGGAAAAATCGCACTTTGATCTTCACCGGCTGCGATCTCATGGACAGTTTTTGGAGCAAAAGTGCGCTTCGCCAAAAATCGTTCCGCTTCTCGAGCCTTATTTCGAGCTTGTTCGAGGCTCTTTAAGTCAGCCGCTAAAAAAATCTCACCTATTTTATCTTTGGCGTTATTCCGAATAATGTCGATCATCTTCCGATCTTCAAAAGGCTCTTTCAACCTATCGTTCATGCTCGCGATAGCATTGTAATAGTCGTCGAACGACTTCTTAACACCCTGCTTTCTAGTGAGTACCCTCATGTAAATCTCAACATCGCTTTATAACCTACCAAATTCTTTCTTCATCGCGGTTTTAAGGTCCGAAAGCGAAACATTAGGATTTTTACGTAGAAAGGCCCAATACCATTTGCACAGCCTTTCCTTCAACAAAACGTGAAAATTGTCAACGATTTGTTCATCTGTATAAGGCGAGGATGCTCTCTTTCGATCAACCTTAAAGAGAAAATCGCCTACATTTTCGTTGCCGTTGTAAGATATGTCCCAGCGATCTAATCGGCAGACGGTAGAACCACTGGAAGCTAGAGAAGGGGCTGTAGAAAGCCTAACATCCGGTGTTGACTGTCGGACTTCACCCTGTCGTTAATGCGCACCGTTATTGAACGGATTGCTATTCGGTCCGCCAGGTTGGGATTGTTGTTGTATCCCAAGCGACTCTAGCTTCTGGATAACGTTCCCCATGAAGACGTCGAAAGTTTCGAACAACTTTATTTGGTTCGTCATCATGGTTCTTTCTATCCGCGCAGTTAATTCAGCAGTTTGGTCAATTGGTAAAGTATTAGCTATGCCGGTAGGTGGTGGAACATCTACATTTTCATTTTCGACCTCATTGGTCGACCAATCCAATTCATTTGGCATGCTGTCTGTCAGTTCGGAAACTACAGAATTCAAGTTTTCAGAATAACTGAAAGAATTATTAAGATCAAATCGATCAATTCTGTTTCTGAACCTTTGAAAGAAGGCTTCAAATCGTGCCTCAGAACGAGCGTAAATAGTGCCTAAACTATCATGTAATGAAACTCGTCTGTTAGTGCTCATGCCTCAGCAAACGCACTTACAAAAAAATCTATTTAAGATGAGTTATCCAAAAAATAAGTCTTTAAAACGTAGTTAAAATACCTAAAAACTCGCCGAGAAATTAAAAAAAAAAAGATATAAAGAATGGAATTCAAGTTCAGTGAAGATCAATAAAAAGCAAAAAATTATAAAAAAAAATAAAGTTTTTGAATACTTAATTCAATTTTTCAAAAACAAAAAAAAATTCAAAAATGTTTATGTGTAAAAAAAAGATTAAAAAAATTATAAATTCAAGTATTAAATGTAATTTTTAAAGTAATCAAAAAAAAAATTTAAATATTAAAATTATTTGAATTGAAAAGAAAATATTAAAAAAACAAATTCAAAATATCAAACTCAAAAATTTTAGGCTTTCAATTCTGCCCTTTCTTTCAAAGGTTTTTGAGCGAATATTACAGAGGCAAATAAATTCACATTTGCGTTCAAACTGTTTGTTGACTCCAATGCAATCCGGGTTTCGTAAACTCCACAGTTGTATAACAACTACAATCGGTGTAGTAGATGACATAAGAGAGTCGATGGATGAAGATAAGGTTACATTTTTGGTTCTTCTCGACTTCTCAAAAGCATTTGACACTGTTGACCATACTAAGATGTGCAACAAACTGTCATCTATGTTTAGTTTCTCGAATTCAGCTGTAACTCTTATGTCATCTTATCTAAATCATCGAAAGCAGGCGGTTTCAGTGAAGAACAGTACATCTGATTTTCTTTGCACAACTAGGGGAGTCCCCCAGGGTTCAATTCTGGGGCCAATTTTATTCTCGATGTATGTGAATGAACTTCCCTCTAAAGTGTTATCTTCTGTCCACATGTATGCTGACGATGTCCAACTTTATAAAAGTTGTCCTCTAGGTATGATTGAAGATGGTGCGCATGCAATAAATAACGATTTGGATAGTATTTCGACCTGGTCTAAAGAAAATGGATTGTTTTTGAACCCTTTAAAAACAAAATGTTTGGTTATTAGCAAAAAGGTGTTGGATCTTTCCTACTTTCCTGACATTAATTTAAAGGGTTCAAAAATAAATTATGTTGAAAAAGCAAAAAATTTAGGAATAGTGTTTAATAGAACCCTTACATGGAATGACCACATTAATTCTACAATTGGCAAAGTTTATGGTGTTTTAAGGAAACTTTGGATGTCTCATAATTACACTCCACAAAAAATACGTATGTTGCTAGCAAAAACGCTCATACTTCCCATTCTCTCTTACGGTTGTGAAATTTTTAGAAATTGCGATGCATCTAGCAAGAGAAAACTTAATGTGGCGTTCAATAATACCGTGCGTTATGTGTTTAATCTGAGACGATTTGATCGAGTTTCAAACTATTCGAAGTTAATTTTAAATATGTCATTTGATGACCTCCTTGCCTATAGGGCATTGGTTTTACTTTGGAATGTGATTGAAACTCGTCAACCTAGTTATTTGTTTGATAAGCTACGCTTTGGATCCTCTAGCAGATCTCATCAACTCATTCATCCACGATTTACATGCTTAACATCTGAGCGTCAATTCCTAGTTAGCACTATTCACCTATGGAATTCTCTACCAGGGCATATACGAAGGTGCGGCGGGACTGAGAGATTCAGGATCGAACTTAAAGCTCACTACTCTAATTAATATTTTTTTTTTCCTTCTTTCTTATTTCTTATATTAAAACATAAATGGAGATGTATGTTTAAAAACGTATACATTTTTGAAAATTATTATTATTATTTTTATTTTGTAATTTTTAATTTTTTATATTTATATAATGTTATATTGTCATAAACACATATATATGTTCTGTAGCTCAACTCAAACTCAATCAAATTTTTAAGCTTCACTTGCTATAAGATAATTTAAGTCTTAATGTGTTAGCATTTATTGAAATAAAACTAAACTAAACTAAACTTAAAAGTTTGTACTATAATTTTTAAAATCCAATTTTCAAAAATAAACAGCTTCGCAGGTAATCCAAAAAAAATTGCAGATGCAGGTATCGAAGAATCCAGCTTAAGTTCAAAATTTTAAATTGTAAAAAAAAAATATATAATAATAAAAAATAATAAACGAAATAATAATAAAACTTTACGGAAATTAAAAGATTGTATTTTTGTGTTTATATTCTTTTAATGATTTCTATAAAAAATTTTATTAAAAAGATAAAAAAAATGATTTTGAAAAAAATTATTTATTTTCTCAAAAAAGTATTTAAAATTTATTCATAAAATTTAAAAAGAGGATGAGAATTGTGACACAAGAAGAATGATAACCAAAGATGATGAAGAAGCCAAAGTTCTGCGAGCCGAAAAAAAATGAAACAAACTAGAAACTGGAAAGGACTTTGAAAAAAAATGTTATTCTCTTCAGGTTTCAGGACTTCCAAGGACGAATTCTTCATCCTTGAAGACATCTGGAACCCTCGGAGAATTTTTAGTGACTTGCTGAAAGGACCTCCGAAAACGCCTTTACATCTACGGGTCTCTTTCAGCATTATTTTACATTGTGCAAGATTGCCCGGACTCCTGGATACCTTTAGTGAAGATACTCAAAGACTCAGACAATCTTTCACAAAAAAAATATTTTTGCGTTATGTGGCTGCATCTTTCTTGCGGCAACGCGATACCGAGGAATTAACTTCTCAGTCATCGGGACTCACAAAAAAAAAAAAAGCCACCACTACTGAAATTACTTTAATAATGAAAAATTAAAAAAAAAAATTGTAAAAATGTTGAAAATTAAAAAAAAATTAAATTGAAATTAATTTAAAAAAAAATCTATTAATAAAAAAAAATCTATTAATAAAAAAAATGAATGGGCTCAAAAAAAAATATCAAATAGCCACTTTATCTAAAAAGATAGAGGGCTCCACGTTGCGGGCGCCATTTTGTAACCGACTATTTTGCCTTCGGTTCAGGTTGCCGGAAAATACCCCTTCGGCTAGCTCCGCCATGGGTCCTTGAACCTAAATCGATTACAAAAAAATATGGAATTCCGGCTTAAGCGTCTATGGTCTTATTCGACGCGCGAGAATGTTGCCTCTACCCACCCAGCCATGGTTGTCACCCTCGCCAGGACAACCCCATAAATAGGCTTCTTCATATCATCGTCCTTTTTTACCCTCCTCGCGTCATCCTTCTCATCCTCTTTTTAGTAAAAAAAAAACTTAGTTCACCATTTTAATTTTTATATTCACTTTAAAAATTATCCAAATATACATTAGGTTTATACATCTTCATTTAATTCTAATTCCAAATGTTAAACTTGATTTAAATTACATTTATGGTTGAAATTAAAATAACAAGATTAAACCTCTGATGGCAACTTTCGGTTTTTAATCAAAATTCAAACCAAAAAAATCTTAATTACGTCTTCGATTTATTATCAAAATTGGGATTTTTGATCCTCTTTTGTCACAATAACAAAGACTTTAATTCACTTGTCCCCACTCGCAACCGCCCTCGCGAAAGTAATTTTACGTATATACATATATCGATATATTTGCACTTATATATGTATATCAAAGAAAAGTTTAATATAAAAGCAAAAAAAAACTCACCCTTGTCCTTCCGTTCGAAGTGGCCACTGCTGCAGGAGAATAAGGTAGTAAGACTTTTTCCTTGGAGTATGCACACTTTCCTGTGCCTGTGATTTGTACGTGCACTCAATGTATGTAACTGTATATATATATATATGACCACCACTTTCGCGAATTAAAATATATCTTACTCGGTTCGCGTAATTACAAATTTTTTTGTTTTTAAATTTTTGAATTCAAACGCCACAACCACCACTTCGAGTTACAATTTTTTTTAAAAAATGATCAAAAAACAAATAAAAAAAATTGATTTAAATAAAAAACGAAATACAAAAAATTTGATTTTAAAAGATGTGAACTTTGCGCCTTTAACGGCCCTTTTACAATTAGCGGCGCCTCAACGCCCACGGCTACCGGTTTGCTTCGATTTCCGTTGCTCTGCAACCGTTTTGCTGTTCCTGGTCTATGTTTCTAGATTCTCTGTCTATCGAAACAAAGAACAAATAAAACCTTCCTCTCGAGTTTTGTTCTTAGGACAATCTCCTCCTCTGAATTTGTTTTCCGCACCTTTTTTCTTTTCCAGGCTTTGTTCTTAATTATTTTATTGATTCTTATTTAACAAAAAACTTATTCCTGGATGGTTAATTAAACTTTAAAAAATTTAATTCGAATTGGTGTCGGTATCAATTCGCTCAAATTGTTATAGGTACTCGATACCAAAAGACAAGACTTGCTCTAAAGGCGTGTAGGTTTCGAAAAAGACAAAAGATTTGAAATTTTCTTTTCCTTTTGGCTAACACTTTACCATCAACATTTTGTGCTGAATTAGCAAACAAATTCAGCCCAACAACTAAACTAGATGCTCTGTGTATACATTTAGAACAATTATTATCCATTCTCCCGACAGAAATACTTATCTCTCAGTTATCTCATTGTATTCATGTCCCCATTCCTACTCTTCGAACCTATCCTTAGCTCTAGTATCGATGACCTACGTTACCGACTCACAATATCGTAACTTTGATCTCGTTTAATGTCATTTTGACAAGTCTAGAATTAAAATGAAATCATTTTTCTTGTTTGTTCTTCAATATTTATCTCGTCGTCTTTTTTTTTTGTGTTTAATAAATAAATAAAGTCGAAATGTAACACCCCCTCCCATAGTAAAAAATGCTTGTTTTTACCTGTTCTAAAAAAATGCGTTATAATATCTTGTCGCCTGAGTTATTTTTATAGTTTCGAGAAAATTGCAGACTCTATCAATAAATTAATAAATATAAACAACACTTCAAAACATTAAGGAAAAAATCGAATGTGGTGAAAGAACAAGTGGTAGTGCCAATACTCAGTGTTTAACATTCCTTGGGGAAATATTATAATAATACAAATGAACAGAACATAAAAATAATTGAAATATTTTTAATAGTTTTCTGACACAGAGAAGTTTCAAATTTTTTTCATTTCTGTTTACCAAATTCATATAGAATTTTAAAAATGTTTAGCTTTTGACACCTCTACACCACTCGTTAACACGTACAATGACAAAAAAAATTCAAACTTGGTTCCTTAAGCCATGAAAAAAAACCTTTTTTGACGGAAATCTGAATTTGCTTATGGGAAACCCTATTAAATTGACATTTCAAACATTTTTGTCAAAAACGACATCGAAAAAGAAAACAACAATTTGAATGTGGATGGAGGAGACATTCAATCACCTTTGTTCTCTCTTGTATAGTTTTTACTTACAAAAGATCTAAACTGTTTTTTCTTCGCTCTGGATTTACAAAAACTAATAATTGTTTTGTGTCAATTGAGTTAGTGCTGATGATGAGCGCCACCGAAGCGTTCGAAATGCATTCACGTGTAAGTCGTTTTTATAATTAATGTTTAATTTATTTTTCGTTAATTGACTTAATTGTTTGTGTGAAACAATAAGGTGTTTTTTTTGTAATTTTTGTTCGCAAATTGACATTTGTTTCGGTTAAAAATAACGTAATCATAAAAAATAAAATTAGGTAAAATTTTTGGTTGAAAAGAATTGTATGTGTATTTTAAACACATAGTTTTCAAACAATTGTGAGATTTTATAACTTATTTTACAAGTAAGATAAATTTTTTCTCTACATAATATGTAGCCACGAAAAGAAAGAAATCAAAAATTTTCATTACACTGTAGCTTTATGATACACTACTTGTAAAACAAGTATTTGTAACAAATATATATAATTCAACAATTTTCAACAATTCATAGATTTTTGCTGTTTGTGAGAATGTTCGGTGTCGTAATTCGGTGACGTCTAGTTGAATTCCGATTTAAGCTGTTTCTCAAAATGCTTATTATCAAGTGTTTTTATATTTTATACGTATTTTTACTTTGACTTTATTTATAAAAAACAGAAATAATTTTAAATATTGTCGGACAAAAGGATAAACTCATTGGCGCAAAATTTTAAACAACCTATTATTAAGGCCTTAGCACAATACTAGTTAACAATTTACTATATACATAGTAATCTACTAACTTTTAACTAATGTTAAACACTTTTTATTGTTTTGCTAACTAGTATCATGCTAAAACCATTTTATTAAAAAAAAAACATGAACATATTTAAATAATGACAGATTGTGGAGCAAACAAAACAAACATACCTTAATATCATACTAAAAATGATTTAACATCGTACTAAATCGTCTAAAATTTTGCGCCTTTTGTCACATTTGAGAAAAATGACATATGTCATACAGATTTAGTACGATACTAAAAAGATAAAGTATCCATTTGGTGATTTTAACTTTAGTAAAATGTTAAGAAGATAGTACGATACTAAACTCGTTTAAAATTATCAAAATCCTTTTTTTAACCTAGTATCATACTAAAAATGATTTAACATTGTACTAAATCGTCTAAAATTTTGCGCCATTGAGTGCAGACAAAATTGTTCAACAAAATAAGTTGCAAGCACATTTTATAAATAAAAAAAGTGGTATTTTGTTTGACATTGGGCAGGTATTGAATGATTTGCAAGGGAAATTTAATAACCAAAATCGTGTTTGTCTGTGTAGTATCGACGTTTCATTCTAAAATATATAAACAAAGTAGTCTTAGGAAAATGTTCAGTCGAACAGACATACATATGTAAATAATAATAATTTATTATTTAGAAATTACTCGAAAGGCAAGGCAAGCAGATCTAAATATTACATTGGCGACGAGAAAATAAAAGAACCAACGCACAAAAAGGTAAATAAATATTAAAATATTCATATATTATTTCTATTTCAACAAATTTTACTATCGAATTGAATAAATGAGTTGAAAAGATACGCATTTGGTAGAGAAGTCGATGATCCTGATGTGCAAAAAAAAAAAATGGTTGGAAAAAAAAATGTTGAATTCGTGGAAAGGATTGAAGAATAATAAGTTTAAAAAGAAAACTCAGATTTGGGGAGAGAAGTCGACGATCCAAATTTGGAGAAAAATAAGTTGAACAGTTGGAAAAGAACAAATTTTGTTTTTTTTTTGTTGAATTTGGTTAGTACACAGTAGATAAAAAAAAAGAAGAAAATTGTGCTTAAATTAACCGGTGTATATTTTGTATCATTTATTTAAAGATGATGCGACATAGAGATGGTCCACCACCATTCGAGTTCAAAACGGATGCAAATTTTCGGAATGATTGGAAGGTTTGGCTTCGATCATTTGAAACTTTCGCAGAGGCAATTTCATTGGAAGATGATAAAAAAAAATTGAGCTGGATGCTTCATTATGCTGGCTCCAAAGTTCAGACGGTATATGCTTCGCTACCTGATAAGGAAAGCGAAATAACTGAAACTCAAAAAGGACCACTAGCATCGGGATATGCCAAGTTCCAAGCTAATGAATATGATAAAGCAGTCTTAAAATTATGTTGCTTCTTTGAACCTAAACAGAATGTTTCATTTGAACGACACATTTTTCACCAAATGACTCAAAGTGAAAATGAACGTATCGACATGTTTTTGATGTTTAAGGGAACAAGCTGACCGGTGTAATTTTGAAAGTCAATTGGATGACAGTATTAGGCACCAAATTACAAGTGGATGTTCTTCCAATACGTTGCGCCGCAAAATACTTGAGAGAGGAGATGAAAAGCTGGATACCATTGTCAGAATGGCCCAAATCTTTGAGGTACCTAGTTAAAAAACAACAAAAGTCATTCGAAAAAGAAGTGAAACAAAATGCTCTTAGCGAAGAGCCATCTAACGATGTGGAAAAATCTGAAAGCGTATGCCAAATCCAAGCAAAGGAAAAACCTTGGAATCAAAATTTGAAAATGAATAATAGTTTGAATATTAATTGTGGAAGGTGTGGATTGCAAGAGCATAAAGCTTCAGATGAAAAATGCCCAGCGAAAGGAAAAAATTGCAACAGCTGTGATCGTAAAGATCACTTTGCACGCCGATGTTTCATGAGAGGAAATCTTAACACACGAAAAGATGCTTTTAAGCAAAAATCCAGTACATCATTCAGTGAAGAACCAAACAACAAAAACAAACGCGAATTTATTAAAAAAATTGCTGAAACACCAAAAAGCATTGAAAATGAATACGAAGATGTTTTCATGGTTGATACGGATGAAAATAAAGGCTACAACATACTTTGGTGCAATATTGGTGGCATTGATGTTGAAGCCATTGTGGATTTGGGAATAAAACGCAACATCATTGATCGGGCATCATGGCTTGAGTTAAAAGCTAAACATATTCAGACGTCACAACGTGGCAAAGAAGTTGATTTTCAATTTCGAGGATATGGTGGTCATGAATTGAAATTTATTGGTAAATTTACTGCCATTGTCCAAGTACCAAATCAAAAGATTGTTGCTGATTTTTACGTCGCAAACGAATTTGGCAAAATACTTATTGGTTTTGACACTGCAAAAGCATTAGGTATTTTAAAAATTGGTTATAATGCAAACTCAAAAACTTCTGACGTAAATGCTATTGATGTAAGAGAAACCGATGTTGGCAAACCGAAGATAAAACAATTTGGAAAAATAAAAGGTGTACTGGTAGATATTCCATTGTGTAAGACTAAGGGTAGGTTGACAGTAGGTTAGGTTAGGTTAGGTTGAACGGGCTGACAGTTGATGTTGTTACCATCACACTTAGATCATTGTAGATCCATTGTAGTACCCCGAAGTGTTGTAACTTCCTGAAAAGATATAATAACCTGTGAATCATGTGGTTCGTTTAACCATTTAGAGGTATTGACAAAGTTTAGTAAGCTTTTGCCTGGCAGTACTGATAGTTCCTCTAGTTCATTAAAGAAGAAGTTGCCTAGAGTTTTCTTCCTAGCAAGACAGAGCGAAGGACAGTGGCAGAAAAAGTGAGCAGTGTCTTCATGCTCGTTTTCATCACCACAGCCTCTACAAAGGTCATCAGTACTGAGCCCCATCTTGTTCTTATGGTAGCCGAGTAGGTAATAATGTAATAATGCCGATAAGGGATCTTAGGGAGGGTTTATTAAGAGTTAAGATCCAGTCGGATCTTTTCTTATCGTATCTAGGCCATATCTTCCTAGGTTAGGTTAAGGTTAGGTTAGGTTAAAGTGGCTGTTGGTTGGGACATCCAACACACTTAGACCAAAGTATGGTCCATTGTGATACCACATGGATCAGTTAATCAGCTTAACTCGTTGAATGTCTGAGTTTTTTAGATCGCTGGTATCGTTAAAGTAGTAGTCTCCAAGGTGGATTCTACGTCTGTGTGATAAGGCAGGGCATGTGCACAGAAGATGAGAGATTGTCTCCTCTTCTTCTTCGTCCAAGCAACTCCTACAAAAATCATTTGCAGGGGCTCCAAGTCGAATAGCATGCCTTCCTATTAAGCAGTGCCCAGTCAGGACACCTATAACGTAGCTAATGTGCAATCTACTCAGAGAGATTAATTGTTTTGAGCGCCTGGCGCTAAGAATAGGCCAAATTAGTTTTGTTGCGACACAGGTGGTGGTGTTATTCCACCTGAGGTTTGTTTTCTCTATGGTATCTTGCTTTAGCATAAGTTTACATGTAGCTAGAGGGATACCTATGTTATCATTATGAGCCAGCAGAGGTAAAGTTGTTCCGCTTTTTGCAAGTTCGTCAGCTTTGCTATTTCCTGGAATGTCTATGGCCCGGCACCCAGAGAAGGTGAATGTTGAACTGTGTAGCCATCTCTGTAAGAGATGATCGACAATTTAGGGCTGTTAATGAGTTTGTGGAGACAGAGTCTAGGGACTTTAACGCAGCTTGGCTATCCGAGAAGATGCGTATATCATTAGTTGATATAACGTTTTCTCTAAGCCAGGATAGGACTTCTTTTATAGCCAGGATTTCAGCTTGGAACACGCTACAATGATCGGGTAGACGAAAGGAGAGACTTAAGTTTAGTCTATCTGAGTATACGCCTCCACCAACCCCATCCTCCGTTTTTGATCCGTCTGTATAGAAGTTTATAGGACCATCGTTCACAAATGATGTATTCTCCCAAGAAGACCTGGGAGGTATAGTCACTTTGAAGCTATAGTTATTAAACTGAGGATGGGGTATGGTGTAGTCAATATTACTGTTTATAGTTCTGAACGAGTTCAAAATAGTGGTGTGGCCAATTCCATTATTGATCCACAGAGAGGAGGCTTGAAGCCGTATGGCAGTGTTAGCGGCCGTTTGCTTGCTGAAAATGTCCAGCGGTATTAGATGGAACAGAACATCTAGTGAGGCGGAGGGGGTGGAGCGAAGTGCTCCTCCCATACACAGGCAGGCTGTTCGTTGGACTTTGCTGAGTTTATCGCGATTTGTCGCTGTATCTAGCGCCGTCCACCATACCGCTACTCCATAAGTAAGGATCGGTCTTATGACCGAGATGTATAGCCAGTGTGTAATGCGGGGCTGTAGGCCCCATTTATTACCAATGGCCTTTTTACAGGAGAACAGGGCTACTGTGGCCTTGTTTATTCTCTCTTGAATATTAGGTTTCCAGCTTAATTTCTTATCTAAAATGAGACCCAAGTATTTTGCTTGTTCAGAGAATTTAAGTGGTACACCGTTTATGAGGGGAGGGTCAATGTGTGGGACTTTGTATTTCCTTGTGAAGAGGACAAGGTCGGTTTTTTGTGGGTTAACGCCTAGTCCACACCGATTAGCCCATCTGGTGAGCTTATTTAAAGCGTTTTGTAAGAGTTCTTTTAGTATATTGGGATGTTTACCCGTTACTGCAATAGCAACATCGTCCGCATAGGCAAACACTCTGTATCCCTCTCTTTCTAGAGTAGTTAGTAATTCATTTATTACTAAATTCCAGAGGAGAGGGGATAGGACACCACCTTGTGGCGTACCTCTGCTGACACCCCTTTGTGTAGTAAAATCGCCCAGTTTTGAATTGATAATCCTGCTTATCAGCATCTGATTAATCAATTCGCTGATCGACTTATCTACCTTCAGAGATGTCAATACACGTGCAATTGCAGATGTGTCGACATTGTTAAATGCACCTTCTATGTCTAAGAAGGCAACTAAGGTGTACTCTTTATGATGGAGGGAATATTCGATTGTACGTACTATACTGTGTAGAGCCGTTTCAACTGATTTCCCTTTGTTGTAGGCATGTTGAGCCTTTGAAAGGAGGGACTTATCAATATTTGCCCTTAAGTGAATATCGATCAAACGCTCAAAAGTTTTGAGAAGGAATGATGATAAGCTGATAGGTCTTAGGTCTTTAGGGTTTACGTGACAGGATTTTCCAGCTTTTGGAATAAAAACAACTTTAACTTGTCTCCAAGACATCGGGATGTATGCCAAATTAAGGCATCCCTTGAAGATGTTTTCTAGGATGGGTATTAGAAAACTTGCATTTTCTTGCAGTTCGGCTGGAATTACACCATCCGGACCAGCAGATTTATATGGTTTAAAGCTGTTAATAGCCCATTTGAGTTTTTCCCTAGTGACTAGACCTTGTGGGGGTTGTAAAGTATTGCCACCATTATTAGGTGCAATGTTATTAAAAATATTAGAGCTACCAGGAAAGTGAACGTCTAGTAGCAAATTGAGCGATTCTTCGCTTGAATTGGTCCAGAGGCCAGAGGCGTTTTTCAAGCAGCTTGGCATGATTGGATTTTTGGAGAGGATTTTGCGCAACCTGGATGCTTCAGAGCAATCTTCCACGTTGCTGCAGAAGTTTCTCCAGGACGATCGTTTGGTTTTCCTCAGCTCTTTTTTATATATCTTCAGTGATTCTTTATATGAATCCCAGTCAGACATGTCTCTAGAAGCTTTCGCTCTGTTAAAGAGTTTTCTGCATTCTTTTCGAAGTGGATCCAGCCCTGAGTTCCACCAGTGTGGCTTCTTTTTACCTCTTACTTGTATTGGAGGGCATGCAGTATCTAGAGCTTTATTTAGGGCTAATGTTAGATTATTGACTTTGTCGTCAAGATCTTCAATGTTGGAGGGAGTATTAAAAAGTTCAGGTTTTACTAAACTATTTAACGTTCTCTTGTATTTTGGCCAATTTGTTCATTTCAGATTTCGAAAGATCGGTTGGCAAGGTGATTCATTTATAAAGTCAAACTGGATGTATCTATGATCAGAAAAGGAGTGATCTCTAGATACCTTCCAGTTCAAAATATTATTATTAATGAAGTCGGAGACAAGAGTTATATCTAAAACTTCTTGTCGATTTTTAGTAATAAAGGTTGGCTCATTACCAACGTTACTTACGAGTAGGTTAGTGTTTAGAATATAGTCGAAAAGAGACTCACCTCTGTCGTTTATATCCGTGCTACCCCATACTGTATGGTGGGCGTTAGCGTCACTACCGATGATGAGGCCGATGTTGAGCCTTTGTGCTTCAGTTATCAATCTCTCCAGATTGTCACCCGGGAGAGGGCCAAGATGGTCGTGGCCAAGATACGCCGACGACAGCCAGAACGTTCCTCTGGCTGTTTCCAGACTTGCGGCGGTGATATCTCGATCGCTGAAATTAGGGAGTAAATATACATTTAGGCTGCGTTTTACTAATATGCAATTTCTGGGTTCATCCTTAGATGATGCATACAGCACGCAGTATCTGGGAGTCCTGATTCCTCGAACAATGGATTTAACAATCCAGGGTTCTTGAATCAGGACAATATCTTCATCGCTGCTGGATAGGCAAAGAAGAAGGGAGGCCGAAGCCTTTATGGAGTGTTGGAGGTTAATCTGGAGTAACCGCAGCATTTTTGCTACTGCACTCCCGATCAGCCTCCAACACAGTAATATCGGAGTCATCCATATCAGAGGACGATTCTAAAAGAATGTCCTCATCTCCGCTGTCGTAGACCTCGGCCTCCATTGCGGAAAAACCTTGGTCGGTTTTAGGAGCTTCCTTTGTTACTGGGGATATCTGAGATGCATCGTCCTCCAATGAAGGAAGTGTGACCGATGCACCAGGTTCCTCAGCAGCAGTTTCCGCTTGTGTGGGTGGGGGAGGGGGAAGGGTTTGTGTCTCGACCCCATCTTTTTTATAGACCCTCAGCGTAATTTCATCGAACCCAAACCTAATCACACCTTTTGATTGCGCCAGAGGAGAAAGGGAATCTGCATTGATGATTACAATAGCACCCTTGTAGGGTCCCTTTGGATCCTCCAATTTCGCAACCTTCCAGTTGTGAGAAGGAAGGGTTGGATTGGAGAGCGGGATTACCTTCAGAACGTGGTCAGCTTCCTTGAATATGGCCGGAACCGTGATGCGAGCTCTTGGTCTGCAAGGAATGTCCTCCTTTGCTACAACCTCGAGCTTAGCACCAGGCCAGACCTCTCCAAGTCGGCTGACCGCCAGCGTCAGTAGGTCGCACGACCTCTGATCATCACAGACCATCAACTTGATGTGTCCCTGATGCCAACCGCCATCTTTTGTGATGGGCGGTGGTCCCGGATTGTCAGACATTATCTCGACAAAACTGAAGGCCAGCTGTCCTTTGGCCAATGTCCAGTTCTCGGCAGAGATCGTGCCATCCACATCACTTCTGTCGATAATCGCGACTATCTTTTTGTCCTTTAGAACGTCACTGAAGAACATTTTTTCCTTGCGAGGGTCAAGAGGAGTGCTGGTGTTTAGCACTTTGGGGCGTTTAGGTAGTGAAACACTACCTTCCATAGACCTTTGTCGCTTCGACGTTGAGTCTTGGCTGGTCTTCAAATTATTTTTGGCCAGGAAATTCTTGGCCCATTTTATCTTGGCGTCATGCTGAGAGTTTCCTCCAGCGCCTAGTTGTTCACCAAACGTCTGGAGAATCCTCTTAGCATTACGCATGTCCCTGTAGTAGGCCTTGGAGGGTCTGAGCTTACGCCCATCTCCCCCAGGACCTTCTTTAGGATTATTTGCTTTGGAGGTTCTTCACAACTGCCTCACTACAGGAAGAAGGTGATGTTACCTGTTTGTCCGATATTCCACTGGCGACAACAGGGCTGTGAGTGTCCACAGCCTTGTCGGCACCAGTGGAAGAGGGATGAACAGCAGACAACTTTGCCGTCGTACTGCTGGCCGGTTCGGTCTTTTGATTTTGTTTTTGTTTTGTTTGTTTTGTTTTAAAAAAGTTCATATCTTCCTGGTGTTAACACAGGTTTCTAGGAGATTCCATCTGTCATTGGATTTTTGAGTGATGGTTTTACTGACGTTATGTTTCAATTCACATAACGGTATCCCTATATGATGGTCTATCAGAGAGGGTTCCAGTGTGGAGCCCTCTCTAGCAAGTTCATCCGCCTTTTCGTTGCCTGGTACATCACTGTGGCCAGGAACCCAGCAGAGTCTTACGTTATGCTGTGTGCCAAGAACCTTTAGCTCTTCGCGACAGCAAGAGACAAGCTTTGACTTGATTTGGGTGGCAGAGATAGCTTTTATTGCTGCTTGGCTATCAATGAAAAAAGTGATGTCCGCGTGTGATATCGCCATCATGGATATATGTTTAGCAGCGTTTTTCACTGCCAAGATCTCAGCTTGGAAGACGCTGCTATAGTCGGGGAGCCTGAATGCTTTGGCAAGGTTGAGGCTTTCAGAGTAAAAGCCTGCACCTACTCTATTATCCATTTTAGAGCCATCGGTGTAGATGGTAATGGTTGAGTCGTTGGTGTAGGGCTCACTGTTTTCCCAATCTTGTCTATTGGGAAACCTAGTACTAAAAGATATTGTTGAAATCTAAATAAGGGGTCATATAATCTGTGCAGATATTGTTGTCTACGTATTTCGTAAGAATAGCTGCGTGGCCACTCTGGCTAGTTTTCCAGATGTTAGTTTGACTGAGCCTGAGGGCGCTGTTTGCTGCTGATTCTTGGACGAATAGATCTATTGGGGGGAGATTTAGGATCGTTTCTAAACCCGCAGTTGGGGTAGTCCTCATCACACCACTAGTACAGATACAAGCCATTCTCTGCACTTTGGTAAGTGTTTTTTGATTCGTGGATTTCTCCAATGCTTTCCACCAAACCAAACCGCCATAAGTTAGAATCGGTCTGACAATGGCAGTGTACATCCACATTACTATTTTGGGGTTCGGTCCCCAATTTCTACCCAGAATCTTGTTACATGAGTAGAGTGCGATTGTGGCCTTCTTATATCTTTCTTGGATATTTGGACCCCAATTGAGTTTTTTATCCAATATAACTCCGAGGTATCTAGCTCGGTCGGAGATTTTTAGTGTTTTATTATCTATTTTAGGTATTATAAACGGAGGGATCTTCCTCCTGTTTGTAAAAAGAACCAGTTCTGTTTTAAGGGGGTTTACATTAAGACGCATTTCTTAGTCCAGTTGCTGACTTGTGATAATGCGTTTTGTAATTGCTCGCTAATAGTGGTAAGGTATTTACCCGTCGCCAAAAGCGCTAAGTCATCAGAGTAGGCTACCACTACTATACCGTAGTTCCTAAGTTTTATTAGGATCTCGTTCATCACTAAGATCCATAATAATGGTGAGAGAATTCCACCTTGCGGGGTTCCTCTAGATGCGTACATCTCTAAATGTGCGTTACCAAGCTCACTATGTATTTGTCTGTTTTTCAGCATACTCATGATCCATTTGATAACTACTTCTTCTATACGTTGATCATTAAGTGCTTTCTCGATTGCATTACTGTGGACGTTATTAAAGGCTCCTTCAATGCCCAGGAATGAAGCAAGAGTGTATTCCTTAACGTCAAGTGATTTTTCTATAGTTCTAACTACGCAGTGTAGTGCCGTTTCTACACTTCTACCTTTTGTGTAGGCGTGTTGAAAGGGTGATATGGTCTCCGGTTTTAAATTACTGCGGATGTATATGTCGATAAGTCTTTCTAATGTTTTAAGTACAAAAGACGTGAGACTTATAGGTCTGAAGTCCTTAGGTTCAGTATGGCTGGGTTTGCCGGCTTTTGGTATAAAAACGACTTTTACCTCACGCCATGTCTTGGGAATATACCCCCATTTAATGCTACTTTGAAAGATGTTTATCAGGTGTGGAGTGATAAATTCAGTGCTCTTTTGCAGCATCATTGGGAAAATGCCGTCTAGGCCTGGAGATTTATAAGGGGAGAAAGAGTTAATAGCCCAGTTTAGCTTTTCTTCCGTTATAACATCCGTAGGGATTTCATACTCGAAGATTGAATAATTATCTGGTTCGCGTTCAGGGCTAGGTTTACTGCCTGGGAAGTGTGTTTCAACCAGGAGTTCTAGACTTTCGCGACTTGATTCAGTCCAGTCATTGTCGGGTTTCCTTAGAGAACCAACAGAAATGGAGGTTTTCGAAAGGATTTTTCTGAGCCTAGCTGACTCGTTGGTACACTCGATATTGCTGCAGAAATTTTTCCACGAGCTCCGTTTGGCTCGTTGGGTTTCTGTTTTGAATTTTCTTTGACTAGTCTTATAACAGTCCCAGCCGCTTTCGAGTCTTGTTCTTTTAGCAGCATTGAAAAGCTTTCTTGTTTCTTTTCTAATGTTGGTTAGTTCTGTTGTCCACCAGGGGGGTTTACTGTTTTTCTTCACAGTTGTTTTGATAGGACAACTGGTTTCAAACGCCTTACGCAGAGTCTCAGTTAGATTCTCTGTTGCCTTCTCTAGACTGTCTGGTCCCAGAATGGTGTTGGTGTTAACGTGCTTAATGTTATTACTAATTTCCCTATTGAAGATAAGCCAGTCTGTACGCCTGTTATTCCTAAAGGGTTTGTTCTGTCTATCAACGTTAGGGATTTTAAATTCTATGAGACGATGGTCAGAAAAGGAAGGTTCTTCTAAAACCCTCCAATAATCAATTTAACAGGAGTCAGAATTGTTTGAGAGGGTAATATCTAGCACCTCTTTCCGATTTTTTGTGACAAAGGTGGGTGTATTACCTCGGTTAGCCACACGAAGATTGTTATCTATGATAAATTGAAAAAGGGATTCACCTCTAGTATTTGTATCGGTGCTCCCCCATTGTACATGATGTGCATTGGAGTCGCACCCTAGTATAATATTGTAATTTTTCTTACTTGCGAATGTTACTGCTTCATTTGTTATATCCGCTGGTGGTCCTTCAACTCCATCATAGGGCATGTATGTGGAGGTTATTATGAGCGTTGGGTGCTCCTTGCGTTCTAAAATGACCGCGGTCTGGTCGATGTTGCTGTAAGAAGTTAGAAGAAAGAGATTAAACTGTTTTCTAGCTAATATACAGGTTCTGGGATTACTATTTTGGCTGTCAAGATTTGACTTATACAGCATGAGGTCTTTGGACTGCAGGCCCTTGATCATGCCACCTACTATCCAGGGTTCTTGGATCAGGGCCATGTCGTATTGTCTACTCTGCATGAGGTAGACCAGGTTGGCGCTGGCGGCTTTACTATGATGAAGATTGATTTGTAAGATTTTCAATTCCATATCCATAATACTAAAGATTTGTTCATCGCCCTACACCCAGAGAAAAAGACTGTGTAAAATTGCCTTATTTGCCTAAGGTGAATTTTTTTGTATGGAAGTTATTTTCTAACATAATTTTGCCTTAGTTCTAAGGCAATTTATGCTCGAAAATCCTAAGCTAAATTTACCTAGAATAGGCTACCGTGCCTTAGATGGATAAGGTAAATATTTTTGTATGGAAAATATTTCCTAACATAAATTTACCTTAGGACTAAGGCAATTAATTGTAAAATTTTAGCCTAGAAATAAGGTAATTTCACCTAAGCCTAAGCTAATTTTACCTAGGAATTTTTTTTACTTAGAATGTTATTTTCCTAACATAATTTTGCCTAGAACTAAGGCAATTTATGTTAGACTCTTACCTATGACTAAGGTAATTTTACCTTAGGCCTTGGTAAATTTTATATAGGTTTTTTTTTTTGCTAGAATAATTTTTTTCTAAAATAATTTTGCCTAGAACTAAGGCAATTTTACCTATGGCCTAAGCTAATTTTTTCCTGGGGAATTTTTTCGGTGAAATGTTATTTTGCTAACATTATTTTGCCTAGAACTAAGGCAAGTTTTACCTACGTTAATTTAACTTTTTTTTTTGTTCGGCAAAAAGTTTTGAATTCTTCCTAAAAAAAAGGAAATATGCTTCAATAACTTAGCGATTCAAATGTCATTATAAAGGAAAAAAAAAACATTTATTATAGTTTTAAAAAATATACAAATGTTTTTTTTTCTTTACCTTCAAGAAATTTTGGTTTGTTGTTGTTTTTTACACAGGTTTATTTCCGCAAAGAAAAAAATAATAAATAAACTTTACCTAGGGCCTAAGGTGATTTTACCTAGGGCCTAAGGTGATTTTCCCACCAAAAGCGCAAAAAGCAATGATTCGAGTTTTGGAGGGAAAATTATAGCTATCAATGAAAAAGCATAATTGGAATGTTTAAATGGATTTTTTAGCATGTTTTCTTTTGGCCAGGAATGAAAATGTTATTCCAATTGATGGGAAATTAGTCAAATAATTTTGTTTGAGAAAAAAAAATGTCACTTCCGCATTTATTCCTTGTTTAAATTGGGATTTTCTATTTCAGTGACAGAATCATCTTTCCGGAAAAAAAATTACGCCTGAACTTTTTTAATGGCAAACAATTATTTTGTTGATTTCAGATCGATTGGTACAAAATTCGCATTTCTTGGGAAAAGATAGCATGCTAGTAAATCCATTCAAATATTTCAATTTTGCTTTTTCAAAGATAGCTATATAATTATGCGCCTTATAATGAATACAGCCTTTAACTTCAGCCAAATGCAAATTAAGTATAAAACAAAACACACTTTGATTTGTTTTTCTTAATATGTATAAGATTCTATTTCATAAAATAAATCAACCCTGATTCGAGTTTTGGAGGGAAAATTATAGCTATCATTGAAAAAGCATAATTGGATTGTTTAAATGGATTTTTTAGCATGTTTTCTTTTGGCCAGGAATGCAAATGTTATTCCAATTGATGGGAAATTAGTCAAATAATTTTGTTTGAGAAAAAAAAATTTCACTTCCACATTTATTCCTTGTTTAAATTGGGATTTTCTATTTCAGTGACAGAATCATCTTTCCGGAAAAAAAAAATCCGTCTGAACTTTTTTTAATGGCAAACAATTATTTTGTTGATTTCAGATCGATTGGTACAAAATTCGCATTTCTTGGCAAAAGATAACATGCTAAGAAATCCATTCAAACATTTCAATTTTGCTTTTTCAATACGATAGCTATATATAATATGCGCCTTATAATGAATAAAGCCTTTAACTTCAGCCAAATGCAAATTAAGTATAAAACAAAAAACACTTTGATTTGTTTTTCTTAATATAAGATTCTGTTTCATAAAATAAATCAACCCTGATTCGAGTTTTGGAGGGAAAATTATAGCTAATATTGAAAAAGCATAATTGGATTGTTTAAATGGATTTTTTAGCAGGAATGAAAATGTTATTCCAATTGATGGAAAATTAGTCAAATAATTTTGTTTAAGAAAAAAAAAATTCACTTCCGCATTTATTCCTTGTTTAAATTGGGATTTTCTATTTTTTCTTTCCGAAAAAAATTCCGTCTGAACTTTTTTCAATGGCAAACAATTATTTTGTTAATTTCAGATCGATTGGTACAAAATTCGCATTTCTTGGAAAAAGATAACATGCTAAGAAATCCATTCAATCATTTCAATTTTGCTTTTTCAATGCGATAGCTATATATAATATGCGCCTTATAATGAATAAAGCCTTTAACTTCAGCCAAATGCAAATTAAGTATAAAACAAAACACACTTTGATTTGTTTTTCTTAATATAAGATTCTATTTCATAAAATAAATCAACCCTGATTCGAGTTTTGGAGGGAAAATTATAGCTATCATTGAAAAAGCATAATTGGATTGTTTAAATGGATTTTTTTAGCATGTTAAGCATGTAAAATCAATATGAAAATAATGATATTATGTTCCAAAATTTCAATTAAACAAGTCAGATGTTTTCTTTTTCCAACATGTAATAGGGAAACTTGTAATTAGAAACAATCCCTTAAAAAAAACTGATTTTAAAAGAGATAATGATGTGAAAAATGTAATAAGAACGTAAAATCATTAAAATGATTGAATTTTACTTCAATTTTCCTTTCAAATGCCCTTTAAGGATACGCTCATGTTTGATTTTGCATCACCCACATTATTTCATTGTAACTTTAACCAAATAAAATTTGACCATGGCCTTAGCTAATTTTACCTACGCTATATCTAATTTTACCAAGATCTAATAAATGTTATTAAAAGGAATCCTCATTTTTGGATGACTATTTGACGCTGTTTTCTTACTTTTTCCAATAGAAAACGAACAAAATATCCCTAAAGGATACGCTCATGTGTTGTTTTCCATCCAAATTATTCTATTTTACCTTAGGACTAAAGCAATTTTAAAGAACTACCTAACATAAATTCACCTTAGGAATAAGGTGATTTTATGGCGTCACCTAGAAATTAGCTTAGGCCTAAGGCAAATTTATGTTAACTCCTAAGGTAAAATCACCTTAGGCCTAAGCTAATTTCTAGGTGACGCCATTTACCTAAGGAGCTAACATAAATTTACCTTAGGAGCTAACATAAATTTGCCTTAGGCCTAAGCTAATTTAATCTCTTCAATTAAATGTTATACTTATATGTGTTAAAAGTTTTAAAAGTGAATATAAAAGAAAATATAAAAACAAGCAGTACAAATATTATATCAAAGTAAGTATTTTTACCTACAATATTTTACAATATATTTGCGTTTTTATTTCGCTCGTAGAAAAAAAGTATAAAACTCTTCATTTTGAGTATTTTAATTATAGAAAACGTGTTCAATTCTGCTTTTAATCGTATCTATCTTACAATTAAGTTATTTTTGGGACACGTTTCACCTTTTCATTAACTAATATGTAGGTTTCTATGAATTAAAAACATTACTTTTGAGGTTTGCGTTGAAACAATGCAACGTGGCTCTTCAACCCATTGTGCATTTGGCTTTTCTAGCCACCTTTTTCCTTTCTTTACCATTACGCACAACAATAATCTAAATTAACGCCCAGCCCACTGAAAACGCCGTATTAGGAACACTTTGGCATACACATTTTTTATATTGACAAGTCAATACATTTTTCTAATACCATGCGAAAAAAATTGCAAAAGCAGATAGAACACTACTGCTCTCATGGCCTCAATTTATGTATAATATATTAATTACAAATAGCTTTCCAACAGAAAACTTCATCCACCATATTTTGTCAGAGCTCTTCAACTCTGGACAGTCAAAAGAAGTTCGTCCTCGGAACGAAAAAAAATAAAATTACATAAGTTGCCTGTTAAAGCTATTATAGATATAAGAATTTAAATACAATGTGCTTTAAAAAGCATTGTTTACATTACAGAGCTCATACTTTGTTAGAGGTTGTAACAAAATGCCCCCTAAGGGTAAGCTGTACGATCGATATAGAGGATAGCGCAGGTCGCTCAAGAAGCTCTATAACAGTCCCACAACATCAAAGAAGGCAAAAGTCGTAGAAGTGGAAGATCATTCCAATGAAGATCATTATGTGGAACCACTAAATTCTAACGAGATGCAAAAACTTTGCGATGAGCTAAAACAAAACCTCGACTGGGACACCGTTATTAAGCAATGGAAGCAAACTATGTCAATGAGGAGGGATATGATAAGCCAGAGTAATGACAACGACATTCAGACAGTCCTCCAGGAATGGCCGCTTTACAAATTTTCACGAGCGCCAGAACTGGTAACAATATTCGTTTTTTTTAAACTTATTTCTTCACCTTTCTTAAAACAAATAATACATTAAATTTTAACATAACATTCAATGTGTTTTCTTCTTTTTATAAACAGATTGCCATGGATTTCGATTTCTTAAGGCCAAACAACGGGTTTGACTTTTCGAAGTGGCAGCAATTTTCAAAAATTGCCATCAAATTCTTCAGTGAGAGGGTGAAGTGTAGCGGGCTTAAATCACACCTCAATGAGGTCAAAGAAAATATTGCTGACCTTGACATAGGTAAAATGACTCTATTTTAACACTTTGTTTAATTAAATACTTTTCTTTCAATTGTGTTTTAAATACTATTTTTATTCTATTTTTCTTATGAGGCTTTAATTTATTTTCAGATAATGTTAACATTGCTTATGCAACTTTGTTACATGGATTGCTGCCGCCATCATCGCAGCAGTTCAAAGGCAAGTTCAAGAAATTTACAATCGAGGACTCCAGGCAATCATTCACTACTGAAGTTGAAAATGCAAGCCACATTGAACAGGTCCTTAAACAAAAACAAGAAGAATGTGCAAAATCCGGCAAGAAACTTCAACCCGTTATATTTGTTATTGGTGAGAAATTTAAATACAAAAATTTTGTCGTCTCCTTGGACAACATTAAATTTAAATTGGATACGTACTTGCATTGTATTATTTTTTATTTAAAGCTTGCATACGTTTTAAATATTGAATACCCTACTCAATGTTTTTCAGTATGGGTTTTTATTGAATCTTTTTTTTTTTTAATATTCACGATGGCAAAAAAATTCCTTCTGTTTTAACAATGATTAACGATATCAATATATATATATATATATGTATATGTATAAATATTTACAAATAAATAAATATAATATACTATTATAAAATTAAATACAAATTTTATTTTTATTTAAAAATAACTTTTTTTCAGCTGACCTAGAAAATAGTTAAAATTTTTCTTAGGAAATAGGTAAAATTTACCTTAGGAAATAGGTAAAATTTACCTTAGGAAAAAGGTAAAATTTACCTTAGGAAATAGGTAAAATTCACATTAGGAAAAAGGTAAAATTTGCCTTAGGAAATAGGTAAAATTCACCTAAGGAAAAAGGTAAAATTTGCCTTAGGAAATAGGTAAAATTTACCTTAGGAAATAGGTAAAATTCACCTTAGGAAATAGGTAAAATTTGCCTTAGGAAATAGGTAAAATTTGCCTTAGGAAATAGGTAAAATTTGCCTTAGGAAATAGGTAAAATTTGCCTTAGGAATAAGGTAATTTGCCTTAACAAACTTCGGAGGGGAAATATTTAAATCACCTTAGGGAATAGGTAAAATAGGTAAGGTTTATGTTAGGGATAAGGTAAATCTGAAGATTTTCAAATCACCTTAGGAAAATAGGCTATCGTAGCCTATTCCTAAGCTAGCTCAAAACGGCCTTAGGCCTAACGTGAAATCAGCCCCCGAAATAGGCTAATTTTACACCGATTTTTCTCTGGGTGTGTCAACCTGAGAGGATTGTCCGGCGCTTTGCTAACAGGACTCCTGAGTCCTTGACAGCTAAGGAGAAAGTGGCGCTGGACAAATCTAAACAGCGCCTTAGAAGCACAATTACGACAACAGTTAGTGACGCAAATCCGCAACCACCACCTGTAGCACCTTGTTCCTCGAAAAGGGCAAGGAACGAACTCTCCCCGACCGACTCTTCGCCTAACAAGGCAACGAAGAGGCTAAAGATCTCCCGGGCAACCGTGAAGGGGCACCAAGTTGCCATTGCCGATTTCGGCAAACCCTCACGGAAGCTGACCGAGGACGAGTGGCAACTTCTAGAGCTTAGAATCCTAGAAGAAGTAAATGAGGCCATCGTCAAAAACAGGCCCCCCCACTTTTCGGAAATCTAACGACCATCCATGGGTTCAAAGTGATGAATTGTGAAAATGACGCCACACTCAAATGGCTTCAGGAATTCACGAGTAGCACCTCTGCACCATGGCAAAATGCAGATCTCCAGACCAATAGGCATACTTTTGGTCAAAGGCCCCACACTTCCCAGTGATCGCCTGGAGAGGTATATCATATCACTCAACAGCGATCTCCTAAGCCAGGAATGGGAAGTCATCAAGTGTGACAAAACCAAGGAAGGCACCGAGGTTACGGTTAGACTAGTCCATAAATCTATACCACTACTGAGGAAAATGGATTTCAAAGTGCGCGTCAGGATCACCAGATGCAAACTTAGATTGACATCCAATAAAAGAAAACAGGTTAGTATAGTAACTTATTTTGGAAAACCAAAATTCGTTTTACCCAGCGGAGTGTTACGGCATGCTGGCAATATAGCTCGGCTATAACTCGTCGGAGGGGGGGGGGGGTGTTTTTCCGCTGTCTATTCGTCCACAAAAATAAAAAATCATGCCGTGCCAGGAACTGAAGGGAAGGGAGGCAATCGGGAGTTTTATTCTTCATTAGAAAATTGTAAACTTGAGTTCAAAAAAAATAGGCTGGTGTAACTGCCAAAGCGTACCTATGTTAGGAAATTTAAATTTAAAGGAAGTGGAAGTGGGAGGACGAGACAAATGGGATTCGAAATGAAAACTGGGTCGGTGTTGTTGACCCTGGCTGTACCCACCCTAAACCAATGACTCGTAAGTCAGGGCATAATGGTCGTCCAAAGCCGGAATTTGTAAAGACGGCCCCAAAAGTAAATAGCATTTTCAATCCGCCCTGTTCACTTATACCTACATCGCCAATATATCCCGATTTTAGTAAATCATGGTTAAGTTAAAAAAATCCATAAGTTCAATGAAAAGCATTCGTAGTATGGTTATCATGGTTTATTCTCAGTGATAATTCAAAAAAAAGTAAGCATACCTAAGGTAAGCGAAACTAAATTTAATAAGCGAAAAATCTCTCGTAGTGAAAATTAACATGATATCAAAAAAGAACAAAAAAAAAAGTGCGAAACCGACCGAGGTACGATACTGGTATTTCGTAGTTAAATTAAAACAAAAAAAAATGTAGTGAAAGAGCACGAAAAAAATAATAAAGTGATATCTATACATGTACCGGATGTTCATTATAAATTATAAATTATTATAAATATAATGTATAAATTATTATAAATATATGTATAATAAATGTAATGTAATATAAATGTAATAAAACTTACTTACAGTTTGATATATAAATAGTTGGGTTGATTGTTTTTTTTTTTTTTTTTTTTTTGACCATCTACTAGAGGAAACAATTGACAAACTAAAAAAACACAACACCAAAATCAAATTTATAAATAAATATGTTGATGACATGATCGCCATAATTAAAAAGAAAGACACAGACATCATACTCAATACACTTAATGAATACCACACAAAAATAAAATGCACAATTGAAATAGAAAACAACAATTCCATCCCATTCCTAGACAACAATAAAATAATTTTTGACTGGTACTCAAAACCAATGTCATCAGGACGAATGATTAATTTTATGTCATCATTACCAATGAAATATAAAATAAATGCAGCCAGAAACTTAATTAACAAAGTAATGGACATCAGTGACAAAAAATTTCATCAAACCAACATAACAAAAATCAAAACAATACTCAGAAACAACAGCTTCCCAACACAAACTATCAACGAACTTATAAATACAAAAATTCAACAAATAAACAATAAAAATACTCAACAAACAAAAACACAGACAACTGCTAACACTAGATATTACTCAATTACATACGTCCCACGCCTCACAGACAATCCATCACTACATCAAACTTTCGAGGTCGACAAAGAAAAAGCGACTTTTGCACATTAAACCAAACAATACACTCAACAAAATATTGACTAATACCAAACCACCGATTAATAAAACAGAACAACATGACGTCATATATGCAATTCCATGCAAAGGTAAGAACGAAGAAGAGTGTGAACAAATATACATTGGGACGACAAAACGCGCTTTGGGAGTGAGATTATCGGAGCATAAGACTGACATAAGGAAGAAAAAAACAGCAACAGCTCTCTCTCAACATATAGTCGAACTAGAACATCAACCGGACTTTGACAATGTGAGGATTATTGACAAGGAGAGACGAATGGGGATCCGCTACACGCTAGAGAGTCTTCATATCCAAAAGAACATAAAAAAGACCATGAACCATAAAGAAGACAGTGATAATATAAGTGCAATATATAGTGTTGCCATAAGAAATAAGTAGTCCGTGATATTAGTTTTTATTCTGCTAGTTTGTTTTTCTTTTTGTCAAATAAGTGTTATTTATTTAAGTGTTATTTATTGAATTGTGTTATGTAAAACTGTAAAAGAGTATGTTTATTTGTTTATTAATTTACATTCAAAATCTAATATAATTATTGTATTTCATAAGGTTTAATAAAATTCAAAAACCCCTGATGATGCCGGAAAACAACCGGAGAAACGTTGGGAAAAGAATGGATTGACTTTTTATTTGATTGCATTCATTTTCTTTGAACATCAAGCCCAAAAAAAAAATTTCACTCTGCATAAAGATAAAAATTATATGTTCAATACAAAAAACTTAAAAAAAAAGTTTTTTTTTATTTTTTTTCCCAGGAACCGAGATGATCTGTGCGCACGAATTTTTGCTGTTGAATTTTCAATTTTGATTTTTTTTTTGTTTACCTTAAAAATGTGACTTATTTCATTTTTTTTTATGAGCCAAGTGGGAATTTTCTTCCTCTTTCCCCTTTTTTTCTTTTTTCAGGGTAGGTATGGGTAAATACAACTTAAAAAGATACGATTTTTTTTCTAGGAAAGGCACAGGTAAGTAAAACTTTATAATTTTTCTTTACTAACGCCATCTAATTACCCGCGGCTTAAAATTTTAAGAAAAAGACGACGTTCACCAATAGGTTAGGCACTTTTACAATGGTAAGTGTAAAATTATATTAAAAAAAAAAAAAAAAACAAATAAAAAAAAATTCTCAAAGTTCTACCCAGCAATTGGGACTCTATACACTTTTTTTTTTTTAATGAGGTTGAATAGATAACCAAAATTTCAGCATTACACTGAATACGCCTGAATAATCCGAGACTAAGGACGTGTGCCGGGGACAGGTGAATAAGGCGATCACATTCGGATATCGGAGTTGACGGAAGCTGGCGATGACTGAAGCTGGAGACGACTGCAGTCGTCGGTGACTGAAACTGATGATATGACTGAGGCTGGACAGAACGAGGAAAACTTTAGGCAAACGATGAAGTCCGCGAGACTAAGTCACCCTCGTGTTGCGTCGTGGCAACATGGGCGGCGGAAATCTTGCCCCAAGCTCTAAGGCAAATAAATCCTATTGGATTGTGGGTGCGCTCCACTTGGCTTTTCGTGCCGAAACAGATTGGGTAGCACAATGGACATCCACCTCTGGCTGGTGGCGGGTTTCACTAGCTGGAGCGCACAAAGAAAGGAAACTTTATAGGAGCTGTCAAAGCATTTATGTGCTCGCGCAAGATCGGTGTCGCTGGGTGAGTTTTCCGGCGCCCACGGAGTTGCGTATCCGGCCTTTGATGCAAAAAATTTCACCGTTTTGGTATATTCCTTTCCTATTATTCCTTCTAACCTGCGTCCGCAAATTATTATCTTGAGGTGCATTAAATTTTTAGTGTTTTTCACTTATAAATGAACTCTTCTGAACGATGAGTTCACTGTTCTGTTCAGTATGACGATTGAAATGCAAAAGAATGCACATTTTTTTAATCGGAAACGGCTCGCTGAGCTTCGTTCAGTTTCTTTTGGTTTTCGTTCGATGAACGAAAGCAAACCAGAAGCATAGGTGTTCGTTTTACATGCAGGGTACGGAAATCCGTGCGAGCTGTTTAGACGATAGCCGCGACAACTAAGTTGAGGCGGTAGAGCAAAGGCAGTAGAATAGAGGCAGTAGAGTAAAGGCGACCGCTACAAAATCTTGGATTGGAACAATTTTCTGGATTGTCACAAGACATGAAAAACGGTTCGCCTTCCTCGCCTTAGCATCCTGACATAAAATTTGATATACCATAGTGGTAATGAGTTCCCTACGATCCGAGAAACACTTTAACAAAACTAATCGGAACCTTCCAAATATTTTGAACCATGGATCGTGTGACTCAGTGTGAGGTCTGCCTAAGGCCGATAAATCTACTACGATTCATTTTCTTACAATCCTGCAATAGTTTTACCATAGAGGAAATATATTATCTAGAATCCCGACCGGTACCCGTCCTACCTGAAACACCCTCAAATTTTATTCGAGGTGAACTCTCTCAATTTCGAGGTGAACTCTCTCAAATTCGCTATCGGTGAATACATGTGAGTGGGGTTTGGGCTAAAATGTGACTTATGGAATTTTTGCGACCTGTCAAAAATGACAATCAATTTTGCAAAACAAAACAATGGGTTTCGGATTTTAAGAGTAAGTTTTTGTTAATTGCTTTGATATTTAATATAATTTGATATTTTTCGGACCAAAAACCTTTATAATGAAAAGAGTATAATATACAAGTTCACTTCATTGAATAAAAAGTAAGTCAAATTGCAGCGAAGGAGGTGCAACAATAATCGATTTATTTTATACTCTGTTTCCATTTTAGATGCTACCCATTACATACCATACCATAATGCAGAAAGCAACTTCCATCAAGAAATCTGGAAGACAAAGTATACTTATTTACAGGTAAGTTTTTTATATTATATTTCTCTTAACAAAATAATATCAATGTTTTTAACGATAGACGCTGCCCATTGTATTTGTGTGTACATCTCAACGGCCATAGCTGCCGCAGGTGTTGACGGCGGAGGTGTCACCGTCGCTGCAAATAGTCAGATGCTTGTAATGCAACAACACCAGCAACAACCCCAACAAAGCTACGAATTCAATTCCAAATAAGCGAACATCCTCAGCTATGCCATCGACTTTGTGTTACTTTGTGAGATTCAAGTCAATTTTACAAGTGAAAGCTTCGACATTAATAGTCGACCGCCTAGTTTTGGAACGACTAAACAGCAGCATCAGCAACGGCTGAGTACCTATGCAGGCAAATCAGGTTAATTAATTCATTTACTTACGAGTAATGTAATGGATATTTTGAATTCTATTGTTCTTTAGTATTTCCAAAAAGGTCCTCCGCCTATTCATCAGCCGCCTAGAAATATGATGCTGCAAGCCGACCAAAAAAAACGACTTGCAGCTGCAATTAAAGCAACATTTTCTGATTTCATAGAGTGCAACTGTCTCACAAAATGATAGCGGGGACGCTGAACTGACCGAGACAGCGGCTACTGCGGCCGCTTACGCCGACACATACCAAGTAGATGAGGAACTGAAAGTCGACTTCGAAGCAACCTGCTGTGAGAACACCATCTAAATGACGGGAATCGGAAGACGGAAGTAAGTCTTCTGAATATTGAAAATCTCATCATTTTCGTATGTACTATTTTAAAATTTCCAGAAATGTTGGTAAACTTATAGACTGGAAAAATAAAATCTGAATTCCATGAATACATAATGCCTATTGAATCACCAAAACTAAGTGCATTCTGAACATAACTAACTGGACTCACATAGAAGACCGTCGACACAGGAATACCCCTACAAACTACTCTAATGATGTTCCAAGAATTTGGAACCCGCAACCTTCACCTGCCGAAGATGTCCAAAAATAATACAATCGGAAATTGTGCACTTGTGACATGGTCCGATTAGGATTTTGGAATTTGCCTCGCATAAGAATGTCACAAACGACTTGCCACAAATTTTTAATCAAAGGATCGACTTACGAGCACTATTCCGGGAATGGTACAATTCAAAACCAATCAATTTGCTACAATTTCATTGCACGTTCATTGACCAGAAAACTCATAATGCCAAGACCACTTCAAAGTAAGTAACATAAACCACAAACTTTGAAAGCACTAATTGTTTTTTTTTATATTGTATTGCAACAAATCCTGCAAGATGATATGAAGCCGATTTGACTCTTTAAATCTCATCCATTAATAGTCAAAGTTCGTGGCGCAGCTAGTTTTTAAATAAAGTTGTATTTTTTTTTTCAAAATTGTATGTAATTTAGTATAATTTTGTTGTAGATTTAAAGCTATTAATGTATTTTCATTTAAAAAACAAAAACTGGATTTTAAAATACAACTTCCTAGTTTTTGAGTAAATAAAAAAATATTAAATGTACTTTTTCCAAGAAAAACACTTCTTTTTGGTTTTCCCAAATTTGATCTGCTCAGGTCAATTATTATAGTGGATTATACCTTTTTTTATTTCGTTTTTAGCAAATAATAATAAAAAACAAATAAGCTGTTTTAGGTAGGTTTTATTTTTTTTATTGACACATATGTTCAATTTAACAAAATTAAAAACTTAGTATTTTTAATCCTATTCTTATGTTTTGGTTCATCACGTTCGTACGTATTCCTTTGTGATTTCATGTGGTCAACAGCATTGGTCAGAAATTCGTTCTTTCAATTTTGCCTCAGAGCGCGAAGTTTAAATTCCGTTGAGTCTGATAACACTGGTCGACAAAATTATACTTTTTTTTTTGTCACCCAAACAAAAAATACTTTTTGAGAGGATTAAGATATCCTGACCTCGAATCTCAACTTTAAATTTATCTACTACATCAGGTTTTTAAAATATAGGTACCTCTTTGAAAATTTTAAAGACAACCAAAACCGGTAAAACATGACGTATCACTTAACTTTAAATTGCAAGATACATACATGTCTTTGCTTTTACCTACAGTTTAAATCATTTTGCTTCATTTGACTTTACCTGAAGTTTTGAACAAAAAACTAGAATGTAATTCTTTTTTGGTTTTAAATAGTTCGTTTAATTTTTGAACATTATTTTTGTATTTTTTTCAATATATTACAAGAACTTGATGTTATAATCTTAAGACTACAAATTAGTTATAGGAAATAGTAAAAAATTGAAAACATTGAAGGAAGATATTGTAGGTTTGAATAACCATCACACATTTTTTTGTAAAAAAAAACTATTTCATGAAATTGATAGCTTCAAAAAGATTTATATGTATGTATGTATGTAGATAAGTGATTTCGAATTACAAAAATTAAATCTCAAAAACCTTAATTGATAGAGTAATTCTGGAGTCGGTTTGTATTGTTGTTGACGGCATCGAAAGCAATATATTTATCATGAATGAAGGAAGGTATTTCAATTGAATTCCAGAGACCTACAATTTAAATTAGAAAGAGAATAAAGTTAAGATAGTTCTTATTTTATTATTTATAAAAATATCTTCACCACCTACATCACAGAGTTCGCCAAAACATGTACAAGGCAGATATTCAACTGTGAATTTCTGCAAAATTGTATCGGTAGCCACAAGCATTACCTCATCATACTTGAGAACATAGTGAAACACATCAATTGGCCAATCCTCGGCGGTAGGTACTGTCTTGAAAAACTGGCTGTAGATTAAATCAACGATTGTTGACATCATGAGGAAGGGCTTGCATACACTGCAATCTTTCGCCTATCGGTAGGTGGCTGAAAGAAGTGCTTTGCATTGCACAGATGGTGACACATGACATGAATGTGCTACTGCTATCAAACGCTGCAATTGATTCAACTTGCTTGCTTCCCATTCACTACCAACGAATTGACTTCAATTCCATCGACGCCGACTTCCAAGGGTGAACTTATAGCCTACATGGCCATTGGCACGCAGTACATCTTTGTAAGAGGCAATAGCCTCCAATGGATTTCTTGATTGTCGATGTTGTACCTTTGCTAGAAGCATGTTTTTCTTTAGAAGTCTAGACTTACTCGGAATCGATTGCAATGTCGAAATAGCCAAATTGGAGTCATTCAGCTCACGATAGCAGATAGCCAGACGATATTTGATTAAAAATGAGGACATAAGAATCCATCGGATTAGAGCGATGTGATTTTAACTAAAAAAACAAAATAATATTCATATAATTTGAGTTTAAAATTAACGTAATGAACACACCTTGAATTTGTACCACTTCGCTCCAGAATAAATACGTCGGCGTTGCTGGCTTCCTTCTCGGGAGATTCCACTTTTCCTGTTGCAACATTCTCCTTGGTTTCTTCTTTATCTGAGGATTAAATTAGGTGCAAATTCATTATATATTTTTATTTCAATAAATTAATATTTTGTATTTAAATTGTTTTACCTTCATTTGCATTGCTGGGAATTAATTTTGTTTTGTTTACATTTTCGTAGAACTGTCAAAATACTCACCTTGCTGTTAATCTGTCAAAACTGGGTTAAACTCAAATTAGGCCACGTTCGCATTGTAGTTCTATGGTGCACCTATACTTTCTGCATGATTTTTTCTGTTTTTATCAAAAATTTTCATAAAAATCATAGAATTTGTTTGCCAAAAGCAGTCAAATATTATTTTTAGTACAGTTTTCACTGAAAAGGAACCATAAAACTAATTTTTCTTAGATCTCTTTTTTCAACGGCTCAGTTCACCTCATAGTTTTTCCCCCGCGGTTGAGGAATATGGGCACAAAATTCCATAACAACTACATTCATAATGGCTTTTTCCCATAAGAAATGCACAGGACAACTAACACATGCTTATCCTTATGGACAAAATCCTTTCAATTTAGCTTGTAGGCCGAAAGAGAGCAAACCCATTAAGTCGGGACTCTAGATAATATACTTCCTCTATGAGTTTTACCCAAAAACACTCTATTACCAAGACCGGAATCTTTCGTACGTTTCAGTTTAGTCCATAGAGGAAATATATTATCTAGAGTCCCGACTTAATGGGTTTGCTTTCTTTCGGCCTACAAGCTAAATTGAGAGGATTTTGTCCATAAGGATAAGCATGTGTTAGTTGTCCCGTGCATTTCTTATGGGAAAAAGACATTATGAATGTAGTTGTGATGGAATTTTGTGCCCATATTGCTCAACCGCGGGGGAAAAACTATGAGGTGAACTGAGCCGTTCAAAAAAGAGATCCGTTGAATTCAAAAATTGAAAAATTAATGCAATAATTTAAGAAAAATTAATTTTATGGTTCCTTTTCAGTGTAAACTGTGCTAAAAATAATATTTTTCTGCTTTTGGCATACAAATTCTATGATTTTAATGAAAATTTTTGATAAAAACAGAACAAATCATGAAGAAAGTATAGGCGCACCCTAGAACTGCAATGCGAACATGGTCCAATTGGAGTTGGTTCCCAGTTTTGACAGATTAACAACGAGGTAAGTTTTTTGACAGTGAAAATGAAAACAAAACAAAAAAAAATGTTATGGATATTTTTCAAAAATATAATTGATGCCGATTTTCATTTTGTGAAGTAACCAAATTATTTCAATTTTGTTTATATCTGAAGCAATCTGATGGACATTTCAATGGTTCATTTTATTAAAGTTGTAAAACAAATTCTTTTAACATTTGTAAAACAGTTTTTAATTGATATTTTTGTTATTTTTTTTTAGCACAATGGCTGTTCGCTACGAACTTTGTATTGGTCTCAACCGGGGACATAAAACTACCAAAATAAAGAATGTTAAATACACCGGTGACAAGAAATTCAATGGTCTTCGTGGTTCTCGCCTAAAGAACGTATGTAAGTAATAACAAAATTAATTTTAACAATAACAATAATAAATAAAAACCCCGAAAGTGAATTTTTCCAATGATGAGACATAAACCATTCACAGACAGCCATTACAGTTTTTGTCTTGGCTGCTCTCCAATATTCTTTTGGTTAGTTTAAGCCTTCTGACAGAACTATGGGCCCTGGTTACTAACTGGCTCTGAGAAAAATATCATTTTTAATTAGTCCTATCATGAATTCCATCGTAATCGGAAATTCTTACGAATCCCGAAAAACTGAAATCCGTTCGTATTGGAAAATCTCTTACAATTTTGCATTACGAACGGATTTCATGGTACAGTTTTTCGGGATTCGTACACATTTCCGATTACGATGGAATTCATGATAGGGCTGATTGGCATTTACATATATTGAGCACGATATATGCTCGGAACTATGCTCGATTGCGTATCTAAAAATTGTATGTTTTTGTTTTATTGCAGATCCAAACACGTCACACCCGTTTCATAAGGGATCTCGTGAGGGAAGTGGTTGGCCATGCTCCTTATGAGAAGAGAACCATGGAATTATTGAAGGTGTCCAAGGACAAGCGTGCTTTGAAATTCTTGAAGCGACGATTGGGAACACACATTCGCGCCAAGAGGAAGCGTGAAGAACTTTTCAACATCCTTACTCAAATGAGGAAGACTCAAGCTCATGCTAAACAGTTTATTTTGTAAGACCTGACGTTGGAAATAAAATGATGATGATGAATAATGAATGATGATGATGATGATACAATGTCTTTTACTGAATTCTTGATGATTTTAAGATTTGCATTTCCAAGTTGAAGAAGCTTGAAACCCCAAACAGAAAAAGTCGCCCAGCAAACCTGCTTCATCTAAATAGAGCAGTGAAGGGAGTGGTGCTCAGATGCAGGCCGCAGTATCTCGCAATTAATATCTTTTACCTGCCAAACGAAAACCACAAATTTAAAGGAACTCTATTGTGAACAGTGATGGTTGAAGCCTAGATGATCATAGCCCTAGAAGATAATCTACGTCTGCGGGACGTATGGCGCGGGGAAAAATTGTTATATCTTTTCAATTATTAACCGTATTACATTAGTTTTTTATGTTTGCTCAAGACTAGGAGTAGAATACCAGGCAGTTCAGCATGGGAATTTTTTTTATGGCTTTTTTAATGGTTTTTGTTTTGAATAGTTTTTAATGTGTTTTTAATTGGTGCGGTATTGTGTTTGATGTATTGTTTGGCGCACGCCTTGGCGCCGCATGCGTAAGTGATGATGATGAAGGGTTGGTTTGTGATGTTGAGGATGGTAAATGTTTTATTGGATTTGAATAGAAGTGAGGAAGAGGCGGCGGCGGCGGCGCGGGCTCTCTGGATATTTGGATATTTAGAGAATGTGCGGTGGATGGATGGTGATGATTGTGGTGGTTGCTACCGTGCGTCGGTCGGTCGGGATAGTTTAAAGAAGATGTGTGTGAAGTAGTTTTGGATATTTGGAGAATGTGCTGTGGATGGATCGTGATGATTGTGGTGGTTGCTACCGTCGGTCGGTCGGTCGGTCGGTCGCGAGGGAGAGAGTTAGTTTAAAGAAGATGTGTGTGAAGTAGTTTTGGATATTTGGAGAATGTGCGTTGGATGGATCGTGATGATTGTGGTGGGGTGTGGGTAATGTGTTTGGTGGTGGTTGCTGCCGTCGGTCGGTCGGTCGCGTCGTCGTCGTCGTCGTTTATGTGGTATGGTTGTGCGGTACAGCATGTGCCGTGGTGGTGGTTGTCGTCGTCGTCGTCGTCGTCATGGTCGTCATGGTCGTCATGGTCATCGTCGTCGTCGTCGTCGTCGTCATGGTCGTGGTCGTCTTTGTTGTATGTCAGTAGGTAAAGGGTCCCTTGAAGAAGGAAAACAAATAAAGAAAATATTTTTTTATTGATGTGTGAGAGACGAGGAGGTGACGGTGCGGCAGTGTGGTGATATGGTGATCTGTTTGATGGTTAATTTGTTGGTTTGTTTAGGATTTTATGAGGAGCGATCGTTTGTGTGAGGATGAGTGAGAGGGGTAGATTTTATTTGTGTAGGGATGTATGGATGGGTTGGTGACCATGATGATGATGATTTATTTATAAATATGAAGAATGAGATGGAATTGTATTTTTGTTATAATGTGAAATGGAAATGGGTATTGAGAAAAATGTTGAAAACTTTGAAAGGCTGTAACTTTTGAAGGAGGCGTTTTTCCGCAAAAATAGCCTTATTTTTCATCACCGTATATATATTCATATATCTAACTATCTATCTATATATGTATGAATATATCTTTAAAAAGATAAAAGAACAAAATCTGAAATATTGTATTTAAGAAAAAAATAAATAAATAAAATAAAGCATAAAAAAAAAACATCAATTTGAAATTTACTTATTATTTATTTTAGATATGTGTATCCATGAATTATGTTCAGGAGGGAAACCCAACCATTTTACAAATTATTTTATCTTTTTTTTTTCCTTTGTAATACTTTTTTTCTATAAGAAATGTGTCTGGATATTCGGTTTTGTTTTTGTAGCTCTAATTGATAAAGACCACCTTTAATAGGATGACCTTGATAGTCTTCTAGCAGATATGTTATAGGATTACTTCGTTGAATTTTTGTAATTTTAAAAATTTCAGTTGTCCAGTTTGGTGTGTATCCTTTTTCAAATACATGTTTGTATTTACTGATTTTGTTTGTTTAATTTTCTAGCATAAACTTTAGACAAAGAACAATTAAAATTTTATAACTCACTATTCCTAACCACTCGCTGCCCCTGGAATAATAAAAGCATTGCGTTGCGTACCTAGCCTAGCTCTCATTTCAAATGGGGATGAATCAACACGATTAGATTTGCTCCAATGTTTTTTTAAAAAGAAAAAAAAAATTGAATTCCGTAACGGGGCAAATTGTTATTAAATTTTAAATTGATATCTGAAGACAAACGATTTTTAGGATGAAGCGATCCGATGTATTGGATTTGTTTGTTTGTTTAATTTTCTAGCATAAACTATAGACAAAGAACAATTAAAATTTTATAACTCACTATCCCTAACCACTCGCTGTCCAGGGGTAATAAAAGCATTGCGTTGCGTACCTAGCCTAGCTCTCGTTTCAAATGGGGATAAATCAACACGATTAGATTTGCTCCAATGTTTTTTTAAAAAGAAAAAAAAATTGAATTCCGTAACGGGGCAAATTGTTATTAAATTTTAAATTGATATCTGAAGACAAACGATTTTTAGGATGAAGCGATCCGATGTATTGGATTTGTTTGTTTGTTTAATTTTCTAGCATAAACTATAGACAAAGAACAATTAAAATTTTATAACTCACTATCCCTAACCACTCGCTGTCCAGGGGTAATAAAAGCATTGCGTTGCATACATAACCTAGCTCTCGTTTTAAAATGGATGGAATTAGATGTGTTATAATGAGAAAGTAGTAGTAGTAGAAATCTTAAAGATATTGTACATCATATGTTTACCGACTGGTCTCGTTTTAATGATATTGAGTGAAAGAAAACGGTTTTATGGGAATACAGTTAGGTTCCTACCATAATTTTTTTTGTCACAATACTTGAAGAAAATTTTTCATATAAAGCCATCTAACTTTGTTGAATTTAAAGTATTAATATTCGTATTCTGGACGTACAAGGGCAGAAAATGGACTTCCTACAAAAATTAAACACTATCACGAAGGAGAAGCCTCTAGTATCCCTGAGGACACTCAGTGAAGAGATGATGACCATCATAAAGGCTACGAAGAGAACCACCAAATTTGGAGAAAAGGTTATGGTGGAATTGGAAAACTTTAAATGTTTTCTACCAAATAAATTCTCCGATTTGACGGAGGAAGATATGGCCCAGCTAAAAGGTTGCAGGATGAAAGTCATACAACCACCACCTGTGCTATATGGGGCATATACCATAACATTTTCTGCGCCATCCAAGCGGGGAAGGAATGAGGACGAAGACGACGAAGAAGTAGCCGAACAACTTCCATACGGGGAAAAACGGATGAGGATTGAAAATTAAAAAAAATGTTAAATTTGAAAAAAAAAAATAAAATAAAATATATAATATAAATATAATTTTAAAAAAAAATTGTTTTCTAATTTCACTTATATAATTTTCTCAAATCTCCGTTGGTGCTTTTCTTTTCTTTTGCTTAGAAGGAGAAATCTTGATGAGGTTTGGGTTTTTTTTTATGAATTATTAAAACGCTGCAGTATTTTACTTTTTAATATAGTTTATTCATTTTAAATTTTTTTTTAGCACGGTTAGACTTCTCTTTGTTGATTTGAAAACCATAAACAGTTAGTAAAAAAAAAAATCGTTTAAATAACAGACTCCCATAGAAATGAAACCTGATATGTGTGAAACTAGCCTTCGAAATTTACAAAAGATATTGTCTTGTTTATTAGTATTATTTTTGATTAAAAGGTATCCAAGAGTTGTGATCGGATGGAAAACCGAGCCATTTTACAAATATTTTATTCTTTTTCGTCTGAAGCACTTTTTCAATCAGATATGTATCGGGAAACTTTGTTTTTTGTAACTCTAGTTCATAGAATTGACCCTTTATTGGATGCCCTTGATAGTCTTCTAACAGATATGTAAGAGAATTTGTGCGCTGTACTTTGATTATTTTAAATATTTCAGTAGTCCAATTTGGAGTGTACCCTTTATCAAAAACATGTTTGTATTTACTAATTCTGACAAAGTGTCCTACCTTGAATTTAGGAGTAATATGAATTTTGATGTGATTATATATCTTAGAGAGTAATTGTTTTTCATTTGAGGCATTTACTTCAGATGGTTTCATTTTTATTGTACGATGTTTTGAATCATTATAAGTTTTAGTCAGCAACCCTATTATATCAACCCATTTATATGTTCCTTTGAAACTGAATTCTTTCCACATAAGAGTTTTCAATGTGCGATTAAATCGTTCGACAATCGATGCTTTCAGTGGAGTAAATGTTGAATAATGGTTGATTTGATGTTTTTGCATTAGAGTTTGAAATTTCTTATTGAAAAACTCTTTTCCATCATCTGTTTGTAAATTCTTAGGCCATCGACCTTTGTTGAATATATCTTGCATGGCAACAGTGACCATTGCCCCAGTTTTATGTTTAATAGGAGTCGTCCAAGCAAATTTAGAAAATGTATCAATAACTGTGAGAAGATATCGGTAGTTTTCATTTTCTGACGAATACGGTCCCATTTCGACTAGATCAGCTTGCCATAAATCATCAAGCCCCTTGATAACGACTCTCCTTTTTTTAAAATTTCTTCTTGCTGGCTTATGTAGTTCTTCGACAATGTCTCTTTTACTCATCTTTTCACTGAATGATTAAAACAACAAAACATTTTACCTTTTTATTAGTTTATTTATTTAAATTCTTTCATTTGATATAGTACATAACAAGATTTACCTATATGTATACATAGATACTATTTTAGTCTTTTATACAGAGACATCAATTTTTTTATTCTTAACATTCTATTTTCAAGCATGTGGCATGCGCATGTATCTGGTCCAGCTTTACACAGATTTGAAGACCATGGACAGTTAGTAAAATGACACCCGTGTTTTGAAGTTGTACTCGATATATTCATAAATCTTTTCAAGAAGATAACATTGTTTAAAAGCTCCTCATGATGTTCTTCCAATATATTATTATGATTTATTTTCAAAAACTTCAAAATTTCATCAAAAATGAATCGAGTATCTATGTTAGACATGATAATTGAGTTGACACAATGAGGCATTAAGTTAAAGACTGAAGTGAAGTTATGATTGACTTTAAGTTAAATAGTAGTTTTCCCTTGAATTATAATTTTTTCTTTTTTTTTTTAATTAATTGTGTCAAACAGGAGTTTCTCAAATTTTTCAACAACTTCATATTTAATGTATTCTCTAAGTTGCTCGTTTGCGTCATCAACATATTTTTTTTGTTAGCAGCGTCTTCCTGTTCTTGTGGATCTTGAATATTTTTTAGTCGTTTAAACGTTAGATTGTAATCACCGCTGTCTGTTTTTAAAAAAACCCTCACCAGCTGGTCCAGGCAAACCTCGCTCTCCCTGTAAACCTGGTGGCCCGGCTCTCCTTGTTTCCCTCTTGGCCCTCTCGGTGGGGTCCTATATGAATAACGACCAAATTTATCAACACTCATTATTTTTTTATTCGATAATATCAGCTTCTTTAAGTTCTTCAATAATTGAAACAATTTCGTTAGAATGATTGTTATGTCCAGCTTGATGTGAAGCAATAAGCAGTCTCAATCGATCTACAAGCTCATTGGGATTATCCCAAAATATATAGTCTTTTTTCATTTTTGATAATTGCATTAATCCATTTCCTGAAGTTGTTTGTGGTGTTAATGGTAAAGGTAATGGCTTAATAGAAGTGTTTGTGTTGAATCCTAATAATTTACTTATTATATTCTTATACTTATAACCACGATTACCAAGTATTTGTCGCTGTGAATCATGATCTTTTCTATATGCATTAGTGTCATGTAAAATGGTCTTGTAGTTTTTTAAATCTTCATCAGTGTAAATTGTCTTATCGGGATTTTTCTTAAATATAAGCTCATATAACCCATTTGTTCCTTCAAATGTTTTATTTTTAATTTCTATATCCCTGCCGAGAATATTGAACTCAGCATTACCGATGTACCACTTTCCATCTTTTAAACGAATACCATACGTTTTATCAAGAGTGCTGGAATTATTAATAAATAAATCTATATATTTTTTAGGCGTGTCGTGAAATTCTTCTTGTGACAATCGTTCCATAAAGTTGCGATGACTTGCGTAATAGTTTGAGGTTTTCTTTGTTCTTTTTGGAGTATCATTATCATCGACAAAAATAGGTGAATCATCAATAAAAGACTTTGGCGTAATGAATTCATCATGTGGTTGATGTTGTTCCAGATTGAGTTTTATTTTCTTTAAAGGGCTCTCGATAAGACTGTTTTGAAACTGCTCGGAATTTGATTTTTTAACCAATTCGTTAAGTGGTTTCGTGAGTGGTTTAAAAGTTTCTTCAATTTGAGTCTCGTAAGCTTCCCTATCGGTCTTGAATGATTTGTATTTCTCTCGTAGAGCATCGGTGGTTTTAATAAGCTCTTTTGTTAGTTTAACATCTATGTTCATCATATTGTAAAGTTAATTTCTTCTTACAAATGCAGTTGAAAAAATAAATCTCGAAGTTGATGAAAAAATCTTTCGATAGTTCTTAAACCAAATTTTTATTGCGCTTACTGGTCTTAACCGTATAGAATACTGGGTCTTAAACTGGATTGAACCGCTTTTAACTGCTATAATCTGTCGCTGAACTGTTCTGTACTGCTCTCATGGAACATTACTGTACATATGATGCAAAAATCAAAAATTGTATCTATTTTATAGTTTAAGGAAGCAGTCAAAACCCTTTCTATATCGACCTTCATTCAAGGGGCTGTCCTTATCAATGACCACAAAACCGTAATTTGTGTTCCAACATTCTGCACATACCTTTTGAAACATTTTAAATGTCATATCCGAATTGACATGATCATTATAAATATGTTTTAAATTCATATCATCCTGTTTGAAGACGATGAGAAAATTCGCATTGTCTCGAATTAAGTGTTTCGGTATTCTTGTATATGTTTGGCACAAATAAAAACTATCGATGTGATGATGTCGTCCCATACTAAAATACACTCGAATCGTATCTTGTTTTTCACAGGCAATATCGTCAAAGATTAATATAGAATTTGGTTTAGCCTCTTCGACTCGAATTACATCACAATTATTGGAAAATGTAAAAAAGCCCATGTTTTTTATTGGTTTCATGGCTTTTCGTAAAAACTCATACTTCGGTTGATGTAGAGATTTAGAATAAACATAGATATTTTCAAATTTCAAACCATTTGGATGTAGTAGTAAACTCATCATGACATTTGTTTTTCCACAGTTTGAGGGACCAGTAATTAACCCCCTTATACTATGAGGGAATAATTTACCATGCTTTTTTCTCTCAATCTTGTTATCCAGTTCCATATTTTGTACCGGTAACTGGTATTGTTGCTTAACGAATCGCATAGTGATGAAAACTAAATAAATTCCTATAAATGTCAAGTTTATATATATAAAAACCCTCATATCACATCTAACCATTCTAGCGCAAAGATATTAATATAAAATGTTTGATTATTCCAAAAATTCTATCAGTCAAAGAAATATTGTAGAAGGAAAAGGTTTATTAAATACCTTAATAAACAAACTACCTCTTGAACTACATCTACCTGGTTATCAATACTGTGGTCCTGGAACAAAACTTCAAAAACGCTTAGCTCGAGGCGATCCGGGAATTAATTTGCTTGATCAAGCGTGCAAAGAACACGATATATCGTATTTCAAATTTAAAAATACATCTGATCGACACATTGCCGATAGGATTTTAACTGAAAAGGCCTGGCAGCGATTTAAATCTAAGAACGCTAGTATAGCTGAACGGTCAAACGCACTATTGGTTACCAACCTCTTAAAAGCAAAAACAAAATTCGGTATGGGTTGTTCTCAGAGTAAAGATAAGAAGCCTAAAAAAAGAGCGAAAAATGAAAACGAAGAAAAGAAGTTCAAGATAGATAATAAAGCTAAACAACCCTCCTTTAGAAAAGTGATTCACACAATTGGGAATATTATCAAACGTAAAAAACCTCTCAATTTAGAAAAAGCAATTAAAATAGCAATATCATCTGCCAAGAAAACAGTTCGAAAAAACATTAAAAGAATTAAGACGCCAAGAGTTATTGCCATACCAAAAACTGGAGGAGCAATTCCTTTCCTTATTCCTCTGTTTGCTGGACTTTCAGCACTTGGAGCTTTAACGGGTGGAGCTGCAGGAGTAGCCAAAGCTGTCAGCGATATCAGCATTGCTAAAAAAGATCTAGAGGAGAAAAAACGTCATAACGAGAAAATGGAATCAATTGCAGTCGGACAAGGTTTACACCTTAAACCTTATAGAAAGGGGCTTGGACTTTATTTAAATCCAAAGTCAAAAAACTCCTAAGTTCGCTACCCAATCGTGCATTAAATGAAATAGATTTGAGAAATTTTGCAAAGAATTTAATTCCGAATTTTCGAGGAGTTTTCATGCGCGATAATTTACCAAAAACTAAACCGAAGAAAAATGAATCTGGGATTGTAAATCTTGATTCCTCAATTGGTCCTGGAACGCACTGGGTAGCGTATTATAAAGAAGGCAGTAAAATTGAATATTTTGATAGCTTTGGAAATTTACAGCCTCCTAATGAAATTATTAACTATTTGGGTGACAAAATTAACTATAATTATACTAAATATCAAGATTACGACTCTTTTAATTGTGGTCATTTATGTTTAAGATTTTTATATGATTGTTTATTTTCAAATAAATAAAGAGTTTTCTTTAAAAATGGTTTCATTGTATTTTTTATAAGCATGACGTTGACACTTACGCTAAGCGGAAGAACTTCCCATCTATTAGCTGAATATTTTCCACCTTTGAACCTGAATCAAGACTACGTTTGCGGATTGATTGATTTTCAAACGTACAACTCCATTCCGAATGTAGATGAAAGGAACAATTTGTTTCATATAGGAGAATATGAAATTGAAATCCCAACTGGGTCTTATGAAATTGATAACATTGCAAAATTTATTTCCGAAGAATTATTATCACGAAATTCTACAGCTATTGTTCAAATAGAGGCAAATAATAATACTATGGTATCTGAAATCCGGAGCAACGAAAAAATATATTTCAATAAGGATAGAACTATTGGAAAATTACTTGGTTTCAGTAAATGTGTTCTTGACCCCGGTGTGGTACATTTGTCGGATTTACCTGTTGATATAAATAAGGTGAATGTAATACGAGTTGAGTGTAATATCATTACTGGTTCTTATTTTAATAATACTCCTGTGCATACTTTACATGAATTTTCTCCAGAAACAGGAGCAGGGTATAAAATCATAGAAGTCCCGAAAAATGTCATCTATTTACCTGTGAACGTCAACCGAATAAGCAGTCTAACATTAAAACTCGTGGATCAAGACGGTGACTTGATAAATTTCAGAGGAGAAAGAATAACTGTACGACTGCATTTAACTCCAAAATCACAATAATGTTAATCTATAATAGTAATTATAAAATAGATACGAAAAGAAACCATCCATTTAGTTCTATTAGAACAGCACCACCGTCAAGACCAAAACTATCATCTGAAAATAAGACCTACCTTCTTACATTAGGATTTAAACTAAAGTAAAAACAATATGAACGAAATATTAAACATTACCCATGGACCTAACTATGATAATAGCATATCTAAGTTTGAGTACCATAGTTACTCGCCATTTCTTCAGTCATTCAATCCAAGTGATGAAATACGTATCCCTATACAACAACAGGATTTGTGCATTTTACCCAGTGAAAGCTACATTTATATAGAAGGAGGTCTAACAAAATCAGATGGAAAGCCTTCTTCTACGGGAAAATTATCTAATAATGCGATGGCATTTCTTTTTGAAGAAATACATTATGAACTCAACGGAGTGGACATTGAGAACAATAAAAATGTTGGCATCACAACATCAATGAAAAATTATATATCATTGAATGAGAATGAAAGTAAAAGCTTAGAAAATGCTTCATGGACCGGAAACTCCAGCATTACACCTGCATCGGGTACTTTTAATTTTTGTGTACCACTAAAGAATCTGTTGGGATTTGCTGAAGACTATAAAAGGATTATAGTAAACGCAAGACATGAATTGGTTCTAATTCGTACTCGAAGTAATGAGAATGCTTATTATACTACAGAAAACGAGGAAATAAAACTATCAATTTTCAAATTGCAATGGAGAGTTCCGCATATTACCTTATCCGATTCAAACAAGATTACATTATTGAAACAAATACAATTAAATCCAATTCAAATTCATTTTCGAACTTGGGAAATGTACGAATATCCAACACTTCCAACTAACACTGATCATGTATGGACAGTTAAGACTTCAACTCAACTTGAGAAACCGAGATATGTTATTATTGCTCTACAAACGAATAGAAAAAATCAAAAGGATAAGGATGTAAGCAAATTTGACCACTGTGAAGTTAGCAATGTAAAGGTACATTTAAACTCTGAATCGTACCCTCGTGAAGATTTAAATCTTAAATATAAACTAGACCAGTATGCCATTCTCTATGAAATGTACAGTAAATTTCAATACTCATACTATCAAAAACGCTCACAACCACTTTTATCACGACAAAACTTCAAGGATATCGCCCCAATAATGGTGGTTGATTGTTCCCGTCAAAATGAATCAATTAAAACAGGACCAGTGGATGTAAAAATTGAACTTAAAACAACACTTCCAGTTCCACCTTTAACCACTATGTATTGCCTTATTCTTCATGACCGTGTAATAGAATATAATCCAGTTACTGGAGAAGTTAACAAACTTACTTAAATTGACTGTCATGGTGTGTAAACTAATACGTAATCAAATAAAAAAAAAATCATTGTATCTAACAATATTTTAACCTATCCGGTTCATGCTCAATGATTTTGTTAAAACCAATACTCACCATGTAACCATTCCAAATAAATAAACACATAAACAATATTGTACTTCTAGTTCTTTTTATTTAATTCGTTTTTTACATTTTTTATTGTTATATTTTTCAAATAAATATCAGAAAATGAGGGTAAGAATGCCGTGGGACTATTTTGACGATAAAATCCGAAGGGTAGGGAGCTATGGTTAGAGAGAAAGTGACGTTTTTCCGATCTGGGTGTATAGGTTTTACATTGTGTCTTTGTTATCACTTGATGATCTTTTGTTCTGCAAATATTGTCAGAAATAATCTGAATGTGATTATTGCCATCAGAGTTAAGAACTGCTTCTTTGATTGTTTCAAAATTTATTTTCTTTGATGCAGAGTAATTCAAACATATTCCCTTTACCTTGCAAATAACTTCTTCTGTGTTGTTTTTTCCACTGAACACTTTGTAGGCATAATTCTTTGGTCCTCCGCTTACAAATTCTGTAATGAAACTTCCTTCGCCGAAGCATTCTAGTTCGTCAGTCATATCTCCAATCATGTTGCCAGTTTCAGGATCACTATCCCCTTCTCTGCTTACGAATATTACGGAATCCGTATCGTAGTACAACACTCGTTTACCTAATTGTTCCAAATATTCGTAGAGCTTTAAGCGCGCTTGTGTAGTCGTATATGCTGCAATGCAGACATTAGCTGTGTTCAGTAGCTTAGCAGATTCTTCTTTATATTGATAGTTCAATATTAAATTTGTTTCATTAACAGGAAATATTGAACAGACGTTCACTGAAGGATTTGTTATTATTTCATACAATTCAGCCGGATTATTTATAATGGATGTTTGGGGTTGGTTTTCTCTTTGACCAAATTTACCCCAAAATGAATTAAGAATAAGTTTTGCCAAAGATCTTTTACCTTCATTTTTAATTATTTCCGAATAATCAAGCTCGATATTTTCAATTTTGAGGAAATTAGAAATATAGTTAGCCTTATCTTCTTCCGTTATACAAGCTGCAGGCCACCCCGACGCTTCTTGTTTAATTTTTAAAAATTTATCCATCATAGCGTCAAATAAGCCTCTTGAATTTGTATCTTTATCGTACTGTATGGTATCATATTCCCATATTTCGTAAATTGTAAGAATTGTATAACCTGTCTTAATGGCTTTAACAACTTCTTCAATTACCCATGTTCCACATAAAGCTCTTTCACTATCAGAATGAGAACAAATATCATCACTACACACTTTATCGCTGCAAGATCTGCACAAGGTAAACATCAATTTGTTATTTTGTTTGATAGGAAGAACAGGATGAAATAGTTGATCCGGAGGTAATATTTTGCACTTGATTAAACCACTGATTTTTTCAAGTTTTAAATTTGAACATTCGGCAGAATCTGTGTGTATTTTTGGGTGTCCAATGGGAAATTTTCCATATTTACACACCCAAGGATATAAGGAACAAACATCAATATATTTTATTTGTTCTCCTTCCGTGCATTGATAGTAGCTAGATGTGTTACCGGTTCGTCCACCATAAAAAGCTTCACGAGGATCGAGCGGAGATTTTTCAACGAGATGATGTGTTCTTAAAAATTCTAGGTCCGTGTCCTTAAATAGAGATAACCTATTTTTAAAATGGCATTCCCATTCTTCGATGACATCATACTTTAAACGAGCTGTTTTTGCTAACGTCCTTTCAAACCTTCGATTTAAAGTATCAAATTTATCAACAGTGAGAGGTTCATTCCTATTATATTTTTGACATTCAGGATGACCATGGTAATAACACCCATAAAATTCAAATATTTGCTTGGTTTCCTCGCAAAATCCATCAACTTTGACTCCGGCAACAACTGCTTCTTTTCCGTTTGAAGAATGCTTAATTTTAATACGTCTTTGTTTTGCCTCCCAAATTAACCATTGAATTGCTACCTTCGATTGGTTGTCGACGTTTCTGTAACCGTTTTTCGGTATAATTCCAATTGTATTTTCAACAAGGAAGTTTCGTCGGAATACTAGATTGCATGCAGATGCAATCGTAGTAGACTCCAAGAATGGTTCAACATTACATTGAAGAAGAAACAAATTTCTAAATTTAAGACAAGTATCAGTTAAAATTTTTACATCACTGACACAGTAGTCCACAAGATCACGTTCCATTATGAAGTTATCATCTTTATGTTCTTCATACCATTTAAAGAAAACTTCACGTTCAGCTGTTTTCATTGAGTCAGGTCCGTAATATTTATGATGAGGTAATTTTCCATGGTATGTAGCATTTTCTGTCGTGTTGAAAAAGTGAGGGAAATAACCTTTCGTCAACGTTGACGATAAATCAAAAGCCTTTGGTAATTTCGATAATGCCATTGGAAAATAATTGAGGGAATCTATAAATTTTACATTTCCAACTTGCATCAAAATTATTTTTGTTCCACGCATAATCAACTGTGGCTTCAGGCTTGTTTTTTCCAAAATATAATTCAATATGAATTGGTGATCATACGCCTGCCCGTTGTGAGCAATTACGATAACTGTTTTGAACACTTGGCGAATCTTTAAAATATAGTTCAAAAAGTTAGGCACCACATCTTTGGTTTCTATATTATTTCTATGACTGCACTGCTGACAAAAATGCAGATTATCAATGTCAATACATAAGCTGCATCTTTTCTGAAAAACACATAAATTTGGCGTATGTATTTTGTACGAAGAGTCATCAGATTCTTTTTCTTGTCGACTCTCGAAGTCGTAGAAAATATAAAGACATTTTTCAAAATTTGGGTTACTCGTATTTGGCATCATAAAGCATTGGTGATTTTGCGGTACGTATATCTTACACGTATGACAAAAGTATTCCCCACACACATGATCTCTTTTACCCGTAGTTTTAAGGCAATTTACACATCTTTTGACTTCATCACACATAGCTGGTTGTCCTGAACTTGAAGATTTGTGATTGTCAAAACATATTTTGCCTCGGAAATAACGATTACATTCTCTACAAAGAATCTCGTTAGCAGTAGTCTTACAAGCTGGTGTTTTTTCACATTGTGGACAAGATTTAATACATCTGTGTTCTTTTTTATTTTCATACGGTTTATGGCATACCTCGCAATAGTAACTGCAACAGAACGCTGCTGTTAACGAAACTATTACATTGAAATGATTTTTGTAATGAAGCAAATTTATTCTTTTTTTGATTGATTCATCTGTTGTTTTGCCTTCGAATATTACTGTTCTTCCTTTCGTTGCATATTCATAAACCGTAATTATATAATCTTTCAGATATCTTTGGAATTCTTTTAATTCTTCCAAGCCACAACCATCCAATGGCACAACAATATTAGCATTACTAATCAATAGATCCGCTCTTATTTTTTGTTGTTTTCCCACATCATTTCGTAGTTTGTTGGCATCTGAAGATTTGTCCGCATATGCTACTGCTACTACTAGGGCTCGAGGTAAGCACAAGTTATCATTGTTTTTGATGGTTATGATTCCTCGTCTTTTAAGACATTCTTCATCATATGAATTGTAGTATGATATTGAACGGCGAGGATCCCCTCTACCTGTCGGTAATTTTACGGAAGTAACTGTTAATTCAAAAGTATCTGTGCAGAATCCTTCTGAGTTACTTTGAAAAATTTTAAGCATCATTTCCCATAAATCTTCAATTTTAAATTCTGATGCGTTCTTAAAATTTATCCATCCACTTCCTCTCTCCTTAGAAAATCCTTTTCCATCAAACGTCACTCCAACCTTATCCATAGCTCCCACACCCTGAAAAGCAAATTTAAGAGCTTCTTCAACAGCATTTCTTACCCATGTTGTCGGCTCTGCTCCTTTGGGGATAGGACTGATCCTAAATTCTATTTTGCGAGCCATAAGGTTGAACCGCTTCACTTTCGTCTCGGTGGATGAAACTACTTCATATCGCTATTAAACAACATTAAAATTACTTATATTTTCTTTTTTTTTCTTATTTATCAAATTTTATATTTACCTTTTCTTCAGCGGGTGGAAGAAATTCAATTTTTGGTTGTCTTGATGCTTCAGAAACTTTCAAGAAATACCCTGAGAACAGAGCTATTTCTTCGTCTGAAAGTTCATTGAACTTAGAAGGTAGAAATACCTTAAAACTCTCCATTTCCAGGACAATTTTCGCACCGTATATTGTACGAATTCTTTCACCATTTTTAATTAAATAAGTATCCGGATTAATTTCACTTAAACTTTTTATTGGTTTAACCATACCCAAGTTATTCAGTTTATTCAAGAACTGGGAATTCATTTTGATTTTTATTTTTAAATTTTTTTGAAACGATCACTGCAAAGTTCACAATCAAACTAACCAATTCTTAAATTTTAAATAAACTTTTGAGAAAAGGAAAATACTGCACCATTTCAATCATTCATTAAAAAGCAAGAGTGGAAGAGATGTTTTTCGATAAAAAAAAAACATTAAAATGCTTGCAATCCTACTTTGTCATTTTATGATTTCATGGCAATCAAACAAAATCAATATTGTCTTAAGTTATTGCCACCATACAAATATCTCATAACAAATCCCCCCTAAAAAAAATATTAGAACAAATCTAATCTTATCGATTCAGGGCAGCGAGTGGCTAGGGCTAGCGTGTAATTGAATTTTAAGTGTCATTTGTTTATAGTTTACTTTAGAAGATCAAAACTCATTCTCATTCGAGAGAAACGCACTCCCCATCCCCATTTCTTTTTTTTTAACAGTCGATCGTTATGACAATAGCTATGGTGACGACGACGATGACCATGACGATCATGACGACGAACACGACGACAACCACCACCACAGCACATGCTGTACCGCACAACCATACCACATAAACGACGACGACGACGACCGACGATGACCATGACGATCATGACGACGAACACGACGACAACCACCACCACGGCACATGCTGTACCGCACAACCATACCACATAAACGACGACGACGACGACGCGACCGACCGACCGACGGCAGCAACCACCACCAAACACATTACCCACACCCCACCACAATCATCACGATCCATCCAACGCACATTCTCCAAATATCCAAAACTACTTCACACACATCTTCTTTAAACTAACTCTCTCCCTCGCGACCGACCGACCGACCGACCGACGGTAGCAACCACCACAATCATCACGATCCATCCACAGCACATTCTCCAAATATCCAAAACTACTTCACACACATCTTCTTTAAACTATCCCGACCGACCGACGCACGGTAGCAACCACCACAATCATCACCATCCATCCACCGCACATTCTCTAAATATCCAAATATCCAGAGAGCCCGCGCCGCCGCCGCCGCCTCTTCCTCACTTCTATTCAAATCCAATAAAACATTTACCATCCTCAACATCACAAACCAACCCTTCATCATCATCACTTACGCATGCGGCGCCAAGGCGTGCGCCAAACAATACATCAAACACAATACCGCACCAATTAAAAACACATTAAAAACTATTCAAAACAAAAACCATTAAAAAAGCCATAAAAAAAATTCCCATGCTGAACTGCCTGGTATTCTACTACTAGGTCAGAGTTTGCATGGTGCATCTTAAAATTCACGCTGAAGATGCATCAGGGCCAGTAATGACTATGTAATACGTCTGGGAGACGTATGATTATCTTTTATGAAACTTTTGTGCACTGAACAAAAGTATATGGGGAAAAAACTTTTTTTCTCAAAAATTACTAAAATTATTTTTTATAGTTAGCTTACCCGTCAATGAACTAATTTACCAAATATTAAGTCTCAAAGTCAACTCAAAGGTTTCTTTAAAAAATAAAGAATTTTGTTCATTCTGTTTTCAAGGTGGTTCATATTTTTTATAAATTTTGCTCAAATTTTACTTCTTTTGTACTTAATTATTGATTCATTTTACTTAAAATAACCCAAATAAAATTAATTAATATACAAAATAATGATGAAAAATCAATGGTCATCTTTAAACGCGCTTAATAAGTGCCATACGTCTCTGAGACGTATGATTATCTTTCACGCACTAAAAAATATGATTATCTCTCTAGGGATAGCAAAGGCTGTACTATTAACATGAGCTACGAAGACCTGAGATGAGTTTATTAAGAAGTAAAAAAAATTAAAGAGAAGAGGAACAGGATAAAATTGATTTCGGAGATGCCAAGAAGAAGAAGGAAAATGCTGAAAATTATAAGTCCTTACTGTTTTCTTTTTTAGTGATAAGGAATTATTTTAATCATCAAATATTTAGATTCCTTGGTTTGTTAGGTTAGGTTAGGTTAAAGTGGCTGTTGGTTGGGGCATCCAACACACTTAGACCAAAGTATGGTCCATTGTGATACCACATGGATCAGTTAATCAGCTTAACTCGTTGAACCAATTGGAGCTTTGAATGAAGCGTAGGAGACAAGTAATGTCTGAATTTTTTAGATCGCTGGTATCGTTAAAGTAGTAGTCTCCAAGGTGGATTCTACGTCTGTGTGATAAGGCAGGGCATGTGCACAGAAGATGAGAGATTGTCTCCTCTTCTTCCTCGTCCAAGCAACTCCTACAAAAATCATTTGCAGGGGCTCCAAGTCGAATAGCATGCCTTCCTATTAAGCAGTGCCCAGTCAGGACACCTATAACGTAGCTAATGTGCAATCTACTCAGAGAGATTAATTGTTTTGAGCGCCTGGCGCTAAGATTAGGCCAAATTAGTTTAGTCGCTGCACAGGTGGTGGTGTTATTCCACCTGAAGTTTGTTTTCTCTATGGTATCTTGCTTTAGCATAAGCCATCTCCGTAAGAGATGATCGACAATTTAGGGCTGTTAGTGAGTTTGTGGAGACAGAGTCTAGGGACTTTAACGCGGCTTGGCTATCCGAGAAGATGCGTATATCATTAGATGATATAACGTTTTCTCTAAGCCAGGATAGGACTTCTTTTATAGCCAGGATTTCAGCTTGGAACACGCTACAATGAACGGGTAGACGAAAGGAGAGACTTAAGTTTAGTCTATCTGAGTATACGCCCCCACCAACCCCATCCTCCGTTTTTGATCCGTCTGTATAGAAGTTTATAGGACCATCATTCAAAAATGATGTATTCTCCCAAGAAGACCTGGGAGGTATAGTCACTTTGAAGCTATAGTTATTAAACTGAGGATGGGGTATGGTGTAGTCAATATTACTGTTTATAGTTCTGAACGAGTTCAAAATAGTGGTGTGGCCAATTCCATTATTGATCCACAGAGAGGAGGCTTGAAGCCGTATGGCAGTGTTAGCGGCCGTTTGCTTGCTGAAAATGTCCAGCGGTATTAGATGGAACAGAACATCTAGTGAGGCGGAGGGGGTGGAGCGAAGTGCTCCTCCCATACACAGGCAGGCTGTTCGTTGGACTTTGCTGAGTTTATCGCGATTTGTCGCTGTATCTAGCGCCGTCCACCATACCGCTACTCCATAAGTAAGGATCGGTCTTATGACCGAGATGTATAGCCAGTGTGTAATACGGGGCTGTAGGCCCCATTTATTACCAATGGCCTTTTTACAGGAGAACAGGGCTACTGTGGCCTTGTTTATTCTCTCTTGAATATTAGGTTTCCAACTTAATTTCTTATCTAAAATGAGACCCAAGTATTTTGCTTGATCAGAGAATTTAAGTGGTACACCGTTTATGAGGGGAGGGTCAATGTGTGGGACTTTGTATTTCCTTGTGAAGAGGACAAGGTCGGTTTTTTGTGGGTTAACGCCTAGTCCACACCGATTAGCCCATCTGGTGAGCTTATTTAAAGCGTTTTGTAAGAGGTCCTTTAGTATATTGGGGTGTTTACCCGTTACCGCAATAGCAACATCGTCCGCATAGGCAAACACTCTGTATCCCTCTCTTTCTAGAGTAATTAGTAATTCATTTATTACTAAGTTCCAGAGGAGAGGGGATAGGACACCACCTTGTGGCGTACCTCTACTGACACCCCTTTGTGTAGTAAAATCGCCCAGTTTTGAATTGATAATCCTGCTTATCAGCATTTGATTAATCAATTCGCTGATCGACTTATCTACCTTCAGAGATGTCAATACACGTGCAATTGCAGATGTGTCGACATTGTTAAATGCACCTTCTATATCTAAGAAGGCAACTAAGGTGTACTCTTTATGATGGAGGGAATATTCGATTGTACGTACTATACTGTGCAGAGCCGTTTCAACTGATTTCCCTTTGTTGTAGGCGTGTTGAGCCTTTGAAAGGAGGGACTTATCAATACTTGCCCTTAGGTGGATATCGATCAAACGTTCAAAAGTTTTGAGAAGGAATGATGATAAGCTGATAGGTCTTAGGTCTTTAGGGTTAACGTGGCTGGATTTTCCGGCTTTTGGAATAAAAACAACTTTAACTTGTCTCCAAGACATCGGGATGTATGCCAATTTAAGGCATCCCTTGAATATGTTTTCTAGGATGGGTATTAGAAAACTTGCATTTTCTTGCAGTTCGGCTGGAATTACACCATCCGGACCAGCAGATTTATATGGCTTAAAGCTGTTAATAGCCCATTTGAGTTTTTCCCTAGTGACTAGACCTTGTGGGGGATGTAATATATTGTTACCATTATTAGGTGCAATGTTATTAATAATATTAGAGCTACCAGGAAAGTGAACGTCTAGTAGCAAGTTGAGCGATTCTTCGCTTGAATTGGTCCAGAGGCCAGAGGCGTTTTTCAAGCAGCTTGGCATGATTGGATTTTTGGAGAGGATTTTGCGCAGCCTGGATGCTTCGGAGCAATCTTCCACGTTGCTACAGAAGTTTCTCCAAGACGATCGTTTGGTTTTCCTCAGTTCTTTTTTATAAATCTTCAGTGATTCTTTATATGAATCCCAGTCTGACATGTCTCTAGAAGCTTTCGCTCTGTTAAAGAGTTTTCTGCATTCTTTTCGAAGTGGATCCAGCCCTGAGTTCCACCAGTGTGGCTTCTTTTTACCTCTTACTTGTATTAGAGGGCATGCAGTGTCTAGAGCTTTGTTTAGGGCTAATGTTAGATTATTGACTTTGTCGTCAAGATCTTCAATGTTGGAGGGAGTATTAAAAAGTTCAGGTTTTACTAAACTATTTAACGTTCTCTTGTATTTTGGCCAATTTGTTCTTTTCAGATTTCGAAAGATCGGTTGGCAAGGTGATTCATTTATAAAGTCAAACTGGATGTATCTATGATCAGAAAAGGAGTGATCTTTAGATACCTTCCAGTTCAAAATATTATTATTAATGAAGTCGGAGACAAGAGTTATATCTAAAACTTCTTGTCGATTTTTAGTAATAAAGGTTGGCTCATTACCAACGTTACTTACGAGTAGGTTAGTGTTTAGAATATAGTCGAAAAGAGACTCACCTCTGTCGTTTATATCCGTGCTACCCCATACTGTATGGTGGGCGTTAGCGTCACTACCGATGATGAGGCCGATGTTGAGCCTTTGTGCTTCAGTTATCAATCTCTCCAGAGTGTCACCCGGGAGAGGGCCAAGATGGTCGTGGCCAAGATACGCCGACGCCAGCCAGAACGTTCCTCTGGCTGTTTCCAGACTTGCGGCGGTGATATCTCGATCGCTGAAATTAGGGAGTAAATATACATTTAGGCTGCGTTTTACTAATATGCAAGATCTGGGTTCATCCTCACCTGATGCATACAGCACGCAGTATCTGGGAGTCCTGATTCCTCGAACAATGGATTTAACAATACAGGGTTCTTGAATCAGGACAATATCTTCATCGCTGCTGGATAGGCGAAGAAGAAGGGAGGCCGAAGCCTTTATGGAGTGTTGGAGGTTAATCTGGAGTAACCGCAGCATTTTTGCTACTGCACTCCCGATCAGCCTCCAACACAGTAATGTCGGAGTCATCCATATCAGAGGACGATTCTAAAAGAATGTCCTAATCTCCGCTGTCGTAGACCTCGGCCTCCATTGCGGAAAAACCTTGGTCGGTGTAAGGAGCTTCCTCTGTTACTGGGGATACCTGAGCTGCATCGTCTTCCAATGAAGGAAGTGTGACCGATGCACCAGGTTCCTCAGCAGCAGTTTCCGCTTGTGTGGGTGGGGGAGGGGGAAGGGTTTGTGCTTCGATCCCATCTTTTTTATAGACCCTCAGCGTAATTTCATCGAACCCAAACCTAATCACACCTTTTGATTGCGCCAGAGGAGAAAGGGACTCTGCATTGATGATTACAATTGCACCCTTGCAGGGTCCCTTTGGATCCTCCAATTTCGCAACCTTCCAGTTGTGAGTAGGAAGGGTTGGATTGGAGAGCCGGATTACCTTCAATACGTGGTCTGCTTCCTTGAATATGGCCGGAACCGTGATGCGAGCTCTTGGTCTGCAAGGAATATCCTCCTTTGCTACAACCTCCAGCTTAGCACCAGGCCAGACCTCTCCAAGTCGGCTGACCGCCAGCGTCAGTAGGTCGCACGACCTCTGATCATCACAGACCATCAACTTGATGTGTCCCTGATGCCAGCCGCCATCTTTTGTGATGGGCGGTGGTCCCGGATTGTCAGACATGATCTCGACAAAACTGAAGGCCAGCTGTCCTTTGACCAATGTCCAGTTCTCGGCAGAGATCGTGCCATCTACATCACTTTTGTCGATAATCGCGACTACCATTTTGTCCTTCAGAACGTCACTGAAGGACATTTTTGCCTTGCGAGGGTCAAGAGAAGTGCTGGTGTTTAGCACTTTGGGGCGTTTAGGTAGTGAAACACTACCTTCCATAGACCTTTGTCGCTTCGACGTTGAGTCTTGGCTGGTCTTCAAATTATTTTTGGCCATAAAATTCTTGGCCCATTTTATCTTGGCGTCATGCTGAGAGTTTCCTCCAGCGCCTAGTTGTTCACCAAACGTCTGGAGAATCCTCTTAGCATTACGCATGTCCCTGTAGTAGGCCTTGGAGGGTCTGAGCTTACGCCCATCTCCCCCAGGACCTTCTTTGGGATTATTTGCTTTGGAGGTAGAAGGACCTGGCACCATAGCCCTACTACCTCCGACTCGCGGTGTAGAAGAGTTGAGAGGTTTACTCTCTGTGGTAGTAGAGGAGCCGTTCTTCACAACTGCCTCACTACAGGAAGAAGGTGATGTTACCTGTTTGTCCGATATTCCACTGGCGACAACAGGGCTGTGAGTGTCCACAGCCTTGTCGGCACCAGTGGAAGAGGGATGAACAGCAGACAACTTTGCCGTCGTACTGCTGGCCGGTTCGGTCTTTTGATTTTGTTTTTGTTTTGTTTGTTTTGTTTTAAGAAAGTTCATTTTGAATCCCACGAGTAGCGGATAAGGGGTGGTCCATCTGTACAGAGATCCGTGTATACAGATAAGGCTAGTTAATCCGGAGGTCACCAGGTATCCGGATACTCCGTTAGCGACTGAGCTAGTTTTTTAATTGGGCCCTCAGCCTGGCCTGATCATCGGCACGGGTCGTATAACACCTTAGATCCAGCCCAATTGGGAAGTTTAAGGGAAGGATATGTTTTGGAAAAGGAGAGACGAACAGCAATTAAGCCATAAGCGTCCCAGGAAGGAAACTAGGCATTGACAGACAGTTATATACCATACAGTCAGGGGATAAGGAGACGTCAGCCAGCATAATATCACAGAGCTGACGGAGGTGGGGGTAAAGGATTGGGAAGGGGAGGGGGCGAGCGACCTTTGGTTTCAGGACTCTTCTGGGGAAATAATTCCCGAGAATCATTGCCCTTACTCAGCTTCTACAACTCGACAAGTTCGACGCTCAGGTAGAAGATTGGTTTGTTAATAATGGTTATTTTTTGTAAAATAAAATGGAATTAATAATATTATGTTTTTAAATTTTTTTTCGGCACTCAACCTTATAATTAGTGACATAATATACATATAAGGCTTTTCGAGGTTATCGAAATTCATGGAGTAGATTTTTTTCAAAAACACTTGTGATGATTTTCCAAATCTGCATCATTTTTCTTCAATATTCCGTTTGAAATTTTTCAAAAATTCAGGTAGAGTCAAATGGAGGCATGAATCTTCTCACAACTAATTTTAATTGATTGAATTACTCATTTAAATGTTTATCGATAACATGCAATATCCAAGGCATCGGAATTATCAAAAACCAACCGGTCTGATTCCGCCTACTTTGCCCTAGACCACCACTAGCAATCTAAGAATATTTCCTTATGGCCGCAGTGCTAGACTTAGAGAACTGCCAGCATATATAACGCCTCATTATATTGAGGTTTGCATCCAACACGTGAAGTTAAACTGCCAGTCCGGGCGCTAAACCCTATAATTACTGAAATAATAAACATATAAGGCTTTTCGAGGCTAGCTTTTTTTTTTTAAAATTGCGATGATTTCCCAAAATATCTTTTTCTTCCTTTTACGAACCTTTTATTACGAATTTGTACCCTTAGGTTAAAACATAAGTTCTTGTAGTATATTGAAAAATTACAAAATAATTTGTATAAATGGTGTTTATTAGTTTGAGCATATATATGTACGTAGCTAAAATCGAAGTTCAGATTCGTAATCAACATCAAAAATTAACTCTTTAATGAACTATTCAAAACCATAAAAGAATTACAGTCAAGATATTTCAAAACATTAGGTAGAATCAAATGAAAACACATGAGTCTTCTCATAACTAATATACTTAGTTAGACAGATGTCAAATTCCAGCCCTATACTTTTGAAACCGCAAATGATCTAGACTTTAACACTTATTTTTCTTCAAACGTTTAGCAAATGATCTACCTAGAAAAAGTCAATTTAGAAAAACATACTCCACTAGCTTCCTGTGGGATAGACTACACTCACTTTGGGACACAAATGGCATTCATTTTTGGTTATTTGAGGCACGGCCAGGTGAACCGCATTTATGTGTTGTTTCATCAATAATCTCTGCACAAAGGACCTCGGACAGTGGGGACATTGGTGATAGCGGTTGACGGTGTGTGTAGTCACAACAATACTGCCGACCTCCCTTGTGCGCGGAACGATGACGAAGCAGAGAGTTAGCTCGGGTAAATGACTGTGCATCCAAATATTCAATTATTTCGTCTCTCTTCCTGTCCATAGATATACTCACTTGAACATTGACTATACCAACATCTTCAACGACATATTTTGAATCAGAGCTGTTATCGAGTTGGTTTGAATGGATGTCATCTTCATCCTGGTCGTCCCTCCTTTCGTCCTTCAGATATTGAATGTCTCCATTTTCTTCGACTGAAAGTACAAAAGAAATTAAGTTGTCAACCAAACTCCTCAAGCCCCACCATGAACTCACTTTGATAGGATTCGATCTCACAATCTTGTTCAGTCTGCCCAACGTCGGGATTGGAATCCTCGAAGTCTGCCAAGAAGATGAATTCATCCATCTCCTCGGCCTCGTTGTTGGCCTTCCTCTTCCTCACACATGTTCTCCACCATTTCAGTCTCATCATCAACGCTCCCAATGTGAATTATTTCATGATTTCGATGATCCTCACCTTCGCTGTTGTTCTTTGCTTCGTATGTATATCAACATTTCTGAGTTTTCCTCGACACCATTGTCGTCGCTGTAGAACACAGTTTGGTTTTGATCCTGTTCCTGCTCGTGTTAATTTTCCTGTTCGTCGGGAATCTAGTCAGAGGAAGTTATCTCATTGTCAGCATCTGCTTCTTGTCGAAGTTGTTCTTCATGTTGTTGCTGCAAATGCTGTTGCTGTTCTCGTCGCTGTATCTGGCCCAGAGAGACTGCCTTTGACTGGGGTGTTGATTGCATAAACACCCCAAACTCTTCGAACAATGGTCGAGTGTCTTCACGTCGCATTTGTTCTTTCTGCTCTTCAAGCCATTTCTGGTTCTTTTCATCCTCTTCGGCTTTCTTGCGAGCATCTATGGCTTCGATAAACTTCATCGATTCTTCACACTCGTCGTCGTCTTTATCGCTGGATTTGAGAATGTGCTTCCGCAGCTTTCCATCGGATATTTGACACTTTTTCCGAAAATAATAAGAAACCTCCAATCTCCAAGCATCTAAAATGAAAACACAGACTCTAAATAAATCGATTATTGGTGCACCTCCCTCACTGCAATTTTACTTACTTTTTATTCAATGAAGTGAACTTGCAATATTTTCTTCATTATAAGGAATTTTGTTCTGAAAAATATCAAATTATATTAAATATCAAAAGAATTAACAAAAACTTACTCTTCAAATCCGAAATCCATTGTTTTGTTTTGCAAAATTGACTGTCGTTTTTGGCAGGTCACAAAAATTCCATAAGTTTCTATTTTAGCCCAATCCTTCATTTTGTTTTTTTTTTTCCCCACTCACATGTATTCACCGACAGCGAATTTCAGAGAGTTCACCTCGAATTTGAGAGAGTTCACCTCGAATAAAATTTGAGGGTGTTTTAGGTAGGACGGGTACCAGTCGGGACTCTAGATAATATATTTCCTCTATGGTTTAGTCCATGAGTAGATGTGAGCGCAAACAAAAAAAAAAACGATGCCGTGGGCTAGCGGCACTTTGCAAAGCAAAAACAAAATGGAGGGGTTAATAAGTTTTTTTCGGGTTTTTCTTTTTACTTTTTTCGATGAAAAAGTCAGTTTTAAGCTTTAATTTTGTGGATAGTGAACCAATGTACCTTTTTGTCTTGAAAAAAGCATGTTCAACATCAGTTTATTATAATTAATTCACTAATTTACAGTAATCACTACGAAATTCTTTAAATTTCATAATAATCCCCGGATTTTTGTGTCAAAGACGCGTTCGAAGAACCATCAATTTAAGGGTGCGAGTGCAATTTTTGTATTGAATTCTAATAAATTTTCGTTAACGAACGGCCCAAATATTTTGTTTGCAAGTAATTAAAATCTGTATCAATTTAATTAATCCAAGTATATTTATAGTTTGTATATTTAAAAAAAAAAAAAAGTTATAATCGAAAAATATCTTATAAAAAATAAAAAAAAACTATGCATCAAAAGAACACAAATGTTTTAAAAAAGTAATCAGAACGATTATAGCGAACCTGTTGAATAAATGCAGAGCAAATAAAATGTAAATTTTGACATATATCACAAAATGAAAACGTCTTAAAATCGTTCTGAATTCATGCACAACTAATTCAATAGAACATGTAATCGTCATAAATGTTTATTGTTGAGGTACAGAAGTTTTTTTTAGTGAATTTCCACAGTTTAACGCAAAATATAATTTTCATTCATTCCTTAAAAATGTTTAGTTACCAAAGTTCAAGTTTACTTATTATTGTTTGAAAAGTATGTTTAGTAACAATGCTGCTAATAATAAAAAAAAATACTACCGTAGATTACATTTTATAAATGCAGAACATAGAAGAAAATATACATAAACAATAGTTTTCAGGTATAAAGCAGAGGTTAGCGTAAGTGTAGAAAAATATTTTTGAGAAAGCCAATAATATTTTAAATATGTTCATTAAAGAAATTTCCGCTTCGGCTAACCTTCATCAACTTTTTAGAAAAAAAATTAGCATTAATAGCAGCCAATTATTTCATAGCATAGTTAATTTTTCAGATTGTAAAATGTCTAGAAATTTTCATACGCCACAAAATTCGTAATTTTATGCGTAAACATAGAAGATAACATTATTTAGTCAAGAAGTATGGATCTTGGCGCGTATATCGGTTTTTTTCTATTGGGTGTTCGGTTTCCCCATACTGGAATAAAAAAAAGTTACTTAAATCTATTTATTGCACTCATTTAGTTGGTATTGTGTGTAAACATATTGCCTTTTTCTATTCCTTAAAGATGCTTTACACAAAGCAACTTATTTTTAAAACATGGTTCCCTCAAATTTTTATTCCAAAATCTAACTACAAACAAAATTCCAACTCTAACATAGTCCCTTAAAAAGAAATTTTCAGGAATATTTCTGCAACAAACAAAACTAAAATTTGGTCTTGCAACTACCGAACTGCTTAAATGATGAAAATACTAATCTAATTGAGGAATCTGAACTAGCTAAAGTTGGCAATGGAACTTCACAAGTATGCTTCTCGTAGCATTGTCTGTACAAAAAATACGGAGGCATCCGCCTATTGTTTCCACCTGAACTTCTAACGTCGCCAAGAAAATGCTCTAAACAAACTACACCTGAAAAAATTGTCTGTTTTGTTGTTTTACAAAGTATTGAGTTACACTTTTGTCCATTTGCAATAAATATACTTAACCGGTTGCAGCGCATGTTGCGTTCGCAAATTATTTAAGTAAACAAAATAAATAATAATAAACTAATAAATCATTAAATAATATGTATTTGGTCAATTTTATTTTATTTAATTTACAACATTTATTTGGATGGAAATTAAAAAGCTATACAAATCTTCCAATTTAAGACCATGTCAGCACTTCAGATTCTGTTGGTTAGGATTGTTTAGTTTTTGAACGAGGCCATGAAACATTCAAAATGAAGCATTTAGATGGGGCTGATTACTATAATGAAGCGTTTTGATGGGCCTGAGGACTAAATGTGAGAATGTGTTTGGTTTTTTGCATCATTTCACGCGCACTTTCTCACATTTAGTGCTTTCTAGCTTGTAGGCAAACCGAAATGTCAGTCTGAGATTCCGGTCTTGGTAATGGAGTGTTTTTGGTTTTACCTGTAGCATCCCTGCATTCTGTCAAACTGAACAGTCTCAAAAAAACTTGTTTATTTATCCTTCGAACAAAAAAAAAATAAGAAAATTTTCATTCCTTTGTGTAATAATTTTTTTTTCTTCTTGTGACCAGAATCACATCTTTAATTGGTTGTGTTATTACACGATCGCGATGCCCAATGCTTGGCTCAACTTTCCTTTACGACAGCACGAATTTCGACTCGCGGTTTTTTTTATTTGATAGATATGTGCAAATAAATAATAACTACAGCAATTTTAAAGCGAGGAAACATTTATTTCTATTTTAAATTAATTTTTAAATTTCACTTTTTTACATACAAAACACGCAAAAATGGTTGATTTTGACATTTCTTCCCTGTTCTTTGTTCAGTGTTGCCATACTTGCTTTTTTTTTGTTGGGAATTTCTTTGATTTTAGTGCTCAAATGCAAAAAGTACTTTGCATATACCCAAACTCGCACCTACCCCAAATCCTATAGTGATCCCAAGCAGGGGGGTTGCAGGGGGGCAGCATGCCCCCCCTTACATACCTAGCTGTTAGTACACCGTGCTATCAATTCAAAAAAACTTGTTTTAGGCTCAAAAAATGAAATATAAAAAAAGTAGGGTTAAGTCTGAAAAAGAAAATATTTTTTTCTATGACTTAAAGGTGTTTCCTCGCCTTAATATTTAAAACATGTTCTATTGAGACCCCTACCTAACTGTAAAAAAAAAATCAGACCGAAATTCGTGCTGTCGTAATGGAAAGTCGCCCCCAACTCGTAACCATACACCCTTTTTTTCAGCACATAACCAAAATAGAAAAGACTTTCTGGCAAAGACTTCAACCAAGAACAGGCGAGAGTTCCCAACCAACGAAGACGGATCCCACAGTAGGGATCCAGGTTAACTTTTAGTTCGAATGGTTTTCCCGATTTATAAAATATCGTGAAGGTAGCGATAATTTATTTTTTTTGCTTGAATTGAGCTACAATATTTTGAACGCGGTATTTCTTTTCATCTTATTGTAGATGTCTATTATGGATGGCAACCCAACTGAGGAAAGTTTTCCATACATATATTTGTTAAATCTCCATAACTATCTCCAGGAGAACTTCGATTCTGGCTAGTCAAATATATTCGTTCGCAATATTCATGGAAGACACCAACTTTCAGTTGAATTGCCATCCAAAACAAATACATAAAATTAGCTTGAGTCATACATCGCGCAGTAGATTAAAATAGTTCCCCTTCTTTCTCAAATAAAAGAAAAACGTTCTCTATTCTGTCTTGATTTTTATTCTACCAACGATGCAGGTTCTTTGCACAACCGTATTGCCTTTGCACTTAGGAGAAGAATGTCCTTAGCACGCTTACTCCTTCATAGGGTACAACAAAAACAATGTAATGAAGATATGACGGGACCCTTCATTCGGGTGTACTAAGGTACTATAAGTGCTAGGTTTATTGTTCACTTTTGGGTACAGGGGTGAGTCAAACACTCAGATTCAAAGATCCTTCAAAGGGCAAAGTAAGGTCTACTCTAATTGGACATAATACAATCATGCTCTTAAAAGAGACAGTTCCTATTTCGAGGCCAACGGCTAGAAAGTTGTTAAAAAGAAAAAGAAATGATAAAATTTAAATTAATTTGTTGAATGTTTATATGAATTCGTGAAGGCTGGGTTTCAAATTTAACGACGCAGGTCTTTCGCGTGGTAAATACCGATTCTCTTTCCTTGAAGGTTTTCTATTTTGTATAGATTATTATTTCGGCTTACCACTCGGCATTTGACGAATTTTTTTGAAAGTTTCGCATTGAAATTTTTAGAAGCGTTACTTAAGACAAAATTTCGGCGAAAAACTTCCTCACCAGGTTTGAAAACGCGTATAGCTGACCTAGCATTATATGTCTTTTTGTTGCGTGTAAACGCTTCATGTAATTTTTCTTTAATTCTTCCACGCGTAAGTTGCAATGCGTTCGGAGAGGGCAATACTTCAATCTCACCATCACTTAAAGATTTAAGCTGTTTGAGAATTGGATATGCTTCTGCATGGATTATCATATGACGTCCAAAAAGGGCAAAGAATGGTGACATACCTGTCGACTGGTGTACAGAAGTACACAAAGCTTGTTGGATTTGTGGTAAGTGCAAGTCCCAATCTCTTTGGTCTTCCTTTAGGTACGTTCGTATAGCCGAAAGGATGGAACAATTTACTCTCTCCGAAGCGTTTGCCTGAGGAGAATATAGGGCATTTTTACTGTGCTTGGTTCCATACCTAGATAGAAAGTTTTTAAATTCGTTGGACACGAATTGCTTGCCGTTGTCGCTGTGCACAAATTCGGGCACTCCGAATTTCAGAAAAACTTCTTTTTCAAGAAAATCAATTACTAGTTTTGAGGTAGCTTTGTGCATAGGTTTTAAAAATACGAATTTTGTCATGTAATCCAATGCGATAAAGAGAAATAGATTTCCCTTTTTGCTTCGCACATAGGGGCCCATAAAATCTATTTAGATTTTTTGGAAAGGAAGTTCTATATTTTGTTGGAAGCCCATAGGGGGTCTCATAATAAAGTTTGGGGATTTATTTTCTTTGCATTTAGTGCAATTACCGACCAAATCACGCACTTGCTGAGCCATTTTAGGTCAGAAATAGGTTTCTTTAATTCTTTGAAGGGTTTTTTGAATGCCGCCATGGGCGAAATTAGGAGGTTCATAATTTTGGACAATGATTTGGTTATTTGGTGTGTTAAGCCGGCAGGTAACCAAAGTTTCCAAAGGCTGTCTGTAATTAAATTGCTGTTTTGGGTAGGAATAATTTTTTTGTAAATGATGCCATTTTGAATTTTTAAATCGGGCAGTTTTTATCGTTTTTCCTAATAGATGTGATGAGAGCGAGGTATTCTGGTGATTTAAATTCAGGTGATTCGGTAATTCTTGATAAAGTTAGTTGATCCATCCCAGACAGCCTAAGGCTCGCATTTGGTTGCCCGTCATGAGCATCAAGCCAAGTGGACAGGAGCTGATCCGTGGTCTTCAGAGGCTAAACCCGCTGGTTCCAATGCATGACTGGACAGTCATCAAGGCTGAGGAGCCGCAGAAGAACAGCGCGTCCTACCTTTTGAAGATCAGCGGGGAGAGCTTGGGGGCCCTTGAGAAGGCTGAATCTAAGTTAAGATTCGGCATTAGAAATGCAAAGATTAAGGTCCTGCAGGGTCAGGGAGCAGACTGCGACAACAATTATGGCAAAGTCAAGACCGACGATGACATCATTGTTACCGAAGTCCCCGGCGAGTCGCCGGGCCTTAAAGGTGCAGGCCCTTCTTCTTCAGGCAATTAAAAACGCGCTGCGTTCTATACAGATTAATCTGAAGCACTCGAAATGTGCCCCAGATAATCTAAAGGTCTTCCTGAGTCATGTAGTGCGCATACACTACACTATATTTTATTGCAGTTCATTGCCATAGATTTAAATTTCACGTTTCTATAGCCAACCCATTTCTTATAATATGCACTTGCATTTCATTCACCTCAGAAAATTATTTAATAAAATTTTCAATGCCACTTAAGACTCAGATTACTTTTACGATGGTCAAGTGTATCTACCTATTCATGAAGGTTCAACGCACTGCATGCTGTGTAGTAAATATGCCTGAATGAATTTGGATACATTTGTGCATTATGAAAGGGGCATGCATATTGGTTATGATTTTGATGACATAGCAAGTATGCTGCCCAATTCTGTCATTTGTTTCCCATCAAATTAGAATGCAGTATAATGTATATATGTTTTAGTAATTATATGTATAGCTTTAAGTTCTTAGTGTGTAAGTAAATTATTTTTGTATAAATAGCCTAAGTTTGATTAAATAAAAATCACTTTCAATTTGAGAGTCAAATGAAGATATTCGGCTGATTAGCCTTCTTTCATTGCTTAAACAGATCGGCTCTTTAGCCATCATCTATAATCGGCTTGAGGAAGCCCATATCCTCCATAGATTTTGTAGGCGAGGTAGGGCACACATTACAATCCTTTACAGTCAGGAAGACTTGGACGTAGCGTTCATACAAGAACCTTGGGTGAATGGCCTCAGAGTTCGAGGCCTTCTGGACCACAAATACGACCTTTTTTATAAAATCCTTAATACTGACCAAGGTAAGCCTAGAACCTGCATTCTAGCTAAGAAACACTTAAAAGCTTTTTTGTGTCCCATCCTTAGCACCTCCGATTTGACGGTTGTCAGAATTGAAGGAAAAAATGCTGGCCTACTTCTGGCATCGGCTTGATGTGGCCACGACCGGCAGTCACCTCCGGAAGAGTTGGAGACCCTGGTAATTGCTTCCAAACAACAAAAGTCAGACCTCCTGATTGGATGCGACGCCAACGCACGGCATTCTCTATGGGGCAGTACGGTAATTAATGAACGAGGTGAGTCACTTTTTGATTTCATTATTAACAATAATTTAAATGTATGCAATAGAGGTAACACCCCAACTTTCATTTTTCCGAGCTCGGTTAACTTCGAAGGTTGGGAGGATGTACTTGATGTTACTCTATCAAATAACAATCTTTATTCTATGGTGGAAAATTGGAGAGTCTCACTTGTGAATTCTTTTTCTGATCACAGGTGGATACTCTTCAATATAAATTTTGAGTCTGAAATTCCTACGCCTCACAGAAACCCCAAAAATACTGATTGGAAGAAATTCAGTCAAATAATTAACACGAAACTGTGTAACACGCCAAATCGGTGTCCAGAGTCGGTAAGCGATCTCGAGTCTAAAGTAAAGACCTTCGAGGCAGCTTTTGACACGGCTTACAAAGTCTCGTGCCCTATTAAATACAGTCGCAAATCACTCCCTATGTGGTGGAATGAAGAACTGTCTAGTCTCAGGAAAAAGACTAGAGTGATCTTTAATATTTGCCACAAACACAAATTCTACCAACCGTACAAAGACTGTCTAAGAGTTTATAAGCGAGCCATTGCCAAGTCTAAACAGCAAAGCTGGAGGGATTACTGCCGCAAAATAGAAAATATAAAAGAATCCGTCAGGCTTAGTAAGATTCTATCGAAGGACCATTGTTGTCCTTCCTTTCTTAAAAAATCTGGCGATTCCTGGGCAGCATCTCCTGCAGAATCCCTAGAACTGCTGTTGGCTGCGCATTTTCCGGGTTGTGAGAATAACAACCCTCAAACTCTTAATTCAAATGGCGTGTCGACGGCGGGTATAGAACACATTGATAAATAAGGAAAATATTGCCTGGGCAATCAACACATTTACCCCGTACAAGTCTCCAGGCCTGGACGGCATAATGCCGATCATGCTTCAGAAAACGCAATTTCTGGCGATTCCTTGGCTGGAGATGATCTTTAAAGGATGTCTCTGTCTAAATCATGTTCCCGAGTCTTGGAGACATGTTAGAGTAGTTTTTATCCCGAAGGTCGGCAGGCGAGGACATGAATCCGCGAAGGATTTTAGACCAATAAGCCTTACTTCCTTCGTGCTTAAGACAATGGAGCGCATTCTTGATTACCATATCAGAGGCATTTTAGATGTAAATCCTCTTGAGAGTTCTCAACACGCTTATCTTAAGGGCAAGTCTACGGTGACAGCCCTACATGAGGTAGTGCGTACAGTTGAAAAAACCATACATTTCAAAGAATTTACTCTCGCTACCTTCTTAGACATAGAAGGAGCTTTTAACAACGTCTTAACAGAATGTATTCAAGAATCACTAGTTGATCAGGGTGTAGAGGACTACATCAGAAGTTGGATTGTATCCATGCTCAGTGATAGAAGGATTCAAGCTAATTTAGGTAACACTTACTTGACCAGGTACGTAAACAGGGGAACACCTCAGGGGGGTGTTCTGTCCCCTCTTCTTTGGCTTCTGGTCATGAACAAAATTCTTTTTAAACTGGAAAGTTGTGGTGTGAAGGCCGTTGCTTACGCAGATGATTTGGTGATACTGGTATCAGGAAAGTACACTTCCGTGATTAGTGAGATTACGGAGATGGCATTGCTAAAAGTAAGCAACTGGGCTACAAGCTGTGGCCTGGGTGTCAATAAAAGCAAAACTGAACTGATGCTCTTTACTACGAAAACAAAAGTACCACCCTTCACCCTTCCCCGCCTCAACGGTGAAACTCTTTCCTTGTCTTCCAGCGCTAGATATTTGGGAGTAATACTTGACCCAAAGTTAAACTGGAAACTTAATATCGAAGAAAGGGTCAAGAAAGCCAGCATAGCTTTCTATGCCTGCAACCTTTGGCAAAAAGTGGGGTTTGCAATCGAAGATGATTTTTTTGTGGACGTATACAGCCGTGGTACGTCCAATCTTGTCCTATGGTTCGATTGTTTGGTGGCCCGCGCTTAGCAAAGCCTACAATATAACTAAACTAAAAAAGGTTCAGAGAACAGCTAGTGTTGGCTCCACGGGAGCTTTGCGCTCATGTCCGTCGGACGCCCTAAACGTTTTTCTCTACCTCTTACCAATAGACCTGCATATCAAATACTTAGTATCTTGCAGCGCGTTGAGACTTAGGGAATCGAATAGTTGGTATTCTAGGCCCTTTGGTCATAGTAATATCACTAATCTCATCCCAGCGGACATCTTTTCGACAGAAACCGACTACTGCACCCCTACTGTGGACCTCAGTGCGGATTTTAAAATTATCATCCCATCTCGAAATGAATGGGATGATGACTTAGTGACGAGAGGCTTCGACACAACTATTTTCACTGACGGCTCGAAGATGGAGTGTGGGGTCGGTGCAGGAATTTTTTCCGAGTCTCTAAATGTCTCCAGGTCTTTGCGACTTCCTGACTTTGCTATTGTTTTTCAGGCTGAACTACTCGCGATCAAGGAAGCATGCAAGTTACTAAAACTAGATCCAAATCAAAACCGCAATACAGCTAATTTTTCGGACAGTCAGGCGGCTATTCAAGCGATTGGCTCGTCCACTTCATCCTCCAAACTGGTTCAACAATGCCGAAGTGAGTTAGCGAGCATGAACATTGGACTCAGGGTCACTCTCATCTGGATTCCGGGTCATAGAGGCTTTGAGGGCAATGAACGAGCTGACGAGCTGGCTAGGCAAGGATCAGCCCTTCATAGCTCACTCGCGGAAAGAGTCAACATTCCTCTTGGTGCTATGAAGGGCAAGATCTTCTCTATTTTCCTCGCTGAATCAAACCACAGGTGGAACAGCCTAACCAACTGTATCATATCTAGAAGGATATGGCCCACCTACAACAAATCCCGTACTAATAATCTCATTTGCAGACCCAGGCAAGACATAGCCAGGGTCGTTGCTACATGCACCGGACACTGGCCTGTTGGAGAACACGCATCTAAGCTGGGCATTCCCCACAATACTTTCTGTCGTAGTTGTGAGGACCAGCGAGAAAAAGAAACTGTTCTTCACTTCTTATGCAAGTGTCCCGCCTTAGCCAAAACGAGAGCCAAAACATTGGGAAAGTCCTTTTTCAACGACCTCAATGAGCTCTCAGAACTGGAGATTAACGATTTGATCTCCTTTCTAAACGCAACAAAGTGGATTTGAGGCGTATTTTTCTCTTTATAATCCCCCTTTTATCTTTATAGGTCAAGCGAGTATTTTATGGTATCAAAACGGCGCAAGGCAGCGCTAATTGTGTCACCGAGCTAGACTGCTCGTGGCCACCATTTCTACTACTACTACTACTAGTTGATCCATGTGCATTCTGGATAACGCGTCCGGCACGAGATTTAGTGTTCCTTTGACATGCTTAATGTGAAATGAATATGCTTGTAGCTTCAATGACCAACGTGCTAGCCGGCCGCTAAGGTCTGTCAGGTTCATAAGCCATTTAAGGCTGGCGTGGTCGGTAATTACCCTGAAGGTACTACCTTCCACATATGGTCTAAACTTACGAATGGCTCGTATTGCAGCGAGGCATTCCTGCTCACTGACACTATATTTTTGTTGGCAAGCATTTAGCTTTTCCGAAAAATAGGCAACGGGTTTTTCGTTCTGTTCCTCGTCATGCTGAAATAAAACAGCTCCTATACCTTTCGATGAGGCATCACACTGAATTAAAAAGGGTTTTGAAAAATCAGGGGTATTTAAAAGTGGAGCAGACGATAAGGCATCTTTCAAAGTCTCGAAAGATTGCATCGCCTCTGCAGAAATTGGGAATTTAGTTCCTTTTTTAAGATAGTCAGATAAGGGTGCCGTTAGAGCTGAAAAATTCCGGATGAAGCGACGATACCACCCGCATACACCAAGAAATCTCCTCACCTGTTTCTGAGTCGTTGGCAGCGGAAATTCTTTGATAGATGATACCTTATCAGGGTCGGCTTTAACATGACCTTGTCCAATAATATATCCAAGGTATTTCAATTCTTTAAAACAAGAGAAGGACTTTTCAACGTTGATAGTTAGGTTAGCCGTTTTTAAGTGTTCCGCCACCAACGTTAAAATTTTCAGATGGGATTCGAAATCCGGGGAGATAATCAGAAGATCGTCAAGGTAGACAAACACGAATTCCCTAAGCGCCGAGGGGATCACTTTATCCATTAACCAACACAACCTTTGGGATGCATTACACAACCCAAAAGGCATGACGGTGAATTGATGTCCTGGCACAGTGAATGCGGTCTTCTCCCTTGACGTCTTCTCCAGAGGGATCTGCCAGAACGCATCTTTGAGATCCACACTACTCATGTAGTGTGTATCTCCAAGTTGGCTGAGCAGACTCTCCAGAAGGGGTTGCGGGTACGCATCTCCCTTTGTAAGAGAGTTCACCACGTGATAGTCCAAACATACTCGATCCTTACCAGGTTTTCTGATGAGAACTATGGGCGAACTCCAAGCACTGTGGCTCTCTTCAATTACTCCCAAAGAGAGCATGCGATCCAGCTCCCTATTGATTATCTCCAGATTCACTGGTGACATGGGGTAATGTCGCTGCTTCACCGGTTTAGCGTCTCCTGTGTCTATCACGTGCTCTTCAAGGGAGGTTTTACCTAACCCAAGCTTTGCAAATGATGGAAACAGGGAAATCACTGAATCTAAACGGTGTTGTTGCTCCATGGTGAGCTCGTGCATAGGCGGTTTAGGTTTTACACTTTTTTCTTCAACTGACCCGTTGCTACCAGGTGGACACCCAGAAGTTCGGAGGGCGTTTGTTCATCGTTTCCAGAGCCGCGTTTTTCGTTATCCGCTGAGAAGCCGAAAATTTCGCTAATTATATGCGGAGCGATTTGAAATTTGGACCAAAAGTCCACTCCAAGATAGAGGGGTTGAAATAAATCAGGTACTAGATACAGATCGAGAGACTTTATTACTTTGTCATATTCTACCGGGACGGATATACGCCCTACAATTTGTTGACCTTTGCCGTCAGCCGTTTTTACTTCTGCTTTTAAAGTGGTAATGGGAATGTCAAGATATTTCACTAATTCCATACAACCCTTACCAAGACAAGATATTGAGGCACCGCTATCAAGTAAACCAGCCATTCCTCGCCCCTTAATGGAGACTTTGGCATATGGCATATGGCCTGAGGTCTTGAGGACTTCCTCCTAGAGTGGTTTCTTCTACCAGGGTTCTGAAAGCGGTTCTTTTCGTACTTCTTTGACGGGCTTTTAGCAATTTCGGTTGAAAGTCAGGTTGAGTTGCTTCTTCTAAGTTGAAGATTCGGTTACGAATCTTTTCATAATATATAAGCCTTTCTTCAAATGACTTTTTATATAAAGGTATGGTTTTTTGTCAGGTGTTTTGGGGAGCGGTGCAGTGACTTTGGTGACATCACTAGGCTCACGAGGAAAAATTGGTTTGGGAATTAATTGAGAATAGTTGGTATCTTTCATATCAAAGGAATCTGTATCGAGAGGTTTTGTTAAATTTTTGTCGTTTTCAGTCTCGGTGGACGTTGAGATCGACGTGATATCTTGACAAGCATCTGATGAATTGGAGGTGTTTGTCGAGGCATCTTTTTTGTTTAAACTGGGTACGTTTGGGTCGAACGTGACTCCCCAGGCAGCATCACGCTCGTTTTCGAGTTTCCCTTGCTAGCATTACAATTCGGACAGTCACGAACTGTAAAATTTTCTGAACCGCAACGATAGCAATAGATAAGTTTATTTATCTTAGAAGGGCAATTGGTCGACAGGTGACCTTTTTTTACAAATGTAGCACTTAAGATTGCTTAAAGGGTTTTTATCTTGATTTGTCGGACGATTAAAAGAAAAAGCGGCAAGGTTTTCGGGATCTGGTTCGAAGAAAGTTCCGTCAGTGTAAGTTCCATTTGGCCAGTGCACTTCATGTACATTTCTTACGAAATTTGTATGGTTTTGTGAGGCATAACTTGCTTGCAACATTTTCTCTGTTCGTCGACATTCATCTCGGAAATGTTCTAAGGAGTATATACTCATCGGATAAACGAAAGACATAAGACGAGCGTTTAGGTTATTTCGTAAAATAGGGACAAGGTCCGCGTCTTTCATTGGCTCACGTAGTTGTCTTTTCAGGTTTATTATAGCTGTGTAAAATTCATCGAACGATTCTTGTGGGGATTGTTTACGATCCATGATGGCTTTTAAAATTTCGAGATCACTTTCGTATCTCTAAAATTGTTTTAAAAGGGCATTTTTAAGCGTCAACCAATCGACTCGGCGATGATCACGTAGGTACTCAAAATACCAATCGGAAGCAGTTCCGGATAACAGATGGTGAAAATTACGGAGTACTTCTTCCCAAGGACAATCCTTTCTGTTTTTGTCCTGTAAGATTTCGACGCGAGATACAAATTCACGAATGGGCATACATTTGGGAGTATCGTCAAAACGGATATTCCACGAAGGCTCCAGAAGTCGTGAAGGCGGTCTGTCAACAGCAAATCTGTAATCTTGTCGCCAATCCACAGGATAATATCTCGGATGGTAACCATAGTTACTAAAATCCGGGGGTTCACTGATAAACTGAGCAGAATCTCGTGGTTGGTCAATCCTTTTTAGGTCATGGCGAAGGTTATTCGATTGATAGTAATTATCATAAGTGGGACAGGGTTGAGCAAAATGAACGCGGGGGTCGTTTTGAAGATATTGATCATTCCTATCACCTTCAAAACGTCTTCGATTTTGTTGGTTTACCATATCAAGTTAATGTAAATGTAACCCTTCGGTTATATGTCAAAATCTTTATGTACATATGTAAAGACTTACTTTTCTATTATAATAAATCTTTCTCTCTATCTGTGTCACTCATCGAGTTAACAACGTGGGTTTAATTTTCAATTTGCTTATAGGTTATGGGTCCAGAATATCGAAATAAAGAGAAAAGTTTCAATAATTTGATTAATTTGTCATTTTTGTTTGAATAAAATTTAAAGTTCGTTTTTTATTAAATTAAATAAAAAGAAAAAACAGGTAATATGTTCAAATCGGAAGCGAGTAGTAGCATTTCCATTGACAGACTGCGAGGTAGGGAGAACTATCCAACGTGGAAAATCACGGCGCAGGCATTCTTAGACTTGGACAATCTCTGGACAACTACAATTGCGTATGAACTGGATGAAAATGGAAGTCCTAAAACTGCTGTGGATCCTGAAAAAGACAGAAAAGCAAGAAGCAAATTAACACTAATGATGGATCCCTTGTGCTACGTCCATATTCAGGGGGCCAATACTGCGAAGGAATTGTGGCAACACCTAGCAAGTGCCTACGAGGATAGTGGGTTAACACGTCGGGTAGCACTTTTGCGTAAGCTGATTACTACATCCCTTGCTAATTGCGGCTCCATGGACATTTTTGTGAAGGAAATAATAACTACAGCTCAATCCCTAAATGGAATTGGTTTTCCTATCAATGAGGAGTGGGTTGGCTCTTTGCTTCTCGCTGGTTTGCCGGACGACTATCGTCCTATGATCATGGCCTTGGAAAATTCCAATACAAAAATAAATGGTGACGTTATTAAAACAAAATTGCTGCAAGATGTGCGACCTGGTAGCGAAGTCTCCTCAGCTTTTCACACATGTGGTCGCCATATGCCATCAAAACATCAAAGAAAAGGTCCCAGGTGCAGAATCTGCAACAATTTTGGTCACATTGCGAAAAACTGTCGGAAAAGTCAAGGTCAAGCAAATAAAAGCAAAAATTACGAAGCTTTGAGTTGTGTTTTGTCGGCAGCGTGTACACAGGATAAAAGAAACGCATGGTACTTCGATTCGGGGGCCACATCGCATATGAGTTTTGACAAAAACTTGTATGATGAGCTTCGTGCGGATGGTGGAACGGTAGTTGCGGCAAACAGCGGCAAGATGCAGGTAAAAGGTAGTGGAACGACAACACTGAAACCTGCATGCAGTTCGTCAGCACTCAAAGTGAACGACGTCAAATTCATCCCTGATTTATCAGTTAATCTTTTGTCAGTCAGTCGCATCGTCCAGCACGGACACACGGTGGAGTTCAACAATAAAAGTGTCAAAGTTAAAAACTCGAAAAATCAAGTGATTGCAACTGGTACGAACGTTGATGAACTTTTTAAACTTGACACAAAGCCGTCAAAAGATGTTGCGTTTGCGTGTGGATCGAAAAGCTCCAAAGAGCTATGGCACCGAAGAATGGGGCACCTCAACAAAGAAAGTCTAGACAAATTGAACAGTGGACTGGCCACTGGAATCAGTTTCACGAATAAAACTGAAAATGATTGTAAAATTTGTGCTATCGGGAAGCAGACGAGGTTGCCGTTCAACAAGTGCGGCAGCAGAGCCAGTCAGCTGCTTGAGGTCGTCCACACAGATATCTGTGGACCGATGGAAAATACATCGCTTGGTGGAAGTAGGTATTTCCTGACCTTCGTGGATGACAAATCACGAAAAATTTTTGTTTATTATCTCAAAACAAAAATGGATTGGGAAGTGCTGTCAAAATTCGAAGATTTCCGTGCGCTCGCTGAAAATCAAAGTGGCCATAAGATTAAAACCCTACGTTCTGATAACGGAAGAGAGTTTTTAAACAACAAATTCCAAGACGTACTTCGTAAAAATGGAATTCATCACCAAACAAGTAATGTGCACACTCCGGAACAAAATGGCCTGTCCGAACGAAACAATCGATCAATTGTTGAGAAGGCAAGGTGCTTGCTCGCTGATTCCAAATTGCCTAAGATTTTTTGGGCAGAAGCTGTTGGATACTCGGTGTACCTCCTGAACCGGTCGCCTTCAAAGGGAACAGGTAAGACACCAGTAGAAGCGTGGAGTGGTAAAGTAACCAATCTAGCACACATCAAAGTGTTTGGCACTCGAAGAAAATAGGATCCAAAAGCAAAAGAAACTATTCTTGTTGGATATGACGAGCACACAAAAGGCTACCGTCTTTACGACCCAGTAAAGAATTGTGTGTTCAAAAGCAGAGACGTTTCCTTCATCGACGAAGACTCCAGTGTTGCTGAAACTTTAACATCAGAGATGACAAAACCAGTTCAAGTTGAATTTCATGCTCACGAAGTCGTCGGAAAAAAAGTTGCAGAACCTGAACCTGTTATGCACCAGATCAACGAAGAGGATGACGAGTCGCAGCTGTTCGATATCGATACAAGTATTTTTGAAGATGCAATTCCAGTGATGCGCCAGACGAAGTAGCTATTTCAGCGCTCCCTCAGCAATCTAACTCTAACCCACTGCAGCAGCAGGTGTTGAGGCGCGGCGAAAGGGAGCGCAAAATACCAGGCAAGTACCATGATTTTGTTTTAGAAAACGATGATTCTTCCTCATTTTCTGACACTCAAAATAGCGAAAATCCAGAGTTTGACATGTCACCACAGCATACGAAGCAAAGTTTATTGGACGAAATGGAATCACTTCATGGTTTATCAGCACTTGCAGCGTCTCCATCGCACCAGAATCGACCAAACTTGGTTGCGAACCAGAATGTGTCTAAGCCCAGCGATGTGAGGCGCACATTACAAGGCAAGTACCCTGAAAATGAAAATCTTAAAAAAGTTCCATTTACTGCTCCTGACTTTAAACAGAATGATCCAGAAAATGCTGAAGAAGCAATGCTTCGACCAGATGCGCATTTGTGGAGACTAGCTATGGAGGAGGAAATGCAGTCGTTAATTGGAAACGACACCTGGACCATAGAGGAAATATATTATCTAGAGTCCCGACTGGTACCCGTCCTACCTAAAACACCCTCAAATTTTATTCGAGGTGAACTCTCTCAAATTCGAGGTGAACTCTCTGAAATTCGCTGTCGGTGAATACATGTGAGTGTGGAAAAAAAAAACAAAATGAAGGATTGGGCTAAAATAGAAACTTATGGAATTTTTGTGACCTGCCAAAAACGACAGTCAATTTTGCAAAACAAAACAATGGATTTCGGATTTGAAGAGTAAGTTTTTGTTAATTCTTTTGATATTTAATATAATTTGATATTTTTCAGAACAAAATTCCTTATAATGAAGAAAATATTGCAAGTTCACTTCATTGAATAAAAAGTAAGTAAAATTGCAGTGAGGGAGGTGCACCAATAATCGATTTATTTAGAGTCTGTGTTTTCATTTTAGATGCTTGGAGATTGGAGGTTTCTTATTATTTTCGGAAAAAGTGTCAAATATCCGATGGAAAGCTGCGGAAGCACATTCTCAAATCCAGCGATAAAGACGACGACGAGAGTGAAGAGAAACTTCAGTGTGAAGAATCGATGAAGTTTATCGAAGCCATAGATGCTCGCAAGAAAGCCGAAGAGGATGAAAAGAACCAGAAATGGCTTGAAGAGCAGAAAGAACAAATGCGACGTGAAGACACTCGACCATTGTTCGAAGAGTTTGGGGTGTTTATGCAATCAACACCCCAGTCAAAGGCAGTCTCTCTGGGCCAGATACAGCGACGAGAACAGCAACAGCATTTGCAGCAACAACATGAAGAACAACTTCGACAAGAAGCAGATGCTGACAATGAGATAACTTCCTCTGACTAGATTCCAGACGAACAGGAAAATTAACACGAGCAGGAACAGGATCAAAACCAAACTGTGTTCTACAGCGACGACAATGGTGTCGAGGAAAACTCAGAAATGTTGATATACATACGAAGCAAAGAACAACAGCGAAGGTGAGGATCATCGAAATCATGAAATAATTCACATTGGGAGCGTTGATGATGAGACTGAAATGGTGGAGAACATGTGTGAGGAAGAGGAAGGCCAACAACGAGGCCGAGGAGATGGATGAATTCATCTTCTTGGCAGACTTCGAGGATTCCAATCCCGACGTTGGGCAGACTGAACAAGATTGTGAGATCGAATCCTATCAAAGTGAGTTCATGGTGGGGCTTGAGGAGTTTGGTTGACAACTTAATTTCTTTTGTACTTTCAGTCGAAGAAAATGGAGACATTCAATATCTGAAGGACGAAAGGAGGGACGACCAGGATGAAGATGACATCCATTCAAACCAACTCGATAACAGCTCTGATTCAAAATATGTCGTTGAAGATGTTGGTATAGTCAATGTTCAAGTGAGTATATCTATGGACAGGAAGAGAGACGAAATAATTGAATATTTGGATGCACAGTCATTTACCAGAGCTAACTCTCTGCTTCGTCATCGTTCCGCGCACAAGGGAGGTCGGCAGTATTGTTGTGACTACACACACCGTCAACCGCTATCACCAATGTCCCCACTGTCCGAGGTCCTTTGTGCAGAGATTATTGATGAAACAACACATAAATGCGGTTCACCTGGCCGTGCCTCAAATAACCAAAAATGAATGCCATTTGTGTCCCAAAGTGAGTGTAGTCTATCCCACAGGAAGCTAGTGGAGTATGTTTTTCTAAATTGACTTTTTCTTTTGTAGAGTTTTCTTCACCCATCCGGATTGAGTAGACATCTCCTGACACATAAAGGAATGTTGTTTTCGTGTCCTGGTTGTAATGATAAGAGTTCACTTCGTAGACATTTTTCGGCAGTTCACGTTAAGAAAGGACAAAGTGATGTAACAAAAGTCGAACCCAACGACGAAAATGACTCATCTAATGACTTTTTAACACCATAAGAATAATTATATATATAAATTATTGTATAGATCCATAGTTTTGTAGTACAAAGAAAAGAAAAATATATTTGATAAGAATTTCATTTAATTTATAAACGTATGTACATCATTTTCCATATTTATGTTATAAGATTAATTGAATTGTAGATTTTTAGTTTCAATCTTTTTCTTTCTTAATATAAATAAATCAAATCATCGCTTAAAAACGCAAAGCGCATCACGTTAAAACTACTTTATCACTGATTTTTGTATTGGGGAGGCTTAAAAAAGAGAAAAAGCAGACTGGGAGGCGTGATTGGTGATTAGGTAGAGCATTTGCTAAACGTTTGAAGAAAAATGAGTAATTCAATCAATTAAAATTAGTTGTGAGAAGATTCATGCCTCCATTTGACTCTACCTGAATTTTTGAAAAATTTCAAACGGAATATTGAAGAAAAATGATGCAGATTTGGAAAATCATCACAAGTGTTTTTGAAAAAAATCTACTAAAAACATAATATTATTAATTCCATTTTATTTTACAAAAAATAAACATTATTAACAAACCAAGGAATCTAAATATTTGATGATAAAAATAATTCCTTATCACTAAAAAAGAAAACAGTAAGGACTTATAATTTTCAGCATTTTCCTTCTTCTTCTTGGCATCTCCGAAATCAATTTTATCCTGTTCCTCTTCTCTTTAATTTTTTTTACTTCTTAATAAACTCATCTCAGGTCTTCGTAGCTCATGTTAATAGTACAGCCTTTGCTATCCCTAGAGAGATAATCATATTTTTTAGTGCGTGAAAGATAATCATACGTCTCAGAGACGTATGGCACTTATTAAGCGCGTTTAAAGATGACCATTGATTTTTCATCATTATTTTGTATATTAATTAATTTTATTTTGGTTATTTTAAGTAAAATGAATCAATAATTAAGTACAAAAGAAGTAAAATTTGAGCAAAATTTATAAAAAATATGAACCACCTTGAAAACAGAATGAACAAAATTCTTTATTTTTTAAAGAAACCTTTGAGTTGACTTTGAGACTTAATATTTGGTAAATTAGTTCATTGACGGGTAAGCTAACTATAAAAAATAATTTTAGTAATTTTTGAGAAAAAAAGTTTTTTCCCCATATACTTTTGTTCAGTGCACAAAAGTTTCATAAAAGATAATCATACGTCTCCCAGACGTATTACATAGTCATTACTGGCCCTGATGCATCTTCAGCGTGAATTTTAAGATGCACCATGCAAACTCTGACCTAGTCCTGAGCAAACATAAAAAACTAATGTAATACGGTTAATAATTGAAAAGATATAACAATTTTTCCCCACGCCATACGTCCCGCAGACGTAGATTATCTTCTAGGGCTATGATCATCTAGGCTTCAACCATCACTGTTCACAATAGAGTTCCTTTAAATTTGTGCTTTTCGTTTGGCAGGTAAAATATATTAATTGCGAGATACTGCGGCCTGCATCTGAGCACCACTCCCTTCACTGCTCTATTTAGATGAAGCAGGTTTGCTGGGCGACTTTTTCTGTTTGGGGTTTCAAGCTTCTTCAACTTGCAAATGCAAATCTTAAAATCATCAAGAATTCAGTAAAAGACATTGTATATCATCATCATTATTCATCATCATCATCATTTTATTTCCCACGTCAATAAACTGTTTAGCCTGAGCTTGAGTCTTCCTCATTTGAGTGAGGATGTTGAAAAGTTCTTCACGCTTCCTCTTGGCGCGAATGTGTGTTCCCAATCGTCGCTTCAAGAATTTCAAAGCACGCTTGTCCTTGGACACCTTCAATAATTCCATGGTTCTCTTCTCATAAGGAGCATGGCCAACCACTTCCCTCACGAGATCCCTCATGAAACGGGTGTGACGTGTTTGGATCTGCAATAAAACAAAAACATACAATTTTTAGATACGCAATCGAGCATAGTTCCGAGCATATATCGTGCTCAATATATGTAAATGCCAATCAGCCCTATCATGAATTCCATCGTAATCGGAAATGTGTACGAATCCCGAAAAACTGTACCATGAAATCCGTTCGTAATGCAAAATTGTATAAGATTTTCCAATACGAACGGATTTCAGTTTTTCGGGATTCGTAAGAATTTCCGATTACGATGGAATTCATGATAGGGCTAATTAAAAATGATATTTTTCTCAGAGCCAGTTAGTAACCAGGGCCCATAGTTCTGTCAGAAGGCTTAAACTAACCAAAAGAATATTGGAGAGCAGCCAAGACAAAAACTGTAATGGTTGTCTGTGAATGGTTTATGTCTCATCATTGGAAAAATTCACTTTCGGGGTTTTTATTTATAATTGTTATTGTTAAAATTAATTTTGTTATTACTTACATACGTTCTTTAGGCGAGAACCACGAAGACCATTGAATTTCTTGTCACCAGGTGTATTTAACATTTTTTATTTTGGTAGTTTTATGTCCCCGGTTGAGACCAATACAAAGTTCGTAGCGAACAGCCATTGTGCTAAAAAAAATAACAAAAATATCTATTAAAAACTGTTTTACAAATGTTAAAAGAATTTGTTTTACAACTTTAATAAAATGAACCATTGAAATGTCCATCAGATTGCTTCAGATATAAACGAAATTGAAATAATTTGGTTACTTCACAAAATGAAAATCGGCATCAATTATATTTTTGAAAAATATCCATAACATTTTTTTTTGTTTTGTTTTCATTTTCGCTGTCAAAAAACTTACCTCGTTGTTAATCTGTCAAAACTGGGAACCAACTCCAATTGGACCATGTTCGCATTGCAGTTCTAGGGTGCGCCTATACTTTCTTCATGATTTGTTCTGTTTTTATCAAAAATTTTCATTAAAATCATAGAATTTGTATGTCAAAAGCAGAAAAATATTATTTTTAGCACAGTTTACACTGAAAAGGAACCATAAAATTAATTTTTCTTAAATTATTGCATTAATTTTTCAATTTTTGAATTCAACGGATCTCTTTTTTGAACGGCTCAGTTCACCTCATAGTTTTTCCCCCGCGGTTGAGCAATATGGGCACAAAATTCCATCACAACTACATTCATAATGGCTTTTTCCCATAAGAAATGCACGGGACAACTAACACATGCTTATCCTTATGGACAAAATCCTCTCAATTTAGCTTGTAGGCCGAAAGAGAGCAAACCCATTAAGTCGGGACTCTAGATAATATATTTCCTCTATGACCTGGACGCTGCCAAGGAACCGAGCAGCAATAAAGTGCAAATGGGTTTTTCACACTAAGCTCGATGTTACCGGACAAATTGATCGCTATAAGGCGAGACTAGTGATTAAAGGCTACTCACAGCGAAAGGGGGTAGATTACGACGAAACGTATTCCCCTGTCGTTCGTCACAGTTCGCTGCGTTACCTTTTTGCTCTGGCTGCTGAGTTCGGATTAAACATCTCACAAATGGACGCCATCACAGCCTTTTTGCAAGGACAACTCGCAGAAGAAATTTACATGGAACAACCCAAATTCTACAAAGACAAAAATAACCCTTTAATGGTTTGTCGTTTAAACAAGGCTCTTTATGGCCTTAAACAGTCCAGCAGAGTCTGGAATCAAAAATTAGACGCTGTACTCCAATCGTTAGGATTACAGAGATCCAAATATGACCATTGCGTATACCATTCAATAAACGAACATATAATACTCTTTGTTGCAGTATATGTTGACGATCTCTTGTTTTTTACAAACAACGAGAAACAATTAAAAGTGATTAAAGATGAATTACATAGTGTTTCAAATGAAGGAACTGGGTTTAGCAAAGCAAGTGCTCGGAATGCGCATAACCTACAGCCAAGAATCGATTGCACTGGACCAGGAGCAATACATTGAAAAGATTCTTGAGAAGTTCAATATGAAAAATGCCAATCCAGTGAAAACTCCAATGAACTCAAGTGAAAAACTGTGCTTAGAAGATGGTCCAGCTAATTCTGCAGAAGCTGAAGAAATGAAGAGCGTCCCATACCAAGAAGTCATCGGCTATTTAATGTACCTTTCTCAATGTACACGCCCGGACATATGTTTTGCCGTCAACTGTCTCAGCCGATTCAATTCTAATCCTGGACCCCGTCGTTGGCTTGCTGTGAAGCATCTATTACGATACCTGCGAGGAACATCATCATTGAAGCTGCAATTCAACAAAGGTGGACACGATGACATCGTTGGCTATATACCGATGCGGACTGGGCATCAAATATTGACGACCGCAAATCCACAACCGGATTCGTTTTTATAGCTCAAGGTGGAGCTATTTCTTGGTGCTCCAAAAGGCAAAGCACCGTGGCTCTTTCATCATGTGAGGCTGAATTCATGGCCCTTTCGGCCACCGTTCAAGAAGCCCTTTGGTGGAAAGGGCTGAAACATCAGCTAAGTACACGACAGCAGCCGCTCCGAATTCTTTGTGATAACCAGAGTGCTATCGCAATCGCAACAAATGGTGGGTTTCATCCAAGATCAAAGCATATTGACATTCGTCACTACTTTGTACAAGACACGATCAATAAAGGCAACATCAAACTCGAACATATCAGGACTGATCATCAAATCGCTGATGCTCTTACTAAACCTTTGGACAGAATCAAATTTCATCATTCCGAGACTCCATGGGGATTAGACCATAACACTCAGGTTAAGGAGGAGTGTTGGTTTACCCTATCAAGTTAATGTAAATGTAACCCTTCGGTTATATGTCAAAATCTTTATGTACATATGTAAAGACTTACTTTTCTACTATAATAAATCTTTCTCTCTATCTGTGTCACTCATCGAGTTAACAACGTGGGTTTAATTTTCAATTTTCTTATAGATTTTGATAGTTAGGATTAGGAGGATGATGAAAAGATTCCCGTTGGTTTTGTCCGGAAAAATCTTGAAAATTTTTCGAGTTTTGAGGAGGTCTGTTTAAATTATTAGGGAGGTCACGAATACGAGAGCTTGCTGATAGATTGCTTGATTGGGCCGAAAAAGTAGGTTGTGGAAGCAATTGTTGCTTTTCGTTCTCGGTGATGGGATCTTTTGGGGATGACAACGTTTTCATACTTTGTTCCACATTGTGTTGAATAAGACCGGGTAAATCTTTGAAAAGAAACTTTTGCAGGTCTTTTAAGCTCGCATCTACCACACTCTTAATATGATTATCGAGACGACTAGAAGTTGGACATTGCATTTGGGATTGGGATGTAACTATTGCTTGATTTGTATGGGCATTATACCCAATTTTGTTAAGGTTAGTTTCTGGTACATCGTTATTTAGGTCGTCCGTGTCTGAAAACGAGACTCCATGCGAAGCAGGGCACTGTGTTGCAAACTGATTAGAATTTGGAAGCACATGGTTTTCTAAAGCAGCTGCACTATTCACGATATCGATGGGTAAGAGCGACATTATTGGACTAGAAGTGGTAGTGGTAGTTGTGGTGGTGAAGGTTACTTGGTTTGGTGGACTGGTTGTGACTATGGCATATAATCCATTGTTGGCTGTGGTAGGAGAGGTAGCTATATTTTCAGGGATGGATTGGTTTCTAATCTGATAAATACTTCCATTATAATTAAGGTCGAAGTTAGGTGAATGAAGAACGTTCATTCCAGCTAGGTTGAATTTTGAGGGGGTGAGTGTCTTACGGGTTTGGATCCACTTTGAGTGGCGGATAACGATAAGTTATCGCAAGGACCGTCGTTACGAGTTCGTATTCGATTGGCGTCGAAGGCCGAATGCCTACTCGTTTTTGGATAAGCTCCACTATTGGATTTCTTACTCATGTTTAGTTATAATTATTTTGAAAAATTGGTGTGTTTAAAATAAAGGGTGTTTCAAGGCAGAAGACTGGGTATGGATTTGTTAAAGCAATATTTGTATTACAAAATAAAAATTATTGTGTAACGAGTAAATTATTCTTGTAAGGTTTTTGTTTTTGTAACTTATTCACAGCAATAAAAATTAACTTTCAATATATTTAATATGGAAAACTTTAAGTTTCAAGAAAAAAAAAATATTTCAAAAAAAAAAGTACGAAAATAATTTTACTAAAAGCAAAATAGATATACGTTTTTGTTGTTGTAGGTTGTGTATTCATAAAATATAGGGCGATTTCGATATAGCGAATTAAGGTAGATTGAAAAAAATTAGCACGTTAACCCCTAACATGAAAGGACAAAATTTGTTTATAGGCACTTGTGACTAGATAGCTTCTGATATCAAAAGGTTTTTTTTTAAATTCTTATTGGACTTATCGACTCTCTATTAATCTGCAAATTCTAGTGCAAAAGCTTCCACTATACAGTAGAACGGACTCCTAGAAAATGTCGACAGATTTTTGGTACTGATACGTCAACCAAGAAAACTGTTATTGAAAATCATTACTTTTTTTTTGAAAACTTAGAAACGAAGAAATTGTAATTATGTAGCCTTGCAAACGACTGCCACGGTGCTTGCAATTGCAACTTTTGGGAAAACAAAAATGTTCGATTATGGCTGCAGAAGTAATCAAACTCAAGCATATTTCAAAAATAATTAAGGACCAATTTCTCTTAGTGTTCACTTTCTCGGCTATATAGCTTAGGATCGAAGTCCTTAAAAAAAAATATGTAGTAAAACAAAACTTTGATGAAATAGGCTGAGGATAAGTTGCGGGGAAGGGGCTGTTGTCGTCGGGCCCCACGTTGGGCGCCAAAATTTGTGTAAGACTAAGGGTAGGTTGACAGTAACTTATTTTGGAAAACCAAAATTCGTTTTACCCAGCGGAGTGTTACGGCATGCTGGCAATATAGCTCGGCTATAACTCGTCGGAGGGGTTTTTTTTTCCGCTGTCTATTCGTCCACAAAAATAAAAAATCATGCCGTGCCAGGAACTGAAGGGAAGGGAGGCAATCGGGAGTTTTATTCTTCATTAGAAAATTGTAAACTTGAGTTCAAAAAAAAAATAGGCTGGTGTAACTGCCAAAGCGTACCTATGTTAGGAAATTTAAATTTAAAGGAAGTTGAAGTGGGAGGACGAGACAAATGGGATTCGAAATGAAAACTGAGTCGGTGTTGTTGACCCTGGCTGTACCCACCCTAAACCAATGACTCGTAAGTCAGGGCGTAATGGTCGTCCAAAGTCGGAATTTGTAAAGACGGCCCCAAAAGTAAATAGCATTTTCAATCCGCCCTGTTCACTTATACCTACATCGCCAATATATCCCGATTTTAGTAAATCATGGTTAAGTTAAAAAAAATCCATAAGTTCAATGAAAAGTATTTGTAGTATCGTTATCATGGTTTATTCTCAGTGATAATTCAAAAAAAAGTAAGCATACTTAAGGTAAGCGAAACTAAATTTAATAAGCGAAAAATCTCTCGTAGTGAAAATTAACATGATATCAAAAAAGAACAAAAAAAAGTGCGAAACCGACCGAGGTACGATACTGGTATTTCGTAGTTAAATTAAAACAAAAAAAAATGTAGTGAAAGAGCACAAAAAAAATAATAAAGTGATATCTATACATGTACCGGAAGTTCATTATAAATTATTATAAATGTAATGTATAAATAATGTAATGTAATATAAATGTAATAAAACTTACTTACAGTTTGATATATAAATAGTTGGGTTGATTGTTTTTTTTTTTATTTTTTTTTTCCCAGGAACCGAGATGATCCGTGCGCACGAAGATCTGGATTGCTGTTGAATTTTCAATTTTGATTTTTTTTGTTTACCTTAAAAATGTGACTTGTTTCATTTTTTTTTATGAGCCAAGTGGGAATTTTCTTCCTCTTTCCCCCTTTTTTCTTTTTTCAGGGTAGGTATGGGTAAGTACAACTTAAAAAGATACGATTTTTTTTTCAAGGAAAGGCACAGGTAAGTAAAACTTTATAATTTTTCTTTACTAACGCCATCTAATTACCCGTGGCTTAAAATTTTAAGAAAAAGACGACGTTCACCGATAGGTTAGGCACTTTTGCAATGGTAAGTGTAAAATTATATTAGAAAAAAAAAAACAAATAAAAAAAAATTCTCAAAGTTCTACCCCGCAATTGGGACTCTATACATTTTTTTTTTTTTAATGCGGTTGAATAGATAACCAAAATTTCAGCATTACACTGAATACGCCTGAATAATCCGAGACTGAGGACGTATGCCGGGGACAGGTGAATAAGGCGATCACATTCGGATATCGGAGTTGACGGAAGCTGGCGATGACTGAAGCTGGAGACGACTGCAGTCGACGGTGACTGAAACTGATGATATGACTGAGGCTGGACAGAACGAGGAAAACTTTAGGCAAACGATGAAGTTCGCGAGACTAAGTAACCCTCGTGTTGCGTCGTGGCAACGTGGGCGGCGGAAATCTTGCCCCAAGCTCTAAGGCAAATAAATCCTATTGGATTGTGGGTGCGCTCCACTTGGCTTTTCGTGCCGAAACAGATTGGGTAGCACAATGGACGTCCACCTCTGGCTGGTGGCGGGTTTCACTAGCTGGAGCGCATAAAGAAAGGAAACTTTATAGGAGCTGTCAAAGCATTTATGTGCTCGCGCAAGATCGGTGTCGCTGGGTGAGTTTTCCGGCGCCCACGGAGTTGCGTATCCGGCCTTTGATGCAAAAAATTTCACCTTTTTGGTATATTCCTTTGCTATTATTCCTTCTAACCTGCGTCCGCAAATTATTATCTTGAGGTGCATTAAATTTTTAGTGTTTTTCACTTATAAATGAACTCTTCTGAACGATGAGTTCACTGTTCTGTTCAGTATGACGATTGAAATGCAAAAGAATGCACATTTTTTTAATCGGAAACGGCTCGCTGAGCTTCGTTCAGTTTCTTTTGGTTTTCGTTCGATGAACGAAAGCAAACCAGAAGCATTGCCAGGTGTTCGTTTTACATGCAAGGTACGGAAATCCGTGCGAGCTGTTTAGACGATAGCCGCGACAACTAAGTTGAGGCGGTAGAGCAAAGGCAGTAGAATAGAGGCAGTAGAGTAAAGGCGACCGCTACAAAATCTTGGATTGGAACAATTTTCTGGATTGTCACAAGACATGAAAAACGGTTCGCCTTCCTCGCCTTAGCATCCTGACATAAAATTTGATATACCATAGTGGTAATGAGTTCCCTACGATCCGAGAAACACTAACAAAACTAATCGGAACCTTCCAAATATTTTGAACCATGGATCGTGTGACTCAGTGTGAGGTCTGCCTAAGGCCGATATATCCACTACGATTCATTTTCTTACAATCCTGCAATAGTTTTACCTGTAGCATCCCTGCATTCTGTCAAACTGAACAGTCTCAAAAAAACTTGTTTATTTATCCTTCGAACAAAAAAAAATAAGAAAATTTTCATTCCTTTGTGTAACAATTTTGTTTTCTTCTTGTGACCAGAATCACATCTTTAATTGGTTGTGTTATTACACGATCGCGATCAGTGTTCCCATAACGGCATTATTAATGCTAGATCTAGCATTATAGAGAAGATAAAAGCATTATGAAATTTTAAAATAATGCTAAATGCTTTTCTGGCATTATTGTTTTTAAGTTTTGCATTCTTGAATGCCAACATTGATTTCAAAAGATTAATTTGATTAGCTATATCATATTTGAAAAAAAAAAATAAAAATCAAAAACACTCTAGTAAAGATATAAATCCTCGGTAGCCATATTGGTTTGCCTACAAGCTAAACCGGAAACTGGCCTCATAAAGTATTTCTTAGTGTGCGTGTAATTTCTCCTCTAATTTATGAAATTCCCCCTAAAAACTCAGTAAATGTGTCTATGTATGCGATAAAACACGTCAATTTTGCTCGTTGAATTCTTCCACATTACAAATACAACAATGTAAACAAATGGGTTTTGGAGGGTGATACGTCCGAAGGATTTATATCTTCATATAGAGTGTTTTTGATAAAAATCATCATCTCTTTTTTTTTTAAATTACAAACTATTGTGTTTTAACCTTAATCACGTCAAATCACGAATTAGGAATAGAACTATTTAACAGCATTGTCCAAATACGCGAGGGGCTGAAAATAAAAGATAAATGCTGCTTTTCTTATGAGGTTTCAAGAACTGTTATAGATGAAGTTGGAGCCTCAGCAAAGTATGAAAAACCTAAGGGCGAAGAAGACTATTTATATGAAGAACTTTGGGATAACTCATTATTTATCTAAAATTATAGAATAGATAAGAAATTTATTTTTAAAAACTATAAATAAGAATGTGATAAGTCTGAATGATTTAAAATTAAATCATGAACTATAAAACATGTTCCTATACTTAAAAACATTGTGCTGATAATACCTATTTACATATGAGTATAAAGCTTTAAGTTTTGTTATTTTTGAATTAATTTTATTTTGTATTTGTTTTTTTTTTTTTTTTGTTATATACATACCTATATTTGTTAGGTATTTGTGTGTAAAAATAAATATTATTTTGCATTTTTTAAGATGTTTGTTTTTTAATCATCGATATGGACGTTTTATATAGATTTTAAAATCTAGCATTTTGTTTTTTGAGCTCCCATACGATCTAGCATTATAAAATTTTAAATCTAGCATTATGAAATTTGAGATTATGGCAACACTGATCGCGATTCCCAATACTTATCAACCATCGACGACAACAGTTGATTGGGGGGGGGGGGGCTTGATTATCTTTTTGTTCCATGCCCAACCGACTGAAAACTGTTTGCTATTCGGGGATGCACGAAGGTGAATATATTTTTACTTTTACTTCTCAATATAAATCTTAACTCGTAACCATGTGTAACGGTTTCAAATTAAACAATCAACCCATCCACCCTAACATATGACCAGGACTCATATGATAAGTTTTGTGAAAGGGGTGTCTGGTCGGCGAAAGCAAATGCAGGCATGCTAGCTTGAAGCACATGCATAGCTCGTCGTTGGGGTGGGGTCTTTTGCCTGCCTCACAGACTACCGTACCTGATTACATGCCTGACTATACTGATGGGTTTAAAAAAAATTAGGAATTTTGATTGGGATAGAAAGGAAATAAAAAAGGAAATTACAAAAAAAAAAAATATTAGAGAAATATTGCTTGAAACGTCTCAAAATATACCACCAAAACCCCGCACCTAAATGTACTGGCACCGTTCATATTCCCTCCCCTTTACCAAATGCTATTGCATAAGGTACCTTGGTTACCATTTTAAATTATCTTATGATAACCCCGAATTCGAAATTAGGTTGAATGCTCAACAACCTATTACCATTCTTACATCCTCATCTCTTCCTTCCTCTTCGTCCTTATCACACCTTAAAAAAAATCTTAAACTTTGATGATATCAATGGTATCAAACATTCAGAAGAAAATAAACGGCAAAAATTACCATTGAGAATTTACTTTTCCACCAGACTGTTAAAAAAAAATAGATCAATAAGAACTGCACTGATATTCGATATTTTTCACACTGAACATAACAGTTTTATTTAAATTCATTCTCTTAAAAAAATAACAGAATTAGAGAAAATTATATGATTTAATTTTAAAGAGAAGCAAAATTCAGAATTACAGTATGATTTGAAAATTTAAGAAAATTAAGAGACAATTATTCTGAGTATTGAGTTTAAATTTAAAAGTAAACAAAAGAGAAAATTTAAAATGAAAACCAATACCAAATAGAGAAAGCAAAAAAATAATATATAAAAAAAAATATAATAATATAAAAAAAAATGAAATTGTTGACATGAGAATGTTTAAATACTTTTATCTAATTTTGATTTTTTTTCTTTAATAACAATAATACAAAAAAAGTTTAAAAAAATATAAAATAAACTTAATAGGCAACCATTTATTTCAAATTAAAAAAAAAAAAGAAACTAAAATCACAAAAAGAAATATTTAAGCTTAAAATTCCAAGCAGCCATTTTTATTTTTCGGAGTAACTCATACTCTTAGTTTCGATTGAGTAAGTTTAAACGAACAAAAAAAACTTGTTTTCCGAATTACGATAAGAGAAAAGCAAAAAAAAATCACTCAAGTGGTTTCTCTTTAACTTCTTTTTTTATATAGATATTATTTTTTTTGTTTTTCTAAATTTGAAAGGAATGAAATTTAGGAAATTATCTATCTCAAAAAAAAATATATCACTCAAAATAAACCAAATTTAATATTGTAAAGAAAAAAAAAAGACTTACGTAAGTTCCTGACGATGTATGTGCACACACAGCTTCATTCCTGTCTTGAGTAAATTAAAATTTTATACAGATGAAAATGAGATTTAGTTTAGTGAGATATTATTATCCTTTTCTTTTCCTTAGTTATTTTATGGTTATTTTTTTTTTTTTAATTTATTTAAATTGGGTACTTCACTTGAGACACTTTTTAATAAGGCATGTAGGCATGGCATGTAATTTTTTTGTGATTAAAAATTTTTTGTTTGTAAACAAAACTTTGCTTGTAGATTTTTTTGTATTTTCTTTTTTTTTGTAGATTTTAATTTAGAATTAAGAGATCTAGAAAAATTACATCATATATGTATTAACTTAACACTAAAAATAAAAGAACAAATTCTTTTTAAAAAAAAATAAAAAAAAAGGTAGTTAAATAAAAAAAAGGTAGAAACAAAAATAATTTAAAAAATTCTAAACGGCAACACAGCACACGGTGTCTAGATGGTGATGATGAGCACTGGGTATTCGCCTAGTCGAGTTGAAACGAAGACTTTCGTGACTACTAGGTGCTCCGCTGACATCAACAGAGGTTAGGTTTTCAGATGACGAAATAAAGTTTGTCTTTTTTTTTTGTTGAAAACACTTTTAAAAGTGAAACTTTTTTTTTGTTTTAAAGGAATTTACGCCTTTTTTTATTATAGTTATTGTTTTTATAAGCACTTTATATGCCGATTGGCAACTTTAATACGTATATGAAAGGCACGTGAATATTATACGTGTTCGTAATTTTTTTTTTAAATGTTTTAGCACTGAATTTTAGGCTTTTTAAGATTTTTTTTAATTTATTTTTTTTTTGTTTGTGTTTTATTGAACATTTATATTTTTAAAACAAAATAAGTCTAGTTTATAAGCCCCTTCTGGAAAACACTTTATTAATTAGGTTACGATTCAGATGTCTTTTCCTCTTCTTGATCACACAACCCATCCAGTTTTAAAACCACCAATTAAAAAAACTCCTCTTTCTTTCCGGAAAAGGATGTCAGCCCCACTCCATAAAAAAGCTTAGCTTAGATGTTCGAAAGATTTTTAAGCCCTCTGCTTGTAGGTTTTGGAATTTTCTTCGAAAAAGCATTTAGGGTTTAAACAAAATGGCAACTACATATGAAGTGAAATTCTGACAAAACTTTTCAATTTGCATTGAATCCAGTTAAAAAAAATTGAAAAGGAATGGCATTTTGATTTAAAGCCGGATATCCTTGGCATGAAAAATACCAAGTGTATTTCCTTTTAAATCTTCCAATTCGTATAAGTTACTGCCGTGAACAGATTTCACTTTAGCTTTCGTAAATTTTGGGCACAATTTTGCATTAAGCTTTTTACTAGCATCACTCAAGACGAAGTTTCTTTTAAAAACCCAGTCACCAATTTTAAACTTTATATCCCTACTACGAGTGTTGTATCTATGTTCGTACATATTATGGGCATTATTCAAAGATTGCTTGAGATGGGTATGAATAACATTCATTTTAGAAGCCTTTGGTAATATATCGAACTCGGGGTTATTGAGAGACCGTAAGGTTTTAAGGAGACGATAATCGGAACCATGCTCTATTTTGGACTGACCAAATAGGGCCTCATGCGGAGACATGCCGATTGCCGAATGAATAGTGGTCCTGAGAGCACTACCTATCGATGTTATATGCTTGTCCCAGTGTCGTTGGTCTTTTTCTATATACGACCTTATCGCAGCTAAAACCGACCGATTTACACGCTCGCTTGCGTTCGCTTGTGGCGAATAAACAGCTGTCCTTATATGAGACACTCCATATGAGCTAAGAAATTTGCTAAACTCTTTGCTGATGAATTGTTTCCCATTGTCGGTCAACAAAGACTCTGGTACTCCGAAAATAGCAAATATTTGTTCCTCTAAGAACTTGATCGCTGTGTCACTCGTTGCTCGACGCAGAGGATGAATCATGACAAACTTCGTTAGTTGATCTAGACAGATGACTATAAAAGAATTACCATTTTTCGACCTAGGGTAGGGTCCTAAAAAGTCGACGAAAAGGTGCTGGAACGGCCTATCTACTTCGAATGCTTTACCCATTTTAGGTTTTAGAGTAGTATTAGGAGCTTTTGAACCTTTACATACGTCACATTGTGAAATGATCGATTTCACTTGAGCCGCCATATTAGGCCAGTAAAATCGATCACGAAGACGGTAGAGTGTTTTGGATATACCTCCATGCGCAGCTTTTGGTGGTTGATGAGCCAAATTGACTAAGGTTTCAGTTAGCATCGATGGCACCCACAACTTCCATACCATATCATCCTCAACTGGATTTCCAGTACAAAATTTTGCCTTTTTATACACAAATCCGTCGGAAACTTGCAGGTCTGGAAGTTGGTCTTTGTTAGCTGTAATTGTATCTATAAGCTGAATATACTCTTTCGATTTGAAGCTTGGATCGGTCAATTCAATATGTAGAACATTCAGAACATCGCCAAGGGCATCTATTGCGTATACTCGCGATAGCGCGTCGGGAACAACGTTTTGAGACCCTTTGCGATGCTCTATCACAAAATTAAAACCTTGTAATTTAAGGCTCCATCGAGCTAACCTACCATTGAGGTCTTTCTGACCCATCAACCACTTGAGACTGGCATGGTCAGTCACGATTTTAAACGAGTATCCCTCTACATATGGTCTAAACTTTTTGACCCCTAAAACCGCAGCGAGACACTCTAACTCAGTCACTGAATAATTTCTCTGAGCGCCATTAAGTTTGTGGGAGTAATAATATATAGGTCGCTCCACCCCCTCCTCGTCTTCTTGGCAAAGAACGCAACCTATCCCTGTATTCGAAGCATCGCACAAGATTATAAATTGTTTTGAATAATCGGGATTAATAAGCACTGGCGCAGTGGTTAGAGCTCTCTTCAATTCATTAAAAGCTTCAACCGCTTCTGGACCAAATTCAAATTTCACGCCTTTCTTTAGGGTATTTGTTATAGGCGCTGCTAGTGTGGAGTAGTTTTTTACGAATCGGCGATACCACCCCGATAATCCTAAGAACCTACGAACCTGACGAGGAGATTTTGGGGTAGGAAAATCATTTACGGCCGCCACTTTATCTGGGTTCGTCTCCAGACCATCTTCACCCACAACAAATCCGAGATAATCTAATTTTTTAAAACAAAAACACGATTTTTTTAGATTGATCGTTAGACCAGCTTCACTTAATTTTAGTGCCAAAGTTTTGAGAGTTTCCAAATGCTCTTCGAAGGTAGCAGATACAATAAGTAAATCGTCGATGTATGGGAAGATTTTATATCGCAATTCATGCGGTACCACTTTGTCTATGAGTCTACACATGCGCTGAGCTGCATTGCAGAGACCGAATGGCATTACCTTGAATTGCAAAAGAGGGAGACCCGGTATAGTAAAGGCAGTTTTCTCCTTTGAAGTCACCTCTAGTGGGATTTGCCAATACGCGTCCTTCAGATCAACACTTGATATAAATCGTGCCTCTGAAAGGCGCGCAATGACCCCCTCTATATGCGGAAGGCAGTTAGCATCTGGTTTAGTGGCAGCGTTAACCTTTCTAAAATCGAGGCACATTCGATGTTGCCCATTCTTTTTCTTGACAAGCACCACTGGAGAACTCCAAGGACTTGTGCTTTCTTCTATTACGCCCATATCCATCATGCGTTGCACCTCCGCGTACAAAAGGTTCTGAATCGCCGGGGAGACGGGATAATGTCTCTGCTTTATCGGGACTGCATCCCCCGTATCTATGTAATGTTCTTCTAGTGATGTTCGCCCTAAGCCATTTTTCTCAAAGGATGGAAACATCACCTTTACTTTTTCTAGATCCGCCAATTGCTCCGCCGTCAACTGATGGGTATTTGGATCTTCAGAATGCGTTGGAGATAAAGTAGCTATTTCAGGGATAAGATGTGGTGCGAGATTGAAATCTTTCCAAAAATTAATTCCCAAATATAATTTTTGCTCTAAGGAAGGGACAATATAAAAACATACGTCTTTTTCAAGGCCGTTATAAGCTACTTTTGTGGTGAAAACACCTAAAATCTTTTGTTTTTCTCCACTAGCTGTTCTTATGTTTGATACAAAAGGTTTAAAGGATATGTTGTTAAGCTTAAGAAAATCTAAAGCACCTGCTCCTAAAACACTAACGGAAGCACCAGAGTCCAATAGGCCTAAAAACGATGTACCACATATTTTAACCTTAACATATATTCTGGGATCATTGGAATCGACTAATGTTGTAGAAGCTATTGCTTTAAATGCCATTTTTTTCGCACTAAAACGCTCACGTAATTTTTTAACTTTTTTAGACAGGTCAGGTTTAGTATTAAATATCCGCGCACGCACTTTTTCATAATTGAGCAATCTCTCATGAAGAGAGGAGTGAGGTTGCGGTTGAGTCATTTTACTTTTAAAAGAATTATAAGAAAATCGAGGAAGTATTTTTAGCGTATTATCATTGGTAAGATCAGGATAAGACAAATCAGGTATTTGAACGTCAGGTAAAGTAAAGGTTGCTGCAGTTACAGAAGTTGCTTCTGTTGTAAATCCGGATTTTTCTTGGTAGAGCAATTTTCTTCGGTCGTTTGATTGCTCCTCTTGTAGTTTTCCGAACATTTAGGACAGAGAGGAGTAGTAGTATCGGGAAATCCACATTTATAACAGAAGAGGTTACGTTGTGGGCTTGGACACTGGTGAAAACCATGACCAGGAACTTTACAGTTCCAACACTGCAGAAACTGTGAATCTTTCTCGTTTCTATTAAATTTTAAGGCACTAACAGAAGGATCACCATCATAATTGTTTTCTATGTCATACTGCAATTCATTTACTTTTTTAAAGTTGGACTGAAAACCAGGTTGAACACGAGATCTTGGATGCTCTATACCATACTTTTCAATACTCCTACAGGCATACACCATCTCCGGTAGACTCTGAGTCTTAAAAGTAAGTAAAAGTCTACCTATTTCAGGACGGACATTTCTTTTTAAGAAAAATATTAATTTTTCTGCATTTCTCGGTGTTCGCAAACGAGAGTTCATCTTCAAAATCTCGGAATAGAAATTATTGAAAGTTTCATTAGGACCTTGATATCGATCATCCATCTTTCGTCCCAATTCTTCGTCAGTTTCTAGTGTTCTAAACTGTTCTATTAATGCTGCACTGAGCTCAGACCATTGCAATGAATCGATTGGATGTGATTTGACATAAATCCAAAACCATGCACTCACCTCACCAGACACAAAATGATGAAAATTCCTAATCATAATGGGCCATGGAACATCGTATGATTCTCTCATATGAGAAACTCGAAATAAAAATTCATCAACAGTCATGTTGTCGTTGTCATATTTCAGACCCCATTTATGGAAGTTGAAGTAAGATTGATTAAACGAGTAACTGTGATGAGAATTCGATACTATATTGGCAGCTGGGTTAGGTTGAAAATGGGTTGAATTTTGGATTGGCGATTCACCGTCCAAATTAAGATCTCTTATTTGTCTTAGAAAATTATTTTCACTTGAATTGTCCAAAGTTGCATTAGGAATAGAATTTTGTGCTGATGGAAGATTCAGATTATTCATACCTTGCAAATTTTCACTAGGCAGAGAACTCTTTGGAATATTTGAGGTCGATCGCTTATTTTGGTTTTCAGTCATGTTAGACTTTAGCGTCTCTCGAATTATTTCTGCCACATCTTGTCTCAGTTTTTGACGTTCTCTATCTAACTCTTTTCGCAAAAACTCTAAGTCCCCTACTCTATTCACTCCAACTGAAGCTGTTACTAGTTGGTCGATGTATTGTCTTACTGTCAAATTATTTTCCTCACTGTGTCCAGATAAACTACTAAAACGACCTATCTCTGGGTTGAAATTCACATTACGAGGAATTCCTGTCGACTGTCTGGGTAGTTGTTTTAATGTCTCCTTTCTTTGAGAAGGTAAATTTCGAAAATTAGGTGGATCATCGCGATTTTGAAAGCCATGCGGATTGTTTGAACTCGATTGACTATCAAAACTCGAAGAAGCTAAACCTGTTGGTTGTGGTTGTGCAGTGGTGCTAGGGATTGCTCCTCTTCCTTGAGTTACAGAACTCGGAATTGTGGGAAATGATAACGAAAATTCAGGGGGATTGGTAACATTTCGAGGGGGAGCTCCTAAGGAAAGGTTTCTCCCTTCAAGCCTACGAAAATTGTAGCGGGATTCATCAGGATTACCTCTTTGAGGATTAGACATATTGAAATATTTTATAATTATTTTTAGAACAACCGTATATTTTTGTTTTGTAAAAAAAAAAAAAAAATATATTAATATAAATAATTAAAGTTTATAAATATACGTTTCGTCTGTCGTAGGTACAAAAAAAAATAATAAAAAATAATAACGAAGAAAAAAAAATATATAGCAAAAATATATGTCTATTAATCATGCAAGTGCGATAAGAAAACAAAAAGAATAGATTTGATGAGGATTACAGATATGGTACATAAAAAAATATATAAAGTTTTGGTAGGTATAAAAGAATCTTTTTTTTTGTTTTTGTCTTGTTTATGATTTTTTTACTTTTGATCCATATAGCACAGCAACTGTTCAATCGCATTGCTAACAGAAGGTTGTAAATGGAATACAAAAAAAAATTTTTGTCGATATCTAAATTAAGAAAAAAAAATGTATCACATCTCTGCAGCATCGGACGGATAAGTACTCGAAAATTCCCTTTCCCGGTCAGCTAAGATAAAAACATAGTTCTCTTAATCAAAACAAAAGAACTAAAAATTCATTCTCACAACAATTAAATGAAAGTAACTTCCAAATAAGAACATTAAGATTTATCATTTTTAGTTTATTTTCAAAAATCAAGATCTTCACCTGACAAAGTGATATGAAACCAATTATGGACAGAAGATCAGTATTATCTAAACTATTTGAAAGCCTTTACAAGCTGTCAAATAAAAAAAATGTAATGAAAAGTTCCAAACAGTATTGAGCAAATTAATTTACTACACAAAAACAAAACAAATTGAGAATACAATTTTAGATTTAAGAAAAAAAATGAAGCAAATTGCCACAAATTCTGCCCCACGTTGGGCGCCACCTGTAACGGTTTCAAATTAAACAATTAACCCATCCACCCTAACATATGACCAGGACTCATATGATAAGTTTTGTGAAAGGGGTGTCTGGTCGGCGAAAGCAAATGCAGGCATGCTAGCTTGAAGCACATGCATAGCTCGTCGTTGGGGTGGGGTCTTTTGTCTGCCTCACAGACTATCGTACCTGATTACATGCCTGACTATACTGATGGGTTTAAAAAAAATTAGGAATTTTGATTGGGATAGAAAGGAAATAAAAAAGGAAATTACAAAAAAAAAAAAATATTAGAGAAATATTGCTTGAAACGTCTCAGAATATACCACCAAAACCCCGCACCTAAGATGTACTGGCACCGTTCATATTCCCTCCCCTTTACCAAATGCTATTGCATAAGGTACCTTGGTTACCATTTTAAATTATCTTATGATAACCCCGAATTCGAAATTAGGTTGAATGCTCAACAACCTATTACCATTCTTACATCCTCATCTCTTCCTTCCTCTTCGTCCTTATCACACCTTAAAAAAAAATCTTAAACTTTGATGATATCAATGATATCAAACATTCAGAAGAAAATAAACGGCAAAAATTACCATTGAGAATTTACTTTTCCACCAGACTGTTAAAAAAAATAGATCAATAAGAACTGCACTGATATTCGATATTTTTCACACTGAACATAACAGTTTTATTGAAATTCATTCTCTTAAAAAAATAACAGAATTAGAGAAAATTATATGATTTAATTTTGAAGAGAAGCAAAATTCAGAATTACAGTATGATTTGAAAATTTAAGAAAATTAAGAGACAATTATTCTGAGTATTGAGTTTAAATTTAAAAGTAAACAAAAGAGAAAATTTAAAATGAAAACCAATACCAAATAGAGAAAGCAAAAAAATAATATATAAAAAAAAATATAATAATATAAAAAAAAATGAAATTGTTGACATGAGAATGTTTAAATACTTTTATCTAATTTTGATTTTTTTTTCTTTAATAACAATAATACAAAAAAAAGTTTAAAAAAAATATAAAATAAACTTAATAGGCAACCATTTATTTCAAATTAAAAAAAAAAGAAACTAAAATCACAAAAAGAAATATTTAAGCTTAAAATTCCAAGCAGCCATTTTTATTTTTCGGAGTAACTCATACTCTTAGTTTCGATTGAGTAAGTTTAAACGAACAAAAAAAAACTTGTTTTCCGAATTACGATAAGAGAAAAGCAAAAAAAAATCACTCAAGTGGTTTCTCTTTAACTTCTTTTTTATATAGATATTATTTTTTTTGTTTTTCTAAATTTGAAAGGAATGAAATTTAGGAAATTATCTATCTCAAAAAAAAAATATATCACTCAAAATAAACCAAATTTAATATTGTAAAGAAAAAAAAAAGACTTACGTAAGTTCCTGACGATGTATGTACACACACAGCTTCATTCCTGTCTTGAGTAAATTAAAATTTTATACAGATGAAAATGAGATTTAGTTTAGTGAGATATTATTATCCTTTTCTTTTCCTTAGTTATTTTATGGTTATTTTTTTTTTTTAATTTATTTAAATTGGGTACTTCACTTGAGACACTTTTTAATAAGGCATGTAGGCATGGCATGTAATTTTTTTGTGATTAAAAATTTTTTGTTTGTAAACAAAACTTTGCTTGTAGATTTTTTTTGTATTTTCTTTTTTTTGTAGATTTTAATTTAGAATTAAGAGATCTAGAAAAATTACATCATATATGTATTAACTTAACACTAAAAATAAAAGAACAAATTTGTTTTTAAAAAAAAAGGTAGTTAAATAAAAAAAAAGGTAGAAACAAAAATAATTTAAAAAATTCTAAACGGCAACACAGCACACGGTGTCTAGATGGTGATGATGAGCACTGGGTATTCGCCTAGTCGAGTTGAAACGAAGACTTTCGTGACTACTAGGTGCTCCGCTGACATCAACAGAGGTTAGGTGTTCAGATGACGAAATAAAGTTTGTCTTTGTTTTTTGTTGAAAACACTTTTAAAAGTGAAACTTTTTTTTTGTTTTAAAGGAATTTACGCCTTTTTTATTACAGTTATTGTTTTTATAAGCACTTTATATGCCGATTGGCAACTTTAATACGTATATGAAAGGCACGTGAATATTATACGTGTTCGTAATTTTTTTTTAAAAATGTTTTAGCACTGAATTTTAGGCTTTTTAAGATTTTTTTAATTTATTTTTTTTGTTTGTGTTTTATTGAAAATTTATATTTTTAAAACAAAATAAGTCTAGTTTATAAGCCCCTTCTGGAAAACACTTTATTAATTAGGTTACGATTCAGATGTCTTTTCCTCTTCTTGATCACACAACCCATCCAGTTTTAAAACCACCAATTAAAAAATCTGTAGTACCCGTAGCGTGATGGTTAGTGCGTTGGACTGTCATGCAAGGGGTCTTGGGTTCAAACCCTGCCTGTGCCATCTAACTTTTTTCACGGGTACTGCCTCTTGCGAGGAATTGACAAATTCTCCAAGAGTAATTCTTGTCATGAAAAGTGCTTTCTCAATTTAGCCGTTCAGATTCGGCATATAAACTGTAGGTCCCTTCCATCTCTGACAACATTACTCGCACACAGGGATGTTTGAGAGTTGTAAGTCACTAGGCCCTGGTTCTCCATGGACTGTTGCGCCACCTAATTTATTTTATAATTTATAATTAAAAAAACTCCTTTTTCTTTCCGGAAAAGGATGTCAGCCCCACTCCATAAAAAAGCTTAGCTTAGATGTTCGAAAGATTTTTAAGCCCTCTGCTTGTAGGTTTTGGAATTTTCTTCGAAAAAGCATTTAGGGTTTAAACAAAATGGCAACTTCATATGAAGTGAAATTCTGACGTAACAAGTAGGTTTACAGATGCCCTTACACATGCACCCTTTTTTTCAGCACATAACCAAAATAGAAAAGACTTTCTGGCAAAGACTTCAACCAAGAACAGGCGAGAGTTCCCAACCAACGAAGACGGATCCCACAGTAGAGATCCAGGTTAACTTTTAGTTCGAATGGTTTTCCCGATTTTATCGTGAAGGTAGCGATAATTTATTTTTTTTTGCTTGAAATACGTACTTGCATTCCTACTCCTAAAACAATGTATTACATAGGAAATTGAGCTACAACATTTTGAACGCGGTGTTTCTTTTCATCTTATTGTAGATGCCTATTATGGATGGCAACCCAACTGAGGAAAGTTTTCCATACATATATCGGGTGATTTTTTTGAGGTTAGGATTTTCATGCATTAGTATTTGACAGATCACGCGGGATTTCAGACATGGTATCAAAGAGAAAGATGCTCAGTATGCTTTGACATTTCATCATGAATAGACTTACTAACGAGCAACGCTTGCAAATCATTGAATTTTATTACAAAAATCAGTGTTCGGTTCGAAATGTGTTTCGCGCTTTTTTATCGACAAATTTTGTTCAGCGATGAGGCTCATTTCTGGTTGAATGGCTACGTAAATAAGCAAAATTGCCGCATTTGGAGTGAAGAGCAACCAGAAGCCGTTCAAGAACTGCCCATGCATCCCGAAAAATGCACTGTTTGGTGTGGTTTGTACGCTGGTGGAATCATTGGACCGTATTTTTTCAAAGATGCTGTTGGACGCAACGTTACGGTGAATGGCGATCGCTATCGTTCAATGCTAACAAACTTTTTGTTGCCAAAAATGGAAGAACTGAACTTGGTTGACATGTGGTTTCAACAAGATGGCGCTACATGCCACACAGCTCGCGATTCTATGGCCATTTTGAGGGAAAACTTCGGAGAACAATTCATCTCAAGGAATGGACCGGTAAGTTGGCCACCAAGATCATGCGATTTGACGCCTTTAGACTATTTTTTGTGGGGCTACGTCAAGTCTAAAGTCTACACAAATAAGCCAGCAACTATTCCAGCTTTGGAAGACAACATTTCCGAAGAAATTCGGGCTATTCCGGCCGAAATGCTCGAAAAAGTTACCCAAAATTGGACTTTCCGAATGGACCACCTAAGACGCAGCCGCGGTCAACATTTAAATGAAATTATCTTCAAAAAGTAAATGTCATGGACCAATCTAACCTTTCAAATAAAGAATCGATGAGATTTTGCAAATTTTATGCGTTTTTTTTTTTAAAAAAGTTCTCAAGCTCTTAAAAAATCACCCATTATTTGTTAAATCTCCATAACTATCTCTAGGAGAACTTCGATTCTGGCTAGTCAAATATATTCGTTCGCAATATTCATGGAAGACACCAACTTTCAGTTGAGTTGCCATCCATAACAAATACATAAAATTAGCTTGAGTCATACATCGCGCAGTAGATTAAAATAGTTCCCCTTCTTTCTCAAATAAAAGAAAAACGTTCTCTATACTGTCTTGATTTTTATTCTACCAACGGTGCAGGTTCTTTCCACAACCGTATTGCCTTTGCACTTAGGAGAAGAATGTCCTTAGCACGCTTACTCCTTCATAGGGTACAACAAAAAAAATGTAATGAAAATATGACGGGACCCTTCATTCGGGTGTGCTAAGGTGCTATAAGTGCTAGGTTTATTGTTCACTTTTGGGTACAGGGGTGAATCAAACACTCAGATTCAAAGATCCTTCAAAGGGCAAAGTAAGGTCTACTCTAATTGGACATAATACAATCATGCTCTTAAAAGAGACAGTTCCTATTTCGAGGCCAACGGCTAGAAAGTTGTTAAAAAGAAAAAGAAATGATAAAATTTAAATTAATTTGTTGAATGTTTATATGAATTCGTGAAGGCTGGGTTTCAAATTTAACGACGCAGGTCTTTCGCGTGGTAAATACCGATTCTCTTTCCTTGAAGGTTTTCTATTTTGTATAGATTATTATTTCGGCTTACCACTCGGCATTTGACGAATTTTTTTGAAAGTTTCGCATTGAAATTTTTAGAAGCGTTACTTAAGACAAAATTTCGGCGAAAAACTTCCTCACCAGGTTTGAAAACGCGTATAGCTGACCTAGCATTATATGTCTTTTTGTTGCGTGTAAACGCTTCATGTAATTTTTCTTTAATTCTTCCACGCGTAAGTTGCAATGCGTTCGGAGAGGGCAATACTTCAATCTCACCATCACTTAAAGATTTAAGCTGTTTGAGAATTGGATATGCTTCTGCATGGGTTATCATATGACGTCCAAAAAGGGCAAAGAATGGTGACATACCTGTCGACTGGTGTATAGAAGTACACAAAGCTTGTTGGATTTGTGGTAAGTGCAAGTCCCAATCTCTTTGGTCTTCTTTTAGGTACGTTCGTATAGCCGAAAGGATGGAACGATTTACTCTCTCCGAAGCGTTTGCCTGAGGAGAATATAGGGCATTTTTACTGTGTTTGGTTCCATACCTAGATAGAAAGTTTTTAAATTCGTTGGACACGAATTGCTTGCCGTTGTCGCTGTGCACAAATTCGGGCACTCCGAATTTCAGAAAAACTTCTTTTTCAAGAAAATCAATTACTAGTTTTGAGGTAGCTTTGTGCATAGGTTTTAAAAATACGAATTTTGTCATGTAATCCAATGCGATAAAGAGAAATAGATTTCCCTTTTTGCTTCGCACATAGGGGCCCATAAAATCTATGTATATAGATTTTTTGGAAAGGAAGTTTTATATTTTGTTGGAAGCCCATAGGGGGTCTCATAATAAAGTTTGGGGATTTATTTTCTTTGCATTTAGTGCAATTACCGACCAAATCAAGCACTTGCTGAGCCATTTTAGGCTAGAAATAGGTTTCTTTAATTCTTTGAAGGGTTTTTTGAATGCCGCCATGGGCGAAATTAGGAGGTTCATGATTTTGGACAATGATTTGGTTATTTGGTGTGTTAAGCCGGCAGGTAACCAAAGTTTCCAAAGGCTGTCTGTAATTAAATTGCTGTTTTGGGTAGGAATAATTTTTTTGTAAATGATGCCATTTTGAATTTTTAAATCGGGCAGATTTTTATCGTTTTTGCTAATAGATATGATGAGAGCGAGGTATTCTGGTTATTTAAATTCAGGTGATTCGGTAATTCTTGATAAAGTTAGTTGATCCATGTGTATTCTGGATAACGCGTCCGGCACGAGATTTAGTGTTCCTTTGACATGCTTAATGTGAAATGAATATGCTTGTAGCTTCAATGACCAACGTGCTAGCCGGCCGCTAACGTCTGTCAGGTTCATAAGCCATTTAAGGCTGGCGTGGTCGGTAATTACCGTGAAGGTACTACCTTCCACATATGGTCTAAACTTACGAATGGCTCGTATTGCAGCGAGGCATTCCTGCTCACTGACACTATATTTTTGTTGGCAAGCATTTAGCTTTTCCGAAAAATAGGCAACGGGTTTTTCGTTCTGTTCCTCGTCATGCTGAAATAAAACAGCTCCTATACCTTTCGATGAGGCATCACACTGAATTAAAAAGGGTTTTGAAAAATCAGGGGTATTTAAAAATGGAGCAGACGATAAGGCATCTTTCAAAGTTTCGAAAGATTGCATCGCCTCTGCAGAAATTGGGAATTTAGTTCCTTTTTTAAGATAGTCAGATAAGGGTGCCGCTAGAGCTGAAAAATTCCGGATGAAGCGACGATACCACCCGCATACACCAAGAAATCTCCTCACCTGTTTCTGAGTCGTTGGTAGCGGAAATTCTTTGATAGATGATACCTTATCAGGGTCGGCTTTAACATGACCTTGTCCAATAATATATCCAAGGTATTTCAATTCTTTAAAACAAAAGAAGGACTTTTCAACGTTGATAGTTAGGTTAGCCGTTTTGTAACGACTTTGTTGGCTTAAGGTCGGTGCTGGTATGCTGGTACCACTGTAGCTCGTCGGTTGGGGTGGTTCTTTGACCTCCTAATCGTCACAAAAAAATCATACCAGTCTAGGGTACCTACAGGTATTAAAAGGTACGCGAGTAATATGTCTTTACCCTCCCTCCTTTGTTGCAATTTTTCCCGACGAGCAATTATTTATATAAAATTATAACCGAAATTAATAAACCAAACGAAAAGAAAAACGAAAACACTTTATAAATTTAACCGCGAAAGATGTAATGAAATGTGATTATGCCGAACTGTCAAATAACAGCGGCGAAGAGGCAAAATTGCAACAGGCAGCAAGTTAAGTGCTGCCACCACGACGAGCTCAGTAAGGGGGTGGGTTCAGTACACAATTTAATTAATCGAAGGGTCGATTGATTAAGTTGCTCGCGATTTAGTTGATACCACTTTGATATCAGAAAGAAATAATTTTATTGAAATTGCCACAGGGGCGTTCTTACGTTAAGTAAGTAAAAGGGCGCCAGCAATTTTTTTCCGAAAATAATAAAAAGGAAATTGCAAACCTTTAAGAAGAACAACGAGAAGAAATACCAACACAACGATAGAACCACTGTAGAAATAAAAAAAAGAACAGAATGGATACCTTTTTAGATAAATTTATTAAGTTAAATCTGCCTGAGAAACCTTACAAGAGTAGGACTAAAACTCAGGATCTTTTCAAAATTAGATAAAAAAAATTGTATGGACAATGGACCGTTAAGGTCTTAATTCCCACAAATAAAATTGGGACAAAAAAAAATTAAAACGATTCAATCACAGAACAAAACTTGTACTTATCTTTTCTCTCCTTATAATTTTTACTCCAGAATCCTCAACTAGTTACGTATTATTTTTCCTTTCTTTTCCTTTCCTTTTCTCCTTAAAATTTTTCTTTAATAACACAACTCACTTTTCTAAATTTTTCTCAATTTTTTTTGTTCACTTTGTCTTTGTTTCGATATCAACTCAACTTTCTGTCTCCTCACTTTCAATGTTTGGTAAGAATTGACGGCCAGATTCCAAGATCTGTCCTATCTCTTCTTTTCATCTCCCGCCAATTTTAGCTTTCAGCCAATATGGAGTGGCGGATTTCAATCACATCATCAACAGCCAATCGGAGATCGGCTTGTTGATCTCAACTTGTGATGAAATTCTCGCGATCCCGCTTACTCGCTCTTTTCTCACAGCTAAATGCCAGTCATCCTGGAATTCGCCGCCCGCTGGATTCACTTCCAGGTCACGTCGATTCCAGGAGCTGCATTCAGCCACCCCCACTGACTACTTGATATCGAACAAAGACTAAGAAATTTAAGATTGAGAAAAATCTTTAACTTAACTTTTACTTTAACTTTAAAACAATCGCGCGAAAGGAAAGAAAAACAAACTAGTAACAATTTTGGATCTGTTAACTAAACCCCGAACTAAGTTACCCGAAACTTAACCGTCCATCAGTCCATACAATTTGTTTAGAGTTTTACAAATAATTAATAATTTAATAGTATAAACGTTAAACAAACAAAATTAGCAATGTAAATAAAAGAAATTAAATATATACAAAATGAATTTAACTAAAAAATATAAGTTTACAATTTTCATAAAATTTTAAGTTGGGCCGTAGGCCATTCTCCCTTTGGAGTGACTTCTCATGAAACTTTACGTATCGACCAGACCGTCCATCTGGTTTGGTTTCACTTCCATGGAAACCATCCTTCTATCGGAATCTGAAACTAAACTTGGTATTATTTTTCCTCACGAAAATGACAGAGAGAACCATGGTCAGAAGGACTATGGCCGTCCCGCTCTCTCTCATCCTCGTGTAGAAGGAATTGTGACATTTGTCAAATTGAATAAAATAAACAAAACAAAAGTGTAAAAGTGGATGCAAGATGCATCGTTTTTTTATTAAAAATTAAAAAGTAAAAGAACTTGTTGCGTTCAATTATAACGCAACAAATCCCACCCTTTCCTCCTTGAAAAGGTGTTTGTTCATAATACAAACAAGATTACTTAAAAAGGGACTTCCAATATTTATTCGTTTTCCGCTAACGACGTAAATGGCTTCAGATCTTTTATGTGCCAAGTGCCACGATCTTTGCCGTTGTCATCTACAAGAACATAAGTCCAAGGAGATAACCTTTTAGAGATTTTAAAAGGGCCCACAAACTTTGGTGCCAATTTAGCTGCGTAGTAATTTGCAGCATCGGACAAAACAAAATTTCTTCGCCATACCAGATCATTCGGGAGATATTGAGTATCTCTCCTCCTGAGATTGTATGTCTCGGCGGACTTCTTAACCGCTACTCTTAATTTTGTTGCTATCTCTATTCTTAACTTCCTGAACCGTTCTTCAATGGTTCCTCCTTCGACTCTCCTATTCCCTTCAATACCCTCACTCCTAATACCTTCGTAATTCCCACTCGTTGACATCTCTTTTCCAAAGTTTGCATAGTACGGACTAACACCTAGAACTTCATGTTGGGATGTGCGTATAGCACAAGCTACCTTAGCTAACTGAGAATCCCAGACTCGGTGATTCTCTGAAACATACGCTCTTAAAGTTGTTTTAATAATTTGGTTAATCCTCTCGGCAGGATTAGCCTGTGGATGGTAATGCGGAGTAAACCTAATTTTCGACGAATAACCCTCACAAAGTGTCCTTAACTCCCTACTCTTGAACTGTGGACCATTGTCACAAATGACAATCTTGGGAACTCCAAATAACAGAAAAACATTATCTTCTAATTCTTTACATACCGCCTTTGCGGTGGCTGTCCTAAGTGGAAACAATAAAGGAAATTTGGTGAGATAATCTACTACTGTTAAAATATACATAAATCCTCTGTTGGACTTAGGTAAGGGCCCTACTAAATCTACGCTAATCATCTCCCAGGGAGATGATGCTCCTACTCTCTCAGTCATAAGACCGGCTGGCTTGTCATTAATCGGTTTCACTTGTTGGCATATACTACATTTCCTAACATATTTAATGACGTCTGCTCTCATCTTAGGCCAATAATATTTACCTCCTACTCTCGCGAACGTTTTTCTAACCCCCATGTGTCCCGCTAGTGGACTATCGTGACACTCTTTCAAAACTTCTATCCTATCTTTCTTTCCTACTACTAACTTCCACTCTTCGTTATTGTCATGCACGATCACATGATTTGACTTTACAAATTTGTACAACCTGCCATTGTCTACTCTCCAATTCGGAAAAGCTAACGGATTAGACTCAACTGACGAAACCATCTTAGCCACCCAAGGGTCCTTATCCTCATCTGAAATCCCAGCTAACTCTGGAACTCCCCGAGATAACATGTCTGGTACTACATGTTCTTTCCCTTTCCTATGAATGATTTCAAAATCAAACTGTTGGAGCCGAACTGCCCAACGTGCAAGTCTACCCTGTGGATCTTTGAGATTGCTCAACCAAATCAAAGAATAGTGATCCGTTACGACCGTAAACCGAACTCCTTCGATATAAGGCCGTAACTTCTCGACCGCCCATAAAACTGCCAAACATTCCTTTTCCGTAGTGGAATAATTTCTTTCACTCCTATTGAGTGACCTACTTAAGTAACAAATTACTTTTTCCCCCTCTTCAAATGTTTGGGTGAGTACGGCCCCGATGCCGTAGTCGGATGCATCTGTCTGAACGACAAATGGAAGCTTGAAGTCTGGACATGTCAAAATTGGAGCCGTGATTAAGCATTCTTTTGCTTTCCTGAAACTATCTTCACATTCCTGTGACCAAACGAATTTCCTACTCTTTTTCAACAAATCTGTCAAAGGCCTAACTAGTGTTGCGAAATTCGGTACGAAGCGTCTGTACCATGAAACTGTCCCTATGAAACTCCTAACTTGTTTTACATTTTTAGGTGCAGGAATTTTGATCATACCATCTACTTTTTCTGGGTCCACGTGTAACCCGTTTTTGTCGACTACATAACCTAAAAACTTGAGTGAAGGTCTACAAAAATTACATTTGTCGCGGCCTACTTTCAACCCTGCCTCTCGTAATCTCCTAAGAACCTCACTTAAAATCTCTAAATGTTTGTCAAATGTATCTGTGACGATAATGATATCATCCAGATACACGAAGACAAACGGTTCCAACTCAGGCCCTAACACACTATCGATGAAACGCTGCCATGTTGCAGGCGCGTTGTGTAATCCAAAAGGCATTCTTTTGAATTGAAAGAGACCCCTACCAGGTACCGTAAAGGCAGTATATTTCCGCGATTCCAATGCCATTGGAATCTGCCAGTAAGCGGACTTAATGTCCAACGATGTTAAAAATTTGGCATTCCTAAGTTTGTCTAAAATAGCCGAAATTATCGGCAACGGATACGCATCCCTTTCTGTAACCTGGTTAACCTTCCTAAAGTCGACACAAAACCTAAAACTATCATCTTTTTTCCTAATGAGAACAATTGGGGAAGCCCAAGGACTGTTTGATTTCTCAATCACGCCCTCTTCCAACATCTCCTGAAGTGACCTATCTATGTGTTCCTGCATTGCCGGTGAAACCGGATAATACCTTTGTTCAATAGGCTCCGACGAAGTTTTGATGACATGTTCTACCATTGTTGTTACCCCTAATCCCTCTGGCATATTCTTGAAAGCATTCTCGACTAAATTCTTTAGTTTCCCTTTCTGATCCTCGTCTAATTCAGACTCCTCTGTGATAGACGTAGTATCTATCGAAGCCACTATCTCCTGGCTCGAAAAACTCCACATGTTTGAACGTAAATCCGGGACTATACCCGATAATGCCCAAAAATCGGCACCTAAAATCAACGCATGTGGTAGGTTGGGAATGACTAAGCATTCAATCAAAATTGACCTACTCTCTACAACAATGGGTACTTTAACTATTCCTAACACTCCTATACTTGCACCATCTGCTAAATGAACTTCCCTAACATTTGACCTATCTAGTTGTAATCCTACATCTTTTAAAACACGCCATGCGTCCCTACAAATTATCGTTCGCGATGCTCCAGAATCTAGTAATCCTAAAAACCTAAAACCATAAATATTAACTCCTAAAAATGGACGTCTATCTATACCACTTGAATCTAACGTGAAACCTAACCTAACCTTGCAAGCCAACTGGTCGCCAGCAGGCAACCTTCCTAACTCTGACGCCGGCGCTCTTGCCCTGCTGGCCCAAGAGTCCGTTGCCCGTTTCCCGACGAGCAGCGTCTACAATTTTGTCTTGTGGTCCCTATATTACCACAACCAAAACAGCGCCTAGGAGCGGAACAGGTATTAGCGAAATGGCCTTCCCTGTTACACTTAAAACAACGATTGTTTCTATTGGGTGGGGGATCAGGATTAACCGCAACTCGAGTATCCGATACCGAGGCGATATAAGCAACATCCGGCTCTAAAGCCGACCTGTTGCGATAAGTGGGTGGAGGAACGAAAGACTCGACATTTGCCCTAATGGTTTCTAGCCTTCTGCCCAAGGCCACCAAATCGTTGACTGACTTAATGTCAGCTAAACCTAGCTGTGTCTGGTAGAATGGAGCTATATTCTTCATGAGAATAGCCAACTTTCTATTCTCACTCAGAGGCTCCGAAAAACGTTTGAAAAGAGTCTGCATGAGCGCAACGTACATGCCTATTGACTCTTCCTTACCCTGGGTTCGACGCCTGACCTCATCCAACAAGAGATCATCATAGTTGGAGGGCAAAAACTCCAACTTCAATTCCCTAACCAACTCTTTCCATGTTGAAGCCGTGTCCCTAATCGCCCTAAACCAGAGGAGCGCCTTCCCAGTAAACAAATCCACCGCTGACCTGTAAATTGCTTCCTCAGAAACACCACGAGCCTCCCTCAATTCTTCAATTCGTTCGATAAAAGAGTTCACTGATGAACCACACCGTTCACCAGAGAACTGCACGTTCCACTTGTATGGTCGCTCGGGGTTCCGGTCACGGGGTGTATCACCCTGTATTTGGAACCCACTAGAGCTCGTTCGTTGGCCGACTGACGCAGCTGGCGCTTCCAAATCTGCTGTCGACATTGTTGATTGGTTATTATTATTATTATTATTATTATTATTATTATCATTAACATTTTTAGGAGGTTCCATCACCTCCTCTACCTCGGACAATTTAGCCATCAAAAGTAAAATTTCCCCCCTTAAATCCGCTACCTCGTTAACCTCATCAGACGATTCTGCCTTCGCCCTAGAGATCCTACCTAACGACCACTCGATTTTTGTCAACACTTTCTGGTAATCCGACGACTTCGGATTTTTCGATACATTTGGAAGCAAATCCCTAATTTCTAAAATTTTCGCCCTAACCGCCTTCGAATCCTCTTCAAATGAATATGGATAGTGAGGACTATCCGAAGAAATTGAACCAGTCCGTTCCAACATGCGACTAGCCCTGAGAGTCATCCTCATCTCATCCACCTTAGACCCTTCCTTTAGCCCCCGCGCTCGTAACTCATAAACAAGTTCTTCTTTAGAAAGTCTGTTTATATCCATCCTGACAAAAGAAAAGTATTTCCAAAAGCAAACTACAAAAACAAATTTTATTTAAAACCGTTAAAAACAAAAACACCCTTTAACTGGAACAAAACAACGATGACTACTATGCCCAATCAAATTAATAAAACGATCGATGCTTGTAACAAAGAGAATCTTAAGGAAAATCTCAACCTCAATGCAAAACGAAATTAAAAGCAATGAGAAGAAAAAAAATAATAACTAAATCCAATAACAACAAAAAAAAATTAGCAATAGAAAAAGAAAATATGGCAACACCACTAAAGTAGATTCAAATAAATTTTGAGATAACCAACAAAAAACAATATGATAACACCGGCAAAAAAAAAATAATAATATTCAAATTAATTTTAAGCAGCCAAAAAAATATTTTGGTCACACCAATAAAAAAAACTAAGAAAACCTAAAAGAAAATCAATACAATAACCCCAGCAAAAATTATTTTAAAATTAATTTTAAGGAAACAACAAAGTTAATATGGTAACCCCAGTAAAGGAAAAGAATCAAATAAATTAAAAAAAACTAAAAGAAAATCAATGTGAAAACCAGCTAAAATTATTTAAAATTAATTTTCAGAAACAAAAAAAAGTTGCTATGGTAACACCAATAGCAATTCAAATAAATTTTAAAATAACCAACAAAAAACAATAGGGTACCACCAGAAAAAAAATAATAATATTCCCATTAATTTTAAGCAATCAAAAAAAAGAATAACTATGGTCACACCAATAAAATATCAGATAAATTTTAAAGAAACCTAAAAGAATTAATATGGTCAAAATAGCAAAAATTATTTTAAAATTAATTTAAAGAAACGAAATAAAAGTTAATATGGTAACACCAATAAAATTTATATTAAAATTAAATAAAATTCAATACCGCACGAAAAGAAAAGAACCCACAATAAAAAAAAGACTTGAAATTATTAACCGCAAAAACTCTTATTGAATTAATATTGAATGGTATATGTATGAAACGAATATATATAGGTATGTGGAAGGTCACCTTCAAAATCAACCCCCAAATCTCAACTCTCAATATTATATATATATATATATAAATAAATATATGTATATATGTATTTTTAGGCAATTAAATTATAAAAATGGAAAACAAGAAAACAAAAAAAAGAAAATCACTCACTCAATTAAATACTGAAAACCTTCAATAGCCAATGAATTGGACACTTTCCACAACTGCTTCAACTCCCAGTCACACAAGTTTTTCCTGATTTATCCTCACTGATTCTCCGTAAAATTTTTGCACCTTCAACCTGCCAACCAAATTGGGTTAATTTTTCGAAGAATTTCCACCGCTGTTCCACTTCGAATTCCACAAGATTTTTCCTTAATGAACTTAACAGATATCCTGTATAAAAAGCAAAAAAAAACAATTAGCAGTACCAATTGCAAACAAAAGAACACAGAAACTTATCAAAAAAAACAGACACCACGACACAGCACAAAATTTCCCAAAAACGACAAGTAAATTTTTCCACACAAAATTTCCAAAAGAATGAAGTAACTTTTTTTCCTTTTACAAGCCCCACGTTATGGGCGACAATTTGTTGCAATTTTTCAATAATTATTTATATAAAATTATAACCGAAATTAATAAACCAAACGAAAAGAAAAACGAAAACACTTTATAAATTTAACCGCGAAAGATGTAATGAAATGTGATTATGCCGAACTGTCAAATAACAGCGGCGAAGAGGCAAAATTGCAACAGGCAGCAAGTTAAGTGCTGCCACCACGACGAGCTCAGTAAGGGGGTGGGTTCAGTACACAATTTAATTAATCGAAGGGTCGATTGATTAAGTTGCTCGCGATTTAGTTGATACCACTTTGATATCAGAAAGAAATAATTTTATTGAAATTGCCACAGGGGCGTTCTTACGTTAAGTAAGTAAAAGGGCGCCAGCAATTTTTTTCTGAAAATAATAAAAAGGAAATTGCAAACCTTTAAGAAGAACAACGAGAAGAAATACCAACACAACGATAGAACCACTGTAGAAATAAAAAAAAGAACAGAATGGATACCTTTTTAGATAAATTTATTAAGTTAAATCTGCCTGAGAAACCTTACAAGAGTAGGACTAAAACTCAGGATCTTTTCAAAATTAGATAAAAAAAATTGTATGGACAATGGACCGTTAAGGTCTTAATTCCCACAAATAAAATTGGGACAAAAAAAAATTAAAACGATTCAATCACAGAACAAAACTTGTACTTATCTTTTCTCTCCTTATAATTTTTACTCCAGAATCCTCAACTAGTTACGTATTATTTTTCCTTTCTTTTCCTTTCCTTTTCTCCTTAAAATTTTTCTTTAATAACACAACTCACTTTTCTAAATTTTTCTCAATTTTTTTTGTTCACTTTGTCTTTGTTTCGATATCAACTCAACTTTCTGTCTCCTCACTTTCAATGTTTGGTAAGAATTGACGGCCAGATTCCAAGATCTGTCCTATCTCTTCTTTTCATCTCCCGCCAATTTTAGCTTTCAGCCAATATGGAGTGGCGGATTTCAATCACATCATCAACAGCCAATCGGAGATCGGCTTGTTGATCTCAACTTGTGATGAAATTCTCGCGATCCCGCTTACTCGCTCTTTTCTCACAGCTAAATGCCAGTCATCCTGGAATTCGCCGCCCGCTGGATTCACTTCCAGGTCACGTCGATTCCAGGAGCTGCATTCAGCCACCCCCACTGACTACTTGATATCGAACAAAGACTAAGAAATTTAAGATTGAGAAAAATCTTTAACTTAACTTTTACTTTAACTTTAAAACAATCGCGCGAAAGGAAAGAAAAACAAACTAGTAACAATTTTGGATCTGTTAACTAAACCCCGAACTAAGTTACCCGAAACTTAACCGTCCATCAGTCCATACAATTTGTTTAGAGTTTTACAAATAATTAATAATTTAATAGTATAAACGTTAAACAAACAAAATTAGCAATGTAAATAAAAGAAATTAAATATATACAAAATGAATTTAACTAAAAAATATAAGTTTACAATTTTCATAAAATTTTAAGTTGGGCCGTAGGCCATTCTCCCTTTGGAGTGACTTCTCATGAAACTTTACGTATCGACCAGACCGTCCATCTGGTTTGGTTTCACTTCCATGGAAACCATCCTTCTATCGGAATCTGAAACTAAACTTGGTATTATTTTTCCTCACGAAAATGACAGAGAGAACCATGGTCAGAAGGACTATGGCCGTCCCGCTCTCTCTCATCCTCGTGTAGAAGGAATTGTGACATTTGTCAAATTGAATAAAATAAACAAAACAAAAGTGTAAAAGTGGATGCAAGATGCATCGTTTTTTTATTAAAAATTAAAAAGTAAAAGAACTTGTTGCGTTCAATTATAACGCAACACCTTGTCGTCATACTCGCCTAGACGACCCTTGATACTGGTGTCCTTTTCAACCTCTCCTCATCCCTCAAGTTTCCTCACACTCATCTCTTTATAAAAAAAACTTTACCACTTCATTTCGATTTAAAAATTATACATTAAACTTTATTAACTTTCATTTCTAGTTGTTTGTAAGTTATATTAAATTCATTTCTTTACTTTAAAATTTAGGATAAATTATTTCATGGATTTAAATTAAAATTTAAGCAAAAGTTTAACAAAACGTACAGCTAAAATTATAGATTAAGCCCCGTTTCAATTGCTCGGGATGGGTTTAAATACGCGATATATATATATATATATATATATATGTATAAGTATTATTTTGTAGTCTAGCGTAAGTTCAATATTTTAAAGTATGTATAAAAAATTTGTTTAAGGACTTACCGACAACGAAGAAGAAGTGGCCACTGCTGCTTGATGATCGGAGTTGAAGTTGTTATAGCTATGTATGTATGTAATTATTTGTTTTATTTGACCTCACGCGAGATTTCATATAACACTTTTTAACTTTTTTTCTTTATCTTAAAGCACTTTAATTTTTTTTTTAATATAACGGTACTATAATTTTTCTTATTTTTTTTACACTTTTGCTTTAATTTGCACAATTAAAAAAGTTAATCAATGAAAATTTAAAAATTATATATATAAAAAAATTGAGATTGCAGCCAGCTGGACTCGAACTGGAGACCCCTAGCTTGTTGAACCTCTAAACAGTGGCGTGTTATTTTTATTTTTTTTACCAATTCATTTTTATTAATCCATTCTTAAGACTATCTTAAATAAATAAATAAATAAATTGGGTGGCGCAACAGTCCGTTGAGAACTAGGGCCTAGTGACTTACAACTCTCAACCATTCCTGTGTGCGAGTACAGTTGTCAGGGATGGAGGGGACCTACAGTTTATATGCCGAATCCGAACGGCAAATTTTGAGAAAGCACTTTTCATGATAAGAATTACTCTTGGAGAATTTGTCAATTCCTCGCAAGAGGCAGTACCCGTGAAACTTAAGATGGCATAGGCAGGGATCGAACCCAAGACCTCTGGCATGACAGTCCAACGCACTAACCATCATGCCACGGGTACTACTAGACTATCTTAAAGCTAGACAAAAATTCATAAAACTAGCCTAATTATCCATAACTTATTACTAACTTACTGGTCCCATACGGACACTCTAAGTTAAACTATAATACTTAATACTAATGCCTTTCGGCCCTTAGATCTATTTTACTTCAATTAAATTTTATTTTTTTTGTATTTATTAGAAAATTTGAAAAAACTAATATCAATATCCTTTTTTATTTTTACTTAAAACTACTTAAAATAAGGTCCTTAATATCCTCCTCTGGGGTTTCCAACTTGCAGTGGTGGAGAGGCTTACGCTTAAAATTCTCAGCTGATCAGCTGTAGACTTTTATTTCTTAAGTCCTCAGCTGGCCAGCTGAGATCTTTAGGCAAACCAAGAGAAACCCAAAAGACGAAAAACCATGAACAGTACACAACAAAAGAACGAAAAACCAGCGGGGATATACGCTGAAACGTCGACAGAAGTCACGGCTGCCGGCGCGGGCTTTGCCTCTCTAACAGTAAGAGGGGAGAAGTCGCCAGTGACAGACAAGAACGTACATAAGGACAAAACTACAGAGACGACAGTAACGAACATTACACAGGAGGAAGAAGACCTTCTTCTCACTCCTTTTTCCAACCTCGGTGTAGAGGATGGAGCTAGCATCGGAACACTAGACGACGACGACACATGTTCAAATGCTAGTTCTACCCTCTCACGATTGTCTACCACTTCAGTTCGGAGTAGAATCTCCAACTGTAAGAAGACAATCAAACGACTTGGGAAAAGGAAATGGGAGGAATTGACGACAAACGAACAGATAAGACTTTTCAACGCTCGTGCTTTCCTAAAGAACGAACCTCTTATGATGGGGGGGCCACATGCCCAAACATCGGGGGAGGCGAATTTCAAAGGAAACACTGACATGGGTACGCTGATGGGACCGCCCAATCCGCCGATTGATATAATTCAATCCAGGAAAGGAACGACCCCTTCAGTTGCACCCCCGACTAGGGAACAGACGCCGTTGCAACCTTCGAGGCCGTCTACACCCACCAGACCCAGTAAGGGGCCATGTGCAACAACGGGCTTGGAGGATGGTAAAACGGTCTCGAAGGAGAAGAATCTGGAGGTTGCTTGTGAAAGCAGTACAAGGGGCCATGTCCCCGAATGCAGCTCTAGCATAACCCCTTCACCTTCGTCAAGCAGCGGTGTCATGGACGTAACTTCACTAAGTACTAGGACGACAAAAACGGTGATCGAGAAAAAGACTACCAAAACTCTCACCGTAGACAGAATACTACATAGGAGAATACGCAACACTGAACGGACAATTCGACGCCTATCCAACAAAGATCCGGACTCCTTAACGGCAAGGGATAAGATAGTGCTCGAAAACGCTACACGTAACCTTAAGACACTGACAGCAACGAACAAAGACAAAAATATAGGGACTAAGAACCTGATGAAGGAGAAGGAGATGGTGGGCCATGTGCCTCCCCTGGACCCTGATTCAGTGGCAAAAACGTCCAAAAGAACAAGGCAGGATGATACACTTTCGCCCACGAAAAGATCACCCCTGCAGAAAAGAAAAAAGACCTTGGCTACAGAAGAGACGTTAGAGGCGCGCAAATTCGCCATTGCGGATTTCGGCAATCCCTCGAGAAAACTCTCAGAAGACCAATGGCAATTATTGGAAATGAGAATCCTGGATGAGGTTAACGATGCTATCGTTAATAGCAGGCCACCACCACTCTTTGGGAACCTCAAAACCATCCATGGGTTCAAAGTTCTGACGTGCGAGGACGACAATACCCTCGTTTTCCTGCAGGACTTCGTCAAGAGAACGATAGCTCCCTGGCCCAACGCTGATCTCCGCTTGGTCGGTCCGAACGAAATCAGCGACTTCGTCAAACCTAAGGCCAGAATGACGATCAAAGGTCCCGCGATACCCCGAGATCGCGTAGAACGATATCTCCAATCTCTAAATACGGAACAGCTAAGTCAGAGCTGGAAAGTAATAGAGATGGGAGAAAGAACGAAAGAGGGTACAGAAGTGGTGGTGCAACTTAGCCACAAATCTATACCCCTTTTGCGGAAAATAGGATACAAGGTACGCATCGGCATAAACCGGTGCAAACTGCGGCTAATAACAAACAAACCAAAACAAGTAAGTAACAAAATATGAGCATGAAATTGATTCAAATTAATCTTCATCATAGTAAGGCCGCCAGCTCCAATCTTGTCTACATTTTGGGAAGTAGACAAATTGACATTGCCCTAATTCAAGAACCCTGGATTTCAGGTGGCAGAATTAGAGGACTACACACATCAGACTTTACACTATACAAAGCCACACAAGTAGCTAATAGTAATATAAGATCTTGTATTTTAGCCAGGAAGAAGTTTAATCTCTTTCTTTTAGCAAATTACAGTGATCCAGACCAATGTGCTGTGAAAATAGAGAGGCATCGTGCTATATGCCGCATGACGGACAAGAAGGGCCTCCCGCTAATATCACAAGCCAGCTTGTAGAGAAAGCTGCCTCTGAGGGATGGGACGTGGTACTAGGCTGTGATACAAACTCACATCATACTCAATGGGGTAGTACCGACATCAACAACAGAGGTGAGACTCTTTTTGAATTTATACTAGACCATAATCTTTTAGTAGCAAACAGAGGTAACGAACCCACTTTTGTAACTAAAAATAGAAAAGAAGTGCTTGACGCTACCCTAACCAATAACTCAAGCACACTAGTAATAGATCAATGGAATGTTCTTAAAGAGGAATCATTCTCAGACCATAACCTGATAAGGTTCTTGATACACAATGAAGTAGCAACTCCAAAACCCTTTAGGAACTTCAGGAAAACCAACTGGAATATATTCTGCAGGGAAGTAGGACAGGGGATTCAAAACCCGGACACACTTCTAATTCAAGAACCCTCTGACATAGATATTGCGTCAGAAAAACTCAGAGTTGTTCTGAATAGCGCTTTAGAAAAAAGCTGTCCCATTAATCATATGGGCAAAGGTAGGAAAAAACCACCCTGGTGGACCACTGAAATAGGCAACTTAAGAAAAGAAACTAGAAGACTTTTCAACGTCGCCAAAAGAACTAGGAAAGAAGCTGATTGGGAACATTATAAGGCTAGTCAACGTATTTTTAAGGTCGAAACTCAACGGGCAAAACGAAGCTCATGGATGGCCTTCTGCGACGAAATAGAAAGTACAAATGTATCAGCAAGACTCAGGAAAATTCTGACCAAGGATTCAGTCGCTCTAGGATCCCTCAAAAAACCTACAGGCAGCTGGACTGAATCCGGTGGCGAAACGCTTGAGCTCCTTGTGAATACTCACTTTCCTGGCTGCGTAGCTGATATCCGCAGTCCAGAAACAGAGTCTCATACAAAAACCCTAGTACCATCGGATATTATAACGGAAGAAAGGATAAAATGGGCCATTCACTCCTTTTCCCCGTACAAATCCCCTGGTCTAGACGGAATCTTCCCTATGATGCTTCAGAAATGCATAAACCTTATCATCCCACACCTAGTTAGCATTTTCAATAATAGCCTTAAATGGGGGTATGTTCCCTTATCGTGGCGTGAGGTAAAGGTAGTTTTCATCCCTAAGGCTGGTAAACCTAGCCATACGGAGGCCAAAGACTATAGACCCATTAGTCTAACATCGTTTATTTTGAAAACTTTTGAAAGGCTAATTGATATACATATCCGAAGCACCCTGAAACCGGACTGTTTATCGGAATTTCAACATGCCTACATTAAAGGAAAAAGCATTGAAACAGCATTGCACAATGTTGTCAGCGTCATAGAAAAATCACTGAATGACAAGGAATACACCCTTGCAACGTTCTTGGATATTGAGGGAGCCTTCAATAACGTGAAGAACGAAACAGTGAAGCAAGCCTTGGACGACCACAAAGTCGAAAAAGTAATAACACAGTGGATAATGAGTATGCTCCGAAAGAGACAAATTAACTCTGAGCTAGCGGAAGAAAGGGTGAGAGTAACCACATCCAGAGGCACCCCTCAAGGTGGAGTTCTCTCACCGCTACTTTGGGTTCTTGTCATGAACGGTATACTCTCTAAATTGAAATCAAGTGGAGTAAAGATAATAGCCTACGCTGATGATCTTGCATTGCTAGCGACTGGCAAGTTCCTACCCACTATCAGTGAACAAACCGAATACGCCCTCTCGTTGGTAAGAAAATGGACTAGGAACTGTGGGCTGACAGTTAATCCAGCTAAAACAGAACTAGTGCTATTTACTAACAAGCGTAAAATACCTGATTTTAAAATTCCTTCAATCGAAGGCTGCCCTCTTAAAATCTCCGACCACGCAAAGTACCTCGGTGTGATCTTAGATAAAAAACTAAACTGGGGTCTGAACACTAAAGATAGATTCAAAAAGGCATCGATTGCCTTTTACTCCTGCAATAGAATTTTCGGGAAAACCTGGGGACCAAACCCTAAAATTATCAGATGGATGTATTCGGCAATAATTAGACCAATACTAACCTATGGTAATTTGGTATGGTGGAAAGCTTTAGAAAAGAGCACGAACCTGAAAACTTTGACAAAAGTTCAAAGACTTGCGTGCACTGGCATTACGGGAGCAATGAGATCCACTCCAACTGCGGGACTGGAAGTTATACTCAATTTGATTCCCCTAGACCTCTTTGTTCAAGAATCTGCGGCCAAAAGTGCCCTGAGACTTAGTCAAACTAAAGTCTGGATAAACAGTTCCATAGGACACGCCCAGATCCTTCATAAAATTATGGGTCATAGTAATACAGCAGACTATAAAATACCCGTACTTGATTTTCATAAACCATTCCAGGCTGCCATCCCAAGCAGAGAGGAATGGATAGATAATATACCATACTCCAGTGAGTCGTCAATAGCTATCTATACTGATGGCTCTAAAACGGACACTGGTGTAGGGGCAGGCTTCTATTCTGAATCTCTCAAGTTGACCGCCTCGCTTAGGCTTCCAAACCACAGCAGCGTCTTCCAAGCGGAGGTCCTGGCAGTGACAACAGCTGCTAAAAAGGTATCAATGATGGCGATACCACGAGCTGATATCACCTTTTACATTGATAGCCAAGCGGCAATAAAAGCGATTACTGCAACTGAGGTAAAATCGAAGCTTGTTTCATGCTGCCGCGAAGAGCTTAAGGTTCTTGGCGCACAGCACAACATTAGACTCTGCTGGGTCCCAGGCCACAGCGATATAGTAGGCAACGATAAAGCCGATGAATTAGCAAGATTAGGGTCAATGCTTGACGTAAGCCAAGCTCAGCTAGTTAGCATCCCTACCTGTTATTTAAAACAGGAAATCTCAAAAAGAATAACAATTAAGGCCGATGAAAGGTGGAACCTTCTTGACACCTGCGGCACTACAAGAAAGATCTGGCCCTGTTTTAACAAACAAAGAACGGAAAGAATTATGCAGCTACAAAAGGGATCACTTCGATCTCTTGTAAGCATAATCACCGGACATAATCTGTTAGGTTATCATATGAAAAAGATGAGAATCAGTTCAGATGATCTATGCAGAGGATGCGGTGACGAGGAGGTGCATGAAAATACTTCGCACTTTCTGTGTCATTGTCCCGCACTCTCCCATCAAAGGAAGAAACTGCTTGGCAACTATTTCTTCGGGGATTTAAAAGAACTCTCTAGTACGCCAGGTACTAACATTCTGAACTTCGTCAAAGCCTCTAAATGGCTTGACTCACTTAACACATAGGTTTTTCTTATTAGCTTGAGTAGCAATACTCATGGGTATCACAATGGATCTGTGTTGATCTAAGTGTGACAGTAAAGACATCAACTGTCAGCCCCTCAACCTAACCTAACCTTAGGTCCTTAATATAAAACTTAAAGCTAACTAAAACTACCTATTCTACCTATAAACTACTTAAAACTAGAACAACCACAGCAGCAAATCTAACTAACATTTTTTGTTTTTCATATTTTGGTCGTTTTTTTTTTGGTTCTCCTGCTTCACCCTATCAGTTCGGTCCCGTTCGGACACAGCCCTACTGAACCGAAGGAGCTCTGCTCCGCCTTGTGCCATGACGTCCCGATTGTACAGGAGTCGCTTATCCACGGTTCGTCGTCTGACGTGGTAGATTAGCGGAACTGCCAATCTATCCTGTATCAGACCGCATCTATCTAAAAAGAGGAATGCCTCTGGTGGAATGAAGCCGCTCAAGCGTGCACTCTCAAAACACTCGTTGTTCGGATAGAACGCCCCGAAAATTAAATTGTTGGTCGAAGACATAGCTCTTGCAATGTGACCTCGAACGAGTTTTATCACGAAATTGTCAATTCTGTTGATTCGAGCCCCGTTGTATAGGACCTCGTTGGAATAGTAATGCACGTAAGAAGATTCGGCTGTTCGATATAAGCCAGTACAGCGTCGTAAACACTGCCGCTCGAACACCCGAAACTTCTCCATCTGGGAAGGGGCAACGTTGAACCACACAGGACAACCATAAACGATCATCGGCCGTATGCGGACCATGTAGCAAATTACCTTCACTCTGGGGTCAAGCCGACTGCTAAAAAACAGCCGTTTCGTCAGAGCGAAGGCTCCTCGGGCCCTGGTCAGAGCAGCATTTATATGTCTGTCGAAATATAAATACTGATCTAACCAGATAATGAGGTACTTCACTACACTTTTGCTCGCTAATGGCTGCCCGTGAAGATCAACGATGACCATCTTGCGCCAATTCTTGCACGTATCCCTCGTGGCCGCAGCCAACGGAGTCCGGAACAGAATTGTCTCCGACTTCTGGACATTTATTTTCAGTTTCCAGTCGTCGCAATATCGCTGAATCTTGTCGAAATCACGCTGCAAGAGAATTCTAATAACCTCAACCTTTCGGGCCGTTCTGTACGCAATTAGATCGTCGGCGTACGCAATTGCCTTTGTAAGATTACCTATCAGATCGCTGGTGTAAATGCTGAAGAGAACCGGCGAATTCACCGCTCCCTGTTGAAGACCATTTTTAATTAAGAATGTTGTGGTAGAAGTTACATTGCCACTTTTGACAACAAACTTTCTACCGTTAAGCATATCATAAAGTATATACAACAATGGCTTGCTTATGCCAAGCCTGCTCAGTTTTAGGTAAAGACCCTCTAACCATACGGTGTCAAAGGCCTTTTCCAAATCAACCAGAACTGCACCTGTGCATTGTTGTTTTGTTTTATTCCATTGGATATCAGAAACGAGTTTAGACGCAGCATGAATTGTGTCATGACCCGCCTTGAACCCGAACTGTTTATCCGGAATTATTTTGTTGTCCGCAGCCCACTTAGTCAGAGCCCTATTGATGATCTTTTCGAAAACTTTGCTGATGCTCGGAAGAAGACTTATCGACCGAAGATTTGACGGGTTGGAGTTGTCCTTTCCCTTTTTCGGGAGAGGATGAACCACAGCGGTCTTCCAATGCACTGGATAATATGCATTATTCAGTGCATTATTGAAGAGTGTGGTGTAAATGTCAATTGCCTCCATCGGTAAATGTCTTAGTACAACGTTGGATATACCATCGACACCTGCTGACTTTTTATTTTGTATGGAGTTGAAGATGAGCTGAAGCTCAACCTTCGTCACTAACAGGGGACTTGGACCCGTTTCCTCGGCGATTATGGCATTTGCCAAGGAATCGTCATTGAACCGCATGAAACCGCGGTTCTCAGATCGCCATTGTGTCATATCATTTTGAAGGTAAAAATGATTAAGTAGGGCTCTGTTTTCCAGGTCGTGGTTGGGGTGAGTACTAGCATTCACCTTGTACACTTGCTGGAAAGCAGCTCCCACCGCCTCCACTTTTTCCTTCGGATCTTCAATTATAAAAAAGTCATCGTCCAAGATGGCTTCTTCTGGATCTATTTGCGCTGTCCTGAGTACGTTTCTGTTCTCTTCAGTTCTTTGGAGTTTCAGACACGGAAGGTCATTGTCGTTCTTTTTCCTGAATATATTGTTGATTTTAGGGAACATACTAAGGTCACTGGAATTAACTGACCGGATCTTGCGGTCCCAGTACTTGTTAATTGATAACCTGTAGTTCTCCTTAATCAACAGATTGACATTTTTTATTGACGACTTCAGTGTCCTAACCTCCAAGTCGTGTGGGTCTGTAAGTCGTCTGTACAAGTTTTTGAGTCTTGTCAGTAAGCCACTCTTGTGCTTACGTAGTGCGTCAATAGTCGAGTTTCTGTAAGCGTCCATTTGGTCCCGTTCTTTGTACTTTGGTATTGTCCGGTCCATTGTTTGTTTTATTGTTTCATTCATCTGTTGTAAATGTTGGTCAATTTCTGTATTTGTCAGGTTTCTGTTGTTTGGTGGGCTATGTCACTCGAACGAAGTTCTCTCCCTAGGGCGTTGGTGAAACGAGGCCAGCGCATCTTACTGTAATTGTAAGAATGCGTTGCAACGTATTCCTCCAACTCCACGCGTTCGTTCGGAATCTGCATTACAGCAGCCAGTCTGCAGTGATCACTGTCGTACTCGACTGTCTGTAAGCAGTTTCGAGGGTGATTACCCACTTTGTCTGTAACTGTCAGTCTGGTGTCGTACAGCAAAAGATCCAGAAAGGAGCCGGTTCTTGGATACGATGGCTTTTCAGTAGCCAGCAGGTCGACGCCATATTCAACGCTGCAAAGATTCATCAAATTAAAAAGATGGTTACCTCTGGGATTACTATGTTGATTTCCCCAATCTTCATGTTTTGCGTTCAAATCACCGGCCAAGATGAAATAGTTTTCTTCCAAGCTCAGTTTCAGTTCCCTAAAAAGAATCTCAAGTTCTGAAGCAAAGTAAGTAACCTGCGGAGCTCCAGCCGCATAAGCCGCAATCATATACATCCGCTTCCCTTGAGTGAGAGAGATGCATACAACGCAAACTTCTAGCGTCTTGAGCTTTCGCAATTCATTGTTGTATATGACTTTATAATTAATGCCTTTTTGTATAAAGAGAGCGACACCGCCCCCTTGAGTGGAGTCAGGCCGGTCTCTTCTTACGATATTGTAATTTTTATGAGTCAATTTGTGTTCGTGGTTTAGCTTGGTTTCGCTAGCCATAAACACATCGGGACTGTAGTCTTTCAACAATTGGAACATATTGGCTCTTCGTTCAATCCTAATCAGTGAATTTACATTCACAGCTAGGACTTTTAGGCGCGTCTCCGGCAGCGCGCCCATTATGGTCTAAATTGCGCCAGGCCAAGTCTACCCTTTTGCCTTGCTCCTTTATCTGACTTTGCAGTCCTGTAAGTTGACCTTGAATGTTCAACAACAAGGCTACAATGTCAGGCTGCACCTCTGGTGCCTTAGGCACAAGGGCCTTTGGGGCAACCGTTGGTGGAGCCTGTCTCGTGTTCCCATTCCCTGACACCATTTGGGCGTAGGAAAATTTGGGATCCATGAATTTTTGTGTAGGAGCCTGTCGAACTGTTCGACTTTCTTCGGCTTTTTGACTGGCCTGTTTTTGTTTGATTTGTTGGACCTTAGGGCAACCCCTATAGCTAGCTGGGTGCCCTTGGTTTCCACAAAGGACACACTTGAGCTGGGTCAAATCCTCAACCCGCTCATTCCCCAGCTTGCACTCTCCCTTGATGTGGGTTTCGGAGCACCTGACTAAGCGCAACTGCATATTGCAGTTGGCTCCGGCATGGCCGAACCTCTGGCACTTCGTACATTGTAAAATGTCGTCGTGCCTTTTTAATGTCTCCCAGTGTATGGCTTGATAGTCGAGGCATTTGATTTCCCTCAGACTCTCAAGCCTACTTTGGGGCGATAATGTTACGAGGAACATTGGCAGCCTGTAACCCCCTCGCCTGGACTTCACCGTAGTGAAAGGCTTGACCCCGATGAAATCGAGATCGTCGATGGCTTTTTGGCGGAGCTCAGCTAAGAGCGCCTCCGGTTCCATGCAGGAACTTATGCCCTTCAGTAGGACCGTCTTAAATTTTTCGCTTTTCGGCGTGAAGCTGAAGAACTCAGCGGTGGCCTGCTTAAGCACTTCTTTCAGTAGATTGTATTCGGCCAGTGAGAAGCACTGTACCGAATATCGCTTTTCTTTTTCATTCAAAATATTTATTACAAAATTGCCCTTAGTGGCCGACTTACATACCTGTTTCAAGTCCTGCAGGTCAACCCGGTAGGTCCTAATCGGTGGCAGCTTCTCCTTCTTAGGCTGTGGTTGTTTCTGATGTTGCTGCTGCTGCTGTTTTTGCTGCTGCTGTATCTGCTGTTTCTGCTGCTGCTGTTTCTGCTGCTGTTGTTGCTGCTGCTGTTGTTCCTGCTGCATTACTTTAGTTGAGGTCGATGGGCCCTCAACATTTGGGCCTGTCACTGCTGATGGCGGTTTTTTCTTTTGGTCCGCTCCTGTGTTTTTGGGAGCGGGCTTGGGTTGTGCTTGTTTTTGCTGCTGTGGTTGTTGTTGCTGTTGTTTTTGCTGCAGTTGTTTTTGCTGCTGTTGTTTTTGTTCCAGCTGCCGTTGCGCTGCCTCTTGTTGTCGGCGCGCCTCTTGTTTTAATTTCAGCTGACTAAGGAGGGGCTCCATTTCCTCCTTGAGCTTTCTGAAGTCTTCCTCGTATTGGCTGATTTTTGCTTGTTGGGCATGCAGGGCCTTTACAAGTGCTGTCTCATCTTGGAGGTCCGCCTCTACCTCCAAAGCCTTCGTTGTCGGCGGGACTGGCTCTGGCTCGGATATGATTACATCCATATTTGGAGGCCTGAAGAGCCCCTCTCCACCTTCGGAAATGTATTCCGTTTTCTCAGACTCATCGTAGTCTGAGAACTCACTCTCGGTGGTAATTCCTACCTTACCACCCTCCATTGCCTTGCGCATATCACGCCGCTCAGCGGCGTTAGCTCTTTCTACCTTGTTAGGGCTATGCTTCTTGAGCATCCTCTTTTTGTTAGCTGTCGCTGCCGCTATGCCCTGGTCTGATGCCTGACCAGATGTTGTTGGTGTTTTCGATACCGCTGCTGGTACCACCGTAATATCACCTGATTTGTCGGCAGAGGTATCTTTCGATACCCCCGTTTTCTTCTCCTTTACCATTTGCTTCTCTTCCCAATCGATGAAATCAGCAATTTCTCGATTGTGAAAAAAAGCAATAATATTTTTTGTCGACTCCGCACGGGATTCGAACCCACTACCTCTGGATTCGTCTGCAGACGCCACTTTTTTTTTTTTTTCCAATTCATTTTTATTAATTCAATCTTAAATCTATCTTAAAGCTAGACAAAAATTCATAAAACTAGCCTAATTAACCATAACTTACAACTAACTTACTGGTCCCATACGGACACTCTAAGTTAAACAATAATACTTAATGCTAATGCCTTTCGGCCCTAAGATCTATTTTAACTTCAATTCAATTTTATTTATTTTTGTATTCATTAGAAAATTTAAAAAAACTAATGTCAATATCCTTTTTTATTTTTACTTAAAAACTACTTAAAATAAGGTCCTTAATATAAAACTTAAAGCTAACTAAAACTACCTATTCTACCTATAACCTACTTAAAACTGGAACAACCACAGCAGCAAATCTAACTATCTAACATTTTTTGTTTTTCATATTTTGTCTTTTTTTTGTATTTTTTTTTTTTTTATTATTCCATGTTTTTTTTTTTTATTTTTATTCTTTTTTTGTATTTTTTTGTATTTTTTGTATTTTTTTTGTATGTTTTTTTTTTTTGTGCCACCATGCCTATTCTACTTAAAACTAAACCCTAAAACTATAAAACAAGTATGTAAGTCGGCCAAGGCTTAAAACCCCATCCCGACTACTCACTATCAAGTGCCGATTGAAGCCACCAAAACTGGTTCTCCTGCTTCACCCTATCAGTTCGGTCCCGTTCGGACACAGCCCTACTGAACCGAAGGAGCTCTGCTCCGCCTTGTGCCATGACGTCCCGATTGTACAGGAGTCGCCTATCCACGGTTCGTCGTCTGACGTGGTAGATTAACGGAACTGCCAATCTATCCTGTATCAGACCGCATCTATCTAAAAAGAGGAATGCCTCTGGTGGAATGAAGCCGCTCAAGCGTGCACTTTCAAAATATTCGTCGTTCGGGTAGAACGCCCCGAAAATTAAATTGTTGGTCGAAGACATAGCTCTTGCAATGTGACCTCGAACGAGTTTTATCACGAAATTGTCAATTCTGTTGATTCGAGCCCCGTTGTATAGGACCTCGTTGGAATAGTAATGCACGTAAGAAGATTCGGCTGTTCGATATAAGCCAGTACAGCGTCGTAAACACTGCCGCTCGAACACCCGAAACTTCTCCATCTGGGAAGGGGCAACGTTGAACCACACAGGACAACCATAAACGATCATCGGCCGTATGAGGGCCATGTAGCAAATTACCTTCACTCTGGGGTCAAGCCGACTGCTAAAAAACAGCCGTTTCGTCAGAGCGAAGGCTCCTCTGGCCCTGTTCAGAGCAGCATTTATATGTCTGTCGAAATATAAATACTGATCTAACCAGATACCGAGGTACTTCACTACACTTTTGCTCGCTAATGGCCGCCCGTGAAGATCAACGATAACCATCTTGCGCCAATTCTTGCACGTATCCCTCGTGGCCCTAGCCAACGGAGTCCGGAACAGAATTGTCTCCGACTTATGGACATTTATTTTCAGTTTCCAGTCGTCGCAATATCGCTGAATCTTGTCGATATCACGCTGCAAGAGAATTCTAATAACCTCAACCTTTCGGGCCGTTCTGTACGCAATAAGATCGTCGGCGTACGCAATTGCCTTTGTAAGAATACCTATCAGATCGCTGGTGTAAATGCTGAAGAGAATCGGCGAATTCACCGCTCCCTGTTGAAGACCATTTTTAATTAAGAATGTTATGGTAGAAGTTACATTGCCACTTTTGACAACAAACTTTCTACCGTTAAGCATATCATAAAGTATATACAACAATGGCTTGCTAATGCCAAGCCTGCTCAGTTTCTTCGGACGCCACCTCCACTAGGCTATCAATTTCTTATTTAAAACTGTGGCTTACTGCCGTCTTAAATGCAAAACTCTACAAATTCACTTTTCTTATTTATTGTTTAATTTGAAATTAACACTACCAATCACTTATGCTTGCTTTCTCTTTGGAAGTCAAAGAACGACTGACAGTGGCGTGTTAGCCAATTCAGCTATCTTCTCTATCAGTGATTAGTCGATTGGTTATTTATTAGATTTCAACCAGGTTACTTAATAACCTGGTAATCATGTTTAAAGAAAATTAGGCAGCAACTAATTTTCTGAGCATCTGATATTAATAGGTCTTTTCGAATCCCTAAGGACTAGTAGGGGGGAATTTTTGTCTTTCCAAGTTGCCCGAGGGATAATGCCTGTTTTTAAGAAAAACTAATTTTAACAAAAAAAAACTACAAATTCCCCTTCCGGTTTCTTACCTCCTTTCTTTTTTTTTAAATTATTCTTCACAGTATATAATATATGTGTATGATGCAGGTATACCGTCTTTTCTTTCTTTTTTTAAATTATTTTTAAAAATTCAATTTGAATTTTAAACTGATATATGTAAGTAAGTATATGTATAGATCTCAAAATTTTAACCTTAAGAACTGAGTCGACTGTTCGTTTCTATGGTTTAAAAGATAAAAGACATAACTAGACTTTTAAACAATGGTAGTACCTTAGTAGCCTCGAAAGCTCGCCGGTAGTCCTTTGTTCTTGACCCATACCTACAAAGGTCTTTGTTTCAAGTTCACAAAGGCCATATTTTCAGTTAAGTCGTTATTTCAACCTAGTGTGAGTTTTCTTATTCTTACTTTTTACTGAGAGAAAGTTTTCTAGTTAACGTCTTCCCAATGACCTATGCTCTGAGCTTGTTAACTTGGCAACATTCTCACAATTTCTCTGAGTGTGTTGCTAAAGTTCCTACTTTAAGATCTACTACATTTTTCTATCTTCCGCATCCCTATTCCGAATTTCCTAATCCCTACACTGTCAACTTGACAGCTCCATTATTTTTGTTGAATGTCAACAAAACAACTGGTTGACTTCGAGTTCGAGTATTTTGTATATTTTATTTATAAATCGAATAATTTATTTATTTCGATATTAAAAATGAAATCGGTTACAGGGCTATGCTGGTTTCTAACAATGAATTGTTGGAAACTATGCATACGAACCCACGAGTGTAAAATTTGTGTTCAACAAGTGGCATATTAACATTCAAGTGCGGCTAGCAAATAGTTTGGAACTACATTATTCTCTGACGCAAACTCGGTCGCCGTGTCTTTAGTCATTGGTCAATGCCTAAATTAGAATTTACGTGGGAGCCGTACCTAACTCCCTGATGTCTCATGCCGGGCTACTATCAGATAAGTATTTTGATGTATATTAGAAATGATAAAACATTCTTTGTGAAAAGTATGTTTTCTTTTTTTTTTCAGGTTATTGTCGGATATCTTTAGAATGAAAAATCCCTATGGGTTTTCCTTCTCGGGTTTCAAGTTCGTACATACACGAGCCAACGATTCTTTTAACTCTGGATTTCAGAAATTTGGGCAACAATTTAGCATTGATGACTTGCACAAACTTGCTTTGAGCAAAGTTGCGGTGGAACACTTCTTGCCCGACCTTAAACAGGACCGGCTTTGCTCGTAAATTGTATGTATTTTTAGTTTTTAAATATGCTTTATCTAAATTAGTTTTAATTTTGCGATGTGCTAGACTTACTTTGGCTTCTTTTGGTAAATACATTGTGTCCTGGTCGTTTAAGGAATTTAAATTCCGTAGAATTTTATAAGTCGAGGCGTGCGTAATCATATTTTGATTAAAAAGTGCAAAATATGGTTGACACCCAATCGAATCATGCACGTCTGACCTTAATGCACACGCTATGCTTGACAATTGCATGTCCCAGTCATTCTGTTCCTTAGAAATGAGTATCCTTAGTTTACTGAGGATATTCCTATTCACTCTTTCCGAGTTATTAGCTTGCGGTGAATACAAAGCGGTTTTCTGGAGTTTGACCCCATAAGCGTTCAAGAAGTTAGCGAATTCTTTCGAAACAAACTGTCGGCCGTTGTCAGAATGCAATATTTCAGGCGTTCCGAACTGATGGAAGACATCGCGTTCCAAAAACTTAATTATTTTAGCCGAGGTAGCTACTGACAAGGCCGTTAAAAAGACAAATTTCGTAAAGTGGTCCAATACTATTAGGAATGAAATATTCCCCCGTTTTGTCCTAGGACAAAATATACATATTTGCCCGAAACAGCTAGGGTCCGGTAAGGACTCTTGGTTATCGGTGATGTTCTTTCTCAACGTGGAATATTGCTCCGAGTCAAAATCGTCAGCGTCCAAGTCTACTTCTTCTCCTATTACATTTGCTGAGATCTCTTCACAGTTTACCTCGGATGGCTGAATTAGTATGCCTTCTATGTCTACTCGCGACAAGGCGTCAGGTACTACATTGAGTGAACCCTTTCTGTGCTCGATAGAAAAGTCGAACTCTTGTAGCTCAAGGCTCCAACGTGCTAACCTTCCACTCAAATCTTTGAGTGACATGAGCCACTTAAGGCTTGAGTGATCGGTTATCACTTTGAAAGGTGATCCCTCAACATAGGCACGAAACTTCCTTATGCTCAAGACTGCAGCAAGGCATTCTAATTCAGTCACTGTGTAATTTTTTTGAGCTTTGTTGAGTTTCTTAGACATGAACGCGATCGGCCGTTCATTCTGACTCTCATCAAGTTGAAAAAGAACTCCACCGATTCCCTCTGACGAAGCGTCGCATTGCTTCCAAATACACAGGAGCGGTGCAAAATAAAAAGACGCCAGCAGCAGCGACAGGCCCAATTGCTGAGGGCCCATCGACTTCGGCTAAGGCAAAACAGCAGCAACAACAACAGCTACTACCAAGGCAGCAGGAGCAACAGAAACAGCAGCAGCAGCAGCAGAAGCAGCAGCAGACGCAGCAGCAACAGCAGCAACACCAGAAACAACCACAGCCCAAGAAGGAGAAGGTGCCACCGATAAGGACCCATAGAGTTGACCTGGACGACATAAAACAGGTATGTAAGTCGGCCACTAAGGGCAATTTTTTCATTAAAATCCTTAACGAAAAAGAAAAGAATTATTCGGTCCAGTGCTTCTCACTGGCCGAATACAACTTAGTAAAAGGGTTACTAAAAGAGGCCACAGCTGAGTTCTTCAGCTTCACGCCCAAAAGTGAAAAATTAAAGGTCCTACTGAAGGGCATAAGTTCCTGCACGGAACCGGAGGCGCTCTTAGCTGAGCTCCGCCAAAAAGCCATCGACGATCTCGATTTCATCGGGGTCAAGCCTTTCACTACGGTGAAGTCCAGGCGAGGGGGTTACAGGCTGCCAATGTTCCTCGTAACATTATCGCCCCAAAGTAGGCTTGAGAATCTGAGGGAAATCAAATGCCTCGACTATCAAGCCATACACTGGGAGACATTAAAAAGGCACGACGACATTTTACAATGTACGAAGTGCCAGAGGTTCGGCCATGCCGGAGCCAACTGCAATATGCAGTTGCGCTGCGTCAGGTGCTCTGAAACCCACATTAAGGGAGAGTGCAAGCTGGGGAATGAGCGGGTTGAGGATTTGACCCAGCTCAAGTGTGTCCTTTGTGGAAACCAAGGGCACCCCGCTAGCTATAGGGGATGCCCTAAGGTCCAAGTAATGAAACAGAAACAGGCCAGTCAAAAAGCCGAAGAAAGTCGAACAGTTCGACAGGCTCCTACACAAAAATTCGTGGATCCCAAATTTTCCTACGCCCAAATGGTGTCAGGGAATGGGAACACGAGACAGGCTCCACCAACGGTTGCCCCAAAGGCCCCTGTGCCTAAGGCACCAGAGGTGCAGCCTGACATTGTAGCCTTGTTGTTGAACATTCAAGGTCAACTTACAGGACTGCAAAGTCAGATAAAGGAGCAAGGCAAAAGGGTAGATCATCTCTACTCTTTGTTGCCTGGCCTGGCGCAATTTAGACCATAATGGGTGCGCTGCCGGAGACGCGCCTAAAAGTCCTAGCTGTGAATGTAAATTCATTGATTAGGATTGAACGAAGAGCCAATATGTTCCAATTGTTGAAAGACTACAGTCCCGATGTGTTTATGGCTAGCGAAACTAAGCTAAACCACAAACACAAATTGACTCATAAAAATTACAATATCGTAAGAAGAGACCGGCCCGACTCCACTCAAGGGGGCGGTGTCGCTCTCTTTATACGAAAAGGCATTAATTATAAAGTCATATACAACAATGAATTGCGAAAGCTCAAGACGCTAGAAGTTTGCGTTGTATGCATCTCTCTCACTCAAGGGAAGCGGATGTATATGATTGCGGCTTATGCGGCTGGAGCTCCGCAGGTTACTTACTTTGCTTCAGAACTCGAGATTCTTTTTAGGGAACTAAAACTGAGCTTGGAAGAAAACTATTTCATCTTGGCCGGTGATTTGAACGCAAAACATGAAGATTGGGGAAATCAACATAGTAATCCCAGAGGTAACCATCTTTTTAATTTGATGAATCTTTACAGCGTTGAATATGGCGTCGACCTGCTGGCTACTGAAAAGCCATCGTATCCAAGAACCGGCTCCTTTCTGGATCTTTTGCTGTACGACACCAGACTGACAGTTACAGACAAAGTGGGAAATCACCCTCGAAACTGCTTACAGACAGTCGAGTACGACAGTGATCACTGCGGACTGGCTGCTGTAATGCAGATTCCGAACGAACGCGTGGAGTTGGAGGAATACGTTGCAACGCATTCTTACAGTTACAGTAAGATGCGCTGGCCTCGTTTCACCAACGCCCTAGCGAGAGAACTTCGTTCGAGTGACATAGCCCCACCAAACAACAGAAACCTGACAAATACAGAAATTGACCAACATTTCGACAGATGAATGAAACAATAAAACGAACAATGGAACGGACAATACCAAAGTACAAAGAACGGGACCAAATGGACGCTTACAGGAACTCGACTATTGACTCACTACGTAAGCACAAGAGTGGCTTTCTGACAAGACTCAAAAACTTGTACAGACGACTTACAGACCCACACGACTTGGAGGTTAGGACACTGAAGTCGTCAATAAAAAATGTCAATATGTTGATTAAGGAGAACTACAGGTTATCAATTAACAAGTACTGGGACCGCAAGATCCGGTCAGTTAATTCCAGTGACCCTGGTATGTTCCCTAAAATCAACAAGATATTTAGGAAAAAGAACGACAATGACCTTCCGTGTCTGAAACTCCAAAGAACTGAAGAGAACAGAGACGTACTCATGACAGCGCAAATAGATCCAGAAGAAGCCATCTTTGACGATGACTTTTATATAATTGAAGATCCGAAGGAAAAAGTGGAGGCGGTGGGAGCTGCTTTCCAGCAAGTGTACAAGGTGAATGTTAGCATTCGCCCCAACCACGACCTGGATAACAGAGCCCTACTTAATCACTTTTACCTTCGAAATGATATAACACATTGGCGATCTGAGAACCGCGGTTTCATGCGGTTCAATGACGATTCCTTGGCAAATGCCATAATCGCCGAGGAAACGGGTCCAAGTCCCCTGTTAGTGACGAAGGTTGAGCTTCAGCTCATCTTCAACTCCATAAAAAATAAAAAGTCAGCAGGTGTCGATGGTATATCCAACGTTGTACTAAGACATTTACCGATGGAGGCAATTGACATTTACACCACACTCTTCAATAATGCACTGAATAATGCATATTATCCAGTGCATTGGAAGACCGCTGTGGTTCATCCTCTCCCGAAAAAGGGAAAGGACAACTCCAACCCGTCAAATCTTCGGTCGATAAGTCTTCTTCCGAGCATCAGCAAAGTTTTCGAAAAGATCATCAATAGGGCTCTGACTAAGTGGGCTGCGGACAACAAAATAATTCCGAATAAACAGTTCGGGTTCAAGGCGGGTCATGACACAATTCATGCTGCGTCTAAACTCGTTTCTGATATCCAATGGAATAAAACAAAACAACAATGCACAGGTGCTGTTTTGGTTGATTTGGAAAAGGCCTTTGACACCGTATGGTTAGAGGGTCTTTACCTAAAACTGAGCAGGCTTGGCATAAGCAAGCCATTGTTGTATATACTTTATGATATGCTTAACGGTAGAAAGTTTGTTGTCAAAAGTGGCAATGTAACTTCTACCACAACATTCTTAATTAAAAATGGTCTTCAACAGGGAGCGGTGAATTCGCCGATTCTCTTCAGCATTTACACCAGCGATCTGATAGGTAGTCTTACAAAGGCAATTGCGTACGCCGACGATCTTATTGCGTACAGAACGGCCCGAAAGGTTGAGGTTATTAGAATTCTCTTGCAGCGTGATTTCGACAAGATTCAGCGATATTGCGACGACTGGAAACTGAAAATAAATGTCCAAAAGTCGGAGACAATTCTGTTCCGGACTCCGTTGGCTGGGGCCACGAGGGATACATGCAAGAATTGGCGCAAGATGGTCATCGTTGATCTTCACGGGCAGCCATTAGCGAGCAAAAGTGTAGTGAAGTACCTCGGTATCTGGTTAGATCAGTATTTGTATTTCGACAGACATATAAATGCTGCTCTGACCAGGGCCAGAGGAGCCTTCGCTCTGACGAAACGGCTGTTTTTTAGCAGTCGGCTTGACCCCAGAGTGAAGGTAATTTGCTACATGGCCCTCATACGGCCGATGATCGTTTATGGTTGTCCTGTGTGGTTCAACGTTGCCCCTTCCCAGATGGAGAAGTTTCGGGTGTTCGAGCGGCAGTGTTTACGACGCTGTACCGGCTTATATCGAACAGCCGAATCTTCTTACGTGCATTACTATTCCAACGAGGTCCTATACAACGGGGCTCGAATCAACAGAATTGACAATTTCGTGATAAAACTCGTTCGAGGTCACATTGCAAGAGCTATGTCTTCGACCAATAATTTAATTTTTGGGGCGTTCTATCCGAACAAAGAGTATTTTGAGAGTGCACGCTTGAGCGGCTTCATTCCACCAGAGGCATTCCTCTTTTTAGATAGATGCGGTCTGATACAGGATAGATTGGCAGTTCCGTTAATCTACCACGCCAGACGACGAACCGTGGATAGGCGACTCCTGTACAATCGGGACGTCATGGCACAAGGCGGAGCAGAGCTCCTTCGGTTCAGTAGGGCTGTGTCCGAACGGGACCGAACTGATAGGGTGAAGCAGGAGAACCAGTTTTGGTGGCTTCAATCGGCACTTGATAGTGGGTAGTCGGGATGGGGTTTAAAGCCTTGGCCGGCTTACATACTTGTTTTATAGTTTTAGGGTTTAGTTTTAAGTAGAATAGGCATGGTGGCACAAAAAAAAAAAAAAAAAAAAAAAAAAAAACACAAAAAAAAAAACACAAAAAAACACAAAAAAAACACAAAAAAATAATTAAAAAAAAAAAATTAAAAAAAACATGGAATAAGAAAAAAAAAAAAAAAGACCAAAATATGGAAAAACAAAAAATGTTAGTTAGATTTGCTGCTGTGGTTGTTCTAGTTTTAAGTAGTTTATAGGTAGAATAGGTAGTTTTAGTTAGCTTTAAGTTTTATATTAAGGACCTTATTTTAAGTAGTTTTAAGTAAAAATAAAAAAGGATATTGATATTAGTTTTTTCAAATTTTCTAATAAATACAAAATAAATAAAATTTAATTGAAGTAAAATAGATCTTAGGGCCGAAAGGCATTAGTATTAAGTATTATTGTTTAACTTAGAGTGTCCGTATGGGACCAGTAAGTTAGTAATAAGTTATGGATAATTAGGCTAGTTTTATGAATTTTTGTCTAGCTTTAAGATAGTCTTAAGAATGAATTAATAAAAATGAATTGGTAAAAAAAAAAAAAAGCGTCGCATTGAATGACGAAGGGCTTTTTGAAATCGGGTTGACTCAAAACCGGGGCTGAGGAGAGAGCTTCTTTCAGCTGGTTGAAACTGTAAAGTGCTTCTGCACTGAATTCGAATTTCTTTTTCTTAAGGCAATCAGTAAGTGGTGCTGCTAATTCAGAATAGTTCCTAATAAAGCGACGATACCACCCTGTGAGACCTAAGAATCGTCGCACTTGGCTTTGTGAGTTAGGTGCAGGAAAATTTACCATCGCCTCGATTTTTTCTGGGTTCGTTTTCAACGTTCCTTGTCCCACTATGTACCCCAAATATTTTATTTCCCGCATGCCGAATTTACTTTTATCGAGATTTATGGTTAGGTTCGCCCGGCGTAAGCATGATGCTACTTCTTTTAGGATACTAATATGACTTTCGAAGTCAGCGGTACATATTAAGAGGTCATCGAGGTATAGGAATACATTTTCTCTCAGGCGCGATGGCAAGACTTTGTCGAGAGTGCGGCATAAGGTTTGAGCAGCATTGCTTAGACCGAAAGGCATAACCTTAAATTGGTAGAGTGGTCTACCGGGAACCGCAAAAGCCGTTTTTGGTCGTGATTGTTCCTCCAAAGAAATTTGCCAATACGCGTCCTTGAGATCTATACCTGAGATAAAATGTGTATCCTTGATGCGACTTAAAAGACCGTCTACGTGTGGCATCGGGTAGGCGTCCTTAACTGTCACCGCATTAACTTTCCTAAAATCGAGACATAGACGAACTTTGCCGGGCTTCCTAACCAAAACCAATGGGCAACACCACGGAGAGTTACTCTCCTCGATAACGTCTAATTCCAGCATGCGGTCTAACTCTTTGTATACCTCTTCTTGCCGAACCGGAGACAAAGGGTAATGTCTGGACTTGATTGGCGTTGCGTCCCCTGTATCGACAACGTGAAGACCTAGGTGAGTTTTTCCTAAACCTAACTCAACAAAGTTGGGAAACATTCTTTTAACCGATTCTAACCTAGCTCTTTGTTCCGCAGATAACTCAACCAACTCTGCTTCTTCTTTGAAGTCGGATTCCTTCTCTTGATCTTGAGCTTCACAGGCAATTTCACTGATTTGAGGAACTAAGTTGAACTCTCGCCAAAAATTCATTCCCAAGTAGACGTTTTGGGTTAAGTTCGGGATTAAATAAAAGCAAAGAGTTTTTGAAAGACCATTGTATTTGGTGATAATATCACAATACCCGACAATGTCGTGTGAACTACCATCAGCCGTACGGACATGATTTCTATAAGGCTTAACCTTGGCCCCAATTCTTTCAACTAAGTCCCAACAATCTTTGCCCAAAGCTGAAATTGATGCACCGCTGTCTAACAGAGCGAAGTTAGGTTCTTCGTTAAGAAGTAAGTTAACGTACATCCTACCATCGCCTTCTAACGAAATTATTGACTCTACAATCAATTGACGGTAAGTCTTACGATTCTTGTATCGGTCTCTACACTTTTGAATTTTTTCGCTCACTAAAGTTTCTTTCTTTCCAAAAATTTTAGTTCTGACTTTTGCATAATTTAATTTTCGTTCATGCAAAGATTTATGTGAGAAATGGAGAACTGGATGGCTAGGGATTTCTTGATTTTCAAATTTGTTTAAAGTTTGGACTGGATCTGTGTTTGAAGTTTTTATAGATGATTCACTGACGCCGTCTTTTCCTAGGTGTTGCTTGGAATTCGACTCTCTTTCAGTGAGTATACTTTTATTGTTATTTATTGTTTGGAAGGGCCTGCAAAACTTTTCGTGGGACGATTCTCCCCGCCCTTCTTTTCGTCCCGACGAAAGTTTTCCGAGTGCTTATTGTTGCACTCCGGAGTGGAAACTCCCTTAACCCCACAAAGGAAACAAAACAAGTTCCTCGTATGAGAAGGACAGTTATTTATTTATTTATTTACATCATTTAGAGATTTTAAATCTACAGTTAGACTACCGAATTCGAATACATGATAATACATCGAGATGGACTATTATCTTATTACATTCAATAAAATATTTTTAATAAAATAAAAAAAAAAAAAAAAAAAATAACAATTTGACAACAGTAAAATGATATTGTAAATTTAAAAATCAATTAAAATGAAAATACAGTAACAATCTATTTTTCAAAGAAGATCTACTCAGATGAAAGTCAAATTCAATTTGAGACACAATAAGATTAGTTTCACTGACACAGCGGGTTATAGGTTCATTTTTTGCATAGTTAACTCTATGATCATCTTCACGAAATAAAGAACGTACTCTTAGTTGTCGCGATGGAGCATATAAATTAATTAAGGACAAAAGGAATGGGCACTTAATATGGTACGATAAAATATCACTTATAAACATAACCGAATACATTTTTCGTCTATTTACAAGAGATTGCATACCTAAAAGTTGACATCTCGTAGTATATGATGGAGTTTCGATGTTCCAACCTAATTTCAGAATTGCGAACCTAGTAAATTTTTTTTGAATCATTTCAATTCTGTTTGAATGAATATTATAGAATGGATTCCAAATAACACAGCAGTATTCTAATATTGATCTGACATAAGATGAATAGAGCGATTTAAGAGCAAAAGGGTCTTTGAAATCTTTACTATTGCGTTTAATAAAGCCTAGCATGGAATTTGCTTTGGAAACACTGAACTCTATATGCTTGACAAAGTTTAATTTAGAGTCGAAAATTACGCCAAGATCTTTCTTTTCACAAACTCTATCAAGAACATGGCTATTAATCCTATATTCGAAGAGAATTTGGGAAAAGTTACGACAAAAAGAAAAACATACGCACTTAGAGGCATTTAAATATAATTGGTTTACAGAGCACCATTCCGATAATTTACGAAGATCATTTTGCAACAGATGACAATCCGTAATGGACTTTATACATCTAAAAAACTTTAAATCATCAGCAAATAGAAGTTGAATAGAATTTTCGAAAATATCAGGTAAGTCATTGATAAAAATTAGGAAAAGAAGTGGTCCAAGATGGCTACCTTGGGGAACACCCGAGGTTACCAAAACTGGACTTGAAACCATATTTTCAATTCTAACAAATTGAATACGATTCTTAAGGTAAGAGTCCAACCATTTCAAAAGATTTGAATGGAAACCAAAAGAAATTAATTTTCTCAACAAAATTGAGTGATTTACTCTATCAAAAGCTTTCGCAAAATCTGTGTAAATTACATCAATTTGGTGACCTTTTTCGAGTTTATTTAAAATAAAATTGGAGAAAATAGAAAGATTGGTGGTTGTTGATCTTCCCGATATGAAACCGTGTTGAAATGGTGAAATCTGTTCTTTCACGAGGAAAGTTATAAAAGGAATGCCCTTTATCGTCACAGTTCCAACAGCAAAAAGTGCTGCTTGATCGGTTTCCGTGAAGGATAGCGGAAATTTCTTCATTACTAACTTCCGACTTATCGTCTTCTTCACAAGACTACCTCGTGTACTGTCTTGGGACATCTTTTGGCTAGGAATTTTTCTACCTGTCTAGCTTTTAACCTTAGTTGCTCCAAAGTTTTGACATCCGAAGACAACAAAATTTCCCCAAGCTTATCCTTCGCGTTATTTCTGAGTACATCCAACAACTTTTTATTGTCGAACGGCTCTTTCATACGATCATTGATTGTGACGACTGCGTTGTAATACTCGTCGAAAGGTTCTTTAAAGCCTTGCTTCCGAGTGAGTAGTCGCATATAAATGTCGACGTCACCCTCAGGTCGACCAAACTCCCTACGCATCTCTGCTTTGACTTCCTTAGCTTCAGTGTTCTTTTTCAGGTATCTCCAATACCATTTATTGGCGTTGTCCCTTAAGAGGACATGCAAATTTGCAACGATTTGCTCGTCAGAATACCCTGAAGACTTTTGCATGCGTTTAATTTTAAATAAGAAGTCTCCAATGTTTGAAGAACCATCGTATTGGATATTTTAGCGATCTAGACGGCATTTGTCTATGGCATTGGAATTGCTCACAGACAAATTGGCAAATTGGTTTTCTAACGGCGATCTACTGGTCTGTCTCTCGTGAGACGAAGAACCGCTTATCGGTGCGCCTGTAGTACCTTGCACATTATGAGATCTTTCGAAACTATCTAAGCGTTTATTGACGCCTTCCATAAATTCTTTCATTTGCTGGAAAACTCGCATTTGATTGTCCAGCAAACTTCTATCTATCCTATCGAGTAGGTCTTCTTGATCCATCGTGCGGGCCCTATCTATATTTTCTTCTTGCCGTCTACTAAGATTGTCATTATCCTGTAAGGCATTGTTTTCTTGATTAGCGCCTTCATTCACTACCCCTTGGACCGATTCCCTATTGTTTGACATTTCAGGACTATTATCTGAGATTATCGTATTCAACTCCCGCGAAAAATCCAACGAATGGTCTAAATTGAATCATTCAATAGTAGTATTAAACCGCCTTACAAAATCCTCGAAAGTTGCTTCCGATATAGCTCGAAGATTATTCCAACTACTAGCTATACTTGTTCTGGGATTTTCCTGGCTCATGCTATTGAGCCTCCTCGAAAAATTCAATTTTAAATACTAACTCAAAAAAAAATTCGACTCTATTTTTCAAAATTTATTGTTCTCTCCAGCAGGCTTGCAAAACTTATTAAAAATTCCAAAATAATTTGTGTCGCTGTGCGATACAATTATAATTTAATCACTTGAATGATTATTAAATTAAACAACTTATTTTAAAAGTATTATCTATAAACTGATAATTGTTGTATTTCTTTTTCAGAAACTTTTCATAAAATGTAAAGAGATGAGTGTGACTTCACTATAAAAGATGTGTTAAAAGGACTTAAAGGACACCATTGTTCTACGAGCCAAAATGAAAAAAAAAATTAAGTATTCTAGTGGTATGTATCTGAAACTATAAAAAAAATTAATATTCAGACAAAATCTCTTTCCCCAGAACACCAACGGACGAACCTTTCATCTGCGATGACTCTGGCAAAAGTGATTTATGCTAGTTAAGTTTAAAATGAGTATTCTGTTGGAAGCGCTTTAGAGGACGCTTTCGCTTCCTCTAGCCTACTTCCAACAAAATCTCCAAGCAAGGGCTAATTTATTCGGTCGTTTAAAAACCAATCTTTGATTTATCAAAGACTCGAACCTTAATTCCTTCTTGTGTTTTGTTTTTTTTTTTTGAAACTGCCATGTCAATTTAAACTTCCGGTGGCAACCGATACCAAAATGTACTTTCGAGTCATCAGGACTCACAGAAAATTTAAATTAAATGAAACTGGCCTTTCAATTTGTAAAAAAATACTATTGTAAACTAAAAGAAATGTTAATAAAATTGACTAAGAATTAAAATGTAAAAACTTGATGTGGCTCAAAAAAAAATGTCTCTAGCCTCGCTATCGCTGATAGCGGCTACACGTTGTGGGCGCCATTTTGTAACGACTTTGTTGTCTTAAGGTCGGTGCTGGTATGCTGGTACCACTGTAGCTCGTCGGTTGGGGTGGTTCTTTGACCTCCTAATCGTCACAAAAAAATCATACCAGTCTAGGGTACCTATAGGTATTAAAAGGTACGCGAGTAATATGTCTTTACCCTCCCTCCTTGTCGTCATGCTCGCCTAGACGACCCTTGATATTGGTGTCCTTTTCAACCTCTCCTCATCCCTCAAGTTTCCTCACACTCATCTCTTTATAAAAAAAAAAACTTTACCACTTCATTTCGATTTCAAAATTATACATTAAACTTTATTAACTTTCATTTCTAGTTGTTTGTAAGTTATATTAAATTCATTTCTTTACTTTAAAATTTAGGATAAATTATTTCATGGATTTAAATTAAAATTTAAGCAAAAGTTTAACAAAACGTACAGCAAAAATTATAGATTAAGCCCCGTTTTAATTGCTCGGGATGGGTTTAAATACGCGATATATATATATCGGGTGATTTTTTAAGAGCTTGAGAACTTTTTTAAAAAAAAAAACGCATAAAATTTGCAAAATCTCATCGATTCTTTATTTGAAACGTTAGATTGGTCCATGACATTTACTTTTTGAAGACAATTTCATTTAAATGTTGACCGCGGCTGCGTCTTAGGTGGTCCATTCGGAAAGTCCAATTTTGAGTAACTTTTTCGAGCATTTCGGCCGGAATAGCCCGAATTTCTTCGGAAATGTTGTCTTCCAAAGCTGGAATAGTTGCTGGCTTATTTGTGTAGACTTTAGACTTGACGTAGCCCCACAAAAAATAGTCTAAAGGCGTCAAATCGCATGATCTTGGTGGCCAACTTACCGGTCCATTCCTTGAGATGAATTGTTCTCCGAAGTTTTCCCTCAAAATGGCCATAGAATCGCGAGCTGTGTGGCATGTAGCGCCATCTTGTTGAAACCACATGTCAACCAAGTTCAGTTCTTCCATTTGTGGCAACAAAAAGTTTGTTAGCATTGAACGATAGCGATCGCCATTCACCGTAACGTTGCGTCCAACAGCATCTTTGAAAAAATACGGTCCAATGATTTCACCAGCGTACAAACCACACCAAACATTGCATTTTTCGGGATGCATGGGCAGTTCTTGAACGGTTTCTGGTTGCTCTTCACTCCAAATGCGGCAATTTTGCTTATTTACGTAGCCATTCAACCAGAAATGAGCCTCATCGCTGAACAAAATTTGTCGATAAGAAATTTCGAACCGAACACTGATTTTGGTAATAAAATTCAATGATTTGCAAGCGTTGCTCGTTAGTAAGTCTATTCATGATGAAATGTCAAAGCATACTGAGCATCTTTCTCTTTGACACCATGTCTGAAATCCCGCGTGATCTGTCAAATACTAATGCATGAAAATCCTAACCTCAAAAAAAATCACCCGATATATATATATATATATATGTATAAGTATTATTTTGTAGTCTAGCGTAAGTTCAATATTTTAAAGTATGTATAAAAAATTTGTTTAAGGACTTACCGACAACGAAGAAGAAGTGGCCACTGCTGCTTGATGATCGGCGTTGAAGTTGTTATAGCTATGTAATTATTTGTTTTATTTGACCTCACGCGAGATTTCATATAACACTTTTTAACTTTTTTCTTTATCTTAAAGCACTTTAATTTTGTTTTTTTTTTTTTAATATTACGGTACTATAATTTTTCTTACTTTTTTTTACACTTTTGCTTTAATTTGCACAATTAAAAAAGTTAATCAATGAAAATTTAAAAATTATATATATAAAAAAATTGAGATTGCAGCCAGCTGGACTCGAACTGGAGACCCCTATCTTGTTGAACCTCTAAACAGTGGCGTGTTAGCCAATTCAGCTATCTTCTCTATCAGTGATTAGTCGATTGGTAATTTATTAGATTTCAACCAGGTTACTTAATAACCTGGTAATCCTGTTTAAAGAAAATTAGGCAGCAACTAATTTTCTGAGCCCCTGATATTAATAGGTCTTTTCGAATCCCTAAGGACTAGTAGGGGGGAATTTTTGACTTTCCAAGTTGCCCGAGGGATAATGCCTTTTTTTAAGAAAAACTAATTTTAACAAAAAAAAAAACTACAAATTCCCTTTCCGGTTTCTTACCTCCTTTCTTTTTTTTTAAATTATTCTTCACAGTATATAATATATGTGTATGATGCAGGTATACCGTCTTTTCTTTCTTTTTTTAAATTACTTTTAAAAATTCAATTTGAATTTTAAACTGATATATGTAAGTAAGTATATGTATAGATCTCAAAATTTTAACCTTAAGAACTGAGTCGACTGTTCGTTTCTATGGTTTAAAAGATAAAAGACATAACTAGACTTTTAAACAATGGTAGTACCTTGGTAGCCTCGAAAGCTCGCCGGTAGTCCTTTGTTCTTGACCCATACCTACAAAGGTCTTTGTTTCAAGTTCACAAAGGCCATATTTTCAGTTAAGTCGTTATTTCAACCTAGTGTGAGTTTTCTTATTCTTACTTTTTACTGAGAGAAAGTTTTCTAGTTAACGTCTTCCCAATGACCTATGCTCTGAGCTTGTTAACTTGGCAACATTCTCACAATTTCTCTGAGTGTGTTGCTAAAGTTCCTACTTTAAGATCTACTACATTTTTCAATCTTTCGCATCCCTATTCCGTCAACTTGACAGCTCCATTATTTTTGTTGAATGTCAACAAAACAACTGGTTGACTTCGAGTTCGAGTATTTTGTATATTTTATTTATAAATCGAATAATTTATTTATTTCGATATTAAAAATGAAATCGGTTACAGTTTTTAAGTGTTCCGCCACCAACGTCAAAATTTTCAGATGGGATTCGAAATCCGGGGAGATAATCAGAAGATCGTCAAGGTAGACAAACACGAATTCCCTAAGCGCCGAGGGGATCACTTTATCCATTAACCGACACAACCTTTGGGGTGCATTACACAACCCAAAAGGCATGACATTGAATTGATGCAATGGTCGTCCTGGCACAGTGAATGCGGTCTTCTCCCTTGACGTCTTCTCCAGAGGGATCTGCCAGAACGCATCTTTGAGATCCACACTACTCATGTAGTGTGTATCTCCAAGTTGGCTGAGCAGACTCTCCAGAAGGGGTTGCGGGTACGCATCTCCCTTTGTAAGAGAGTTCACCACGTGATAGTCCAAACATACTCGATCCTTACCAGGTTTTCTGATGAGAACTATGGGCGAACTCCAAGCACTGTGGCTCTCTTCAATTACTCCCAAAGAGAGCATGCGATCCAGCTCCCTATTGATTATATCCAGATTCACTGGTGACATGGGGTAATGTCGCTGCTTCACCGGTTTAGCGTCTCCTGTGTCTATCACGTGCTCTTCAAGGGAGGTTTTACCTAACCCAAGCTTTGCAAATGATGGAAACAGGGAAATCACTGAATCTAAACGGTGTTGTTGCTCCATGGTGAGCTCGTGCATAGGCGGTTTAGGTTTTACACTTTTTTCTTCAACTGACCCGTTGCTACCAGGTGGACACCCAGAAGTTCGGAGGGCGTTTGTTCATCGTTTCCAGAGCCGCGTTTTTCGTTATCCGCTGAGAAGCCGAAAATTTCGCTAATTATATGCGGAGCGATTTGAAATTTGGACCAAAAGTCCACTCCAAGATAGAGGGGTTGAAATAAATCAGGTACTAGATACAGATCGAGAGACTTTATTACTTTGTCATATTCTACCGGGACGGATATACGCCCTACAATTTGTTGACCTTTGCCGTCAGCCGTTTTTACTTCTGCTTTTAAAGTGGTAATGGGAATGTCAAGATATTTCACTAATTCCATACAACCCTTACCAAGACAAGATATTGAGGCACCGCTATCAAGTAAACCAGCCATTCCTCGCCTCTTAATGGAGACTTTGGCATATGGCATATGGCCTGAGGTCTTGAGGACTTCCTCCTAGAGTGGTTTCTTCTACCAGGGTTCTGAAAGCGGTTCTTTTCGTACTTCTTTGACGGGCTTTTAGCAATTTCGGTTGAAAGTCAGGTTGAGTTGCTTCTTCTAAGTTGAAGATTCGGTTACGAATCTTTTCATAATATATAAGCCTTTCTTCAAATGACTTTTTATATAAAGGTATGGTTTTTTTGTCAGGTGTTTTGGGGAGCGGTGCAGTGACTTTGGTGACATCACTAGGCTCACGAGGAAAAATTGGTTTGGGAATTAATTGAGAATAGTTGGTATCTTTCATATCAAAGGAATCTGTATCGAGAGGTTTTGTTAAATTTTTGTCGTTTTCAGTCTCGGTGGACGTTGAGATCGACGTGATATCTTGACAAGCATCTGATGAATTGGAGGTGTTTGTCGAGGCATCTTTTTTGTTTAAACTGGGTACGTTTGGGTCGAACGTGACTCCCCAGGCAGCATCACGCTCGTTTTCGAGTTTCCCTTGCTAGCATTACAATTCGGACAGTCACGAACTGTAAAATTTTCTGAACCGCAACGATAGCAATAGATAAGTTTATTTATCTTAGAAGGGCAATTGGTCGACAGGTGACCTTTTTTTACAAATGTAGCACTTAAGATTGCTTAAAGGGTTTTTATCTTGATTTGTCGGACGATTGAAAGAAAAAGCGGCAAGGTTTTCGGGATCTGGTTCGAAGAAAGTTCCGTCAGTGTAAGTTCCATTTGGCCAGTGCACTTCATGTACATTTCTTACGAAATTTGTATGGTTTTGTGAGGCATAACTTGCTTGCAACATTTTCTCTGTTCGTCGACATTCATCTCGGAAATGTTCTAAGGAGTATATACTCATCGGATAAACGAAAGACATAAGACGAGCGTTTAGGTTATTTCATAAAATAGGGACAAGGTCCGCGTCTTTCATTGGCTCACGTAGTTGTCTTTTCAGGTTTATTATAGCTGTGTAAAATTCATCGAACGATTCTTGTGGGGATTGTTTACGATCCATGATGGCTTTTAAAATTTCGAGATCACTTTCGTATCTCTAAAATTGTTTTAAAAGGGCGTTTTTAAGCGTCAACCAATCGACTCGGCGATGATCACGTAGGTACTCAAAATACCAATCGGAAGCAGTTCCGGATAACAGATGGTGAAAATTACGGAGTACTTCTTCCCAAGGACAATCCTTTCTGTTTTTGTCCTGTAAGATTTCGACGCGAGATACAAATTCACGAATGGGCATACATTTGGGAGTATCGTCAAAACGGATATTCCACGAAGGCTCCAGACGTCGTGAAGGCGGTCTGTCAACAGCAAATCTGTAATCTTGTCGCCAATCCACAGGATAATATCTCGGATGGTAACCATAGTTACTAAAATCCGGGGGTTCACTGATAAACTGAGCAGAATCTCGTGGTTGGTCAATCCTTTTTAGGTCATGGCGAAGGTTATTCGATTGATAGTAATTATCATAAGTGGGACAGGGTTGAGCAAAATGAACTAGGGGGTCATTTTGAAGATATTAATCATTCCTATCACCTTCAAAACGTCTTCGATTTTGATAGTTAGTATTAGGAGGATGATGAAAAGATTCCCGTTGGTTTTGCCCGGGAAAATCTTGAAAATTTTTCGAGTTTTGAGGAGGTCTGTTTAAATTATTAGGGAGGTCACGAATACGAGAGCTTGCTGATAGATTGCTTGATTGGGCCGATAAATTAGGTGATTAGGGGGTGACAACGTTTTCATACTTTGTTCCACATTGTGTGCAATAAGACCGGGTAAATCTTTGAAAAGAAACTTTTGCAGGTCTTTTAAGCTCGCATCTACCACACTCTTAATATTATTATGGAGACGACTAGAAGTTGGACATTGCATTTGGGATTGGGATGTAACTATTGCTTGATTTGTATGGGCATTATACCCAATTTTGTTAAGGTTAGTTTCTGGTACATCGTTATTTAGGTCGTCCGTGTCTGAAAACGAGACTCCATGCGAATCAGGGCACTGTGTTGCAAACTGATTAGAATTTGGAAGCACATGGTTTTCTAAAGCAGCTGCACTATTCACGATATCGATGGGTAAGAGCGACATTATTGGACTAGAAGTGGTAGTGGTAGTTGTGGTGGTGAAGGTTACTTGGTTTGGTGGACTGGTATGGCATATAATCCATTGTTGGCTGTGGTAGGAGAGGTAGCTATATTTTTAGGGATGGATTGGTTTCTAATCTGATAAATACTTCCATTGTAATTAAGGTCGAAGTTAGGTGAATGAAGAACGTTCATTCCAGCTAGGTTTGAATTTTGAGGGGGTGAGTGTCTTAGGGGTTTGGATCCACTTTGAGTGGCGGATAACGATAAGTTATCGCAAGGACCGTCGTTACGAGTTCGTATTCGATTGGCGTCGAAGGCCGAATGCCTACTCGTTTTTGGATAAGCTCCACTATTGGATTTCTTACTCATGTTTAGTTATAATCAAAAACACTCCATTACCAAGACCGGAATCAAAAACACTCTAGTAAAAATATAAATCCTCGGTAGCTATATTGGTTTGCCTACAAACTAAACCGGAAACGGACCTCATAAAGTAAATCTTAGTGTGCGTGAAAACACGGTGCGTGGCAATTTAGTTTATCAGTTATTTGAATTTCACATTTATTCATGGTCAGAATGTCAAAATTACAAATACAACAATGTAAACAAATGGGTTTTGGAGGGTGATACGTACGAAGGATTTATATCTTCATTAGAGTGTTTTTGACCGGAATCTCAGACTGACATTTCGGTTTGCCTACAAGCTACTGAGGACTAAATGTGAAAAAGTGTGCGTGAAATGATGCAAAAAACCAAACACACTCTCACATTTAGTCCTCAGGCCCATCAAAATGCTTCATTATAGTAATCAGCCCAATCTAAATGCTTTATTTTGAATGTTTCATGGCCTCGTTCAAAAACTAAACAATCCTTACCAACAGAATCTGAAGTGCTGACATGGTCTTAAATTGGAAGATTTGTATAGCTTTTTAATTTCAATCCAAATAAATGTTGTTAATGTATATTAAATAAAATAAAATTGACCAAATACATATTTAATGATATATTAGTGCTGTATTTTGATTACTTAACTGGTTAAGTAAAATTGGAAATGGACAAAGTGTAACTCAATACTTTGTAAAACAAGAAAACACACAATTTTTTCAGCTGTAGTTTGCTTAGAGCATTTTTTTGGCGACGTTAGAAGTTCAGGTGGAAACAATAGGCGGGCGCCTCCGTATTTTTTTGTACAGACAATGGTACGAGAAGCATACTTGTGAAGTTCCATTGCCAACAGCTAGTTCAGATTCCTCAATTAGAGTAGTATTTTCATCATTTAAGCAGTTCGATAATTGCAAGACCAAATTTTAGTTTTGTTTGTTGCAGAAATATTCCTGAAAATTTCTTTTTGAGAGACTATGTTAGAGTTAGAATTTTGTTTGTAAATAGTTAGATTTTGGAATACAAATTTGAGGGAACCATGTTTTAAAAATAAGCTGCTTTGTGTAAAGCATCTTTAAGGAATAGAAATAGGCAATATGGTTACACACAATACCAACTAAATACTGCTATTAATGCTAATTTTGTTTCTAAAAAGTTGATGAAGGTTAGCTGAAGCGGAAATTTCTTTAATGAATATACCTAAAATATTATTGGCTTTCTCAAAAATATTTTTCTACACTAACTTCTGCTTTATATCTGAAAACTATTGTTTATGTATATTTTCTTCTATGTTCTGCATTTATAAAATGTAATCTATGGAAGTATTTATTATATTAACAAAAACAAAAACATGTACGTAAAACTCATTCATTTTTTCATTATTAGCAACACTTTTACTAAACATACCCTTCAAACAATAATAAGTAAATTCGAAGTTTGTTAACTAAACATTTTTAAGGAATGAATGAAAATTATATTTTTCGTTAAACTGTGGGAATTCACTAAAAAAAACTTCTGTACGTCAACAATAAACATTAATGTCGATTACTTGATCTATTGAATGAGTTGTGCATGAATTCAGAACGATTTTAAGACGTTTTCATTTTGTGATATATGTCAAAATTTTCATTTTATTTGATCTGCATTTATTCAACAGCTTCGCTATAATCGTTCTGATTAGTTTTTTAAAAACATTAGTTTGATGCAGTTTTTTTTTGATAGCAAATACATGTATGTTTCCATCAATCAAGAATGTTATGGATAAATTTAATATGTATTAATCAAAATGGAATTGGAAAATAGTTGCAAGCTTAAATCATTAAAAACAAACTATAAATATACTTGGATTGGTTAAATTTATACAGATTTTAATTACTTGCAAACAAAATATTTGGGCCGTTCATTAACGAAAATTTATTAGAATTCATTAAAAAAAAATTGCGCTCGCACCCTTAACTTGATGGTTCTTCGAACGCAACTTTGATACAATAATTCAAGGTTAATTATGAAATTTAAAGAATTTCGTAGTGATTGCTGTAAATGAGTGAATTAATTATAATAAACTGATGTTGAACATGCTTTTTTCAAGACAAACATGTACATTGGTTTGCTATCAACAAAAATACTGCAAAATTAAAGCTTAAAACTGACTTTTTCATCGAAAAAAAGTAAAAAGAAAAATCTGAAAAAAACTTATTAACCACCCCATTTTGTTTTTGCTGTGCAAAGTGCCGCTAGCCCACGGCACCGTTTTTTTTTTGTTTGTGCTCACATCTATTCATGGACTAATTGTCAAAATTACAAATACAACAATGTAAACAAACGGGTTTTGGAGAGTGAAACGTACGAAAGATTCCGGTCTTGGTAATGGAGTGTTTTTGGTTATAATTATTTTGAAAAATTGGTGTGTTTAAAATAAAGGGTGTTTCAAGGCAGAAGACTGGGTATGGATTTGTTAAAGCAATATTTGTATTACAAAACAAAAATTATTGTGTAACGAGTAAATTATTCTTGTAAGGTTTTTGTTTTTGTAACTTATTCACAGCAATAAATATTAACTTTCAATATATTTAATATGGAAAACTTTAAGTTTCAAGAAAGAAAAATATTTCAAAAAAAAAGTACGAAAATAATTTTACTAAAAGCAGAATAGATATATGTTTTTGTTGTTGTAGGTTGTGTATTCATAAAATATAGGGCGATTTCGATATAGCGAATTAAGGTAGATTGAAAAAAATTAGCACGTTAACCCCTAACATGAAAGGACAAAATTTGTTTATAGGCACTTGTGACTAGGTAGCTTCTGATATCAAAAGGTTTTTTTTTTAATTCTTATTGGACTTATCGACTCTCTATTAATCTGCAAATTCTAGTGCAACAGCTTCCACTATACAGTAGAACGGACTCCTAGAAAATGTCGACAGATTTTTGGTACTGATACGTCAACCAAGAAAACTGTTATTGGAAATCATTATTTTTTGTGAAAACTTAGAAACGAAGAAATTGTAATTATGTAGCCTTGCAAACGACTGCCAGGGTGCTTGCAATTGCAACTTTTGGGAAAACAAAAATGTTCAATTATGGCTGCAGAAGTAATCAAACTCAAGCATATTTCAAAAATAATTAAGGACCAATTTCTCTTAGTGTTCACTTTCTCGGCTATACAGCTTAGGATCGAACTCCTAAAAAAAAATATGTAGTAAAAAAAAACTTTGATGAAATAGGCTGACGATAAGTTGCGGGGAAGGGGCTCTTGTCGTCGGGCCCCACGTTGGGCGCCAAAATTTGTGTAAGACTAAGGGTAGATTGACAGTAACTTATTTTGGATCGGGAGTTTTATTCTTCATTAGAAAATTGTAAACTTGAGTTCAAAAAAAAATAGGCTGGTGTAACTGCCATGTTAGGAAATTTAAATTTAAAGGAAGTGGAAGTGGGAGGACGAGACAAATGGGATTCGAAATGAAAACTGGGTCGGTGTTGTTGACCCTGGCTGTACCCACCCTAAACCAATGACTCGTAAGTCAGGGCTCCATGGTCGTCCAAAGCCGGAATTTGTAAAGACGGACCCAAAAGTAAATAGCATTTTCAATCCGCACTGTTCACTTATACCTACATCGCCAATATATCACGATTTTAGTAAATCATGGTTAAGTTAAAAAAAATCCAGAAGTTCAATGAAAAGTATTCGTAGTATGGTTATCATGGTTTATTCTCAGTGATAATTCAAAAAAAAGTAAGCATACCTAAGGTAAGCGAAACTAAATTTAATAAGCGAAAAATCTCTCGTAGTGAAAATTAACATGATATCAAAAAAGAACATAAAAAAAAGTGCGAAACCGACCGAGGTACGATACTGGTATTTCGAAGTTAAATTAAAACAAAACAAAATGTAGTGAAAGAGCACGAAAAAAATAATAAAGTGATATCTATACATGTACCGGAAGCTCATTACAAATTATAAATTATTATAAATATAATGTATAAATAATGTAATGTAATATAAATGTAATAAAACTTACTTACAGTTTGATATATAAATAATTGGGTTGATTGTTTTTTTTTTATTTTTTTTTCCCAGGAACCGAGATGATCCGTGCGCACGAAGATCTGGATTGCTGTTGAATTTTCAATTTTGATTTTTTTTGTTTACCTTAAAAATGTGACTTATTTCATTTTTTTTTTATGAGCCAAGTGGGAATTTTCTTCCTCTTTCCCCCTTTTTACTTTTTTCAGGGTAGGTATGGGTAAGTACAACTTAAAAAGATACGATTTTTTTCTAGGAAAGGCACAGGTAAGTAAAACTTTATAATTTTTCTTTACTAACGCCATCTAATTACCCGCGGCTTAAAATTTCAAGAAAAAGACGACGTTCACCGATAGGTTAGGCACTTTTACAATAGTAAGTGTAAAATTATATTAGAAAAAAAAAAACAAATAAAAAAAAAAATTTTTTTTTTTAATGAGGTTGAATAGATAACCAAAATTTCGATTTCGATATAGCGAATTAAGGTAGATTGATTGTTAGGAAATTTAAATTTAAAGGAAGTGGAAGTGGGAGGACGAGACAAATGGGATTCGAAATGAAAACTGGGTCGGTGTTGTTGACCCTGGCTGTACCCACCCTAAACCAATGACTCGTAAGTCAGGGCTCCATGGTCGTCCAAAGCCGGAATTTGTAAAGACGGACCCAAAAGTAAATAGCATTTTCAATCCGCACTGTTCACTTATACCTACATCGCCAATATATCACGATTTTAGTAAATCATGGTTAAGTTAAAAAAAATCCAGAAGTTCAATGAAAAGTATTCGTAGTATGGTTATCATGGTTTATTCTCAGTGATAATTCAAAAAAAAGTAAGCATACCTAAGGTAAGCGAAACTAAATTTAATAAGCGAAAAATCTCTCGTAGTGAAAATTAACATGATATCAAAAAAGAACATAAAAAAAAGTGCGAAACCGACCGAGGTACGATACTGGTATTTCGTAGTTAAATTAAAACAAAACAAAATGTAGTGAAAGAGCACGAAAAAAATAATAAAGTGATATCTATACATGTACCGGAAGCTCATTACAAATTATAAATTATTATAAATATAATGTATAAATAATGTAATGTAATATAAATGTAATAAAACTTACTTACAGTTTGATATATAAATAATTGGGTTGATTGTTTTTTTTTTATTTTTTTTTCCCAGGAACCGAGATGATCCGTGCGCACGAAGATCTGGATTGCTGTTGAATTTTCAATTTTGATTTTTTTTTGTTTACCTTAAAAATGTGACTTATTTCATTTTTTTTTTATGAGCCAAGTGGGAATTTTCTTCCTCTTTCCCCCTTTTTACTTTTTTCAGGGTAGGTATGGGTAAGTACAACTTAAAAAGATACGATTTTTTTCTAGGAAAGGCACAGGTAAGTAAAACTTTATAATTTTTCTTTACTAACGCCATCTAATTACCCGCGGCTTAAAATTTCAAGAAAAAGACGACGTTCACCGATAGGTTAGGCACTTTTACAATAGTAAGTGTAAAATTATATTAGAAAAAAAAAAACAAATAAAAAAAAAAAATTTTTTTTTTAATGAGGTTGAATAGATAACCAAAATTTCGATTTCGATATAGCGAATTAAGGTAGATTGATTGTTAGGAAATTTAAATTTAAAGGAAGTGGAAGTGGGAGGACGAGACAAATGGGATTCGAAATGAAAACTGGGTCGGTGTTGTTGACCCTGGCTGTACCCACCCTAAACCAATGACTCGTAAGTCAGGGCTCCATGGTCGTCCAAAGCCGGAATTTGTAAAGACGGACCCAAAAGTAAATAGCATTTTCAATCCGCACTGTTCACTTATACCTACATCGCCAATATATCACGATTTTAGTAAATCATGGTTAAGTTAAAAAAAATCCAGAAGTTCAATGAAAAGTATTCGTAGTATGGTTATCATGGTTTATTCTCAGTGATAATTCAAAAAAAAGTAAGCATACCTAAGGTAAGCGAAACTAAATTTAATAAGCGAAAAATCTCTCGTAGTGAAAATTAACATGATATCAAAAAAGAACATAAAAAAAAGTGCGAAACCGACCGAGGTACGATACTGGTATTTCGTAGTTAAATTAAAACAAAACAAAATGTAGTGAAAGAGCACGAAAAAAATAATAAAGTGATATCTATACATGTACCGGAAGCTCATTACAAATTATAAATTATTATAAATATAATGTATAAATAATGTAATGTAATATAAATGTAATAAAACTTACTTACAGTTTGATATATAAATAATTGGGTTGATTGTTTTTTTTTTATTTTTTTTCCCAGGAACCGAGATGATCCGTGCGCACGAAGATCTGGATTGCTGTTGAATTTTCAATTTTGATTTTTTTTTGTTTACCTTAAAAATGTGACTTATTTCATTTTTTTTTATGAGCCAAGTGGGAATTTTCTTCCTCTTTCCCCCTTTTTACTTTTTTCAGGGTAGGTATGGGTAAGTACAACTTAAAAAGATACGATTTTTTTCTAGGAAAGGCACAGGTAAGTAAAACTTTATAATTTTTCTTTACTAACGCCATCTAATTACCCGCGGCTTAAAATTTCAAGAAAAAGACGACGTTCACCGATAGGTTAGGCACTTTTACAATAGTAAGTGTAAAATTATATTAGAAAAAAAAAACAAATAAAAAAAAAAATTTTTTTTTTTAATGAGGTTGAATAGATAACCAAAATTTCGATTTCGATATAGCGAATTAAGGTAGATTGAAAAAAATTAGCACGTTAACCCCTAACATGAAAGGACAAAATTTGTTTATAGGCACTTGTGACTAGGTAGCTTCTGATATCAAAAGGTTTATTTTTTAATTCTTATTGGACTTATCGACTCTCTATTAATCTGCAAATTCTAGTGCAACAGCTTCCACTATACAGTAGAACGGACTCCTAGAAAATGTCGACAGATTTTTGGTACTGATACGTCAACCAAGAAAACTGTTATTGGAAATCATTATTTTTTGTGAAAACTTAGAAACGAAGAAATTGTAATTATGTAGCCTTGCAAACGACTGCCAGGGTGCTTGCAATTGCAACTTTTGGGAAAACAAAAATGTTCAATTATGGCTGCAGAAGTAATCAAACTCAAGCATATTTCAAAAATAATTAAGGACCAATTTCTCTTAGTGTTCACTTTCTCGGCTATACAGCTTAGGATCGAACTCCTAAAAAAAAAATATGTAGTAAAAAAAAACTTTGATGAAATAGGCTGACGATAAGTTGCGGGGAAGGGGCTCTTGTCGTCGGGCCCCACGTTGGGCGCCAAAATTTGTGTAAGACTAAGGGTAGATTGACAGTAACTTATTTTGGATCGGGAGTTTTATTCTTCATTAGAAAATTGTAAACTTGAGTTCAAAAAAAAATAGGCTGGTGTAACTGCCATGTTAGGAAATTTAAATTTAAAGGAAGTGGAAGTGGGAGGACGAGACAAATGGGATTCGAAATGAAAACTGGGTCGGTGTTGTTGACCCTGGCTGTACCCACCCTAAACCAATGACTCGTAAGTCAGGGCTCCATGGTCGTCCAAAGCCGGAATTTGTAAAGACGGACCCAAAAGTAAATAGCATTTTCAATCCGCCCTGTTCACTTATACCTACATCGCCAATATATCACGATTTTAGTAAATCATGGTTAAGTTAAAAAAAATCCAGAAGTTCAATGAAAAGTATTCGTAGTATGGTTATCATGGTTTATTCTCAGTGATAATTCAAAAAAAAGTAAGCATACCTAAGGTAAGCGAAACTAAATTTAATAAGCGAAAAATCTCTCGTAGTGAAAATTAACATGATATCAAAAAAGAACATAAAAAAAAGTGCGAAACCGACCGAGGTACGATACTGGTATTTCGTAGTTAAATTAAAACAAAACAAAATGTAGTGAAAGAGCACGAAAAAAATAATAAAGTGATATCTATACATGTACCGGAAGCTCATTACAAATTATAAATTATTATAAATATAATGTATAAATAATGTAATGTAATATAAATGTAATAAAACTTACTTACAGTTTGATATATAAATAATTGGGTTGATTGTTTTTTTTTTATTTTTTTTTTCCCAGGAACCGAGATGATCCGTGCGCACGAAGATCTGGATTGCTGTTGAATTTTCAATTTTGATTTTTTTTTTGTTTACCTTAAAAATGTGACTTATTTCATTTTTTTTTTATGAGCCAAGTGGGAATTTTCTTCCTCTTTCCCCCTTTTTACTTTTTTCAGGGTAGGTATGGGTAAGTACAACTTAAAAAGATACGATTTTTTTCTAGGAAAGGCACAGGTAAGTAAAACTTTATAATTTTTCTTTACTAACGCCATCTAATTACCCGCGGCTTAAAATTTCAAGAAAAAGACGACGTTCACCGATAGGTTAGGCACTTTTACAATAGTAAGTGTAAAATTATATTAGAAAAAAAAAAAAAAAATAAAAAAAAACATTTTTTTTTTTAATGAGGTTGAATAGATAACCAAAATTTCAGCATTACACTGAATACGCCTGAATAATCCGAGACTGAGGACGTATGCCGGGGACAGGTGAATAAGGCGATCACATTCGGATATCGGAGTTGACGGAAGCTGGTGATGACTGAAGCTGGAGACGACTGCAGTCGACGGTGAATGAAACTGATGATATGACTGAGGCTGGACAGAACGAGGAAAACTTTAGGCAAACGATGAAGTCCGCGAGACTAAGTCACCCTCGTGTTGCGTCGTGGCAACGTGGGCGGCAAAAGGCAAATAAATCCTATTGGATTGTGGGTGCGCTCCACTTGGCTTTTCGTGCCGAAACAGATTGGGTAGCACAATGGACGTCCACCTCTGGCTGGTGGCGGGTTTCACTAGCTGGAGCGCACAAAGAAAGGAAACTTTATAGGAGCTGTCAAAGCATTTATGTGCTCGCGCAAGATCGGTGTCACTGGGTGAGTTTTCCGGCGCCCACGGAGTTGCGTATCCGGCCTTTGATGCAAAAAATTTCACCTTTTTGGTTTATTCCTTTGCTATTATTCCTTCTAACCTGCGTCCGCAAATTATTATCTTGAGGTGCATTAAATTTTTAGTGTTTTTTACTTATAAATGAACTCTTCTGAACGATGAGTTCACTGTTCTGTTCAGTATGACGATTGAAATGCAAAAGAATGCACATTTTTTTAATCAGAAACGGCTCGCTGAGCTTCGTTCAGTTTCTTTTGGTTTTCGTTCGATGAACGAAAGCAAACCAGAAGCATTGTCAGGTGTTCGTTTTACATGCAGGGTACGGAAATCCGTGCGAGCTGTTTAGACGAGTAAAGGCGACCGCTACAATTGAAACCAGATGTCAAAGGAGTTGTTCATGTTCAACCTTATCGGCGTGTACCGGCACCGTTAGAGAAATTAGTTGATGACAAAATCGAGGAAATTTTGCAAAAAGGTATCATCGAGAAAGTTGAGGGAGTGTCAAAATGGGTTTTTTGATATTGTTGTTGCACCAACCCCCTCACGGTTTTCACCTTGTTGTGGCGAGGGGGCTTACGTCTTACTCTTCAGCAATCCAGCTGCGGAGTAGGGCAACTAAGAAAACCAACAAAAGCAGAGATGTCAATCTAAATAATGAACCATGGACAAAAGTTTACAAGAGGAAAAAAATCGAACGGGGATATACGTTCAAAAGTCGGCAGAGGTCACGGCTGCCGGCGAGGGCTTGGCTTCGCAAGAAGCTAAGTCGCCAGTGACAGAAGTAAACTTCAAAGAAGGAAAAAGAGAGTTAAAAAGACAACCGGTCTTTCTCTCAGTAGATCTCCTTCCCGACTTAGATAGTTTAACTATCAAAAGTACGGAGACCTCGGACAGACCTCCTTCCATAGGTAGTCAAACCGAGGACGAGCTACTGATGGAACCGAGTCAAGAAGAGACTATGCTGAAGTCTGCTGCACCCCTCAAAGCTTCGAGGCAACGCAGCAACTACAGATCCTCCAAAAGATTCGTGAAAATGATCGAGTTAAAAGACCCTGCGACGCTCAGTTCGAGAGATAAGGCTCTCCTAAAAAAGCACAAAAAGCTAGTTAGGAACTTTGAGCGGCAGCTGGCAGAGACTGCCACTGCACCCAGGGAAACAACAGGGCAAGTGAACGCCGAAGAGTCGGAGAGCAAAGGAGTAGATGCTGCCAAATCTAGGTCTGTCCCTAAAAAGGCAAACTGTGAACAGGCTGGCAATAACTCGACCGCTCGGAACGACAAGAGAAAAGTTCATGCGACTTCCAGGAAGAAACAGCCAGCCAACGCTAGGAAAGACCAAGCACCGGCAGGCACCTCTTCTGGAATGAAACCAGGAACGTCCAAGAGACAAAGATCGGAGGAGACAGTCAAGCTAGACGGTGCTAAGAAACTTAGAACCAACAGCTTCGACACCACCCCGATCGACCTACAAATTGCCATTATAAGCCGTGACGACCCAGATGGGAAAATCTCGGCAAAAAACTGGCTTCTTGTAGAAAATGAGATCCTCAAAGCTATGATGGCAGCATCAGAGAACGATAGTTCTGAAGACTATATCTTTGATGGTGCCGGATGGCGGCGAGGAGTTAAAGTGATCTGCTGCGGTGACCAGAAATCTCGGGAGTTTCTGAACCACACAATCGCCAACATTGGCGAACTATGGGAAGGTTCCTCCCTTGAGATTCTACCCGCCGCAGCTCTACCACTCCGCCAGCAGTTTAGCATATGGATCCCCCCTCCTGCAGAACATGAGGACGCAGCCATTATAAAGCTGTTGGCGAAACAGAACAAAGAGCTTCCCATTTTAGAATGGAAGCTCCAACACTCAAGAAAGAGTCATGGAGGCGAAGGGAAGGACCTCTTGTTTGTGGCAGACAAGAAATCTGACCTTCTGCTGAAAGAGAGAAAAGACGTGTTGGGGTATGGTCTCGGAACCGTAAAGGTTAAGAGGCATGAGGGCAAAGGGGAGTCAAAAGCTGCTAGTGGTGCAAATAAACCTGAGACACGCTAAAGCAGCAACGTACGACCTTACGCTCTACATGTCTCACGAGAACGTGGATGTGGCCTTGATCCAGGAACCATGGTTAGGCAAAAACCGAATCCGTGGGTTGAGGTCAAAACATTACAACCTTTTCCATTCCACGTCAGATGAAGGTAATATTAGAAGTTGTATCCTAGTGAAAAAATCAATTAACGCTTTCTTCCTATCTAGGTACAGCAACAAGGACAACACGGCAATCAGCGTCGAATCGAATGAAGGAAACTTCATTCTAGCGTCGACGTACATGCCGTACGAGGAGGAGAGCCCACCATCAAAAACAGTCCGCGATCTGGTGGTCCATGCCACAGCAAGCGGTACACCTTTGGTGTTGGGAGGTGATGCCAACGCTCACCACACTCAATGGGGCTCTAAGGACATCAATAAAAGGGGTGAGTCAATTTTTGAATATATTCTCTGTTCTAATTTATCGATATGTAATAGGGGCAATCACCCTACCTTTCGAAACAAAAACAGGGAGGAAATCATAGATTTGACTCTTATTAGCAATAATAGTAAAATTTCGGTTGAGGACTGGAGAGTCTCACCTAAAGAATCTTTTTCGGATCACTTTAGGATACTCTTCTCTATAGACAGGAACTTTACTGAAAAGAAACCTTACAGGAACCCAACTAGAACGAATTGGACAGAGTACGAAAAATGTCTGAAAGACTGTATTGATCCACCAGAGGACAATACAAGTCTAAGTACTTCAACCATTGACACTGTTGTCCATAACTTGTCTAGCAAAATGAGAATGTCTTTTGAAAAACACTGCCCTTTATCTCGTTCCAATAACTCCACTAAACCACCCTGGTGGAATGGTGTACTAAAGAAACGCAGAACAGAGGTCAGAAAACTTTTCAATAAAGCTAAACTGAGTAAATTAGAAGGGGATTTAAAGTCTTATAGAGCCGCACTTAACACTTACACCAAAGAGTTAAGGAAGGCCAAAAAGGATTCGTGGGCTAAACATTGTGAATCCATTGAAAAAACAAGCGAGGCGGCAAGGCTCCGTAGAACCCTGGCCTTTAATCCCACGATCCCGGGGTACATAAAACACCCTGATGGAACATGGTCGAACTCGAGCCTAGAGACGCTTGAACTCTTCATGGAAACTCATTTCCCCGGTTGTAAAAACCCAGAAAGTTCCGATTGCTTGCAATCGAACACGCTGGATTTTACTCACATGGAATCAAAGTTAGAACTAAATCGGGTTATTACTGAGCAGAAGATTATCTGGGCAATAAACTCGTTCAAACCCTATAAATCAGCGGAACCGGACGAGATTTTCCCAGCTCTCCTTCAAAACGCTCTCAAAGTAATAACTCCGTGGCTTAGGGTAATCTTCATAAGTTGTATCAAACTTAGATACGTCCCTAATAGCTGGAAAAAGGTCAAGGTAGTCTTTATCCCAAAAGCAGTGAAACCGACTCACTCGACCGCTCAGGATTATAGACCAATAAGTCTCTCTTCGTTTCTCCTTAAGACACTAGAGAGGATAATTGATCTACATGTTAGAGAACTTCTCAACGAACACAACTTGTGCAACTACCAACACGCCTACCTTAAAGGTAAATCAGTGGAGACTGCCTTGCATGAAGTAGTTTCACATATTGAGAAAAGTCTTGAACATAAAGAATATACCCTGGCAGCATTTCTTGATATCGAGGGTGCGTTTAATAACGTTAAAACGGAGTCAATCAAGACTGCCTTAGTTGAAGTTGGGGTTGAATCTGTTATTGTCGATTGGATCTTCACCATGTTAAATGGCAGAATTATCAACTCTCAAATAGGAGTTAGCACTATTGAGAAAACAGTTACTAGAGGCACACCACAGGGAGGAGTCATCTCACCCCTGCTCTGGATCCTCGTAGTCAACAAAATTCTCACAAAGTTCAAAGATCAGGGCATTAAAATAGTTGCGTATGCAGATGACATAGTGGTTTTGATAACAGGCAAGTTTCTTACCATCATCGAAAACATTATGGAAAATGCATTAAGGGATTTATCTTCTTGGGCAACTAAGAACGGTCTCGGGGTCAACCCCACCAAGACAGAGCTAGTTTTGTTCACGAGGAAAAGGAAACTGGAGGGCTTCAACCCTCCCAAACTAAATGGCATTCCTCTAAAACCTTCTAAGGAAGCTAAATTTCTAGGAGTAATCCTTGACTCCAAGCTTACATGGAAGCGTAATACTGAGGAAAGAATTAAAAACACACTATGTGCATACTACACATGCAAAAAGACCTTCGGTGTACGTTGGGGTATGCGACCGCAAGTCATCCAATGGATGTACACAGCGATTGTCAGACCCATTCTTACCTATGGCTCTATTGTATGGTGGAAGGCGGTGGAAAAATCAAGCTATCTCAAGAACCTGAATAAGGTACAGAGACTAGCCTGTATAGGAATTACAGGGGCTCAAAGATGCACACCACAAGCTGGATTGGAAATGATCTTGGACCTCCTGGCTCTGGATGAGTTCATAAAGTGCACGGCAGCCAAAACTGCAATTCGTTTAAGAGAACTGAGTTTTTGGAGGCATAGCACTTATGGCCACGGGTCAATCTTACAAAGATATGACACGATCCCAGGACTGAGAGAGACCACCGATTACATCCCCCCTTTACTAGATTTCGACAGGAAATATTCTATTTTCATACCAGAAAGACAGGGTTGGGATCCTAATTCACTTATAAGTAAACAGGGTATCCCTTTCTACACTGACGGTTCAAAAATGGAATCAGGAACAGGTGCTGTTGTTTTGCCAATCTCTCAACATCAGAGCGTCATATACACTCCCGGCTGACTGTAGTGTCTTTCAGGCCGAGGTCTTTGCCATTGGAAAAGCAGCTGAATTGGCACATCACGAAAAGCTAAGCTCTTCGGAGATTACTTTTTTCGTGGACAGCCAGGCTGCTATCAAAGCCTTAGCCAGTGAGACTATTAGATCAAAAGCAGTTTTAAACTGTAGGAAGGAATTAAACAAAATCTGCCACACTAACCAGGTAAAACTCTGCTGGGTTCCCGGACATAGCAATATAGAAGGGAATGATATAGTAGACGAACTAGCCAGGAAAGGGTCAAAAGCAGACACAAGTAGTAGCGACCATTCAGTTAGGGGACCACTCGTCCCGATTGGGGTACTCAAGAGGAAGATAGACCTTAAACTAAAAGAGAAAACCAATATCTCCTGGAAATCCAGGAACGATTGTGCAATCTCTAGAAGTTTATGGCCTAACACAAATGAAAAAGAAACTCGGTATATTCTATCGCTGAGTAAAAAGAACATTAAAATCTTGATAGGTGTACTAACAGGTCATTGCGCCATTGGCACAATGGCTAATAGAATAGGGGCATTTGCACCCGATTTTTGTAGGAGCTGTCAGGATGAGGAGGAAATGGAAACCATTAAACACCTGCTCTGCGACTGTCCGAACCTCCAAACCAGCCGACTCCGACATTTCGGAAACAGGTTTGTTGGAGAACTGGATGATCTAGCACAGGTATCAATGGCAAACATGAGGAAATTTATAGATAGCACAGGCTGGTTCGTTAACGAGCCAGTCTACGCTAATCGACAGAGTTGAATTGAACTGAGAGCATCGATGCTAAATTTTTACTTTTACAGGGGATCACAATGGACCAATAGGCCCCCGTGTACGCAACAGCTTCTTGCTGTGCACACCCCTTACAACCTAACCTAACCTTACCTATTGTTGTTGCACAAAAGGACAAAGATGACATACGGATTTGCATTGACATGAGACGTGCTAATTTGGCTGTTGAACGTGAAAATCACCCTCTACCTACAATGGATGATTTCCTTTCACATTTGGGCAAAGCGAAAATATTTTTAAAATTAGATGTGAAACAAGCTTTTCATCAGGTTAATTAATTTTTTTTTTGTTTTGTTTATTTTATTATTCTGATTTCTTTTGTGTAAATTTATTAATAAAAGGAGAATTGAATTAAACAAAGAAATTGACGTATATATATGTATGTATATAAGTATATTTTTTTTAAGTGAATGGAAAGTGAGATGAATAATTAACTGTTTCTTTTAGGTTGAAATTTCTCAAGGATCTCGAGAAATAACTACGTTTATGACTAAAAAAGGTCTTTTTAGATTCACGCGTTTAATGTTTGGCATCACATGCGCTCCTGAAATTTTTCAAAAGCTGATGGAACAGATCTTAAGTGGGCGTGAAGGTGTCATAGTTTTCATAGAGGATACTGTTGTGTTTGCGCCCACAAGAGAACTTCATGATTTACGTTTGCGAAACGTATTAGAACGAATGCGAGAATTCAATGTTACTTTAAAGAAAAGTGTAAATTTGCTGTATCCGAAACAACTTTCAATGGTTACCGGCTTTCTGGTTTGGGAATCAAACCAATGTACGACAAATTGGAAGCAGTTAGACAATTTCGTGAACCTTATGATTCTGAAGAAGTAAGAAGCTTTTTAGGCCTTGTCAATTATATCAGCAAGTTTATTCCCAACTTAGCAACAATAAGTGAGCCACTATGTCGGCTTACTAAGAAAGATATAAAATTTGAATGGGGCGACGAACAACAAATTGCTTTTGAAAAGATGAAACAGAGCTTGTCAGATGAATTAACCCTTGGGTACTATGACGTAAAGTGTCCAACGCAAGTTATAGCGGATGCCAATCCTGTTGGTTTAGGGGCTGTCTTGCTACAGACACAGAACAATGAGTCAAGAACTATTGCATATGCAAGTCGGAGTTTGACTGCACCCGAACAGAACTATGCTCAAAGAAAGAGGCCTTAGCATTAGTTTGGGCTGTTGAACGTTTCCACTACTTTTTGTTTGGGCGAGATTTTGATTTGATAACTGATCATAAGGCTTTGGAAACACTTTTTGGACCAAAATCAAAACTATGCGCACGTATAGAGAGATGGGTTATTCGTCTTATGTCATACAAATTGAAAGTTATTTACAAACCTGGAAAGTCCAATATTGCCGATCCCCTTTCTCGTTTAATAAAACAAGTTAACATAAAATTGGAAAGTGAAAGTAGTAGTACTGAAGAATACATACAGTGGATAATGTCATACGCAGAACCAAGAGCAATCAACCTTAATGAAATCGCGATACATTCCAAAACAGACACAGAAATACAAGCAGTCAAAAAATCAATTGATGAAGATAAATGGGAAAATGAGGTATCAGCATTCAAAATTTTCGGTTGTGAATTATCTTTTGTTGGTGAAATTTTATTGCGCAGCACAAGGATTGTTATCCCTCAAAGCTTGCGTGAGCGAACACTTCAATTAGCCCATGAAGGCCATCCCGGAATGTCCCTTATGAAAAGACGACTCAGAGCAAAAGTTTGGTGGCCTAAAATCGATGCTCAAGTTGAGGAATTTGTGAAAAAATGTAAAGGTTGCATTTTAACAAGCGGATTAGTAGCACCGGAACCACTCAAAAGAACTGTTCTACCATCGGCCAGAGAGAAAAGAACTAATAGAGAGAACCAACTTCGACGGTTGCTCTCTTTTTGCCTACAAGCTGTGATTTGGCCACCAACTTGCATATGTATTAACTCCATATAAAAAAAATGTGGGGAACAAATACTTATGCCAGTTGGTGTGCATACTCACCACGAGAGAGAAAAAACTTTTCTCTCTTTTCTCACTGCTCACCACCTTTGAAAAATGGCGACCACCTTTGAAAAATGGCGACAACCTTTGAAAAATGGCGGATGTAGTCAGCTGTTCAGAAGTGTTCAAAGAAAATTCAAAATTGTGGATGAACAACTTTTTGGTACTCTCATTGTGTTCGTTTGGGAGTAATATCATTCGAATATGAAGTGAAATTTATTACTCTTGTTAGGTGCCAGAACAATGAAGATTTAGAAACAATTCTAAATTACGCATTTAGATAAATATTAGTTTGTTATTTGAAGCCAGTTTTAATCATTAAGTAAGTAAAATAAATTAGGTGGTGCAACAGTCCAATGAGAATTAGGACCTAGAAACATAAAACTCTGAAAGCACTAAAACTATTATTTTTATTATTAGCTGCGTTTATGCGTTTAATTTTCGCTCAGACCGTTGAAAGATGCAAAAAAACTCAGATTTGTTTCAATTTTCAGAGTTTATCGACTTAATTTTGTCGATGCGAGAGTTGCAGGAACATTGAAAACGAGAGTTACAGAACAAGAAGAAATAAAACAACGCAGGAACATTGAAAACATTTGTATATACTCATCTCTTTTTTCCATTCCTATTTTATTTGTGTGTTCTCGTTGTTTATTTTCTTTACATTACTCACGACATTTCCAAAATGCTGAAAATAAGTGATTAAGGTAGACACTAAATAAAAAGACCGTCGACTTGTTACTTCTGTTGCCAATTTTCATTGCATAAGATTTGTGAATAGGTGATAAGCTATTCTTTTTGCTTTCCACTAAGCTGGTGTGTTGCTTTTAAAGGCTTAACTACATAAGCCGAAAAGTACTTTTGTACAAAAGTAAAAATATTTGTATTCTCGCTAGGTCAGTGGTTTTGTGAAAAGAATATACAAATTTGTTTTTCAACCAAAATTTAAGTCTTATGCATCATTTTTAAAAGTTTTCCAGTTCTAACTATTTATATCTTATCTTTCAGTTATATAGTGAAAAATCTGTAAGGGAAAGTTCTAACTACAGTTTTTCTAAAAGTGCATTGTGGCTTATTCATAGTTGTTTGCTAAACTTTTTAGGCTATTCATAAATAAATGCAAATCAAAGTTAAGGGCTAAACCTGAATAACTATAAACATAGAAAATGCTGTGTTCAAGTAATTATTATCGCAGCCAAATTTCATAATTGATTTTTTTGGTGTATAAAAAAGCGAAAAGAGTATTTCATGACAAATAAATGTTACTTAGTTCCAGAAAATATCGATTGATACCGCAATTGCAGAAGATATGGATATTTTATATAAATATTCCTGGTGAACTGTAAAACTTTATTATTTCCGCCTTTTATAATTCAATGTAAAATAATTCAATGCAGTATATTTTAGATAATAAAGTAGTTAAGTTAATAGTTAAGGTATTACTGAAATAAACATAACATACATTTATAAAAAACATGTACTCGTTCAAATAAACAAATAAAGTCTAGTCTAAAAAACCTTAACCTTGTTACACTCTTTCTGCACACATCCTTTCTTGTTTTGGTTGTTAATGCCATCTACCTGTAACTCAGAGAAAGAGAAGAGAAAAACAAATTCACCACGAACTACCGGTATAACTCGTATAACTTCTTCCGTTATTTATTGACAAACAAAAATGTTTTGCTAGAATTAATTTGAATTATAGGAGTATTTTTGTAGATATAAAAACGACAAGATGCTAGTAAAATTGAAGAACAAAATTCATGAGAATTACAAATATTATAATGAGACTTTAAAAAACAGCCTTCTTGGCTATCAATAAACAAAAATGAAAAATGTCGCATTTCCCGGAACTGATATTTTTTTGTGTACTCTTCTCCGAGGTGAAAACATGTATACACCGATACGAATTCAACACGCTATAAAAAATGAGAGTAAGAGGTTTCGAAGGGACGGAGACGAGGAAGTTTGGCTCTCTCGATTAGTTTTTTCTCTCTGCCATCGGGTCCATGGCAACATCTGGCAATCAATTTCTGTGGTCCCTTGCCAACAGGTCATCATTTATTCGTAATTGTTGACTATTATAGTCGTTTATAGAGGTAGAAGTTATAAATAAGATTGATTCTTCGGAGGCCATAAAACGCCTAAAAAGGATTTTTGCACGATTTGGATTACCTCTTTCAATTACAGCTGATAACGGTCGCCAGTTCGTGAGTGATGAGTTTAAGGAATATTTTCGTACAAACAACATTGAACTGATCAATACGATCCCGTATTGGCCTTAGCAAAATGGGGAAGTTCACACAGGACTGTAGCGCCACCTTAAGTAAAATGGGGAAGTTGAGCGCCAAAATCGATCCTTACTAAAGAGATTAACCATTTCTCAAAATGAGAAAGGAAATTGGCGAGAAGACTTGCAAGATTATCTGCTAATGTAAAGGGTGTCCCAAAATTAACGCAAGATTTGAATTGAATAGAAAACGCCGTTTTTAGTCTTTTGATAGTTATATTTTTATTGACTCGTAAAGTACATAGGATAGGGTTATGTATGGAATAACACATCGGACAAATGGCCTCCACGGCTTTGCATGCACATGCGCACTCTTTTGTTGAAATTTTCCATGACCATTCTGCATAAATGTGGCTGAATTTCGTTGATTCGGCCCAATTATGCCTCCAGCCCAAAATCCACACCATACAGTCACGCGTTGTGGATGTATTTGTTTTTCGACAATCACATGTGGGTTCTCCGAACCCCAAATGCGGCAATTTTGGCGATTGACAAAGCCATCAAGATGAAAATGTGCTTCATCGCTTAGGATGATTTTGCTCGAAAAATCAGGGTCCATTTGTTGATGTTCAATAATCCATTCAACGAACTCGCTTCTCTGTCCATGGTCATTAGGCTTCAATTGTTGTGTTAATTGAATTTTGTAAGCATGAAGACACAGATCTTTGGTGAGTATACGCTGTAGAGAGGTTCTTGAAATTTGCAATTCTTGTCCACGACGTCGAATTGAGGTTCCTGGATTGTCAGCAACACTCTCACGCACTGCTTCAACATTCACATTTGAACGGCTTGTTTTTGGACGACCAGTGTGTTTGGCGTCTCCAACGGATCCAGTCTCCATGAATTTTTCAATTAATCTCTTCACAGTTGACGAAGTTAAAACACTATTCCGACCATATTTTGTATGAAATTTTCGAACTGCAGCCGCCAAGCTTTCACTATTTTTGAAATATTCTTTAATAATGAAGACACGTTGTTCTCTCGTGTAACGCTCCATTTTTAATAACCCTATACTGTTAGCTGTCAAATTGCTTTTTTTTCAGGGTTGCCAACACTTCACTGCACAAATGGCGGCAAATTCAAATCTTGCGTTAATTTTGGGACACCCTTTACCATTCGACACCACATTCAACCACTCTGAAGATACCTGCTGAACTTATGTTCAATAGAAACATTCGTGATAAATCGCCCTCGATTCTACAGCTTTCAAATATTGATAACGAAGTGCGAAATCAAGATGCCATGGAAAAGTGGAAGGGAAAGTGATATGCAGATAGTAAACGTCATGCTAAAGTAAATGATGTTGAAGAAGGCGATGATGTTATTATGAAACACCAAGTGGTTACTAATAAACTCGCCACAACATTTGAGCCAATGGCTTACAAAGTGATTGAGCGAAAAGGATCTGAAGTAACGGTTCGAAATCCGAACACTGGAACTGAGTACCGACGAAATGTGGCACACGTTAAAAAAGTTCCAGCAGGAATTTTCAAACCCACAATACCATCATCCATTGGACCAGACTCATCAGAATAAATAAATCGATCTTCAAAACGTAAGAGAGCGATGCCAAATCATTATCTGGACTACGACTTATCAGAGCAGAAATAAAATAAAAAGTATTAAGTTATTTGAATAGTGTTTTAAAAGAAAAAAAAAAAGAAAGAGAAAGTAGATGTAGTATCGACGTTTCATTCTAAAATATAAAACAAAGTAGTCTTAGGAAAATGTTCAGTCGAACAGACATATGTAAATAATAATAATTTGTTATTTAGAAATTACTCGAAAGGCAAGGCAAGCAGATCTAAATATTACAGTCTGCTATATTTTATTTTGTGGCGTTGCCAATTACATATGTATCTTATCACCTGATCAAAAAGATATGTTCCTAGCGACCGGAATGGGTTTTGGGACTAATAGGTTTTTGACAGCTTTGAATTTAATTTGTGAATGCAGCCTTTCACTCATTATCAAGGTGTCATTGTCATTTGTTCACTAAACTCACCATTTTCATCAGCGTAAATTACATAGAGGAAATATATTATATAATAATAATTTATTATATAATATATTTATTGTATAATATATTTCCTCTATGAAATTCCAGTCGAACTCGTTATATACCATAAAGAAATATATCTACCAAGAGAACCGACTTATGAGGTTTGCTCTCTTTCGACCTACAAACTGTACATTTTGCCCGTTAGCATCACGGTTGCCACATTGGTCATCTGTGACGAAATTTGGTCATTATTTTTTTCACTTGGTCAAATGGTCATTTTTTATTCCATTTGGTCATATTGTAAAAGCTTATATACTGTGATCTCATGTTAAAACGCTTTGTTTTTATATTTCATCAACTTTATTTGGATTAATCTAATTTAATTAAGTATGTTAGGGATTTTGTGAGTTTATTTGTACGTAATTAAAAAATAAATGTCATCTGCATAATATTGAAAATATGCTAAATAAAATGTGATTATGTTGGTCATTTTCACCTACAAGTGGTCATTTTTATTTTTTAATTTGGACACAAACTGTTTTTTCAAGTGGCAACCGTGGTTAGCATGTGTTAGTTGTCCCGTGCATTTCTTATGGGAAAATCCAGATTCTATGTAGTTGGTATGGGCTTCTTCTACTCTGAACGTCGAACTTGTCGAGTTGTAGAAGCTGAGTAAGGTCAATGATTCTCGAGAATTTTCTCCAGATGAGTCCTCTACCTTCTCAGAATCATCATCCATTCCCACATAAACAAGGCATACCAGCCTACGTTTTTGTCATCAACTCCCATCCCACCTCCCACGTTGTAAATGGCGAACAAGCTAGACAGCGCTCCTATCTCCTATGCTCCTTCTCACTCTAGGTAACCTAGCTGAATTGCTGTTACCGAATCCCAATCTTTTCCTCACATATCAGAATGATGAATTAACATCAACTGATTCCTCACCCTATCTCTTCCTCCCCTACCACCTCTCATCTTTATTGGGCTGGATCTAAGGTGTTAAACGACCCGTGCCGATGATCAGCCTGGCTGGGGGCCCAATTCAAAAATGGCACAGTCTCTAACGGAGTATCCGGATACCTGGTGACCTCCGGATTAACTAGCCTTATCTGTACATGCGAATCTCTGTGCAGACGGACCTCTTTTCTTCGCAACTCGTGGGATTAAGATGAATAAAACAAAAAACAAAAATGTAAAGGATGATGAGACCGGTATATCTTCAGGACCGGGCGGCAGTTTGGCGTCAAAGCCTGTTGCCGTATCTCTTGCGGCCAACACAGAGAAGGGAGTAGTGGCTAACCATGGACCCTACTCTGCAGTTGGTGCCAACGAGAATATGAAGGTAGCGATACCTAATTTCAGTAGTTTCAGGGTTGTGAAAAATGGCCCTACCACTACTAATGAGAGTACATCTAGAAATGGAAAGGGGAAACTCTCAAAAAGCCATTATAGACAAAGGCGGCAAGCGGCGAAAATCCTAAAGGCCTCTGGTGCATCATCGGGGGCTGAAAGGACACCGCAACAAACCGCTAGCGTCGAATGGGCTAAAAGCATACTTGCTACAACAAGGACCAGTAAGGACTCTACGTCTAAACGGGAAAGGTCTCTTGAGGGGGCCGTACCGACACCAAAACGGCCTCGGGTGCACAACACCAGCACTCCCCTCAATCCCATCAAGAAAGCCAGTTTCAGTGACGTCGCGAAGGGCAAAGTCGTGGTTGCGGTCATTGACAGGAGCGATGATGATGGCACAATATCGGCTGATCGTTGGCAGTTGGTCAAGGTTAAGCTCTCGGGTGGCTTTTTAAGCATTTTGAGGGAGCTTCCAAGGACCACTTCCTTCCATAAGCGATGGGGGTTGGCATCAAGGCCATGTCAAACTCATGGTTTGTGGCGACCAGAGGTGACTTATACAAGCTCGCTGTCAGCCGGTTAGGTGAAGTTTGGCCAGGTGCGAAGCTCGAGGTTGTCGCTAAGGAAGACATTCCTAGCAGACCTAGAGGCCTCATTTGGATCCCAATCCCAAGGAGTGCCATTTTGGTACTCAATAAGGAATCTTTGGCTCCTCTAGCCTTAAACGAGGGCTCAATTAACTATGGCTTCGAAACCATTAAAATTCGAGTCTATAAAAAAGATGAGGTTCACGCGGAAAGCGGGCCTCCAAAAACAACCGAAGGTGAACTAGCGGTTGGTGGGCCTGGGACACCCTCTTCTCCCTTAACAGAGGGTGACGATGCACCCATGCCCTCTCCAATAGCGACTCCACCCTCTACAAAAGTCGTAGACAGTCCATCCTCAATTGAGACTGAGGACGACCTCAACATGATCCTTTTGAGCGAGGACGAACTCTTGGGTTCATCCTCAGACTCAGAGGATCAGAACAAAACCGTGGTAGAGGTTGATCTGCCTAATTGTAGCCAAAATAATGCAGTTAGTACAGATTAATCTCCAGCACTCCGTTAAGGCCTCGGCCTCACTTCTTCTCCGGCTGGCAAGAAACGGGGAAGACATTGTCCTGATCCAAGAGCCATGGATTGTGAGATTTGTTGTTCGAGCACTCAGGACTCCTGGGTACTACACACTGTGTGTGACAGATAAAGGTGAACCTAGATCTTGCATACTAGTGAAACGTAGCATTAATGTATTTTTACTCCATCATTTCAGTGACAAAGATACCACCGTAGCTAGGCTGGAAACAACCAAAGGAAGTTTCTGGCTAGTGTCGGCGTATCTTGGCCATGACCACTTTGGCTCTCTCCCTGGAAAAACCTTGGAGAAAATCGTCGCTGAAGCGAAAAGGCAAAGGATCCGCCTAATTATTGGGAGCGATATTTACGCTCATCATACGGTATGCGGAAGTACCAATATCAACGACAGAGGTGAGTCTCTTTTTGATTATATTCTTGGTACTAACCTCTTAGTAAGTAATGTTGGAAATGAACCAACCTTCATAACTAAAACTCGACAAGAAGTCTTAGACATAACTCTTGTCTCAGATACTATACACCATATGATCTTGGACTGGAAAGTATCCAAAGAACACTCGTTCTCTGATCATAGATATATCCAGTTCAATATCAATGTGGATGATAACCCGAGTCCATTGACTTTTCGAAATTACCGGAAAACTGATTGGGCCTCATACAGGAACTCATTACAGAGTTTACTAAACCCTGAACTATCTTGTCCTTCCTCTAACGCTAATGAACTTGACAACAAAGTCAATGACCTTACCTCAGCTATGAACAGATCGCTAGAAATTGCTTGTCCACTTATACACATAAGAGGAAAGAGGAAACCACAATGGTGGGCCTCAGAGCTTGACTCGCTCAGAAAACGCTCAGGAAAGATTGCAGGAAACTTTTCAACCGAGCCAAAGCCGCATGACTAGCCTCTCACTGGGATTCTTACAAAGAATCCCTAAGAATTTACAAGAAGGCACTAAGGAAATCTAAACGATCTTCTTCTGTGGCACGATAGAAGAAACTTCTGAAGCCTCTAGGTTATTGAAAATTTTTTCAACTAATCCAGCGATGCCAAGCTGCTTGAAAAATGCAGACGGCTCCTGGACAAATTCAAGTAATGAATCGCTGAACTTACTACTGGATACTTATTTTCCTGGTAGTTCTCTTACCGAGACTTGCAATGGTTATATACCTTCAAGTCCCAATACAACATATCCACAAGGTCTGATCACAAGGGACAAGCTACAATGGGCTCTCAACAGCTTGAAACCATTTAAATCTGCAGGACCAGATGGAATAATACCAGCCGAGCTACAAAAGACTTCTGACATAATTGCACCAATCCTTGAGGCAATTTTTACCAGCTCTCTTTACCGGGTCCATGTTCCCTCGGCATGGCGAGAAGTTAAAGTTGTTTTTATACCCAGGGCAGGTAAATGCTGGCAAGTCAATCCTAAAGATCTACGACCTATAAGTCTATCATCATTCCTTCTTAAGACCTTGGAAAGATTGATTGATATCCATTTAAGGGCAAGTATTAATACAAGACTTCTGTCTTCGTCTCAGCATGCCTACTGTAAAGGTAAATCGGTGGAAACAGCGTTACACACCTTAGTACGCACTGTCGAATATTCCCTCCATCATAAAGAGTTCACTATGGTTGCTTTCCTTGACATCGAAGGTGCCTTTAACAACGTGGACACATCTGCAATCACATCTGTACTAACATCTCTAAATGTTGAGAGTTCGCTTCGGGAGTTAATTCATTTAATGCTTACTAGCAGAATAATTAACTCAAAACTGGGTAACTCTTCTGGCAGACGATTCGTTAGTAGAGGGACACCGCAAGGTGGTGTTCTATCCCCTCTCCGCTGGAACCCAGTGGTGAATGAAATCCTAACTAGTCTGGATGCGGAGGGTTTCAGAGTGATAGCCTATGCGGACGAACGTTGCTATAGCAGTTTCAGGAAAGCATCTTAACACGTTAAAAGAACTCTTACAAAATGCCTTAGACAGACTAATACTTTGGGCTGATCGGTGTGGACTGGGTGTTAACCCACACAAAACCGATTTGGTCTTATTTTCGAGGAGATACAAAATTCCATTTGTCAACCCTCCCCATATTAAAGGAATCCAATTAAAATTCTCAGACGAGGCTAAATACCTGGGTCTTGTCTTGGATAAAAAACTAAATTGGAAACGCAACGTACAGGAAAGAGTCAAAAAAGCTACTCTGTAGCTCTCTTTTCTTGCAAAAAAGCCATCGGTAATAAATGGGGCTTACAACCCAGAATCACGCATTGGCTATACACATCGGTAATCAGACCGATTTTAATATACGGTGTGGCAGTATGGTGGACTGCTTTAGAAAAAGGTATAAACCGGGATAAATTAAATAAAGTCCAACGTTCAGCTTGCCTATGTATAAGCGGATCGCTTCGCACGACCCCATCTGCGGCACTGGACACCTTACTCTACCTAACACCTCTTGACATTTTTAGCAAACAAATAGCTGCAAGCTCTGCTATTCGCCTCAAAGCCGCTCCGTAATTCTTAGTTATTTATAATCAATTCCAAAGCACACAGACTACACCATCCCCCAACTGCAATTCGACAGAAATTTCCAGATTTCTATACCTCCCAGATCTTTTTGGGAGGATAGGACATTCCTGGAAAACGAGTCAATCCACTTCTATACAGATGGGTCAAAAACAAAAGAAGGGGTTGGTGGAGGTGTGTACTCTGAACGACTGAAATTAAGTCTCTCATTCCGCCTTCCCAATCATTGTAGCGTGTTCCAGGCGGAACTTTTGGCGCTAAAAGAAGTCTTGTCCTGACTTAAAGAAAACGTGATATCAACATCTGATATCCGTATTTTCTCAGATAGTCAGGCCGCTATCAAATCTCTGGACTCTGTCTCTACAAATTCTATAACAGTCCATAACTGTCGATCATCTCTAATGGAGATGGCACAACAGTTTAATATTCACATTTGCTGGGTGCCGGGCCATAGAGACATTCCAGGTAACTGTAAGGCAGATGAACTCGCCAGGAACGGTACAGTACAGCCCATCCTACCACGTTTGGCACGTACTGGCATACCAATCGCTACTTGTAAGCTGTTGCTAATGCAAGACGCTGTGAGGAGGGCAGGCACCAGGTGGAACAACATCACCACGTGTCAAGTCACAAAAAACATCTGGCCAACACTGGACTTAAAACGTTCAAGGTGCTTGCTCTCTCTAAGCAGATCGCATATAAGCTCGATAATAGGTGTCATAACCAGACACTGTCTAACAGGAAAGCACGCCACGATATTATGCGTATTCTCAAATGGCTTTTGCAGAAGCTGTATGGACGAGGAAGAGGAAGAAACAGTTCTTCATCTTTTCTGCACATGCCCTGCTCTGGCTCGAAAATGCAAGAATTACCTAGGAGAATTCTTCTTTAACGATCTAAACGATCTAAATCATATCAGCATAATCAGCCTCTCACGTTTCGTAAGGGACTCAAATTGGTTCCATTGAGCTTAGGAAGAAGCCTCAAGATTCATGTGGTATCACAATGGGCCATTAAACTGGTCTAAGTGTGTCCGCTTCCATCTTGGACAGCCACTATAACCTAACCTGGTATGGGCTTTTGGGATGAGTATGGGGAAAACAATGTGAGGTGAACTCAGCCGTTCAAAAAAGGAATCCGTTGAATTCAAAAATTGAAAAATTAATGCAATATTTAAAAAAAAATGAATTGTGCAACTTCTTTTCAGTGAAAACTGTGCTTAAAATAATATTTGATTGCTTTTGGCATACAAATTCTATGATTTTTATAAAAATTTTCGCTAAAAACTGAAAAAAACATGCAGAAAGTATAGGCGCACCCTAGAACTGCAATGCGAACGTGGCCCAATTTGAGTTAAGCCCAGTTTTGAGAGATTAACAGCGAGGTGAGTATATTTTTTTTATTTATTTATTTACATCATTTAGAGATTTTAAATCTACAGTTAGACTACCGAATTCAAATACATGCTAATACATGGAGATGGACTTATAGCGTATTACATACAACAAAATATTTTAAATAAAATAAAAATAAACATTAACAATTTGACAACAGTAAAATTATACTGTAAAATTAAAAATCAATTAAAATGAAAATACAATAACAATCTATCTATTTTTTAAAGAAGATCTACTCAGATGAAAGTCAAATTCAATATGAGACGCAATAAGATTAGTTTCACTGACACAGCGGGTTATAGGTTAATTTTTTGCATAGTTAACTCTATGATCATCTTCGCGAAATAAAGAATGTACTCTCAGTTGTCGCGATGGAGCATATAAATTAATTAAGGATAAAAGAAATGGGCACTTAATATGGTACGATAAAATATCACTTATAAACATAACTGAATACATTTTTCGTCTATTTACAAGTGATTGCATACCTAAAAGTTGACATCTGGTAGTATATGATGGAGTTTCGATGTTCAAACCTAATTTCCGAATTGCGAACCTAGTACATTTTTTTTTGAATCATTTCAATTCTGTTTGAATGAATGTTATAGAATGGATTCCAAATAACACAGCAGTATTCTAATATTGATCTGACATAAGATGATTAGAGCGATTTAAGAGCAAAAGGGTCTTGGAAATCTTTACTATTGCGTTTAATAAAGCCTAGCATGGAATTTGCTTTGGAAACATTGAACTCTATATGCTTGACAAAGTTTAATTTAGAGTCGAAAATTACGCCTAGATCTTTCTTTTCACAAACTCTATCAAGAACATGGCTATTAATCTTATTGTAATGTGTATACACTCTTTATCTCTTTCAATAATAAGGGGCAACATCTAGTGGTAGTAATAGGAGAACTCGCTTCTTTAGAGCCCGTTCACACGATCCCGAATCGGCGGTTTTGCCGTATCGGCGATTTTACCGTATAAGCCAGTGGCAATATAATTTAAATGAGTATATTCAGACGATACGGTATATAACCGTATACGGTAAAATCACCGATTAGGTCGATTTTGTCATTCGGTTTTGTCTCTGCAAATCGTTTTCGGTCGTACGGCAAAAAAACCGATTCGGTTTATAGTGGCAATGTATTTATATACAGTGCGTTCAGACGATTCGGTATTTTGACCGAAAGTGCGTCATTTTTCGTCTGGGCTACTGTGGAATAATGTATTACTAGTATATAGTCGTTTTTGTGTTTTACACCGAGTACGGTGTAGGGTTGAGTACGGTGTACGGTTAAATTACCGTACCGTCTGAACACTCCAACCGAAATACACCGAATCGAGAAAATATCCGATACGGCGAAAATACCGAATCGTGTGAACGGGCTCTTAAGCATCGAGAAACATCTAGTGGCTTAGAGGGGAACTCATTCAGCGCATACAAGAACCTCGAAAGGGGTAAGCATCTAGTGATAAAGTGGAGAACTTCGTTAAGCATCGAGAACAACCTCGTAGATTCTCGAACCGATTGGAGGTATATAAATAGGCGCTTGGAAGCGAAGCGGTTCATTATGGATTGTGAATTGCTGTAAAGTAAAGACTGTGTTTGAAAAGTAAAGACTGTGTTTGAAACGTAATAATTGAGTGTTCAATAAATAAGTTTATATCGATTTAAATAAAGAAAATTTGTGTTTTTATTTACGAAGTGTGAATAAGTTTTAATTATCGGACCAAGCCGAATATTACATTATATTCGAAGATAATTTGGGAAAAGTTACGATAAAAAGAAAAACATTTGCACTTAGAGGCATTTAAATATAATTGGTTTACTGAGCACCATTCAGATAATTTACGAAGATCATTTTGCAACAGATGACAATCCGTAATGGACTTTATATATCTAAAAAACTTTAAGTCATCAGCAAATAGAAGTTGAACAGAATTTTCGAAAATATCAGGTAAGTCATTGATAAAAATTAGGAAAAGAAGTGGCCCAAGATGGCTTTAGATCACAATGGACCAATAGGCCCCCGTGTACGCAACAGCTTCTTGCTGTGCACACCCCAACACCACAACCTACCCAAGATGGCTACCTTGGGGAACACCTGAGGTTACCAGATATGGACTTGAAAGCATATTTTCAATTCTAACAAATTGAATACGATTCTTAAGGTAAGAGGCCAACCATTTCAAAAGATTTGGATGAAAACCAAAAGAAATTAATTTTCTCAACAAAATTGAGTGATTTACTCTATCAAAAGCTTTCACAAAATCTGTGTAAATTACATCTATTTGGTGACCTTTTTCGAGTTTATTTAAAATAAAATTGGAGAAAATAGACATATTGGTGGTTGTTGATCTTCCCGTTACGAAACCGTATTGAAATGGTGAAATCTGTATATTTTGACAATTCTACGAAAATGTAAATAAAACAAAATTCATTCAGATTCCCAGTAATGCAAATGCAAATGAAGGTAAAACAATTTAAATAAAAAGTATTAATTTATTGAAATAAAACTATATACCTAATGAATTTGCACTTAATGTAAGGCCGCGTTTCCATTTGCAAGAAAACTTCTGCAATAAATGTCCGATAGTCTGTCCGACAGTGAATTGCAAGTGGAAAGTACCAAGCAAGTTCTATCGCGACAGTACTTTCATAACTTCTTGCGAGTATTTGCAAGTGCAATTAATTGCTAGTTTAAACACTTTTGCATCGACTCGCGACAGTTCTTGCAGCTTATCGAAACAGTTTCGTATATCTCGCGCAAGTGGCTGGTTGACGTCTTTAAATATTCCTCGTGTAGACAATCGTATAAAGCTTGGCATACTTCCGGAACAATTTTTGATATGGTGGATACAGGAATTCTAAATAAATACATCAGGGAATGGTATGAATCACCTGAAAAAATGATTATCAAAGATTCAACCTGCTAAATGCGTACCTATTGTCGTTAAATTATATGTACATACCAGATGCCAAGAATCGCAGAGTCAACAGGAGTCTTTCCTTCGGTGACATTGACTCACGGATTCAAGTGTCTTGTTTTTTTTATAATAGGACCCACTTTCAATATCAAAACTTCCAAATCAATTGCGGTCATGCGAGTGAAATTGAAGTATTGAAGTATTGAAGTATATATTCGTTTAATAAATTATAGAAGGCACCAGCTTCCTGTCTAAATCCAATCTCGAACCCAAGTTGATGTTTTTTAACTTCCCATAGGAAGTTATTGTATTGGGTCCGATTTTTCAAATTGAAAATTTTGACATTTCTCGACGTTTCAAGGTCCCTAGAGTCGAAATAAAAGATGTCTGTGCGTGCGTGTGTACGTACGTTCGTACGTCCGTACGTTCGCGACGTTTTTTCGTCGTCCATAGCTCAAGAACCAGAAGAGATATCGACTTCAAATAAATTTTGTTATACAGATAATAATGCAGAAAGATGCAGAAAGGGCTCTCAAGAAAATTGCGTGGGTGTTTTTTTTACCATAGCAGTTTAAAAAAGGTGAACATTTTGGTTAACACAAAATATCTTACGAACCAAAAATGCTAGAGACTTGAATTAAATTTTATATAATATACTGTAACGTGATACCAAACAAGTACATTTTTTGAAAAAAATCCAATTAACGGTTTTTTTTATAAATCAAAAAAAAACTAAAAAAAAATGTGTCACCTCGAAAATTTTACGAATACAAAATGATTTTATCACCAAAACAATTTTGTGCAAAGAAAAATAACGTTTTCAACATCTGTTAAAATTTTGAGAAAAATCGAATTGACAGTTTTTTTTCATAAAAAATAAAAACCTAAAAAAAACATTACTCAAAGTTGATAAAAATTGAATTTCGACTCAAATATCTTCTCAAAAATATGAGATTATGGCTTCCAACTTATTTTATCTTATAAGAAATATTGTTTTCAACATTCGGACAAATTTTGAGAAAAATCGAATTAAAAAATTAAAACAAAAAAAATTAATAAAAGTTGGTAAAAATTCATTTTCGACTCAAATATCTTTTCAAAACTTTGAAATATTGGATTTAAACTACTTTTATCTTTTTAAAAATATTGTTGTCAACATTCAGTAAAATTTTGAGAAAAATCGAATTGACAGTTTTTTACAAAAAATAAAAACCTAACAAAAAACAATACTAAAACTTGGTAAAAATTTGTTTTGACAAACTAAACTATTTCTTTATATGAAAAATATTGTTGGTAATTTTTAAAATTTTTAAGAATAATTCAGGTAACAACTTTTTTAACCCAACACGAAAACCTACAAACTTTTAAGCAAAACAAATCGACAGACAGGATGGGAAGTTATCAGTGTGGGTCGCATCCCAGCCTCGTTTTTAATAATAAAATTATCATCGCAGCTGCTAATCGTTGACGTTTTCTCGCCATGACCACAATTTTAAGTAAACAACCAGATTTCGAGCGACATTAATTGCTCTCCTGGTGTAAATAAATCTGCAATAAATTGCGACAGTATGATGCGCGAGCTTCTTGCAAGACATTTATTGCAGAAGAAATTGCAAGAATTCATATGACAATGTAAACGCGACTGCAAGAAACTTCTGCAAGACTTCCGCGAGTTGACTTGCAAATGGAAACGCGGCCTAACCCTCAGCTAAAGAAGAAACTAAGGAGGATGTTGCAACAGAAAAAGTGGAATCCCCAGAAAAGAAAGCCACCAACGCCGAAATATTTATCTGGAGCGAAAAATCATCAGCCACGAAGAGGTACAAATTCAAGGTAAGTGCGTTCGTCACATTAATTTTAAACTCAAATTATATGAATATTGTTTTGTTTTGTAGTTAAAATTACACTTGTCAACAAGATTTTGTTCCTGACAATCAAATCGCTCTATTCCGATGGGTTTGTATGTCCTCATTTTTAACCCGAATCGACTGTAGGAATGAGAAGTGCCGATTACAGCGAAGGGATCGATATTGCAGAAGACAGAAAAGCTTCGCTTTGAAACCTTTCTGACATGCTTCATTTGTCGAGAGTGATATATGTACATGTCGAGAGTGGCTTAGAAGTTGAGGAATCTCTTTACTTGTTGACATTTTCCCTGGCCATTCATAGCCAAGTCAATTTGAATGAATACAAGTTGAATCAATTGCAGCGTTTGATAGCAGTAGCACATTCATGTCATGTGTCACCATCTGTGCAAAGCCCTTCTTTCAGCTAGCTACCGATAGGCGAAAGATTGTAGTGTATGCCAGCCCTTCATGATGTGAACAATCGTTGATTTAATCTACAGTCAGTTTTTCAAGACAATACCTACCACCGAGGATTGGCCAATTAATCTGTTTCACTATATTCTCAAGCATGATGAGGTAATGCTTGGGGCTACCGATAAAATTTTGCAGAAATTCGCAGTTGAATATCTTCCTTGTACATGTTTTGGCTACTCTGTCATGTAGCTGGTGAGGATATTTTTATAAATAATAAAATAAGAACCATATTAATTTTTTCTCTTTCTAATTTAAATTGTAGGTCTCTGGAATTTAATTGAAATACCTTTCTTCATTCATGATATATTGCTTTCGATGCCGTCAACATCTTCAATTTAATTCAAACCCGACTCCAGAATTAGGTACTTTATCAATTTAGGTTTTTGAGATATCATTTTTTTTTTAATTTGAAAGCACTTACATATATACATACATAAAGGCTATCAACTTCATGAAATAGTTTTTTTTTTCAAAAAAAATGTGTGATGATTGTCCAAATCTACATTATCTTATTTCAATATTTTATTCCTTTACAATTTGTTACTATTATAACTATAACGAATTTGTAGTCTTAAGATTATAACATCAAGTTCTTGTAATATATTGAAAAAAAAATACAAAAATAATGTTGAAAACGGACATTTCTTAGTTTGACCACATGTAGCTAAAATCGGAGTTCAGATTCGTAATCACTAATCAGCATCAAAAATTAAATGAACTGTTTAAAACCACAAAAGAATTACAATCTAGTTTTTTTCAAAACTTCAGGTAAAGTCAAAGTCTTTTATAACTAATAAGAAATTACGAAAACTAAGAGAAATAGCGAAATGATTTAAACTGTAGCTAAAAGCAAAGATATATAAAGTTAAGAGATATGACATGTTTTAAAGGTTTTGGTTGCCTTTAGAATTTTTAAAGGGGCATATTTTAAAAAACCTGATGTAATAAAAAATTTGAAGGTGCGGTTCGAAGTCAGGATATCTTAATCCTCTGAAAGTATTTTTTGTTTGGGTGACGACAAAAAGTATAATTTCGTCGACCAGTGTTATTAGACTCAACGGAAAAGAACGAATTTTTAACTAATGCTGTTGACCACATGAAATCACAAGGGAATACATACATACATACGAACGTGATGAACCAAAACATGAGAAGAATAGGATTAAAAATACATACTAAGTTTTTAATTTTGTTAAATTGAACATAATCTCAATAAAAAAAAAATAAAATCTACTTAAAACAGCTTATTTGTTTTTTATTATTATTTGCTAAAACGAAACAAAAAATAAAAAAGGTATAATCCACTATAATAATTGACCTGAGCAGATCAAATTTGGGAAAAGCAAAAAAAAAAGTGTTTTTCTTGGGAAAAAAAACATTAAATATTTTTGTATTTACTCAAAAACTAAGAAGTTACATTTTAACATCCAGGGGAGTCATTCCGTAATTTTCAAAAACGATAATTGCCAAAACGATTATCATTAACGACATCGTCAATAATTTGCTTCACGTAACTTTGTCACTATCGTCAGAGAGAAAAAACTAAATGAGAGAACCAAATTTCCTCGTCTCCGTCTCTTCGAAACCTCTTACTCTCATTTTTTATAGCGTGTTGAATTCGTATCGGTGTATACATGTTTTCACCTCGGAGACGAGTACACAAAAAAACGTCATTTCCGGGAAATGCATCATTTTTCATTTTTGTTTATTGATAGCCAAGAAGGCTATGTTTTTTAAAGTCTCATTATAATATTTGAACAACCAAAACAAGAAAGGATGTGTGCAGAAAGCGTTTAACAAGGTTAAGGCTTTTTAGATTAGACTTTATTTGTATATATGAACGAGTACATGTTTTTAATAAATGTATGTTATGTTTATTTCAATAGTAATACCTCAACTAATAACTTAACTACTGTATTTTCTAAAATATACTGCATTGAATTATTTTACATTGAATTATAAAAGGCGGAATTAATAAAGTTTTACAGTTTACCAGGAATATTTATATAAAATATCCATATCTTCTGCAATTGCGGTATCAATCGATATTTTCTGGAACTAAGTAACATTTATTTGTCATGAAATACTCTTTTCGCTTTTTTATACACCAAAAAAATCAATTATGAAATTTGGCTGCGATAATAATTACTTGAACCCAGCATTTTCTATGTTTATAGTCATTCAGGTTTAGCCCTTAACTTTGATTTGCATTTATTTATGAATAGCCTAAAAAGTTTAGCAAACATCTATGAATAAGCCACAATGCACTTTCAGAAAAACTGTAGTTAGAACATTCCCTGACAGATTTTTCCTTGTCGCTATATAACTGAAAGATAAGATATAAATAGTTAGAACTGGAAAACTTATAAAAATGTTGCATAAGACTTAAATTTTGGTTGTATATTCTTTTCACAAAACCACTGAACTAGCGAGAATACAAATATTTTTACTTTTGTACAAAAGTACTTTTCGGCTTATGTAGTTAAGCCTTTAAAAGCAACACACTACCTTAGGGGAAAGCAGTAAGAATAGCTTATCACCTATTCACAAATATTATGCAATGAAAATTGGCAACAGAAGTAACAAGTTGACGGTCGTTTTATTTAGTGTCTGCTTAAATCACTTATTTTCAGCATTTTGGAAATGTAATGTAAAGAAAATAAACAACGAGTACACACAAATAAAATAGGAATGGAAAAAAGAGATTAGTATATAAAAATGTTTTCAATGTTCCATGTTTGCATTCTGCAACTCTCGTTTTCAATGTTCCTGCAACTCTCGCAGCGACAAAATTAAGTCGATAAACTCTGAAAATTGAAACAAATCTGAGTTTTTTTGCATCTTTCAACAGTCTGAGCGAAAATTAAACGCATAAACGCAGCTAATAATAAAAATAATAGTTGTAGTGCTTTCAGAGTTTTATGTTTCTAGGTCCTAATTCTCATTGGACTGTTGCACCACCTAATTTATTTTACTTACTTAATGATTACAACTGGCTTCAAATAACTAACTAATATTTATCAAATGCGTAATTTAGAATTGTTTCTAAATCTTAATTGTTCTGGCACCTAACAAGAGTAATTAATTTCACTTCATATTCGAATGATATAACTCTCAAACGAACACAATGAGAGTACCAAAAAGTGGTTCATCCACAATTTTGAATTTTCTTTGAACACCTCTGAACAGCTGACTACATCCGCCATTTTTCAAAGGTGGTCGACATTTTTAAAAGGTGGTGAGCAGTGAGAAAAGAGCGAAAAGTTTTTTCTCTCTCGTGGTGAGTATGTACATAAACTTGCATAAGTATTTGTTCCCCACATTTTTTTTATATGGAGTTAATACATATGCAAGTTGGTGGCCAAATCACAGCTTGTAGGCATAAAGAGAGCAACCGTCGAAGTTGGTTCTCTCTATTAGTTTTTTCTCTCTGCTATCGTCTCGTCCATCGTTTTCAGTATAAGATAACTTAAATGTCAAAATTAACTCAAGGAAAGATAATGTTTGACATGACGAAATCATAAACGAAAAATTTCGCTGTGCTTTTCGTTTTTCAGTACGCTGCTGAACGACGAAATGTGTCATTTTAGTGGATAGCTGTACTAGATTTCGTAGTACAATTCTCCACCCTTTTCGTTCTCAATTTAATTGCCCGGTATATTAATTGCTTGCGAAATTTTGACGTTTTATTTATTTATTGAAACATTTTTCAAATATTTTCGTTTATGATTTCGTCATGTCATTTTTTGTATGGGAATTTTCGTTTCGCATCAGCAGCGTACTAGGCTTAAAATTGAACTTCAACTTCCAGACAGAACTCTCCACAAATATTTTTCCGCTGTGGTTTTCGTTTTAATTTCGCTCTACACTTGGAGACTGTCGAAAAATTTCGTTTCGCATCAGCAGCGTACTAGGCTTAACTTGAAAATGTTATTAAACTTGGTTTTTGTCAATGGGAAACTGGGGGAGAGTACGATAACTTAGGCGACAAAGTTTAATGACGGATTTGTATAGAACAGTTAAAATCAAGCATTTTTTTTACTATGGGAGGGGGGGGGGGGTCTATCTCCCCCCGTTTAGGCGGTAGGGGCAATTTAAACAAATATGTACATTAAATGGAAAAAAAATAATAAAAAAATAACGGTAATACTTACAATTAAGTTTTATACCTTTTTTTAAAGCCTGCTTTTAAATCAAGTCAAAAATATGCATAGTTTTTGAAAAAAATTGTTTTAAAGTCAAAATTTGTGCAAAAAAAATTTAAAAAAAAGGTTTAAAGTGTAATTTGTCAAAACTTTCAAAATATCTACTGTTTTTTTTTTTTAGAATTCATTGCTCTTATTTGTTTTTGATCAAAAACTGAAAACTAGATGACTTTATGTCTTCTAGTTCTTGAGAAAATTGAAAATTACCAAAAAAAATATTTTAATGAAATTACTTTTTCCTTGCTAAAGTATTAACTTAGTCTTATTTTGATAGTAATAATCGAATATGGATTAAGATATACCTAGGGTAAATTAATTTTTCTTAAATCCAGCTTATTTAAATGCAAAAGAAACTTTGCATGCACCCCATCTTGCACCCACCGAACCTTGCACCCTCCCCGCCTTGCACACACTCCAACTTGCACCCACCCCAAATCCTATAGTGTTCCCAAGCAGGGGGGTTCCCCTGTTCCACTGTTGCATACACCCAAACTCGCACACACCTTACTGTTGCATACACCCAAACTCGCACCTACCATTGTTACTATCAAAATAAGACCACTCAAGCAAAAAACAAAGAATTAAATTAAAATAGTAGTTGTGGTTATTTTCAATTTTCTCAAAAACTAAAAGACATAAAATCATCTAATTTTCAGTTTTTAATCAAAAACAAATAAGAGCAATAAACTCTGAAATAAAAACAATGGTAGATAATCTTGAAGTATTAAAAAATTACACTTTAAACCTTTTTTTTTAACTTTTTTTACTCAAATTTTGAGTTTAATATTAAATTTTTCAAAAACTACGCATAGTTTTGACTTGATTTAAAAACTGGCTAATAGAACAGAATGTTGGCTTTAAAAAAAATGTATATAACTTAATTGTAAGTATCAGCGTTATTTTTTTCCATTGTTGAGTTATAACAAAAACTATCAGTTCAGTTCCATTCATTCCGCGTTTGTACGACTAAGAAGAAAGACGTGTCTTTGAATAAATCAAATTTAAAATAAAATATATGTATATTGTGTTTTTTTATTGTCTTTATCCAATAGGTTATGGGACCAGTATAACGCTTTACCTTTCTGAGTTCTATTTTAAAAATAAAGAAATAATAAGACATAATTTTTATACGAAAATCAAATTAACTAACAAATCTAATTCAGTGCCAAATTTTTTTCTCTCATTCTCATAAAATAGCATCTGGCCTCCTCACACAAATATCCAGACCAAAACCACTCTATTACCAAGACCGGAATCTCAGACTGACATTTCGGTTTGACTACAAGCTAAAAAGCACTAAATGTGAGAAAGTGTGCGTGAAATGATGCAAAAAACATTGAAACATTGTTGAACATGCTTTTTTCAAGACAAAAAGGTACATTGGTTCACTATCCACAAAATGCCTGCAAAATTAAAGCTTAAAACTGACTTTTTCATCGAAAAAAGTAAAAAGAAAAACCTGAAAAAAAACTTATTGACCCCTCCATTTTGTTTTTGCTTTGCAAAGTGCCGCTAGCCCACGGCATCGTTTTTTTTTGTTTGTGCTCACATCTATTCATGGACTAATTGTCAAAATTACAAATACAACAATGTAAACAAACGGGTTTTGGAGAGTGAAACGTACGAAAGATTCCGGTCTTGGTAATAGAGTGTTTTTGATCCAGACATAAAAACAAAGTTTTGTTTGTTCTTTTTTCATTTTTGTTCTCTTCTTCTGTTTTTCTGTTCTGTTCTGTTTTCATATCAAAGTTTTTTTTCCTTTCTTGTCGCTTGTCGTTTTTTTTCTCGTCCAGTTATATTACAGTTGTCTAGACGGTTTTTGCTCACTCCCCGTTTGAGATTGGAAGGATACTAACGTGTAGAAAAGAAAATTAATCCGAAAATTAAAACGTTAAAAAAAAATAAAATAATGGAAAAGAAAAGAAACATAAAAGTTTTTGATGGTGATAAGTATAGCGCTTGGAAAATAAGAGTGCGCGCTTTATTAAATGAACTTGATGTTATTAAAGTCATCGACAAAGACAAACCGGAAGAAATTTGTGAAAATTGGCTAAAAGCAGAACGAACCGCGAAATGCGTAATTATAGAATATTTGTCTGATTCCTTTTTAAATTTTGTTAAGCCAGAATACACAGCCAAACAAATTTTTAAAAACCTGGACAAAATTTACGAGAGAAAAAGCCTTGCCACCCAGCTGGCCCTCCGGAAAAAGTTGCTAACGATCAAACTGCAAGGTGACACACCCCTATCAACACATTTTTTAATATTTGATGAGCTAGTTGCTGAGTTGTTAGCAGCAGGTGCAAAACTTGAAGAGGCTGACAAAATATCTCATCTATTTATAACTCTCCCTGGATCATATGATGGGATTATAACAGCGATTGAAACCTTGGCTGAAGAAAATTTAAATTTAGGATTTGTAAAAACCAGATTGCTCTATCATGAGGTCAAACTAGCTGCCGAAAGACGTGATACCAGTGCAAAAGTACTTCTTAGTGAAAACAGGACCGCATCAACCAAAAGGAGACCTAACTTTTTACCACCAAAAATAAAAAAACAATTTCATCAAGAAAAATTTAAATACACAAAAAAATCAAATACTATGAAATGCTACCATTGTGGAAGGAAAGGTCATACCAAAATGAATGTTTTTATTATAAAAGGGGAAAGGAGAATAAGAACACTGACAAAAATAAAACAGCCCATACTGCTCAATCCACCGAGTCTGGAACCTCAAACATCGCATCAGGTTTTGCATTCATGGCAGCAGAAAGTTCATTAGATGATCAACAAAGTTTGAATTTTTTTCTGGATTCTGGAGCATCTGAACTTTTAATTAACAAAGAAAACCTAACTAAAGATTTTATTATTTTACAGCCACCAACAAAAATATATATAGCAAAAAATGGTGCTTATATAACTGCTACCAAGAAGGGAAACCTAAAAGTAGTGAGCAACATGGGAATCGAAGGCATGCTAGAAGATGTTCTTTATTGTGCAGATCTTCCTTATAATCTTTTATCAGTTCGAAAGATGCAAGAAGCCGGACTCATAATTATTTTTGATGAATGTTTTTGAACAACAACAACAACTTAAAGGTGCTACACTCATTGTTTTTGGCTGGAGATATAGCTATTTCGTGCTTTGCCACTTTTGCACTCATCAGTCTCCTTTTTTGTGGTGCTGAGCTTTAATCCAATTTTATTTGAAAAACTTTCTATACACACCATAGGATTCGAACCCACGCATATCAGATTTGCTCAGTCTTAGAAGTCGTGTGCACTACGCACTCGACTACTTTAGACCACTGACGTCACAGGTCGAGATGTGGTAGTTGTTTATCAAATGCATTTGAAGCATCAACATTTTTATAAGCTCCTTTAAGTATGCTGTTTTGTTCCGCCTCCATTTTTCTCCATACCTTATTTGATAGACTTACAATTCGTAGTACGTATCAAAGGGGGAGAGGTTGGAAGATCGGTAACGAACCAGACTATTAAGTTATTATTGTTATTATTTGTATTGTACTATTCGTACTAGAATGTCAGCTTGTTAGACTTGACCATTCCTTTTAATTTCATTGAATGTTTTTGAACAACAACAACAACTTAAAGGTGCTACCACTCATTGTTTTTCGCTGGAGATATAGCTATTTCGTGCTTTGCCAATTTTGTCACTCATCAGTCTCCTTTTTTGTGGTGCTGAGCTTTAATCCAATTTTATTTGAAAAACTTTCTATACACACCATAGGATTCGAACCCACGCATATCAGATTTGCTCAGTCTTAGAAGTCGTGTGCACTACGCACTCGACTACTTTAGACCACTGACGTCACAGGTCGAGATGTGGTAGTTGTTTATCAAATGCATTTGAAGCATCAACATTTTTATAAGCTCCTTTAAGTATGCTGTTTTGTTCCGCCTCCATTTTTCTCCATACCTTATTTGATAGACTTACAATTCGTAGTACGTATCAAAGGGGGAGAGGTTGGAAGATCGGTAACGAACCAGACTATTAAGTTATTATTGTTATTATTTGTATTGTACTATTCGTACTAGAATGTCAGCTTGTTAGACTTGACCATTCCTTTTAATTTCATTGAATGTTTTTGAACAACAACAACAACTTAAAGGTGCTACCACTCATTGTTTTTCGCTGGAGATATAGCTATTTCGTGCTTTGCCAATTTTGTCACTCATCAGTCTCCTTTTTTGTGGTGCTGAGCTTTAATCCAATTTTATTTGAAAAACTTTCTATACACACCATAGGATTCGAACCCACGCATATCAGATTTGCTCAGTCTTAGAAGTCGTGTGCACTACGCACTCGACTACTTTAGACCACTGACGTCACAGGTCGAGATGTGGTAGTTGTTTATCAAATGCATTTGAAGCATCAACATTTTTATAAGCTCCTTTAAGTATGCTGTTTTGTTCCGCCTCCATTTTTCTCCATACCTTATTTGATAGACTTACAATTCGTAGTACGTATCAAAGGGGGAGAGGTTGGAAGATCGGTAACGAACCAGACTATTAAGTTATTATTGTTATTATTTGTATTGTACTATTCGTACTAGAATGTCAGCTTGTTAGACTTGACCATTCCTTTTAATTTCATTGAATGTTTTTGAACAACAACAACAACTTAAAGGTGCTACCACTCATTGTTTTTGGCTGGAGATATAGCTATTTCGTGCTTTGCCACTTTTGCACTCAAGGAATGGTCAAGTCTAACAAGCTGACATTCTAGTACGAATAGTACAATACAAATAATAACAATAATATTTTTGATGAAGACGGAGTTAAGATCAAGAAAGGTGGGAAGGTTATAATTACAGGTGAGCCTTACAATAATTTATTTAGCGTTGATTTTGAAATCAACAATAAACAAGTATTTAGTGCAATTAATACACTATCAATTGTGGCACGAGCGCTTGGGTCACATTGGAAAAACGAAATTCTTAGAATTGAAAAACAAAAATATGATAGATGATATCAGGCAAATAGAAAAAATATCACCAAGTGATAATTTATGCGAGGCATGTATAAATGGCAAACAAGCCAGATTGCCTTTTGAAAAAGCTAAAACTAAAGGCTATATTAAAAGACCTCTATTTATTGTTCATTCTGATGTGTGTGGCCCAATTACTCCTGCAACAATTGATGATAAAAATTATTATGTTTTCTTTCTTGATGAATACACTCACTATTGTGTGACATATTTAATTGCTTTTAAGTCAGATGTGTTCTCGGTTTTTAAAGACTTTATTGCAAAAAGTGAGACGCATTTCAATCTCAAAGTTGTAAATCTTTATTGCGACAATGGGGGGGAATACTTGTCAAATGAAATGAAACAATTTTGTGTAAGAAAAGGTATAAGTTATCACTTAACCATACCACGAACCCCTCAGTTAAATTGTGTCTCAGAACGCATGGTAAGAACCATTACCGAAAAGGCACGTGCGATGGTACATGGTGCTAGTTTACCAGCGTTATTTTGGGGTGAAGCAGTACTGACTGTTACATACTTAATAAACATAACTCCAACTAAAGCCATAAAACAAAATAAAACACCATACGAGCTGTGGCATGATAAAAAACCTCAAATTAAATACCTTAAAGTATTTGGTGCTACAGTCTACGTTCACAATAAAACCAGAACAACAAAATTCGAAGAGAAATCTTGGAAAGCCATATTGATTGGATATGGACCAAATGGTTATAAAGTGTGGGATGTAGACAGTGAAAAGTTTTTGATGGTGAGAGATGTCATAGTCGATGAGCGACATTTCTTAGAATCAAGACCTATACTCAAGATCAAAGGATTTAGTTTAGAAAACTCTAGTGATAAAACTGATAAATCTTTCGAGACCAAATCAGTAGTTAGGTCTGATAAATCTGATAATAAATCAGATGAATCAAAACAAACAGAAAAAGTTATTCCTTATAAAATAATTAAATTAGATTAAAATTCTAATAAATCTATTACTGAGCCAAATACACAAAATGAGTCCTTATGTGATAATAGTCTCTCAAATACAGAAGGAATGTGTGACTATAGAAAAAGTGATCGAGTCAGACAGCGACCTTCTTTATATGATGACTATATCATGTGTGCCCAATCTTTTATATTCAAAATTCCTACTTCATATGAAGAAATAAAGAATAGGGAAGATAGAGTTCAATGGGAAGAAGCTATAAAAGAAGAACTTAATTCGCTTTTAGTAAACAATGCGTGGACCTTGGTTTCAAAACCTAAAAATAAAAATATTATAGATTTTAAATGGGTGTTTACAGTTAAGAATGATGAGAATGGTTATCCTTTAAGATATAAAGCTCGTCTTGTAGCTCGTGGTTTTAGTCAGGAATATTTGATTGATTATAATGAAACTTTTGCTCCAGTTGCAAGAATTTCAAGTCTCCGGTTTATTTTAGCTTTCTCGAATCAATTCAATTTATTAGTCCATCATATGGACGTAAAAACAGCATTTCTTAATGGTATTTTAAAAGAAGAAATATGTATGAAAGTTCCCGAGACAGTGCCTAGTAGTAGCAATCAAGTATGTAGATTAAACAAATCCTTATATGGTTTAAAACAAGCAGCAAGGTGTTGGTTCCAGATGTTTGAAGAAGCCCTTAAAGAGAAACAATTTAGAAACTCTGATGTAGATCGGTGTATTTATATTTTGGATAGAGGACATATTTCAAAAATATCTATGTAGTTCTCTATGTAGATGACCTTGTTATTGCCACAGCCAATACCGATACAATGATTAGCTTTAAAAATTATTTAATGAATAAATTTCAAATGGTCGATTTAAAAGACATTAAACTTTTCTTAGGGATTCGAATTCAGAGATATTGTAATAAAATAACACTTGATCAGAATTCATATATAAAAACAATCCTAACTAAATTTAATATGGTTGATTGTAAGGCTGTGAGTACACCACTTGAAAGTAAATTAGACTATGAAGACTTAAACTCAGACGAAAAATATGATGCTCCCTGTCGAAATCTTGTCGGCTTTTTAATGTATGTATCTAATGGTATGTACTCGACCTGATTTAAGTACTGCTGTGAACATATTAAGCAGATACTTAAATAATAACAATCAAGAACTATGGAAATGTCTTAAAAGGGTATTACGATATTTGAAAGGGTCAGTTGATATTAAACTATATTCGAGGTAGTTATAATGATATTTTAAGTGGTTATGTTGATTCCGATTGGGGAGGATATGATGAGAGGGATAGGAAAAGCACTACAGGCTTTTTATATAAATTATTTGAACAATGTACAATTTGCTGGAGTACAAAAAGACAACTATCCGTAGCAGCATCTTCGACAGAAGCCGAATATATGGCTCTTTTCGAAGCTGTAAGGGAGGCGTTATGGTTAAGATCATTATCTAATAGCATTAAATTTAGCATATTAGAACCTATAATTATATATGAAGATAATAACGGTTGTATAAGCAAAGCTAATAATCCAACTAACCACAAAAGATCAAAACATATTGATATAAAATATCATTTCTCTAGAGAACAGATTGAGAAAAAAATTATAAAACTAATTTATATTCCCACAGGTGAACAACTAGCTGATGTCCTTACCAAGCCGTTGACATCAGTAAAATTTATGGAGCTGCGTAAGGGAATGGGTCTTTTTAACTGAAAGTTTAACTTTTAATAAAACAAACACTTGTATTTTTTATTTTTTTTTTAATGTAAAACTTATCTGAATTTATTTTGTTTATGTTAAAATACAAAAGTCTGCGGTAAGGTTTTTCTGGGTTTTCCCTTATCCATGCAATAAATGTTGGACTTTTATATCATTTCCCAGAATTAAATATAAAATATATTCAAAAACACGGTAGTACCCGTGGCATGATGGTTAGTGCGTTGGACTGTCATGCGAGAGGTCTTGGGTTCAATCCCTGCCTGTGCCACCTTAATTAAAAAAAAAAGAGTTTTCACGGGTACTGCCTCTTGCGAGGAATTGACAAATTCTCCAAGAGTAATTCTTGTCATGAAAAAGTGCTTTCTCAAATTAGCCGTTCGGATTCGGCATATAAATTGTAGGTCCCCTCCATCCCTGACAACATTACTCGCACACAGGAATGGTTGAGAGTTGTAAGTCACTAGGCCCTGGTTCTCTACGGACTGTTGCGCCACCTAATTTATTTTTTATTTATTTTTTTTATATTCAAAAACACACTGTCAAAACAAATGTACATAAAATGAATAATTGATTTAAAAAAAAAAAATATTTTTAAAATTACTGTAAAATTTAATTTTTTTGATTAGTTTTTGAGGGGGGCTGTTGAGTTATAACAAAAACTATCAGTTCAGTTCCATTCATTCCGCGTTTGTACGACTAAGAAGAAAGACGTGTCTTTGAATAAATCAAATTTAAAATAAAATATAAATTGTGTTTTTTTATTGTCTTTATCCAATAAAAAATGCTTATTTTTAACTATTCTAAAAAATTCCGTTATAATATCTTGTCGCCTAAATTATCGTACTCTTGCCGGAAACTGAAAATTTGCAACAAATTGCTTTTTATTAAACTTACCAACTATTTAATTTTGTACATACATACATACGTAGGTCAGTAACCCAAATTCATCTGCAAATGGGTATAACATTTATGGATGAGCATCCTTCCCCGGCCAAATAGCATAACCCCGATTGTGTTCAAGGGAAGGAAGACAAGATTCCATTTTATCCACAGGGAATATAACTTGGCTTCAAAAATATTTGTTGTTACCAAAACTATTTTGGATAATGTGCTTCGTGCGAGATAATTGGTAGGTTGGACGATATAGCGGGTCTGATTTATCTCTTAATTGTCTCCATAACCGTATTCATTTTATTTATTTTTTCAGAATTTTCATTTTATTTCAATTTTCTTGGGAAGTATTTGGAAATCAATGACAGACGATACCTATTTAGCTATCGTGCAAACGATTATCGTCTTACGTGAAGTGAGACTATCGTCAAAACGCTATCGTTCAGCGATAATCGTTATCGTTTTACGGAATGACCCCCAGTTTTTGTTTTTTAAGTGAAAATACATTAATAGGGTTGAATTTAAAACAAAATTATACTAAATTATGTACATACAATTTTGAAAAAAAAACTACCTACAACTTTATTTAAACACTAACTGTGCCACGAACCTTGATTATTAACGGATGAGATTTAAAGCATTTCGACGAGCGGCAGAGCCAAATCGACTTCGAATCATCTTCATTGAAGGATTTGTTACAATGCCGCTTCGTTTTGGTTTGTTGCTGAAAAAAAAACACACCACAAATTTCAAAGTTTGTGGTGGTTTATGTGAAACTTACTTTGAAGTAGTCTTGCCATCGAGAAAGAACTAATAGAGAGAACCAACTTCGACGGTTGCTCTCTTTTTGCCTACAAGCTGTGATTTGGCCACCAACTTGCATATGTATTAACTCCATATAAAAAAAATGTGGGGAACAAATACTTATGCAAGTTTGTGCACATACTCACCACGAGACGTTGACACCTCCGCCCATAGAGGAAATATATTATCTAGAGTCCCGACTTAATGGGTTTGCTCTCTTTCGGCCTACAAGCTAAATTGAAAGGATTTTGTCCATAAGGATAAGCATGTGTTAGTTGTCCCGTGCATTTCTTATGGGAAAAGCCATTATGAATGTAGTTGTTATGGAATTTTGTGCCCATATTGCTCAACCGCGGGGGAAAAACTATGAGGTGAACTGAGCCGTTGAAAAAAGAGATACGTTGAATTCAAAAATTGAAAAATTAATGCTATAATTTAAGAAAAATTAGTTTCATGGTTCCTTTTCAGTGTAAACTGTGCTAAAAATAATATTTTTCTGCTTTTGGCATACAAATTCTATGATTTTTATTAAAATTTTTGATAAAAACAGAACAAATCATGAAAAAAGTATAGGCGCACCCTAGAACTGCAATGCGAACATGGTCCAATTTGAGTTGGTTCCCAGTTTTGACAGATCAACAGCGAGGTAAGTATTTTGACAACGAAAATAAAATCAAAACAAAAACAATCTATTGAATATTTTTTTCTTTCAAAAATAAAATTTATGCAGATTTGTATATTGAGAAGCATCAACAATTGCTTCAAACCAGAATAATAATGCAATAACTCGAAATCTACATACATCGGTTAAATCGGCTGCATCTATTAAGTCAGCCACATCAATAAAGTCCGGATCGAAAAAGTTGGAATCGGCAAGTCCCAGTTAGGATGGGCATACGATACGAGCAGTATCGCGGTCGTCACGTGTATGCTCGAGTTCATCAAGAGCATCATCCAATTCGAAGTCAGTTTCCTCATCGTCTTCGTCGTCATCATCAAGCGATAAAGTTGATGTATGTAGCTTGAAGCGCCAAAGAGAAGAGAACAAGTCACTCAGCAAACCTGGTCTATCTAGCAGCGAAAAGAGTGGTGCACAAAGGCCGGGCGCGGAACAGGATAACATCGATCTCGAAGATGCCGAGAAGAAGGATTAAGATGCTAACAAGTCCGATTTTGAAGAAGACAACCACTATATCAAGAACAGCTACACCACTAGAAGTAAGTAAATTAAAAATCCAAAACGAATTTGAATTGATTGAATTACTCATTTAAAGGTTTATCCATAATATGCAATATCCAAGACATCGGAATTATCAAGAACTAACCGGTCTGATTCCGCCTCCTTTGCCCTAGACCATCACTACCAATCTAAGAATATTTCCTTATGGCCGCAGTGCGAGACACAGAGAACAGCCATCACATAGGACGATGGAGAGGTTTGCATCCAACACGTTAAGTGATTTTACAAAGAGTTAAACTCCCAGTCCGTGGTGGTAAATGGAATAAAAACGCAACTCCCAAGAAAAGATCCAAATAAAATAAAAATAAAATGAAATTAATAAAAACATGTTTTTAAATTCTAATTAAGATCTTGTAATACATATGTATGTATGTACATATGTATATTGAAAAAATACAAAAATAATTTTGAAAAATGGTGTTTATCAGTTTGAGCATATGTAGCAAAAATCAAGTTCGGATTTGTTATCACAAGACTCATGAGTCTGTTGACCACATGAAATCGTGAAAGAATATAAACGAACGTGATGAACCAAAACAAAAGAAGAATAAAGAATACAAAACATGCTTCATACTGCTTATCCTTTTTTTTTATTATTTTCCAAAAATGTATTACAAATATGAAGTTATAATTCAATAATTTAATATTAGACTTGAGTACCTATTTGACATTTTTTTTGGAAATATTTATTTTTTTCTTGATTACTCAAAAACTAAATAAATATACATATAACAGCATTTTGAAAACAAAAATTATATATTATAGATTTCCTTATGGCCGCAATGCTAGACATAGAGAACTGCCAGCACATATAACGCCTCATTATATTGAGGTTTGCATCCAACACGTGAAGTTAAACTGACAGTCCGGGCGCTCAACCCTATAATTACTGAAATAATAAACATATAAGGCTTTTCGAGGCTAGCTTTTTTTAAAAAAAATTTGCTATGATTTCGCAAAATATCTTTTTCTTCCTTTTACGAACCTTTTATTACGAATTTGTACCCTTAGGTTAAAACATAAGTTCCTCTAGTATATTGAAAAATTACAAAATAATTTGTATAAATGGTGTTTATTAGTTTGAGCATATATACGAAGCTAAAATCGAAGTTCAGATTCATAATCAGCATCAAAACTTAACTCTTTAAGGAACTATTCAAAACCATAAAAGAATTACAGTCAAGATATTTCAAAACATTAGGTAGAATCAAATGAAAACACATGAGTTTTCTCATAACTAATATACTTAGTTAGACAGATGTCAAATTCCAGTCCTATACTTTTGAAACCGCAAATGATCTAGACTTTAACACTTATTTTTCTTCAAACGTTTAGCAAATGCTCTACCGAATCACCAATCACGCCTCCCAGTCTGCTTTTTCTCTTTTTTAAGCCTCCCCAATACAAAAATCAGTGATAAAATAGTTTTAACGTGATGCGCTTTGCGTTTTTAAGCGATGATTTGATTTATTTATATTAAGAAAGAAAAAGATTGAAACTAAAAATCTACAATTCAATTAATCTTATAACATAAATATGGAAAATGATGTACATACGTTTATAAATTAAATGAAATTATTATCAAATATATTTTACTTTTCTTTGTACTACAAAACTATGGATCTATACAATAATTTATATATATATATATTCTTATGGTGTTAAAAAGTCATAAGATGAGTCATTTTCGTCGTTGGGTTCGACTTTTGTTACATCACTTTGTTCTTTCTTAACGTGAACTGCCGAAAAATTTCTACGAAGTGAACTCTTATTATAACAACCAGGACACGAAAACAACATTCCTTTATATGTCAGGAGATGTCTACTCAATCCGGATGGGTGAAGAAAACTCTACAAAAGAAAAAATCAATTTAGAAAAACATACTCCACTAGCTTCCTGTGGGATAGACTACACTCACTTTGGGACACAAATGGCATTGATTTTTGGTTATTTGAGGCACGGCCAGGTGAACCGCATTTATGTGTTGTTTCATCAATAATCTCTTCACAAACGACCTCGGACAGTGGGGACATTGGTGATAGCGGTTGACGGGGTCTCGTGACGCTTGAGGATTTCCTTTTGCATGAAATTCTTGCCGCACTGATCACAGGTGTGGTTTTTTGCCAGTATGAATTCGAATGTGACGGTCCAGGGAGCTCTTGCAAGAGAAGAACTTCTCACATTAGTCGCAACAATACTCCCGACCTCCCTTGTGCGCGGAACGATGACGAAGCAGGGAGTTAGCTCGGGTAAATGACTGTGCATCCAAATATTCAATTATTTCGTCTCTCTTCCTGTCCATAGATAAACTCACTTGAACATTGACTATACCAACACCTTCAACGACTGAAAATACAAAAGAAATTAAGTTGTCAACCAAACACCTCAAGCCCCACCATGAACTCACTTTGATAGGATTCGATCTCACAATCTTGTTCAGTCTGCCCAACGTCGGGATTGGAATCCTCGAAGTCTGCCAAGAAGATGAATTCATCCATCTCCTCGGCCTCGTTGTTGGCCTTCCTCTTCCTCACACATGTTCTCCACCACTTCTTCTTCCCAGCATTTAGCAAGCGGATGTGCTTCCGCAGCTTTCCATAGGATACTTGGCACTTTTTCCGAAAATAATAAGAAACCTCCAATCTCCAAGCATCTAAAATGAAAACACAGACTATAAATAAATCGATTATTGGTGCACCTCCCTCACTGCAATTTTACTTACTTTTTATTCAATGAAGTGAACTTGCAATATTTTCTTCATTATAACGAATTTTGTTCTGAAAAATATCAAATTATATTAAATATCAAAAGAATTTACAAAAACTTACTCTTCAAATCCGAAATCCATTGTTTTGTTTTGCAAAATTGACTGTCGTTTTTGACAGGTCACAAAAATTCCATAAGTTTCTATTTTAGCCCAAACCCCATTTTGTTTTTTTTTCCCCACTCACATGTATTCACCGATAGTGAATTTGTGAGAGTTCACCTCGAATTTGAGAGAGTTCACCTCGAATAAAATTTAAGGGTGTTTCAGGTAGGACGGGTACCGGTCGGGACTCTAGATAATATATTTCCTCTATGCCTCCGCCGTCAACGCCTGCGCCCATCATAGCCGCTGAGGCAGATGTCACCGATCATGATACAGCAGCAATTGAGTGTAGAAATAATATATACTTTACTTCAACAGGCTTCCAACAACAATTTACAAACAAAGGCCAAAGTCTGTGGTTAAAAACATTGATATCATTTTATTAAGAGCAATCTACACTAATATTTGAAAGCACTTTTCATGACAAGAATTACTCTTGGAGGATGTGTCAATTCCTCGCAAGAGGCAGTACCCGTGAAAAAAGTTAGGTGGCACAGGCAGGGATTGAACCCAAGACCCCTTGCATGACAGTCCAACGCACTAACCATCACGCTACGGGTACTACCATCTCCATCCATCTCTGACAACATTACTCGCACACAGGGATGGTTGAGAGTTGTAAGTCACTAGGCCCTGGTTCTTCATGGACTGTTGCGCCACCTAATTTATTTATTATTATCTACACTAATATTATAAAGAGGAAAGATTTGTATTTTTGTATGTAACGAATAAACTCAAAAAGTACTGAACCGATTTTAATAATTCTTTTTTCATTAGAAAGCTACATTATCACTGAGTAACATAGGCTATATTTAGTACTAGATTACTAGAGAAATCATTATAAATTCCTATTATAACAAACCGAAGGTATAAAACAATTAGCCATGAAATGTCTTTCATCGCATACGCTGCGAAGAGTATTAATGATAGGACAAACAAATGTTCGACAATATTATAGAATATATCAATATCTACAAAAAACTTCGCGAGACCATATGTCTAACTATTGTAGTTATGTCACTATAACTACTTTTTTACATTTAATAAATTGATAGAAATGCCGATCAAAATCAGACCGTGTTATGCATACCATTTATAAATTTTTATCCAAATAAATAAGTTAATATTCAAGACTGTCTCAATACCTGATGATTACATTTTGAATTATTGAAATCGGACATTCCATTCAAAAGATATCATGAAATAAAAATAAAAATACATGCTGGTGGCGGCCGCCACGCAGCGCATCGAGTAACTAACTCGATGAGAGAGGGGCAGTGCGGGAGAAGGAGGTGCACCATTATGAGCTAGGTAGTCACGCGGCGGTCGGCTCCTTACGCAGTGGACGCAAGCGACATTAAATATTTATAGTTTTTTGTAATACATTTTTATGCTTCATTTAAAAAGTTCTTTTCAGAGCTACCCTAACAATAAATAAATCCCAGAACCAAACTTTTTCCATAGTTGGTATCAACTTATGGAAAGAGTGCTTTCCCACGGGCAATTGTATGTGGCACTTTCTCGAGTAGGATCTCTTGAAAATCAATACGTTTTGTTGCCACCTACAAATACCACAGCCAACGTAGTGTAAGATAAGCATACAATTTTTTCTAGTTTAGTGATTCATGGTCGTTTTAATTAGCATGCTTATAACTTAAATATCTGTACCTATTTATGTCTACCCGTGCCAAGCCGGGACGGGCCGCTAGTATAATATAAAATAAACTCATCTGGGAATCAGCGCTATTGTGTGAGCAAATCTTCCAAATTTCTTGAGAGAAGTTGTTCTTATATCATGGTTTGTAATCGGTAGCAACCGAAATGAAAACACTAAGTATACGCTAAAAAAGTCGAATATTACTCTTATGTACATCTTCTTGACTGAGATTTAACTTACTTTTTTAAAGTACTTATGTATTAGGGACCGGTTACAGCTATCAGTAAAATCAATCAGTCAAATTTTTGTTTTTAGTTTTTGAACATGTTACAGATTTATTTTTAGCAAAAGATTGATGCAATAGGATAAATCCTATATTCAAGTTTTTTTTTTTCAAAAAGAAACAATGCATTTAAAGTTTTATTTAATTTATAAATTTATTTTAATTTTTTTTATGATGAAATTTCATTTTACTGAACAGCTGATTGCCAAAAGCAAAAAATCGATTTCGTTTTACTGTTGGTGTTCCAATTTTGTACTGTTCCGATCACATCATTAAAAATTTTACTGATGAAAGCAACATTAAAAAAATTGTCTGAGGCGCGAAGCCTCAAAGTGACATTTAATGTAATGACGTAAATTTACTGATTGCTATAAACGCTCATCAGTGGCTGCGTTCAATCTCAGACAGATAGGGTATCCGGATACCTTTTTGTTAGTGTTTTACGTGTAAAATAAATGCTGATCAAAAACAGCTGAGATGTCAAAAAAGGAATCCAAAGGTATCCAAGAATTTCTGGGGTATGTAGGTATCTGACAGAACAGCTGATTGAATTTCAAGAAACTTGAAAATTGATTTCAGCTTTTTGTATTTGTTGGTAAACAAAAAGATACAAAATGTTAGTTGAAGTTGTATTTGAGGATGTTCTCTACATAATAGATGATGAAGAAGCTATTTGCCTCCGAATTTTAAAAGGTAATTATGATCTATTTTTTTAAACTTCAATTTTTTTTTTAAAGTTGTTTTTATTTTTTGACAGCTATCTCAATACAGCTATCCAACTCGTTCAACAAGGTATCTAAAAATCCACCTATCCAAGATAGCCTATCCAACACGAGTTGAACGCAACCAGTAAAACAATTCAGATTCTTTCTGTTTCAAATTTTACTGATGGATTTTACTGATAGCTATAACCGGCCCCTTAAGATAAGAATTCGTTGTAGTAAAGATGGTTCCGTATTAATTGACGATAGTCAAGTATATTATTGAAATAATCCATAGCTGAAACAAAGTAACTAAAATATTTGTTTGTTTACGAGATTCATTTTTTAAACGTACCTACTTGAACTCCCAGTAGAATAAGTCTCATTGTTTTCGTCTGGTTTCTGGTATATCGTTTTTTTTAATTAAGAGTCTTGTAGCTCTTGGTTGTTAAGGTTTTTGATCTGAAAAGAAATAAGTTCTATTAAATATTTGGACAAAACAAAATAATTTGCAAAAACTTACTTGTAGAATCTCAAATTGAGTGTTTGTTTTTGAAATCCAAATTATGGAACTGTCATTTTTGACAAGAATTCCAAATTTTGTTCTTGCAGTACAATCTGACATTTTGCCTTTTTTCCACCACTCACATGTATTCATCGATAAGGAATTTAAGAGAGTTGACCCCCAAATAAAATTTGAGGGTGTTTCATTCAAGACGGGTACCGGTCGGTTCTCTTGGTAAGTACATTTCTCTATGTTATATACTTTACAGTAACAGTTTTCAGTCGCAGTTATGCAGGTAAAGTTTCCAGATCGCGTTATTTCTCGAATAGGTGATCATAACAGGCAACCGAATATCGAGATCTTTTGATTTAACACCTGTGAACTTTTTTTTTTAAGCCACGTGGAAGATAAGACCTATGGCAATACCCCATCTTCATAAGTGAAGACTTATGTATTGTAATCTTTTTATTAGTAAACCCTACACATGAACTTATACAAATTTAATAACCATTTTTGTATAGAAAAAAGAACATACACTAAAGATAAGCAAAATATAACATTCCTGGACTGTTATTATCATTATGGCTATCTCCCTCTATCTAATGAACCTTTTGAAGCTGTCAAAATCGATCCTATTTGCATTAGTAGTTTGTCATATATATAGTCACATTATCATGTAAACCACATATACAATAGGAGAAGTGAAAAATGTTGTGCTTAATTTTTTTTAAATCATTTTTATTTCCATATTCAAAATTAATTGGAGTTTAGGTTGAAATACTCTAATCTTTGACAAAGATGCAGGCAGAATAACTATTGCGTATCATGTAGTAGTTTATTTGATTGACAAAAGAGTTTAACATCAAGTTTGCAAAATTTATTTCTCGCATTTCAAAAGACGCTTCTTACCAGAGCATATTTGTAAGACGGGACAAGAGCGTGAGGGATTTCTTTTCTATAAGAAGACAAGATGACTCCTTTTGACGATTTTGCTTATTTGATTAATCATGTTCTCTTGGGAGAGGAGCCGGTAAATTAAAATGAAAATTGATGATTTATGTAAATTCTCTAATTTGGTTTCTTGGTGACAAATTTCATTTTACTTTCTTAAGACCATCGAAGATTTTATTCTTCTGGTTGGAACCCTGGTGGCATTTGTAGCTTTTATACTTTGGTGCTGTTTTCCCATACAACCTAAGGTAATTGCAGTAGTTAGCAAAAATAATATTAATATTGTTATTGTGTTACAACTTTTAAATACATTTTTTATTATTACTTATTTAGGCCATGCAAAAGTATGTATTTGTGTAGTAAAATTATCTTGTCTACTATTGTTAATCGTTTAATAAGCTAAAAGTTTGTATGTGAATATGTCAGTTAAGATTTGAAAAACTTGAAAACCACCCAGTGTTTTCGATCGATGAATCTCAAACTATCACAGTGCATCCTTTTCCTAGTTCTAAAAGATGCACTTAAAAACAAATACATTAGTGGAAAATAAATTTCTAAAGTATCTACACAAAAAGGGTTATCCATTTTATGGTTTCAAAAGTAAACGTGAATAAAACACATCTAAAATATTTTTGTTCATGATATTTCTTTTTTATTCAGCCCTATCATGAATTCCATCTTAATCGGAAATTTGTACGAATCCCGAAAAACTGTATCATGAAATCCGTTCGTAGTGGAAAATCTCATACAATTTTGCATTACGAACGGATTTCATGATACAGTTTTTCGGGATTCGTAAAAACTTCCGATTACGATGGAATTCATGATAGGGCTGATTATAAACTTTGAACGTTGACGTTATGTGTGAAATACTACATAATTTAAATGAGCACCACAATAATTGTGGCAAGCATCGATTCTTTTGAGGTAATTTTCGACCACTTTTTGACACATATTGGTCGGTATCATAGCATATCAGCATATATATATCTGCATAAACACGGTCTTTCGCGAACCTCACAAAAAGTCTAGCGGTGTCGGATCTATTTAAATACTAACTTGAGGATTCTAAGAACCCCAAATACGAAAATTTTGTTTATTAGCATATTCACCGAGTTAGAAATAGGCTTCGTCGCTTAATAAAATTTTGTTCGATACATCGCCGTCCATTGCCTGTTGTTCCAGCACCCGTACGACGTATCTACGACGTTATGAATGGTCAGTTGGCTTCAGTTGTTGTGTGAGCTGGACTTTATATGGATGTAGGTGTAGATCCAAATGCAAAATACACCATAATGTGTCGTAAGACAGTCCTAATTCCTGGGAACGACGAGCAATCGACACATTCGGCTCTTCGGCATCACTTCCAATTACAGGGGCGAAATTCAGTGGTATGAGCGAAACGATGGTGCACAGGCCTTACGAAATCTGTAACCAATCCAGTCTCTTCAAATTTCTTCACAATTTAGCCAATCGCTTGCTTAGTTGGACGATTATCTAAACCATAATCTCTTAAGGCATGTAGTAGGTTTTGACAATTTGTATGCGTTGTTGTAGTTAATTTGCGTAAATGTCAAACTTTCAACTAAAAAAAAAAATGGGTTTGACAGATGTCGAATTCCAGCTAAAACTTTCATATTTTTCTCAAAGATAATTATAAAAAAAACCACATTAAGTTGTTTGCTATATTTTTTAATACAGGTGGTTCAATACAATTCGTTCAATATTAGGCTGGTCAAAACAAAAGCAACTTTTAAAAAATACATTTATTTTATTTTGACTTACTAAAATATTGCTAGTTTTTTTTAGCAAACCCGTTGTTTTTAATCACTTCAGCACATCTTCATGGCATGGAGTCAATTAAATTGTAATTATGCTGTTTGGGATACTTTCCCAAGCCATTTTAACTTGATCAAGCAGATCATTTTTATTTTTGCAATTAGTCCTTACAATTCGTTGATCTACAATTTCCCATAGATTTTCTATGGGATGTCTGGGGACTGTGCTGGCTTTTGTAACACGTAAATCCTGTTGTCTTAAAACCACGTCTTAACTATTGGACGTGTGCTTTCGGTCGTTGTCCTGCTGAAATTTCAATTTCAGAGGCAACTGATCCTCAGCGTGTGGCAGCATTACATCTATTTGGTGAATCTGCCCCAGTCCATGCCCTGAAAAACATCCTCACACCATTACCTTACCTCCTCCGTTTCTCACAGTAGCTTTGGTGTGACGTGGATTTAGTGCCTCTTTGGCTGGTCTGTGAACACGACGGAAACCATAGAAACCTTTGAAATTAAATTTGGACTCGTCCGAAAAGAGTACGTTCATCCATTTTTTAACGGTCCAGTTGATGTGGTCACGAGAAAATTTTAATCTCGCATGCTTGTTTTGGTTGAAATAAAAGGCTTTTTACAGCTTTACAGATTTCTGTCCACATCAACAGCTCGTCTCCAAATTGTTCTCGCGCTTACGTTTAGGTCGAGTTGGTTTCTTATTTCTCTCGATGTAATAAAAGGGTCTTTTTTAATTTAATCCTCTCGTGTTGTTGTTTTTGTTGGTATCCACCTCGATGAACCATTGGAATGACTCTTTGTAAAATTTTATTAATCGGCAAATCACTGATTTTGGAATGAAATACATTTCCGATATTTTAATTTGACTCATTCCACTTTTATATTTTTTTTTATTTCGTAAAAGTATTTCTTTCCGGCCGTTTTGCAAAAGTTAGCTAAGAACACTGATAAGCTTCCCCGTGAACTGAATAACACCTAATAAATATATTCAACTGCACTTGTTTGCCAACACATTTAATATGAACTAAATAGATTTTGTAGTTAACGGACTAACTTTTCTCTGTTAATAAGAAAACGAGAGATATCAATAAAAAGTTGCTTTTGCTTTGACCAACAAAAAATTTGGTTTATTGTCCTACTTATCTAATATTTAATAAACCGTTTTGAAAACTATTTTCTTTTATGGTCTATTCAGAAGTACATACATAATGTATTAAATTTTAGAAAAAAAAAAATAAGAACTAGTTAAAGTTATTACTTTTTGAATGACATAAAGATGGAGGTAGTTTTAGTTGATAATGTTTTGGCCAACACTATATGTGTATGTACGAAGGTTGCTCTTTATATTTTTGACATAATGCTGGTAACATAGCGAATAGCATCATTATTGGGGAATAACGATATGAAAAATTTTTTCTATATGATAGAGTGAATTAAATTATTTGAAAGTGTTGTGTTGATTTACAAAGTTGAAAAGCTTAGGTTAAGAACATCATTTTTGATTATGCAGATATGATTGTAAAGCATGGGGGTTTGGCAGTACTAAAAAAAGAATTTTTCATTTTAACAGTATAAAATACTTTCTGTCTTCTGCCTAAGCAAAATGAAAGAAGCAAACAAATTGAATTCGACGCAAGTAGAATTCAATATATAATTAAAAATACAATCTTAGAAGACCATTCAATTATTTTTAATTAAATTACTAGATACATGTTTTTTTTAATCTTGTACTGATTTTCCTTCAAATTTAATTTGGTGTTGGTAGAACACTGAATTACCTCCTAATGTATGCATTATTTAAAAAATTATTCAATTATTATATTATTCAACTTTATTCGTAAACAAAATATAATAAAATAATGACATCGACTGATTTTGACAGTTTGTACTAGCACTAGCTTTAGAACTAGAGACACTAGTTCAGCTCAATTGACGCTGTATGTGTAAGTCACATTTTCTCAATGAACACGAAAAAGTTACACTTTTCTTCTGTGTGCAGCTATTGTGATTCTTGATAAATGATTCATATACAAAATATTATGAAAAAAGTCTTTTTTTATTCGAATATTGCTAACTCCCATTGCTTAGGATACAAAAAATGCTCGTGCGTTGGTGCACTTCATAGTACCTAATAATTTTTTTAGGTTTCGTTTTTGAGTAGTAGGCAGGCCAGGTCCCCTATAGCTTTGGCTGTTCTCCTTTATTTTTGGGGTTTGTAAAAAAACGTCTTTAGATGTCAAATGAAAGCTGTACGGTTAACGACCCATGAATTAAATATTTTGAGTAATAAAAAACGCAGTTTTATTTACTGATTCAATATCTTTTATTGAACTTTTTGCATTTAACCAAAGTCATATGGATGTATAGCACTCCAAATTTTTCGTTTTACGGCTTCATTGCTGGGTTATTACGAGTATATTTATTATCAAAGAAACATTGGAAGTGCTATTAGAACGAACAACTTTGAATTTGATTCTTAAAACAACCATACAGTCTGCTGTTGTTTTAATTTCAAAATAATTCATAATTCAACAAAAGTGATGGTCACAAAAATTGAATTTGAAAGTCTTCTTTTGAGTTATAATATTTGAAAGTGAGCATACCTTTTTCACAAATAACTGTTAATGCATTATCATATTTATGTTTAAGGTCTTCCGGTATGTCACATAACGAACATTAAGAACCTGGCTTTAGCATCCACTGTTGTCAGCAACACAACTTCTTTCTGGTGAACTTCGTGAGATTCGTCGTTTAACGAAGGTAGTCCAGGATTGTTAAACCAAGATTAAATAATATTATACCTTCAACTTAAACAGACGTGAATTTAAACTGATAAACATAATATAATCGTATTTGTTTATTCCAAACGATTTAAATAGTTAAAATGTTTTATAATTTTCTCAATGAAAATATGCTTACTACGAGTATATAGAGTGATTGGTATAAGGTGCACCAAAAGACCAAAGTGAGTAGGTTGTAGGTTAGGTTAGGTTAGGTTGTAAGGGGTGTGCACAGCAAGAAGCTGTTGCGTACACGGGGGCCTATTGGTCCATTGTGATCCCCTGTAAAAGTAAAAATTTAGCATCGATGCTCTCAGTTCAATTCAACTCTGTCGATTAGCGTAGACTGGCTCGTTAACGAACCAGCCTGTGCTATCTATAAATTTCCTCATGCTCGCCATTGAGACCTGTGCTAGATCATTCAGTTCTCCAACAAACCTGTTTCCGAAATGACGGAGTCGGCTGGTTTGGAGGTTCGGACAGTCGCAGAGCAGGTGTTTAATGGTTTCCATTTCCTCCTCATCCTGACAGCTCCTACAAAAATCGGGTGCCAATGCCCCTATTCTATTAGCCATTGTGCCAATGGCGCAATGACCTGTTAGTACACCTATCAAGATTTTAATGTTCTTTTTACTCAGCGATAGAATATACCGAGTTTCTTTTTCATTTGTGTTAGGCCATAAACTTCTAGAGATTGCACAATCGTTCCTGGATTTCCAGGAGATATTGGTTTTCTCTTTTAGTTTAAGGTCTATCTTCCTCTTGAGTACCCCAATCGGGACGAGTGGTCCCCTAACTGAATGGTCGCTACTACTTGTGTCTGCTTTTGACCCTTTCCTGGCTAGTTCGTCTACTATATCATTCCCTTCTATATTGCTATGTCCGGGAACCCAGCAGAGTTTTACCTGGTTAGTGTGGCAGATTTTATTTAATTCCTTCCTACAGTTTAAAACTGCTTTTGATCTAATAGTCTCACTGGCTAAGGCTTTGATAGCAGCCTGGCTGTCCACGAAAAAAGTAATCTCCGAAGAGCTTAGCTTTTCGTGATGTGCCAATTCAGCTGCTTTTCCAATGGCAAAGACCTCGGCCTGAAAGACACTACAATCAGCCGGGAGTGTATATGACGCTCTGATGTTGAGAGATTGGCAAAACACTCCAGCACCTGTTCCTGATTCCATTTTTGAACCGTCAGTGTAGAAAGGGATACCCTGTTTACTTATAAGTGAATTAGGATCCCAACCCTGTCTTTCTGGTATGAAAATAGAATATTTCCTGTCGAAATCTAGTAAAGGGGGGATGTAATCGGTGGTCTCTCTCAGTCCTGGGATCGTGTCATATCTTTGTAAGATTGACCCGTGGCCATAAGTGCTATGCCTCCAAAAACTCAGTTCTCTTAAACGAATTGCAGTTTTGGCTGCCGTGCACTTTATGAACTCATCCAGAGCCGGGAGGTCCAAGATCATTTCCAATCCCGCTTGTGGTGTGGATCTTTGAGCCCCTGTAATTCCTATACAGGCTAGTCTCTGTACCTTATTCAGGTTCTTGAGATAGCTTGATTTTTCCACCGCCTTCCACCATACAATAGAGCCATAGGTAAGAATGGGTCTGACAATCGCTGTGTACATCCATTGGATGACTTGCGGTCGCATACCCCAACGTACACCGAAGGTCTTTTTGCATGTGTAGAATGCACATAGTGCTTTTTTCATTCTTTCCTCAGTATTACGCTTCCATGTAAGCTTGGAGTCAAGGATTACTCCTAGAAATTTAGCTTCCTTAGAAGGTTTTAGAGGAATGCCATTTAGTTTGGGAGGGTTGAAGCCCTCCAGTTTCCTTTTCCTCGTGAACAAAACTAGCTCTGTCTTGGTGGGATTGACCCCGAGACCGTTCTTAGTTGCCCAAGAAGATAAGTCCTTTAATGCATTTTCCATAATGTTTTCGATGATGGTAAGAAACTTGCCTGTTATCAAAACCACTATGTCATCTGCATACGCAACTATTTTAATGCCCTGATCTTTGAACTTTGTGAGAATTTTATTGACTACGAGGATCCAGAGCAGGGGTGAGATGACTCCTCCCTGTGGTGTGCCTCTAGTAACTGTTTTCTCAATAGTGCTAACTCCTATTTGAGAGTTGATAATTCTGCCATTTAACATGGTGAAGATCCAATCGACAATAACAGATTCAACCCCAACTTCAACTAAGGCAGTCTTGATCGACTCCGTTTTAACGTTATTAAACGCACCCTCGATATCAAGAAATGCTGCCAGGGTATATTCTTTATGTTCAAGACTTTTCTCAATATGTGAAACTACTTCATGCAAGGCAGTCTCCACTGATTTACCTTTAAGGTAGGCGTGTTGGTAGTTGCACAAGTTGTGTTCGTTGAGAAGTTCTCTAACATGTAGATCAATTATCCTCTCCAGTGTCTTAAGGAGAAACGAAGAGAGACTTATTGGTCTATAATCCTGAGCGGTCGAGTGAGTCGGTTTCCCTGCTTTTGGGATAAAGACTACCTTGACCTTTTTCCAGCTATTAGGGACGTATCTAAGTTTGATACAACTTATGAAGATTACCCTAAGCCACGGAGTTATTACTTTGAGAGCGTTTTGAAGGAGAGCTGGGAAAATCTCGTCCGGTCCCGCTGATTTATAGGGTTTGACCGAGTTTATTGCCCAGATAATCTTCTGCTCAGTAATAACCCGATTTAGTTCTGATTCCGTGTGAGTAAAATCCAGCGTGTTCGATTGCAAGCAATCGGAACTTTCTGGGTTTTTACAACCGGGGAAATGAGTTTCCATGAAGAGTTCAAGCGTCTCTAGGCTCGAGTTCGACCATGTTCCATTAGGGTGTTTTATGTACCCCGGGATCGTGGGATTAAGGGCCAGGGTTCTACGGAGCCTTGCCGCCTCGCTTGTTTTTTCAATGGATTCACAATGTTTAGCCCACGAATCCTTTTTGGCCTTCCTTAACTCTTTGGTGTAAGTGTTAAGTGCGGCTCTATAAGACTTTAAATCCTCTTCTAGTTTACTCAGTTTAGCTTTATTGAAAAGTTTTCTGACCTCTGTTCTGCGTTTCTTTAGTACACCATTCCACCAGGGTGGTTTAGTGGAGTTATTGGAACGGGATAAAGGGCAGTGTTTTTCAAAAGACATTCTCATTTTGCTAAACAAGTTATGGACAACAGTGTCAATGGTTGAAGTACTTAGACTTGTATTGTCCTCTGGTGGATCAATACAGTCTTTCAGCCATTTTTCGTACTCTGTCCAATTCGTTCTAGTTGGGTTCCTGTAAGGTTTCTTTTCAGTAAAGTTCCTGTCTATAGAGAAGAGTATCCTAAAGTGATCCGAAAAAGATTCTTCCACAGTTTCACAGCCTAGTTTATGTATCAATTGCAATTGGAATTGGTGCATATGCTAATCTGTGTTTCAGCAGATTATTTTAATTGAATTTACTGTTTTGCATCACAGGGTCGGATCGGTTCTCATCACTGCTAAGGCATAACACTAGCAGTGAAGGGTATTGATAATTATTCTGTGTTTCAATTCAGTGAATTTTATTTTGTCATCTCTATCTGTATTGGTTTTAGTAATTTTTTTATTTGCAATGACTGGACAATTCAGAGTAGATTATTGTAATATTCGTGGGCTAAGGGCAAATTTTTTATTGGCGTACCGCCATACTGTTTCATACAGGCCAGCTGTTTTGGCACTAAGTGAAACCCAAGTAGGTGAGGATTCCGATCCTGCTGAATTTTTTATTCATGGGTATAGCTTAGTGCCTTTATTCTTTTCCCACCATGGCCTCGCCATATACATTAGGAATGATGTTGCTTATCAGCTCTTACCACAATATGGTCTTTGCACCAATTCCTTTTTTAATTATATGTGGTTTAAATTCTCCGTAAATAAGCAAATCATTCACTACTGCTTCCTTTATCGAAGCCCAAATTTAGACAGAGTATCAACTTCTCGCGAATTTGATGCTTTGTCTGACTCCATCCAAAGAATTGTTTCGTCCTATCCTCGCACTGAAATCGTTGTTACGGGCGATTTCAATGTACACAATTCTTCATGGCTTCAACATTCAGGCCAGACAACACCCGATGGAGTGTGTGCAGAAATCTTCGCTGAGTTGAACCACCTAACTCAGCTGGTCAACGAGCCCACCCGAATATCGGACGTTGAAGGTCGAGCAGAAAACACTCTTGACTTGTTTCTTACCTCTGACCCTGATAAGTACACTGTTAGTGTTCTATCTCCTCTAGGCACATCTGACCATTGTGTCATATCAGCTAATTTCTCGTGTAAAAACTCTCCAGTTAAAGAAAGAGCTCCTACGAGAACCGTTTGGCAATACGAGAAAGCCAACTGGGACGGTCTCAATAATTACTTCAGGATCTTTAACTGGTCACTTTGCTTCCTCGATAGTGACGTTGACGCCAGCGCTGATATGATCACAAGTTTAATTCTCCTGGGAATGAGAACTTTTATTCCGAATAGGGTTAAAAGTATCAGACCTAAGGAAAACGCATGGTTTGATGCGAGCTGTAAAGAGGTTATTAGGGCCAAAGAGGTAAGTTTCCGTTGCTATAAAGCCAACCGTACTGAGGAAAGCCGGAAAAAGTTCAAACAAGCCAGGAAGGCCTGCAACGCCCATATTCGACGAACCAAATTTTTACATGACCAAAAATTACGGCAAAAAATACTGCAATGTCCCAAAGGCAGTAAAAATTTTTGGTCATTTGTAAAAAACATGAGGAATTCTTCATCTTCTTCGGTTCCTACGCTCGTTGTCAATGACACTCCATTTGTTAGCTCTTTAGAGAAAGCTAATCTCTTTGCTAGGCAGTTCGCCGCCAATTCTACGCTGCCAGTGAGTGTTATGACTCCGCCTGTACTTGAGCGAGTTAGTGATTCTATGGGACCAATCTTTTTTCGCACTCGTACTGTGGCAAGAGTCCTAAGAGATCTAAACACACATAAATCCGCTGGTCCGGATGGTATCCCCGCTATTGTTCTGAAGAGGTGTTCTTCAACGCTGGCAAAACCACTGCGTAAGCTTTTTCATCTGTCCTACTCCTCAGGTCTCGTTCCGAGTGGATGGAAAACTGCATTTGTCCAGCCTATTCCCAAAAAAGGCGAATCTTCCTCACCCTCTAATTATCGACCGATTGCACTTACGTCCCTTCTTTCCAAGGTCATGGAAACGCTGATAAATTATCAGCTTAAGAAATATCTCGAAGACCGAAAGCTTCTTAATGACCGGCAGTACGGCTTTCGCAGCAATAGGTCCACTGGTGATCTCATGGTTCATCTCACCGAACAGTGGAGCAAATCTTTACATCGCTTTGGAGAAAGTAAGATTATTGCACTTGATATTTCAAAAGCATTTGATAGGGTTTGGCATCAGGCCCTCTTATCGAAAATGCGTGCTTTCGGTTTTCACGAATCCCTGCTTCATTGGATTAGTAATTACCTTTCGGATCGTTCAATACAAGTAGTATTGGATGGGTTCAAGTCTGAAAACCACAAAATAAATGCTGGTGTGCCCCAGGGCTCTGTTCTATCTCCAACACTCTTTCTCATTTTTATTAATGATCTCCTGTCTGCAACTTCTAATCCAATACATTGTTTCGCTGACGATAGTACTCTTAGCTTATCATATTCGTTTTCAGACTCACATCCCTCTTCTTCGGATGTGGAACTGCAACGACAAAATATGATAAGTTCATTAAATTCCGACCTAAACAGCATTCTACAATGGGGATTAAAAAACCGCGTGGAATTTAATGCTTCGAAAACGCAATGCTGTCTTGTATCGTTAAAGCGAGATATACTCCAATTGCCATTATCCATGGATGGCACTTGCATCGGGGAGACTGAACATCTCGATATTCTCGGTATGTGTATCACCAACCACCTTTTGTGGAACGAACACATACGCGATGTCGCCAAAAATGCCGCAAGATGTTTGGGTTTTCTAAGGCGATGCAAGAAGTTTTTCTCCCCCTCTGATCTGGCTGTTATTTACAAGACTTATATACGTCCAAAGCTTGAGTATAACTCCCATCTCTGGGCTGGTGCTCCTGCAACTTACTTAAGCCTCTTGGATAGTATTGAACGTAGAGCATTTAAATTGATAGATGACAATATCATCATAAGTTCATTTACTACGCTTGAACATCGTCGTAAGGTCTCTTGTCTGACTCTTTTTTACCGTTACTTTAACGGCTTATGCTCTAGTGAAATAGCCAGTTGCATTCCTCCTCTTAAACAGTTCAACCGTAATACTCGCGCTTCTAGGAATGCTCATCAGTATACCCTCGAGCCCAACTTCGGCCGTACTGTCAAATACAGAGATTCGTTCTTTAGCCGTACTACGCGAATGTGGAATGCCTTACCACACTCTGTCTTTCCTAGTCATTGCAATATTCAGGAATTCAAAACCAATGTGCACCGACATCTCCTTTTAAACCCTCTCTCCTCTTCCTAGTGCTCACACTGTGCATCTGCATAATAAGGGTAGTAATATCCCCTTGAGTGTTTGCTTATTATAAAAAAAAAAAAAAAAAAGGTGAGACTCTCCAGTCCTCAACCGAAATTTTACTATTATTGCTAATAAGAGTCAAATCTATGATTTCCTCCCTGTTTTTGTTTCGAAAGGTAGGGTGATTGCCCCTATTACATATCGATAAATTAGAACAGAGAATATATTCAAAAATTGACTCACCCCTTTTATTGATGTCCTTAGAGCCCCATTGAGTGTGGTGAGCGTTGGCATCACCTCCCAACACCAAAGGTGTACCGCTTGCTGTGGCATGGACCACCAGATCGCGGACTGTTTTTGATGGTGGGCTCTCCTCCTCGTACGGCATGTACGTCGACGCTAGAATGAAGTTTCCTTCATTCGATTCGACGCTGATTGCCGTGTTGTCCTTGTTGCTGTACCTAGATAGGAAGAAAGCGTTAATTGATTTTTTCACTAGGATACAACTTCTAATATTACCTTCATCTGACGTGGAATGGAAAAGGTTGTAATGTTTTGACCTCAACCCACGGATTCGGTTTTTGCCTAACCATGGTTCCTGGATCAAGGCCACATCCACGTTCTCGTGAGACATGTAGAGCGTAAGGTCGTACGTTGCTGCTTTAGCGTGTCGCAGGTTTATTTGCACCACTAGCAGCTTTTGACTCCCCTTTGCCCTCATGCCTCTTAACCTTTACGGTTCCGAGACCATACCCCAACACGTCTTTTCTCTCTTTCAGCAGAAGGTCAGATTTCTTGTCTGCCACAAACAAGAGGTCCTTCCCTTCGCCTCCATGACTCTTTCTTGAGTGTTGGAGCTTCCATTCTAAAATGGGAAGCTCTTTGTTCTGTTTCGCCAACAGCTTTATAATGGCTGCGTCCTCATGTTCTGCAGGAGGGGGGATCCATATGCTAAACTGCTGGCGGAGTGGTAGAGCTGCGGCGGGTAGAATCTCAAGGGAGGAACCTTCCCATAGTTCGCCAATGTTGGCGATTGTGTGGTTCAGAAACTCCCGAGATTTCTGGTCACCGCAGCAGATCACTTTAACTTCTCGCCGCCATCCGGCACCATCAAAGATATAGTCTTCAGAACTATCGTTCTCTGATGCTGCCATCATAGCTTTGAGGATCTCATTTTCTACAAGAAGCCAGTTTTTTGCCGAGATTTTCCCATCTGGGTCGTCACGGCTTATAATGGCAATTTGTAGGTCGATCGGGGTGGTGTCGAAGCTGTTGGTTCTAAGTTTCTTAGCACCGTCTAGCTTGACTGTCTCCTCCGATCTTTGTCTCTTGGACGTTCCTGGTTTCATTCCAGAAGAGGTGCCTGCCGGTGCTTGGTCTTTCCTAGCGTTGGCTGGCTGTTTCTTGCTGGAAGTCGCCTGAACTTTTCTCTTGTCGTTCCGAGCGGTCGAGTTATTGCCAGCCTGTTCACAGTTTGCCTTTTTAGGGACAGACCTAGATTTGGCAGCATCTACTCCTTTGCTCTCCGACTCTTCGGCATTCACTTGCCTTGTTATTCCCCTGGGTGCAGTGGCAGTCTCTGCCAGCTGCCGCTCGAAGTTCTTAACCAGCTTCCTGTGCTTTTTTAGGAGAGCTTTATCTCTCGAACTGAGCGCCGCAGGGTCTTTCAACTCGGTCTTTTCCACGAATCTTTTGGAGGATCTGTAGTTGCTGCGTTCCCTCGAAGCTTTGAGGGGTGCAGCAGACTTCAGCATAGTCTCTTCTTGATTCGGTTCCATCAGTAGCTCGTCCTCGGTTTGACAACCTATGGAAGGAGGTCTGTCCGAGGTCTCCGTACTTTTGATAGTTAAACTATCTAAGTCGGGAAGGAGATCTACTGAGAGAAAGACCGGTTGTCTTTTTAACTCTCTTTTTCCTTCTTTGAAGTTTACTTCTGTCACTGGCGACTTAGCTTCTTGCGAAGCCAAGCCCTCGCCGGCAGCCGTGACCTCTGCCGACTTTTGAACGTATATCCCCGTTCGATTTTTTTCCTTTTGTAAACTTTTGTCCATGGTTCATTATTAGATTGACATCTCTGCTTTTGTTGGTTTTCTTAGTTGCCCTACTCCGCAGCTGGATTGCTGAAGAGTAAGACGTAAGCCCCCTCGCCACAACAAGGCGAAAACCGTGAGGGGGAGTAGGTTGTATAAAGACAAGAAAAAATCGTATGGGTTTGGGGTTTTATGTCCCCTGTTTTTCTAAAAACTTAATTTAAACAGACAAACAAATAACAGTAACACCTACAGATTTACGTTATAGAATTTTGAAAAGCCAGATACTTTAATTAGTATTTAACAAAGTTGTTTGAGTGAATAGTGAAAAATGAATTCAAAAATGCACATATGTATGTATGTAGTTAAGTATAGTATTAGTTTTAAAAATTCAATGCTCTTATTAATTTTGAATAAAAATATAAGAAAATCGGGCGTTAAAATATATTGTAATATTCGGCTTGGTCCTATAATTAAAACTTATTTACACTTGTAAATAAAACACATTTGCTTTATTTAAATCGCTTCTCGATGCTTCACGAGGCGAGTTCTCCTATTAATCACTAGATGCTTAACGAAGCAAGTTCTCCTCTTAATCACTAGATGTTGCCCTTATTCTTCTATAACACGATATTAAAAGAGGTAAAGAGTGTATTACAATATCTTAGTTTTTGATATTTCACAAACAAAAAAACTTTTGTAGAAGAAAAAGATTTGTTTGGTTTTTCTAAATTTGATTTGCTTAGGTCAATTATTAAATTATTGGATTCTCCCTTTTTTATTTTTTATCGCATACCGTACATTTTTTTTAGTAAATAATAAGAAAATAATAAGCTGCATAAATCATATTTCATCTTTTTTATTGAGCTATGTGTAACTATGAATATAAAACATATCTTTTAAAAAATGTTAAACATACATTTTTAATTTCATTCTCAGGATAACATCAACCACAGACAATTCTCATGTAAATCGACTCAGCATTCAATTGCTTCGGCTCAGTTGCACAATAATTACAGTAAGAATTCTACAGCTCATAATAACTATAACTTACAAAACGGCCACGCGTACCATTGTTGTACCTAGCTATTAAGTGTCTACAAAATTTTTCTCAAGTTACCATATGCAAAATAAAAATGAAAACAAATTGTTTAAATAAGTTTTCCCTTTATGAATCTAGACATTCTTGAGCTCACAAAAACCAAAGCAATTTTTGAAGTTTGTTTTATAACAAACAAGTTATTAATAATAATTCTACATATACAATAAATATATACACATTATAAAATTGTGTTTAGCTTAATAAAAATAAAGCAAGCAAAATATAAATTTAAAAAATCGTATTAATTTGCAGACTGATAATATTTACATACAAATTATACTTACGTATTAACAATTAAATTTTATTAATTTTTTAGAACAACATAATATTTAATAATTTGTTACAAATTTTTTATACATCAATAATAAATTATTACAAGTAGAAATGGTACTGAAATGCCAAAAACGTGTAAATTATTCAGACTATATGCATAATGAAGTATACAGCACAAAAACCATATGAGATAATTACAAATTATGAGTAAAGGAAACATACATATGCCATAATATGTTGTACATATTAATATTTTTGTACTTAATAGTGAATAATTTAATACAATGTACATATGTATTGAATGATAAATAAATACTAAATACAAAAAATACACACATTGTAGCATTTTAACAGGGAGGTGAAACCTTGAAAAATAAATGCTTGTATTTTGAAGTAATACAAACATTTACTTCAAAATACAAACATTTATTTTTCAAGTTTGAAGTAATTAACAAATGCTTTAAGCAAACATTTTAACAAGAAGAGACTCAATATGTTACTTTCCAATAAATTACAATACTTTTCCAATATTCTTAAAACAAAACCAAAATCTACCGTAAAATGAAGCAATAATTCGATCTTATATGAACATTTAATTAAGGATACCAAATAATCTTGTTTTCTTTTTCAAATAAAAATATATGACAAAATGTAACTCAATTTTAACAGTTTTCTATAAACAATATAATTATAATAAATAAAGACCGATGTTTTATTATTTGTTTGATCGAAACAAATTTCAGCTTTACGCTTTTCAATGCATGTAATTTTCTTATTCGTAAGGATTGGATTTATTAAATATAATTGAATTTAATAAAACAAATATTAAAATAGCGTATATATTTTAATTTTCAGTGTCATAACGAATATATTATAGACTTACATCTCAAACAAAATGGAGGACAAACTTGCACTTGTGATTCAAGAATATAATTTATAATACTGTTGAGAAGACTTGAAGTATGAAAAATAAACATTAAAAAAAACTAGTTCCCGTTATAAGCTAATTTTCATAAAATTTCAAAAAAAAAACATTATTTCTAAATTAACCCTGAGTAATACCCTCCATAGCTAGTCCAAAGACTCCCAAAATACTCTCATTAATTATACTCTAATGCAACAAAATAAAAAAAAAATAAGAACATTGTTCGTCTGTTTATGGATTAATAATTTTTTTTTTAGTACAGCCACATACATATGTACATATGTACATACAGGGATATTCATTTTGTGGTTTCAAAAGTAAACGTAAATAAAACACATTATAAAATATTTTTGTTCATGATATTATTCTTTTATTATAAAGTTTGAACGTTGACATTATGTATGAAACACTACATCATTTAAGTGACCACCACGCGAATTGTTGAAAAATTGTTGTTTTGAGGTAATTTTCGACCACTTTATGACACATATTGGGCGATATCTCAGCCATAACTTGACGAATGTTGGCTCAAGAGTAAAAAGTTTATCTGAATAAACACGGTCTTTCGTGTAGCTCCACAAAAGAAAGTCCAGCGGTGTCAAATCGCATGATCTTGGTGGCCAGTTGATATCGCCACCACGAGAAATTTCGCGGCCAGGAAATGTTTCTTGCAATAAAGCCATATTCGATCGAGTTGTGTGGCATGTGGCACCGTCTTGTTGAAACCACATATTCTCCAAGTCGTATTCTTCAATAGCAGGCAAAACAAAATCGGTTATCATGTGACCATAATGCTTCGAATCATCGTTTTCGAAGAAGTAAGCACCAAACAGTGACTTTTTTCTCTTCAATTACTTGAGGATTCTCAGAACCCCTATGTTAGGATTTGTTAAACGTTGGTCTAAAAAATTTCAGGATCCCTATGTTACTCTCGCTCTGTGTTACTGCTATTTTGATTCGCCCCCAGGTATGGACTCCATTTTACGAGATCCACAAGGAGGTTTAATAATGATATGTCTTTATTCATTAACTGGAGTAACTACCATGGAGGTAACCACAATACCCGTAGTTTCCAATTAATGCATGTTTCTCAACACCACAACAATTATGGCATGCGCCATGAGCCATAAACTCGCATGTCTAAACTTTTAAATATAAACTCAAACCTACATACATATATGTATATAGTCGATTATGCTACTGTAGTTAGTTTTATTTCTTACTTACTACTAACACTGCACTAAGTGATGAGACAGATGAGCACATTTTTTGTGTTGGCAATTCTTTGGTCGTAAGATATAGTTTGTATTAAGTTTTTCTATGCCAAGATCTGATAGTGTAAAAAAAAACCAAATACGACAATTTTGTTTATTAACATACCCACCGAGAGAGAAATGTGCATCGTCGCTCGCTGAATAAAATTTTGTTCGAAAAATCGCCGTCCGTGTCCGTACGTGTGAGCTCGACTTTATATGAATGCAGGTGTAGATCCAAATACAAAATACGCCATAATGTTAGACAGTCCTTATTCCTGAGAACGACGAGGAATCGACACATTCGGGTATTCGGCAACACTTTCACTTAAAGCAGCGGTATATTCAGTGGTAAGAGCGAAACGATGATGCACAAGCCTTACAATAGTCTCTTCCAGTCTCTTCAATTTTTTTCACAATTTTGCCAATTGCTTGCGTAGTTGGCGATTATGTAAACCATAATCTCCTCTTAAGGCACGATTCACCACATAGGCTGTGGCAGAATCACCATTTTTGTAGTAGGTTTTAACAATTTGTATGTGTTGTAGGATAGTTAAGCGATACATTTTCGTAAATGTCAGACTTTCTACTGACAAAAAAATGGGTTTAACTACTTAGTTTGACAGTTGTCGAATTGCAGCCCTATACCGCAAAATGGATAACCCGTTACATATACGTATGTATATTGATGGTAAAAGTGTGACAATAACTTTTTTTAAAGATATATGTATGTATATACGAGTATACATATATATTTTTTAAAGATATATATATACATACATATATGTTTATGTTATATATATATATTAAACATATATATATATAAGTTAATACAGAAGGAAATCAATACCCATCGCAGCATCAGCATTTTCATTTCTCTCAATCTCCAAACCATATTGCCAGTGCCACCCAAAAGTGATGATCAGCATTATCATGCTCCGAACAAACAGTACGACAGCCAAGTGGGCAGTTGGTGATCATCAGCAGAGCAGTGCAGTGCTATCCCTTGTATTGATATTAATTATTGTAATAGTATTCTAAGAAATAAAGAATTTTTTTTATATTAAATAAAGAAGAATAAAAATAATTGGAGGCCCCGGCGGCGAGATAGGCCAATTTTAATGTTAATTTGAAAAAATAAAGTAAAATTTAAAATCAGTGTCTTCGCCATAAAAAAAACAGCCATATATTCAACAAAGATTGGAGAAACCGCAGAAAATATATTATAAATAAGAACCTATATTTTAAGATGAATTAATGCCCGATATATTTAAAAAATGTATGAGTGATTAGAAAAAACAAAACAAAGTGCAAACAAAAATTTGGATTCAAGCAAAAGTGAAGAAATTATTAATAACAGAATGTCAAACGTACAGGAAGTAGAAGCTTTAATCGCGAAAGCATTATTGAATATCACAAACTTGCTACAAATCGAATTTTCTAAAGAAATTGAACACTTAAATAAAAAACTAGAAGATTTAGGAGCATCTAATGTAGTTAAGAATTATGAAAAGCAAACTATAGATGTAACAATACAAGATAACGAAGGGTTAGATGTTATAAAGTCGTTACCTGAATTTTATGGTAACGCAAGTTCCTATGTAAGCTGGAGAGAAGCCGCTTACAACTCAATTAGCCTACATACGAAGGCAGTAGGAGATTTTTCGCAGCACTTACCATTTTCAGAAATAAAATTCTGCATAGTGCAAATGATATTTTGACCAATCATGGTACAACACTAAACTTCGAAGCAATTATGGCAAGATTAGATTTTGCCTACGCCGCCGATAAAAGGCCACTGCATATGTTAGAGCAGGAGGTAAGTGTGTTAAAGCAAGGGTCTATGGAGATATTAGACTATTATAATAAAGTAAATGAAAAACTTACGTTAATCATTAATAAGACCATGATGACCCATGGAAATGTGTCACCCATTTCACTTGAACTATGTAGGATTCATAGGCAAAACGCCTTGAGAACATTCATATCCGGCTTGTATGAAAATCTCTCAGATATTTTATTCTTAATCTGCCCCCCAGATCTACATACCAAGTGCTCTAGCAAAAGCTCAAGAACTGGAATCAAATAAATCACGTGCTACCTTTGCACAAAGGTATAGTTTACCAAATGATATTAAGAAACTACCTAACAACAATTTAAGATTTCCTCCACGGAACATGCAAACAATACACAATGATTTACCTCGATATCCAAATAACGATTACAGACAGTTGTCCCAACGATTTGAACCAATGGTTCTTGGGTCTTCAGTTAATCGACGTATGAATAAAAGTGACGTAAATCACTATAAACAAATACACGCTAATACAGTACAGAATCCATACAATGTACCACCAGGTCCAAGTAACTATAGAAACAATCCTGAACAATAAAATAAAAAAACTGGCAATGGAAAAAACCTGATCAAAACTTATAATAATCCCCAAAGACCTCTCTTCAAGAGAGAAAAATATAACTAGTGGACATTCGAATAGGCCACCACCAAACAAAACTGAAAGAATTAACAATTTAAACGAAGATTCGGATCATTTTTTAGACATGAGACGGGATTACCCCACATTCAAAGAAGACTAGGAGATAAAAACATTCGTATTCTGTTAGATACCGGAGCTAATAGTAATTATTGTAAACCAAACATTTTTTAAGAAGAAACTAGCCTCCCTATATTTAAACGAGCCCTCACTCCAAATGGAGAAATAATAATAAAAACATATCACGAAGTATTAATATTTAATACAATCACGAGATTTTACAATTTAGAATTCGATGCGCTTATAGGTATCAACCTACTTAGTGATATAAATGCAAAAATTGATTTAGAAAATAAAATTATAAAATATAATACAAAATGTGAACAAATATTTTTCACCGAAAAAGAATTAAGTAAAAAGGTAAATAATATAAAAGATATCGACATAGAAAGATTAGTTGAATCAATGACTAAAAAGATTACAGATATCCACTCAAACATTGATATGCCTTTGCCATTTAGGACCGATGTTATCGCTGAAATCCGTACAGATACAGAAAAGCCTATATGGACGAAACAATACCCCTACCCCTTAAGCGTTAATAAATTTGTGAACCTCGAGATTCACGATTTATTAAATAAAAATATAATAAGGCCTTCCAAAAGTCCTTATAACAGCCCCGTTTGGGGCGTTCCTAAAAAAGGAACAAATGAAGACGGAACGCCAAAAAACCGCCTTGTAATTGATTTCAGAAAATTGAATGAACACTGTATCGGATAAATACCCAATATCCGATACAAGTTAATTCGCGCGCGCGATTTAATCGCATGATTCACTACTTGAGCATAATTGTTTTGAATATATTAAATTTTATTTATATTGCTTGAAATGCAATCCAAAGATCTGGAAACAACAAAATCATCCATTTCAATTTTTATTCCAAAACAAGAGAAATACTCGGCACTACAAAACAAGACTTAGACAGCACTAAGCAAGCACTACGAATACAATGATTCTCTATGAATACTAAAGTTAGACCGTGCAAGTGAAGTGCATGCCTTCATAGTGATTTTTTGTTTAGAAAAATCGTTATCATTTATTAATATCACAATAAGAGAATTTCATGAGAGTCTTTCTAAAAACTGCATGCATAAATGAAGATATGCACGGATACTGGGGATTTGGAGATTTCGTGGGGATTTTAGCAAAATAAATTATTTAGTTGGGGATTTTTTCCATTTGTCTTACGTCTCTGGGGATATTATCAAAATGGATTAAATTTGTTTGGGGATATTATCCCGTGGGGATTCTATTTTTTGGGGATTCAATACTACACCCTTAAACGAAATAATTAATATACTAAAAAAGGCAAATATAAAAATTTCTATAGAAAAATCAGAATTATACAAAGATCAAGTAGAGTTGTTGAGTTATATCGTAGCACAAAACGTAATACGAACCAACCCAGAAAAAGTTAAAACTATATTAAAAAGTATCCACAACCAAATACACTAAGACAACTTCGTAGTTTCCTCGGAATGATAGGCTACTAAAGAAAATTTATAAAAAACTTTGCTAATATAGCAAAACCCCTTACAAATTATTTAAAAAGTGAAAATGGACAAATTTCTACACATGTACCAAAAAAACTGAAATAATATTGGATGAAAATGCGGTCAAAGCATTTAATACATTAAAAGACTATTTAATGCACGAAGTCGAGCTTACACAGCCAAATTTTGAAAAATAATTTACTTTAACAACCGATGCTTCTAACGATGCAATTGGTGCAGTTTTATCCCAACATGGGAAACCAATCACCTTCATATCAAAAACCTTAAACAAAACCGAACAATGTTATGCCACAAACGAGAAAGAGCTCTACGCTATCGTTTATGCACTAAAGAATCTGAGAAATTACCTTTACGGTATCACAAACCTCGAGATCCACACGGATCACCAACCCTTAACTTACGCTGTTTCTAAAAGAAACCCCAATTCGAAAATGAAAAGGTGGCATAGTATTATCGAGATTATCGAGGAATATGCACCAAAATTCATTTATAAACCTGGAACCACAAACATAGTAGCGGATGCATTATCTAGACAAAACCTTAATCAAATATCTGACTCATTATCAAACCACGCTACAACGCACTCAGCCGAAAGCAGTGAACATGATAACATTGAAATATTAAACAAACCTATAAATCAATTTAACCAACAAATTGTTGTTAATAAATCTTCAGAATTCATCCATGAACAACTGAATCCACCTAATAGAATATTCAGACCCTTCACAATTAATACAATTGTTCAAAGAATTCCTTAAACCAGGAACAGTAGCATTATTTACTCAAACTCATGCAGAGGTAATTTATGAATTAAAAGATGTTTTTAAAACATTTACAAATAAATTCATTCGTTGCAAACATTTCGTCAATGATATAACAAATAAAGACGACCAACTAATAATAATAGAACAAATTTATACAAGGGCACACAGAGGCTCAAAAGAAAATATAAAGCAAATAGAAGAAATGTATTATTGGCCCTCAATTAGAGAAGAGGTAGAAGAATATGTTATATCATGTGAAATTTGCAATAGGAATAAATACAATAGGAAGCCCCATATTGAACCAATTGGTGAGGCACCAATTCCCAAGAACAAAGGGGAATCCTTACACTTAGATGTAATGTTGTTCGAAAAATTGAAAGTAATAACTTGCATAGATGCATATTCTAATTTTTTAGTAATAAAAATCATAGGAAACAAACTTAACATGGGTATCAAAGTTTTAGAAATTTTACAAACATTTCCTAATTGTACTAACATAACTTGCAACAATGACCCGACATTTACAAGCCAACTATTCAAAACGTTAATTGAACGTCAAAAAATAGACATGTATTATGTTCCAGCAAAACATTCATTATCAAATGGAAAAGTAGAAAGAGTGCACAGCACTATCCAAGAATTAGCTAGATGCATTAGAGAAGAATTTAAAATAGTAGACTTAGAAGAAGTACTAATCAAATCAGCTTTAGAATACAATAAAACTATACATTCTCTTATTAATGAAAAACCTATGAATGTATTATTTAACGAAAATTACCATTCAGATACTTTCAATAAATTAAAAATAGCACAAGAAAAAACTTTAAGAACATTTAATAAAAAAAGAAAACCAAATTCCACTAGAAGAAAATTGTATTGCATATGAAAAAACAACTAATGAAAGATGGGGAAAAATAAAACCCAAATTCAAGAAAATTATTGTAAAAGAAGATTTAGGTCATACTATTAAATTAAGAAATGGAAGAGAAATTCATAGAGATAATTTAAAAATAATTCAATAATTTCAGAAAATGTTCCTCTTACTGTTAAAAATCACAGCTTGTGCAGCTCAAGCAATCGATTATTCAAGAGAAGATTATTTGTTAATTAATAATAACAATGTTTTAATATACGAAGATGATGCAAATCTTTTTCATGTTACAAATCTAACTAATATAAGAAAAATAATACGCGAATCCAAACAAGCTTTGATAAAGCATCACGATCAAACGGAATACCCTGGTAGTCCATACACTGAAAAACACGAAATAGATTTCTCTATTATCGAAACCCTATTAGACCAATTAACTTTAACTAATCGTAATAAAAGAGCTATCGAAACAATCGGTACTATTTGGAAATATATTGCAGGATCTCCTGATCATAATGATAAAATAATAATCGAAAATAAGATAAACGACTTAGTCGAGAATAACAACAAACAATTAATGATTAATTCAAAATTATTCAAATTATTGAAAAGTATATCAAAAAACCACATAGATGATATTGTAACCAAACAATGTAAAATTATCATCCTAGAATTACAAAACTTAGTGAACACTGTATCACTATCTTAGCTTGGAAACTTAAATCCTAATATATTAAGTTTAAGAAAAATTAAAAATATAATCAAACATGAAAATGTATCACTATCTATTTCAGATTTATTAATTTATTAAAATTATGCAAAAACAGGATATCATTGTAATTCTAATTAAATATCCTATTATAACATTGAACTGTAAACTTTCTGAAGTTAAAGCAACAAGTCATATTGACGGAAAAATAATCATACCAAATCAAATTGCCCTCTGCAAAAATAACTATACAAATATTAAAGAATGTAAAATAGAGTTAAACAACTACTACTGTAAATTAGATCATAACGCCAACTGCCTATCAAACCTATTAAACAACAGAAAAACCACTTGCAGCAAAATCAAAGAACCAATTTTATCCAAATATTATTCAAATCTTTGGTAATTTAGGAGTGAAAGCGATCAGATTCCCCGGAAAGTATTTTTTCCCATGGGAATGCGTTGTTTTCCCGGGATAAAAAGTAGCCTATGTCCTTTCTCGGGTATCAAAATATCTCCATACCAAATTTGATGCAAATTGGTTCAGTAGTTTAGGCGTGATTGAGTAACAGACAGACAGTTACTTTCACATTTATAATATTATATTATATAATAGATAGATAGATAAGATAGATATATATATAACTTTACTTGAACACTTCTGGACTAAGCATATTATATTTCTATAAATTAAATTTGGGTTGGGGTCGAAATACTGTATATGTAGATCAAAATACTGTATTTAAAATACTGTATCTCAAAATACTGTATGTACAAAATACTGCATGATCAAAATGCTGTATCTCAAAATTCTGTATTTCAAAATTCTGTATATCAAAATTCTGTATTTCAAAATGCTGTAAATAAGGCTAAAAAATAAAAATCGTTTTGACAATGTAAAAAAGTGCGCACTTTTTTACATTATCAAAACTATTTTAATTTTTTAGCCTTATTAACAGCATTTTGAAATACAGAATTTTGAAAACATGAATACTTTTTTTTAAGAAAACATCGTCAAAAAGTAAAATTACAGAATTTCGACCCAGCCCATCACAATTATCTTTCGGATGGTCTATTTCCTCAACCAAGCCTCCAAACAAGATGCGGTTTTCACTATATTATAGAGCATCGACCCACCTGTCAATTGATGCATAAATCTCAAAAATGATTTTTTTCAGTTTTTCGTAAAAATCGTGGGAGTATTGCCAAAAAAAGGAGTATTTTCAAAACTATTTCCCACCCAATCGAGATACACATCAAAAGAAAGGTATTTTAATGCTCTACCCCCAACTGCAAACCAAAAGGTTCTGCGAGTTTTCGTTTCGCAAAAATTCGTCAAAAATTAAAATTACAAAATTTCGATCCAGCCCATCACAAATTATCTTTCGATTGGTCTATTTCCTCAACCAAGCCTCCAAACAAGATGCGCTTTTCACTATAATACACAGCATCGACCCACCTATCAACTGCACCAGACTAATTGATCTGTCAAAACTTCCAGTATTATACAGTATTATGAGATACAGTATTTTGACAATACAGCATTTTGAGACACAGTACTTTAAATGTACAGTAATTTGTAATTAGTAATTATCAGGTTAACGAAGCTGTTGTGTTTAAACCAAGACTTAGTTTTAAGGTTAAATAATCGCGTTGATAACGTTTGAAACAAATTCCATTCTTCTTTTCAAGTTACCATCGAAAGTGGCTTAGATCTTATACTTATAAGAATACAAGATATAGAAGTTGTTTGTTCAAAACGAAGCAAACAGACAAATAATTAAAGTGAACTATAAATAGAAACGACATCAAAGTTATACGTATTTTTGTTTACATAAACGTTTAGATTAACCAGAATGAAATAGATTGAGTGTTTTTTTTTGTAAAATAATTTAAATAAGTCTTTAAATTAATAATTAAGATGTATGTATTATTAACAATATTATTTGGTTGTTTATTTAACGGACATTAACAACTCATTTAATTAGGCACAAAATTGTAACACTTTTAATGTATATTAATGTAAAAAAAATCATATTATAAAGTCTAGAAATTTTCTAATTTTTAAATTAATTTGACTTGCAAAAAGAAAAATAGATATCTTAGTGTAGAAAATAGTCCCTACTTAATGATTTGTGAAATTTAATTTAATATTTATTATTCAAACAAATTTATTGTTAAAATCAAATAAATAAAACTGTTATTTTATTTATGTGCATTATAATGAAAAGATAGTTAAATTTGCAGAGCAATATTTCTTTAAAATACTGATATTTAAAAATTTGACAAAGATTCCAGAATATATTTTGACGAATATCAATACTGTATCTAATATGGCCCAAACACTACACAAACTGTTTGAGCAAACGAATGTATTTTGTTGTTGTAAAAATGTTTGTGCAAACTGTTTGAGTAGTGTGTAGCGATGATGCGTGTTTGCGCAAGCGGTTTGAACAAAATCAAAAAAATTTGAATTTTCCGTGCCTGCACAAACATGTTTGTGTGGTGTGTATTGAATTTTGCTCAAACCGATGCCAATTCTCATAGAGTTAACATGAATAAACAAGAGGAACAAATTGTTTGGACTGAGTTGATTGAACTTTATAAAAGTTTACCGGTATTGTGGTGTGTAAAAATTCTTTTTTTTTTGTTCTTACTAATATCTCTCAAACACGTTTGAACAAACGTGTTTGCGTAGTGTATGGGCCCTATTAGTTTACAAACAATATGTAATATAAATTGATAATATTAAATCTAAACAGTCTTAGAATGGCAATAGTTTAAAAACTACTAACATTGCCTCGGGAAAAATACATTCATCTCGATTAAAATTTGCAATGCAATGAAAATACCATACACTGTGAATAGTGCAATTCCAGCTCGTTTCGTTAGTCGATATCCACTACAGCTTAGCACCACAAAAAGACCAATAGTTGATGCCATAAGAATTAATATTGTATACTCGATTCCTTGAGATGTAAGATAAATGGCATTGGTGCCATCAGTTTTGTTGTAATTAATGCAATTTTTAATAAACCATGGGACACCGAGTGATAGGAGAATTGCCAACGAATTGGCACCCAAGGAATTAGATACACCTATACCGCTCTCACCTGTCGAAATGAAAATAGGAAATTTAAATAAGTTTATGTTGAATTCAAATACCTATTCAAAAGTTCATTTACCTTTTCGCACAGAAATTAAACTAGAAACTGCTTCAGGGGTGGTAGAACCAGCTGCAAGAAAGGTAAGACCCATGACAATTTCGGGTACTCCAAGAGTAACACCTGAAATAAAAAAATAAGACAAACTAAATTATTTTTTTAAATATTGTGAGCCGCTAACCGTGTAGTAAAACTCTAAAATTATAATTTACTTTTGAAAAAGTTACATTAATAGAATTTATTCAAGAAATGCACAATAAAGTGGTATGGAATAAAATTGTTAAAATATACTTTGCTGAAAACTATTTTCATTTGCGAAATGTTGCTTTTTATGTAAGAAATCAAGTAAACAATTTCTTACTATTTACAATCAAGCGAGTTTGAGCTTTAACTTCTTGATTGTATTGATTCTAAACAACAAGAAACTTATGGCTGAATCACATACACGCTTCAGCTTCGTCTGCGTTACGTTGGGCATGCTTCGAGGTTGCTTTGAATGACATTTCTATTATTTCATCCCTCCAAAGAGCAAATATTTTGTTTGTTGACATTTTTTACAGATGTTGAGCTGTCAGACAAAGCAAATGTTCAGATAATTGAACTAGAGCTTCCGTTTGGAGTCACATTACGTTCTTTTCCTTACGATTGTCAAACGAAACGTGAGGTCGAAGCTTCATTGTGATAGCATGCATTGAATTCCTATGGCTGAACTCGTAAACGTCAGGCGAAGCCGAAGCTGAAGCGTGTATGTGATTCAGCCATTAAAGACAGTGAATACAATGCGTCATCAAAAAGAAACTATTAAAAATGTTTCGCTCCATCAAAATATGTATACAATTAAGGACAGTTGTACAAATTAAGAAAACTTACCCAAAGCTGTTAACATCCAAACTATCATATATGCATTGCCTCCAATAATAATAATGCACATTATAAATGTCAATGGATACCAGTTTCTTTGCGTTATTGGATTAGGAATGATGCAAGACAAAAATGCTTTGATTGGCCATGAATATGCCCACCAAATTTTCATTGCAATTGATTTATCGCGCGGTAATTTAAATAATTTATCAGGCATTTCAATTGTTATTCCCCCATCATCACTCCCTACACACAAAAAAAGATAAGCAGTGTATGTTACTAAAATTTTAAAAACAATTTAATAATTTTGTTTTCTTACAGCTTTTGGAATTTGTTAAGTTGATGTTTGAAGCAACCAATGTATTTTCTAGTGTATTAACGACGAAAATTCCATTTCCATTAATGTCGTCTTTTTTGAGTGGGAGTTTTGCTTTGGCACTGTGCTCTGGTGCAATAGTCAGATCTTTAAAAAAAATATAAGCATATTATAACATTGATATAGTAAACTCACCATAACGTGTTGAAAAGCAACAATTAAGGCTATCCTCAACAAATGTCCTAATATGTTTCATAAATGTATTATTGTTGAATGTTAGGATGAAGTATAGTATTAAAAATACCATCATAACACAACTGTCTAGGAATGTAATTTTTCCACCCCACGCAATGCATAGAAGAACTGCTGTGTTGAACATGTAAATAAAACAATCCCTTGCTATTGGCCACCAATCTAATTGAATAGGCTAAAAGTAATAAGTGTTTAACAATCATTATATTTCAAACTAAAATACTAATATGGATTTGTGTATTGCAATTAATATGTACCTTATTTATGGCAAGTGCTGCTAAACCTGCAACACCAAGGGTATTGAACATAAGTGAACCGATAATGGTTCCAAGTCCCATATCAGATTCAGTAATTAAGGTACTAATGGTATTTGTAAAGAACTCAGGCATTGATGTTGCGGTTGCCATAAATGTTGCCGCTGCAACATCTTTCGATAAATGTAAGTCGTCGCAAATACATTCAACTGTAGGTAGAAAATAATCGTTGCAAACCATGGCTAGGAGAACAAAGAAATATATGGCTGCAAAGATGTGTATCGCAATCCATCCCTGGCGTAGTTGCTCCTCTGAAAAATAACAAACAAAATAAATTGAACAATTGAAATCATATATGTATGTACATACATATCATATACGTACATATGTATATCATATTTCATATACATACACTACACATGTCTTTGTTGAGCTTAGTATACAATGAGAAGCGAAATAAAAAAAGAGAAAAGAAGATAATAAAATGAATTTAATCATTAAGTTTGTTCACTGAGGTTTTGTCTAGATCAGAACAGCACAGGACAGCACAGTTTCGTGAGAAACGTCAGATCAAGTTAGAACAGTCAGGTAAACGTCAGTTGTAAAAAAAAAAAAAAACAAATTGCAAATTGTGTGAATTTTTCGTTTACCGCTTATTTTTTTTCATTTTTTGTGTTTTTACTGTGAAAAATATTATTAAAAATTATTGAAATGGAAAATCAAGTGATTGCTAAGATAATACTAAATGAAAATGTTAGTGGTTCAGACACTGATAGTGATTTTTCGTCGGATTCCTCTTCAGATGATTGCAATGAAAGTGTGACGAATGTTATTACCTTTTCTTTGATGAAATGTAAAAGAAATTGCATTGAAAGTTATTATATTATATTTTATAATTATTTAATTAAACAAATTGGCAAAATAAATTTATTTTAATTTTTTTAAATCACGACTCACGAGAAAAAAAAACACAAAGCACATCCAAATCAAAACGTAAACAAAAAAATGACAACTTCGATTTTGAAATTTCTCACGAGTCTGTTCTAACCTGATCTGATTCAAAAGCAAGAACAGAAAATCCTGTTTTAAAGCAGCATTCACATGAGCGCGACCAACGAACGACGAATGAATTACAAAATGTGAGTTTATATACGTTTAAAGACATATTTCCACACAAATTCTTAACAAAACGATAGCAATATTGTTTCTATTTGATTTATGATGCATAATTTTACTTTTCAATATCATATATTAATAAATTTAAGAAAACAAATTTATTCGTCGCGAAAAAAATTGTAGTTGATACGAACTGTCAAACTTTATTCGCGTTCCACATTATCCACACTCGCAACGAATAAAAAAATCGCGCGTACTTAACCTAAAAAAATCATTCTTGTTTTGGTTTCGGTGGTGAATGTCAAACTTCATTCGCGACGAATTAAAAACTCTCATGTGAAAGAAATATCAAAATCGACGAATATTCGTTCATTTGTTGGTCGTGCTCATGTGAATATTGCTTAAACTGTTCTAAAGGCCCAACTATAATAGGCATAAGCAAACATAAGCTTATGTCAAAAACCCAACGAAAATTCACTTAAGTTTGTGAAATTACTGCGGGTAGCCATAATGCAATTTTGCTCACTTATCTACATGTCAAAATAATATTCGCAGCTCTATATGAAGATATAAATCCTTCGTACGTATTACCCTCCAAAACCCATTTGCTTACAGTTGTATTTGTAATGTGAAAGAATTCAAAGAGAAAAATTGACGTGTTTTCACGCAAACATAGAAATAACTAATGAGTTTTTTGGGGAAATTTCATAAATTAGAAGAGAAATGACACGCACACTATGAATAAGTTTATGAGGCTGATTTCCGGTTATGATAAACATTCTGTGAGAAATTATCTGCAGTGGAGTTGGCCTGTGGGTATTTGATCCAAACTGTCAGATTTACTTATGCGGCGAGCGACTGGGATCGCTCTTGCTTAAGTTTGCTCTAGTTAACGAAACTGAGAAAAATTGAACGAAACGGAGCTAGACTCCATTATGGTCACTCGTATTAGATTCTTTGTATTCGTACGTTTACTTATGCGCGCATATGCTAGCTTATGTCTATTATAGTTGGGCCTTAAGTTTGTCAATGAACAGGAAAGTAGAACAGTTCAGCACAGAAAAACCTCAATGAACATCAAAAAGCTGTACTTTTCTGTATAGAACAGTCCAGCACAGCGTCACTGAACACACTCAAAAACACTATATGAAGATATAAATCCTTCGTACGTATCACCCTTCAAAACCCATTTGTTTACATTGTTGTATTTGTAATGTGGAATAATTCAACGAGTAAAATTGACGTGTTTTCACGCATGCATAGACACAATTACTGAGTTTTTAGGGGAAATTTCATAATTTAGAGGAGAAATTACACGCACACTAAGAAATACTTTATGAGACCAGTTTCCGGTTTAGCTTGTAGGCAAACCAATATGGCTACCGAGGATTTATATCTTTCTAGAGTGTTTTTGAACACACCTATTATTTCTGATCTTAACAGGCCGTCTCCACTTGATATCTGTATCGCCAACTAGATGTCTGACATTAAAATTAGAAGTTTTTTTTTTTCTTTGCTGGGCAGTTTATGTCTTGACATCTCATTTGAGCAAAAGAGGTTGAAGTGAATTCATCTCTGAAAAACGTCAAACGTCAAACAATAAAAAAATTCTTCCCACAATTTTTCGGCTTTTGGATTTGTCAAAAACGCATTTCGTATAAAAATGTGTTATTACCTGATTTAATCCTTTTAAATATATGAATCTAATAAAAAAAACTGCAAATGCCGACTTTTTTTAACACATTATTTTTTTTTTGTTCGCGCCAAATGAATACTTGTCGGTTTGAGACACACAAAATAATGAAATTGAGATGTCATCCACACACAAAAAAGGAAAAAAAACTCAAACGTCAAATTTGATATCAGACATCGATGTCAAGACAAAATAGCAGACAGAGATCGCTAACATCATATCATAAGATGAAACAACGCGACTCCATTAGACTTTTCATGTCAGGATGAGTATTATGAGAGAATTTATCTCTAGTGGAGACGGCCTGTAAGTTTCATAAAGCAAAAAAATGAAATGGAAGTATTTTGTTTGCAATAATTTGAAAAATATAAAATATAACACAATTTATTTTCAATTATCAATACATATGCTTAAGATAACAGTCAAATAGAAAACGTGTTTACGTATTTAAGTTTCCTATTTAACTTTTTTAAATAAATGATTTATTTTGATACATTTTGCGACTGAATTGGTTTAATTGATAATGATATCCAAATGCACTTATAATATTGTACATTTAAATTAAAGAACACGTATTACTGTAAGTAGGTATAGAGCTATCTTTGTTTATAAGAACGACAATCATACACCTGTGCCACTTTAAATCAACGAGTGGTCATAGTATGACTTGAAAACAAATCTGAAATGCCTCTTAGGACACAAGCAAATAAACTTGTACGTAGGTAATATTCTTAACTTAAATATCAAGGTTACACAACTTAATTATTTCGTGAGACAGTTCAAAAAATTACTGGTCTTAAATTGTTCACTTACGACAAAAGTAATGGCTCGTAGTTGTTCGTTCATATGTAATTCGTTAAAACTCACCTGTAAACAATTCAGGAAATTCATTCAAAGGCGATCCATCATCGTCGATGCATTCATTTGGAGTTCCATTTTCCCTAGGTACAACGTGTAATGTTAAATGTCCTTCAATATATGTAATGACATCTCGGAGAACGTTTTCCGTATTTGCTAAAAAAATCAGAATTTGTATTAAAGTGTATCCATGGTTCAACTTCTTAGATAATAAATGCATTTTATGTTAATAAAATAGACAGGGAGATGCTGTACATTGATTTTAAAACATTCAAATGGGCATTCAAGATTGGCGATAAAAGGCATAGCATTCCAAATTCCAGCCAATGGCAATTAAATCACATCAATGATTAAACATTTGATTTGATTATAAAATATTTAGTTTTTGATGCAGATAAAAGTATAAGGGCGGTTATTTATCCTTTTATTAAGCCATAGAACATCAATTATCCTTGAACAGCCCCAGTATCATCATAGGTCGACATTTATTTGAAGAGATTTGATACCACCGAATGATACCTTATAATAATTCTTCCGAATTTAAGTAAATAATGTCATGTCATGAGCCATTATTTCGCAAAGAAGCAAAACACGTGGTCTGGTCATCAAAGTCGCAAAATTTAACCTGGTTTTTCTTGTGGGGCTTCTTAAGTCAGATCATTTTGCTGTAAACAATTATTTAAGCAGTGTTTTTATTCACTTTATTTATGGGGCGATTTGAAAACTTGAGAAAAATTACGGAGAGAATAGCTTCTAGAATTTTGTTCATGTTTTAAAAGTACTACATTGTTAAAAAATATCTCACCCATTGCACTTATGTATGTCTTATCTATGTTAATAATTTATTTTCAGTATTGCACGAAATTTAAAAAAAACGTGTTTTTCTTTACTAAATTTCAAAATAAACTGATAAAATTCAAGTAAAACCTAAGTTTATATCGATTTCAATCAATATTCTACCGCAATTATCCATCAAAAGGGGAAATTTTTACTTTTCATTATAATCAAAATGCCCCATAATATGCATCTTTAAGTTGGGAGAAAAATTCCAATTTTTTCTTATAAATATTTAATTCAGGCATAGGTGCAAAAGCCTTACTGATTTATCTATATTTAGAACAACTTCAGATTGATTGCCGAGTGTACTAACTTATAGCTAACTTATCTGCTTTATCTATGACACAAAACTTTTTGAAGCGATTGTGGGTAATTTACTTGGGACGTTAAACCGGTATGGAAAACAATTTTCAATTTTGCAAATAAACCAAAACCAAAAGTATTTTAACTAGCAAATAAAATATCGGGAATTCCTTGCGCCGGCCGCCGTGTCATTGGACCCACTTTGCGACAACGTCATAGTCCAACGTTCAGATTTAGTTCAGTTGATCTAGGTATGGTGGAGTGGTGTTGTAGAAGATCTACTCTTCTACCTTATAACTGTTGTGGTTATTTAAGTTAATTGAGTTATATTAGTTAAATTTTAATTGTTTATCGCTATGTAATGGATAATAACCTGATGAGTTTAACAATTAAAAAAATTAGCACGTGGTCTAAACAATAAATAGTAAATACCTACCTTACAAACGCAATAGCTGGAATTTTGTTTTAATTTTATGATTATATAAAAAAAATGTTAGCGGCAGATATTGAAGTGATACCGAGTTTTTGAGAGGCACGATTTTTGTGTAATTTTTAGATTCTGCTTGCTTGGTTGTTTTTTACTTCCTTAACAATAATAGGTTTCAAGTACATATCTATATGATTAAGTCGTGTACTTTTTTGCTCTGAATACTAAAGGCTTCGAAGAACAAATTTAACAAGGTCTAGTATTTTAACAAACTGTGTAATTTCGAAAAAAATGTGTCTATATCAACAATTGCTTAAAAGTATCCTTAACTATATAAATTTGTACAACACTCCTGCATACATGTGTTTGTATTTAATTTTTTTTGTGAATAGAAATTAGGTTGCGACCACAAATTCTTTTAAATAAATCAAAAAGCATTTGAAACTGTAGTTACTTTATTTATAGATAGGTAAAAGTTTTATCTTCGATTTAAGACGATCATTTTTATATAATACATTACATTGCATTTACTGCTTACAAAAGAAGTGGCCAATTTAAGTAAAAATTAATGTGTTTGCACTTACACAATAAAATGGCTGCATATTGAACTTAAATTATGTAAAATCAATTTAAGATTTCTTAAGTATGAATAATTTGGTTTTAAATTATTGTGGTTCATTATTTAATATTTATTTTTATTAAGTAAGGATATCATCATTATTTGATAACAATACTATGAAAGAATTACTTGTAGTTTAAAATTGTGTACATCATATACATATATTTATTTATACTTGTATAATCATAAATATGTGTGCAGACCAAATGTTTAATATGTATTCTAATTGACTAGTTTTAGCTTAAAAACATTTAAACGAAAATAAAAAACATTACCTACAATAAATCATGTTATATCACATAACTGATTTATTTTCTATAATTACAATAGAAGCTGAATAATTAGTTTCAGAAAAAGCTATTACATTTAAATGACACGTGGCAGTTTTTCGATTAACAAAAAAGACCACAACGTAAATTTGATAAGTCGACAGGCAAGAGTACGATAACTCGGGCGACAAGATATTATAACGGATTTCTTAAGAACAGTTTAAAACAAACTTTTTTTATTACGGGAGGGGGGGTCCTCCCCCGATTAGGCGGGAGGGGCAATTTAAAAAAATTATTATTTAAAATGGAAAAAAATAATTAAAAAATAACGGTAGTACTTACAATTAAGTTTTATACATATTTTTAAAGCCAACATTCTGTTCTATTAGCCAGTTTTTCAATCAAGTCAAAACTATGCGTAGTTTTTGAAAAATTTAATTTTAAACTCAAAATTTGAGGAAAAAAGTTAAAAAAAGGTTTAAAGTGTAATTTTTCAATACTTCAGGATTATCTACCATTGTTTTTATTTCAGAATTTATTGCTCTTATTTGTTTTTGATCAAAAACTGAAAACTAGATGATTTTATGTCTTTTAGTTTTTGAGAAAATTGAAAATAACCACAACTACTATTTTAATTTAATTCTTTTTTTTTTGCTTGAGTGGTCTTATTTTGATAGTAACAATGGTAGGTGCGAGTTTGGGTGTATGCAACAGTAAGGTGTGTGCGAGTTTGGGTGTATGCAACAGTGGGATCTGCAACCCCCCACCTTGGGAACACTATAGGATTTGGGGTGGGTGCAAGTTGGAGTGCGTGCAAGGTGGGGAGGGGGCAAGGTTCGGTGGGTGCAAGATCGGGTGCATGCAAAGTTTTTTTGCATTTAAATAAGCTGGATTTAAGAAAAAATAATTTACCCTAGGTGTATCTTAATCCATATTCGATTATTACTATCAAAATAAGACTACGTTAATACAAGCAAGGAAAAAGTAATTTAATTAAATATTTTGTTTGGTAATTTTCTATTTTCTCAAGAACTAGAAGACATAAAATCATCTAGTTTTCAGGTTTTGATTAAATACAAATAAGAGCAATGAATTCTAAAAAAAACAATAGTAGATAATCTTATAGTTTTGAAAAATTGCACTTTAAACCTTTTTTTAACTTTTATTTGCACAAATTTTGAGTTCAAAACAAGTTTTTTCAAAAACTATGTGACTTGATTTAAAAACAAGCTAATAGACGAAAGTGTTGGCTTTAAAAAAATGTATAAAACTTAGTTGTAAGTATTATCAATATTTTTTTAATTATTTTTTTCCATTTAACGTACATATTTTTTTTAAATTGCCCCTACCGCCTAAACGGGGGGAGATGGGTGGTCTATCTCCCCCCATAGTAAAAAATGCTTGTTTTTTTACTGTTCTATACAAATCCGTCATTAAACTTTGTCGCCTGAGTTATCGTACTCTCCCCAGATATTATAACGGATTTTCTTAGAACAGTTAAAAACAAGCATTTTTTTATTATGGGAGGGGGTCTATCTCCCCCGTTTAGGCGGGAAGGGCAATGTAAAAAATTATTACTTAAAATGGAAAAAACGGTAATACTTACAATTAAGTCTGTTTTATCAGCCAGTTTTTAAATAAAGTCAACACTATGCATCGTTTTTGAAAAATTTAATTTTAAGCTCAAAATTTGGGTAACAAAATAAAAAAAAAATTAATTTCAATATTTGAAAACCATAAGTATTTAAATTATTATTTTTTTAATAATTTGTTGCTCTTATTAATTTTCCATCAAAAACTGAAAACTAGATGATTTTATGCCTTTTAGTTTTTGAGAACATTGAAAATAACCACAACTACTATTTTAATTTAATTATTTTTTTTTGCTTGAGTGTAATAATGGTAGGTTTGGGTTTGGGTGTATGCCACACCGAGGTGTGTATGGGGGGGGGGGACATGGTGCCCCTCTGCAACCCCCTTCTTGGGCTCACTAAAGAATTTGGGGTGCAAAGTGGGGTGCATGCAAATTTGTTCAAAAACTTTGCATAGTTTTGACTTGATTTAAAAACTGGCTAATAGAACAGAATATTGGCTTTAAAAAAACGACTAATACTTAATTGTAAGTATTACCGTTATTTTTTAACTATTTTTTTCCATTTTAAGTAATAATTTTTTTTAATTGCCCCTCCCGCCTGAATGGGGGGAGATAGGCCCCCCTCCCGTAGTGAAAAATGCTTGTTTTTAACTGTTCTGTACAAATCCGTCATTAAACTTTGTCGCCTGTGTTATCGTACTCTCCCCAAACTGAGTCTTAAATTTATAGAACTATTTGTATTGGAATTTATATGTTCATATGTAGGTACTCATTTGTAATTAATTTGATTAAAGATTTGTTACATACATACATACATAAATCGCAAATTAAAAAAAAATCACAACGAAAATTGAAAAATTTTCATTGTTATTATTGTTATTTCATCAACAAAATATATACAATAAATTAAATAAAATATGAAATCATAGGATGTATTTGAATACTCGTATTAAAAACATGAAATACATCTAATCGCCATCCTCATATATGTCAGCACTTTAAAACTATAACCACCTCGGCTCATAGTTATTTCCAAATTTGAAATAATTCTTCAATGTGGGTTATAAATATTTAACAAACTTTTGTTCGTCTTGAACAAATAAATATTAAATAAATAATAAATTGGGTGGCGCAACAGTCCGTAGAGAACCAGGGCCTAGTGACCATTCCTGTGTGCGAGTAATTGCAGGGATGGAGGGGACCTACAGTTTATATGCCGAATCCGAACGGCTAATTTGAGAAAGCACTTTTTCATGACAAGAATTACTCTTGGAGAATTTGTCAATTCCTCGCAAGAGGCAGTATCCGTGAAAACTCTTTTTTTTTTTTAATTAAGGTGGCACAGGCAGGGATTGAACCCAATACCTCTCGCATGACAGTCCAACGCACTTTTTTTTTTTAAATCCATTTTTATTAATTCATTCTTAAGACTATCTTAAAGCTAGACAAAAATTCATAAAACTAGCCTAATTAACCATAACTTACAACTAACTTACTGGTCCCATACGGACGCTCTAAGTTAAACTATAACACTTAATACTAATGCCTTTCCAACGCACTAACCATCATGCCACGGGTACTACAAATAAATATTATAAATATCAAAAACAAGATATTTTGAATGAGACATCTTCTGTCTGTTGTATTTCGTTGGTAGGATATAAATTAATAGCTAACATAATCTCAAATAGGAACAAATATTATGTTAATCTTTCATTTGAATTTTAAAACTTTTTATATGAAACTCACATCTATATCTATACTTCTATACTATTATTATTATTATTATTATATTATTATATTATATATTATATTATATATTATATATTATATAATATTATAAATGCGAAAGTAACTCTGTCTGTCTGTCTGTTACTCAATCACGCCTAAACTACTGAACCAATTTGCATGAAATTTGGTATGGAGATATTTTAATACCCGAGAAAGGACATAGGCTACTTTTTACCCCGGGAAAACAACGCATTCCCATGGGAAAATTTACTTTCCGGGGGAATCTGATCGCTTTCACTCCTAAATTACCAAATATTTGAATAATATTTGGATAAAATTGGTATTACGGGAAAACAACTAATTCCCAACCATTCTCATAAGTTGAGATTGAAGGTTGGTGTTCCAGTCCTGTTAATGAGATATCTTGACGCATCAAAGTTATGTAATGGTACACAGCTACAGATTACTCACCTAGGACGAAATATTATTAAAGCTATAATCATAACTGGATAGCAAAAGGAAAAAATGTTTTTATTCTCCGCATTTCGATAATTCCAACTGATTTGCTGTTTCAGTTTAAAAGAGTGCAGTTTTCTCTGATAAAGAATTTGCCATAACAATAAATAAAGCTCGGGGGCAAACGATGAAAGTTGCAGGTGTAAATTTGAAAAAAAAAAATGTTTTTCCCATGGACAATTATATGTAGCATGCTCACGAGTCTCAAACCCACAAAATCTTTACGTTTTGGCCAATGAAAGAAAAACAAAAAACGTCGTATATAAAAATGTATTGCAATAACCTATCTTCTTCTTAAAATTTATTAACCCTAACCTAACCTATGACAATCACACTTAGTATGGCCTGATCCCATCTCGGCACAATTCAAACATACGTACAAAAAAGTACTGCTCAGGTTTTTTCATACTACTATCCAAAAAAAATATGTAATGCGGACGAAGTCGCGGGTAAAAGCTAGTGTGAGAAATAAATGTTTACATATCATCATCAGCTCTTTTAAGATTTTGATTGATTAACTAAAACAGGTTTTTAATTTGTTTTGGAAAAATATTTGCTTTTCTCTTGAACGTTATGCCTTATGCATGTATGACTAATTTGGCGGAAAGTTTTGTATGAAATGTTTTAATAGGCGGAAAACTCATTATTACTACACTAATATGATTGTTATAAAGGCTTGCACATCACTATTATAAGGACTTGGTGGTATCAACAAATTATCCTAGATCAGTTTTATTTTAATTGGAATTGCTTTAAAATACTTTACATTATGTATATGTAGTCATAGGACTACACTATAGTGGAATTATCACAATTCCAAAAACAGATGCAAAAAAATTGTTTTGATTTTGTGTTCTCTTTTTTTTTCAAGCTTTTTCTTTTCATTTTTAAGATTTCTTTTTTTATATTTCTAAATTAAGAATAAATCTTAAAAACTAGCAATACTTCTTTCAGTTTTTATTGAACATAAATTATTAATAAAAAATGCAAAAATGTCTAAAGGTAAGGGAAAACCGTTTGGTATGACGAATGCCATGGGATTGAAGGAACTTTTATATGCAAATTAATTTAAGGAGTTTTTTAGAATTTAATAAAAATAATTTTATTTCAACTTAAAATACTAATACAAAAATATAAAGAGCACTGTGATCAGCTTCGTGTTCAAATTCTAACTGGTAACTGATGAAATCATTCCTCTACTCCGCTTACCGCGTTTACAAGGAGAATTGAATTCGAATTGAATCAGGATTTAGCGCCGTATAGACCTGGATCGGATCGAAATAGGATTACTCGATCCAATCCCACTGAAAGAGGTGAATCGAATCGAAAATTTGTTTGTAAACCTGAATCGGGGAATCAAGTTATTAGTGTGTGAGGTTTTGCTTGTGTGCGTGCGATAAGTTTCTACCCCCTTGTTTGTTCTAAGCTGAATTTAATTTGGTGGGCGTCTTTGTGTTGAGAGCATTGTACGCACACAAATAAAACGAAAATGTCATTTCGATTCCATTTGAATTCGATTCCTCGATTCAGTGCAACCATAATATACCTGGATCGAAATCTCAATTCGATTCGACTCGATTCCTCGATCTCCTCTTGTAACCAGGGTAGCTGTTGTGCGTTCTCGTTTTTATTAGGGGTTGGTTTGTTTACGATAGTGAATATTGTATGATGATAAGAATTAGTCCTTCCTGGAATTGGTCGAACCTTATGTGCCGGATGTTGTTTTCTGAAAACATTTCATTTCTTTCTAGTGTATAAATCCTAAAAAAATCTCTAAAGAAAGTGTCAATTCTTGATGTCAATAACGGATCCAGGGGGGTCGTCGGGTTCATGACCCCTGGAAGATACATTTTCTTAAATTTCCTAGAAATTCCATTGAATTCAAAACATATCGTATGGCGTTAATGGATATGACCCCCCTTATATTTTAAATTATTTTTATATTTTTATTTTGTGTATATATGTAAAATGTACATATACAAAAAACATTGTATTTTACTGCTTTAAACTTTGTTGCTAAAATTACTAATTTGAACTGAGGTCTGTCATAATTGTTTGATAAAATTGAAATTTAAAGCGTGTATGAAAAAGCTCTAAATTACTGCATACTGAAATATTTTTTAAACTAAAAAATAAATCAAGTTTTTTTTTGAGAAATCAAATGGCACTTAAATTTTGGAAAACAAACTTTTTTACAGGTACGTATATAAATTGTGTGAAGCTTTCTTAGAGTGGTTTTTCGGAGAGAGTACGATAACTTTGGCGACAAAGTTTAATGACGGATTTGTATAGAACAGTTAAAAACAAGCATTTTTTACTAAGGGGACTAAGGGGCAATTTAAAAAAATATGTACATTAAATGGAAAAAAATAATTAAAAAATAACGGTAATACTTACAATTAAGTATTATACCTTTTTTTAAAGCCAACATTTTTGTCTATTAGCTTGTTTTTAAATCAAGTCAAAACTATGCATAGTTTTTGAAACAAATTGTTTTAAACTAAAAATGTATGCAAAAAAAAAATTAAAAAAAAAGGTTTAAAGTGTAGTTTTTCAAAACTTTAAAATTATCTACTGTTCTTTTTTTAGAATTCATTGCTCTTATTTGTTTTTGATCAAAAACTGAAAACTAGATGACTTTATGTCTTCTAGTTCTTGAGAAAATTGAAAATTACCAAAAAAAAATATTTTAATTAAATTACTTTTTCCTTGCTTAAGTATTAACGTAGTCTTATTTTGATAGTAATAATCGAATATGGATTAAGATACACCTAGGGTAAATTATTTTTTCTTAAATCCAGCTTATTTAAATGCAAAAAAAACTTTGCATGCACCCGATCTTGCACCCACCGAACCTTGCCCCCTCCCCACCTTGCACGCACTCCAACTTGCACCCACCCCAAATCCTGTAGTGTTCCCAAGGTGGGGGGGTTGCAGATCCCACTGTTGCATACACCCAAACTCGCACACACCTTACTGTTGCATACACCCAAACTCGCACCTACCATTGTTACTATCAAAATAAGACCACTCAAGCAAAAAAAAAAGAATTAAATTAAAATAGTAGTTGTGGTTATTTTCAATTTTCTCAAAAACTAAAAGACATAAAATCATCTAGTTTTCAGTTTTTGATCAAAAACAAATAAGAGCAATTCTGAAATAAAAACAATGGTAGGTAATCCTGAAGTATTGAAAAAGTTACACTTTAAACCTTTTTTTAACTTTTTTTACTCAAATTTTGAGTTTAAAATTAAATTTTTCAAAAACTACGCATAGTTTTGACTTGATTTAAAAACAAGCTAATAGACAGAAGTGTTGGCTTTAAAAAAAGGTATAATACTTAATTGTAAGTATTACCGTTATTTTTTAATTATTTTTTTTCCATTTAATGTACATATTTTTTTAAACTGCCCCTACCGCCTAAACGGGGGGAGATAGACCCCCCTCCCATAGTAAAAAATGCTTGTTTTTAACTGTTCTATACAAATCCGTCATTAAACTTTGTCGCCAAAGTTATCGTACTCTCCCCGAAAAACCACTCTAAGAAAGCTTCACACAATTTATATACGTACCTGTAAAAAAGTTTGTTTTCCAAAATTTAAGTGCCTTCTTCAAGATTATCTACTACCATTGTTTTTATTTCAGAATTTATTGCTCTTATTTGTTTTTGATCAAAAACTGAAAACTAGATGATTTTATGTCTTTTAGTTTTTGAGAAAATTGAAAATAAAAATTTAATTTTAAACTCAAAATTTGAGTAAAAAAAATTAAAAAAAGGTTTAAAGTGTAACTTTTTCAATACTTCAAGATTATCTACCATTGTTTTTATTTCAGAATTTATTGCTCTTATTTGTTTTTGATCAAAAACTGAAAACTAGATGATTTTATGTCTTTTAGTTTTTGAGAAAATTGAAAATACAAATTTAATTTTAAACTCAAAATTTGAGTAAAAAAAGTTAAAAAAAGGTTTAAAGTGTAACTTTTTCAATACTTAAAGATTATCTACTATTGTTTTTATTTCATAATTTATTGCTCTTATTTGTTTTTGATCAAATACTGAAAAGTAGATGATTTTATGTCTTTTAGTTTTTGAGAAAATTGAAAATAACCACAACTACTATTTTAATTTTTTTTGCTTGAGTGGTCTTATTTTGATAGTAATAATGGTATTTGCGTATGCGTAATGCGTGTTTGGGTGGATGCAACAGTAAGGTGTGCGCGAGTTTGGGTGTATGCAACAGTGGCATCTGTAAGGGGGGGCATGCTGCCCCCCTGCAACTCCCCTGCTTGGGCACACTATAGGATTTGGGGTGGGTGCAAGTTGGAGTGCGTGCAAGTTGGGGTGGGTGCAAGGTGCGGTGGGTGCAAGATCGGGTGCATGCAAAGTTTCTTTTGCATTTAAATAAGCTGGATTTAAGAAAAATTAATTTACCCTAGGTATATCTTAATCCATATTCGATTATTACTATCAAAATAAGACTACGTTAATACTTAAGCAAGGAAAAAGTAATTTAATTAAAATATTTTGTTTTGGTAATTTTCAATTTTCTCAAGAACTAACTTTTTAACTTTTTAACTTTTTTTTGCACAAATTTTGACTTTAGAACAATTTTTTTCAAAAACTATGCATAGTTTTGACTTGATTTAAAAACAAGCTAATAGACAAAAATGTTGGCTTTAAAAAAAGGTATAATACTTAATTGTAAGTATTACCGTTATTTTTTAATTATTTTTTTTCCATTTAATGTACATATTTTTTTAAACTGCCCCTACCGCCTAAACGGGGGGAGATAGACCCCCCTCCCATAGTAAAAAATGCTTGTTTTTAACTGTTCTATACAAATCCGTCATTAAACTTTGTCGCCAAAGTTATCGTACTCTCCCCTTGGCTTTAAAAAAATGTATAAAACTTAATTGTAAGTATCACCGTTATTTTTTAATTATTTTTTTCCATTTTAAATAATATTTTTTTTAAATTGCCCCTACCGCCTAAACGGGGGAGATAGACCCCCTCCCATAGTAAAAAATGCTTGTATTAAGCCCCTCTACCAAAAACCGTTATTATATCTTGGCGCCAAAGTTATCGTACTCGTGCCGGTTTTTCTTTCAAATTCAATTTTCTAAATTTAAGATATTTGCTTTTTGAAGTGGATTTGCTTTGGATGCTCTAGAACTGAGATTTAAACACGAATTGTAAAAATATAATGTCCCAAAAACGGGAAAAGTAAAACTTTCGTTAAACTAATTAAAAACATAATGAACGTTTCATATTTTCATTCTCTGGGTTTTTGTATCTATATTTTTGTAGCGTTCTTCGCTTCTATATAAATGCTAACAAGAACAAAATAAATTATTTTTAATTATTTAATTTCTAATATTTCTGCATGAAATACACCCAAAGCCTCACCATTGAGGTTGTATTTTGGCCTTAAATAGGGCGTATTTAGAAAACTGTTGAAATCTTGGAATGCTTTCATATGTAGAGAGTCGTCAGAATTAGTTAGTACCATGCCTCGATGGACAACAGTAACTAAAATTTTGACCTTAGCCCTTGAAATATATAGTAAACATAAAGCTAAGATGTACACATTGTCGGCCTTTACAAAACATTAAAGCACATTTTTAAGCGGTGCTCAAAAACTCATTTTTATGTTAAGTGTGTGACCCCCTCTGATTAAAACTCTGGATCTGCCCTTGCTTGATGTTCTTAAATTTCAAAAAATTAATATTATATTATTTTTTTATTTTTAATGTCAAGTGTTTTTTTCTTTTTTGGCACTATTTTATATAGGTACTAAGAAACATGTATGAATAAAAATTACATACATACATATATACACATATGACTTGCTTTCACGATTGACAAAACAGTTTGACTTTGACTTCAAAGCAAAAACACTCCATTACCAAGACCGGAATCTCAGACTGACATTTCGGTTTGCCTACAAGCTACTGAGGACTAAATGTGAGAAAGTGTGCATTTAGTGTGTATTTAGTCCTCAGGCCCATCAAAATGCTTCATTCTAGTAATCAGCCCCATCTAAATGCTTCATTTTGAATGTTGCATGGCCTCGTTCAAAAACTAAACAATCCTAACCAACAAAATCTGAAGTGCTGACATGGTCTTAAATTGGAAGATTTGTATAGGTTTTTAATTTCCATCCAAATAAATGTTGTAAATGTCTATTAAATAAAATAAAATTGACCAAATACATATTATTTAATGATTTATTAGTTTATTATTATTTATTTTGTTTACTTAAATTATTTGCGAACGGAACATGCGCTGCAACTGGTTAAGTATAATTATTGCAAATGGACAAAAGTGTAACTCAATACTTTGTAAAACAACAAGACAGAAAATTTTTTCAGCTGTAGTTTGCTTAGAGCATTTTTTTGGCGACGTTAGAAGTTCAGGTGGAAACAATAGGCGGGTGCCTCCGTATTTTTTTTGTACAGACAATGCTACGAGAAGCATACTTGTGAAGTTCAGATTCCTCAATTAGATTAGTATTTTCATCATTTAAGCCGTTCGATAATTACAAGACCAAATTTTATTTTTATTTGTTGCAGAAATATTCCTGAAAATTTCTTTTTGAGGGACTATGTTAGAGTTAGAATTTTGTTTGTAGTTAGATTTTGGAATACAAATTTGAGGGAACCATGTTTTAAAAATAAGTTGCTTTGTGTAAACCATCTTTAAGGAATAGAAATAGGCAATATGTTTACACACAATACCAACTAAATGAGTGCAATAAATAGATTTAAGTAACTTTTTTTATTCCAGTATGGGGAAACCGAACACCCAATAGAAAAAAACGGTATACGCGCCAAAATCCATACTTCTTGACTAAATAATGTTATCTTCTATGTTTACGCATAAAATTACGAATTTTGTAGCATATGAACATTTCTAGACATTTTACAATGTGAACAATTAAATATGCTATGAAATAATTGGCTGCTATTAATGCTATTTTTTTTTTTCTAAAAAGTTGAAGGTTAGCCGAAGCGGAAATTTCTTTAATGAACATACCTAAAATATTATTGGCTTTCTCAAAAATATTTTTCTACACCAACCTCTGCTTTATACCTGAAAACTAGTGTTTATGTATATTTTCTTCTATGTTCTGCATTTATAAAATGTAATCTATGGAAGTATTTACTATATTAAGAAAAACATGTACGTAAAACTCATTAATTTGTTTCATTTTTAGCAGCACTTTTACTAAACATACCCTTTAAACAATAATAAGTAAACTTGAACTTTGGTAACTAAACATTTTTAAGGAATGAATGAAAATTATATTTTGCGTTAAACTGTGGAAATTCACTAAAAAAACTTCTGTACGTCAACAATAAACATTCATGACGATTACATGTTCTATCGAATTAGTTGTGCCTGAATTCAGAACGATTTTAAGACGTTTTCATTTTGTGATATATGTCAAAATTTGCATTTTATTTGCTCTGCATTTATTCAACAGGTTCGCTATAATCGTTCTGATTACTTTTTTAAAACATTGGTGTTCCTTTGATGCATAGTTTTTTTTAAAGCAAATACATGTATGCTTCCATCAATCAAGAATGTTATGGATAAGATATTTTTCGATTATAACTCTTTTTTTTTTTAATTTAATATTTATTAATCATAATGGAATTGAAAAATAGTTGCAAGCTTAAATCATTAAAAACAAACTATAAATATACTTGGATTAATTAAATTGATACAGATTTTAATTAGTTGCAAACAAAATATTTGGGCCGTTCGTTAACGAAAATTTATTAGAATTCAATACAAAAATTGCGCTCGCACCCTTAACTGGATGGTTCTTCGAACGCATCTTTGATACAAAAATCCGAGGTTTATTATGAAATTTAAAGAATTTCGTAGTGATTACTGTAAATTAGTAAATTAATTATAATAAACTGATGTTGAACATGCTTTTTTCAAGACAAAAAGGTACATTGGTTCACTATCCACAAAATGCCTGCAAAATTAAAGCTTAAAACTGACTTTTTCATCGAAAAAAGTAAAAGGAAAAACCTGAAAAAACTTATTAACCCCTCCATTTTGTTTTTGCTATGTAAAGTGCCGCTAGCTCACGGCATCGTTTTTTTTTGTTTGTGCTCACATCTATTCATGGACTAATTGTCAAAATTACAAATACAACAATGTAAACAAACGGGTTTTGGAGAGTGAAACGTACGAAAGATTCCGGTCTTGGTAATGGAGTGTTTTTGCTTCAAAGCTAAAACCACAGATACTATAGTTCCATAGATATCGCACGCAGAGGAAAAAAAAATGACCTTTTTTCAATCGACTGGGACCAAAAACACTCCATTACCATTAGAGTGTTTTTGACTGGGACGTACCACTACGTCCCAGTTTGATCGAACTAGCATGAATCATACTCAAACATTTTATTGCATTGTATAACTTGTTGTATTTTCTTTTTTTTACTTCTTGTGCCTTATTGTTTTTTTTGTCTTTTGTGTATTTTATGTTGATCTTTCTTAACGATGTGTGTGAATTTTGTTTGTATTTCCTGGGTGTGATTTTTGTATGTGCCAAGGCCAACCTGTGAATATAAGCAAGGTTGTTCTTTAAAAGCAAGGTTGTTCTTTAAAAAAACATTAGCTCATGAAACTGGGGTAACATATAAAATCCTTAGAACAATTTATTGAAGAAACTAACTATGACATAAGATATAAGAGGTATCGGGATGGCTCGTCTGGTGTGTCGTTGGATTTGTTTGGTCGTGTCGTGCGTAGGTATACATTTTCTATATTTTTTTGGGTTGTGCGATCGGTGTTTGAAGTTATTTTTACTTCATTCGTCGTCGACTTTCGATAGGGATGAGAATGCTAAGCCCGAAAAGTGAAACATTTTGCCCAAAAAGCGAAGTAGATTTGTAAAATATGTAGCAGATAATGAAAAAAACATTATTTTATTTTACATCCATATAACGAAAACATACATTGACTAGAACAAGTCTCACAAATTCATAAATTAGGTACATGTATACATATATAGTACATACTATGTAGGCACATTATTGTATTGAAATAAATAGGAACATTCTGTTTTAAATTAAATTAGATTCTCCTCTAAGGGAAACATAACACAAATTCATAAAATATTATAAAGTATATGCATATAATAAGGATTTTAATCGGTTCTTAATACGTAGCCCTCCTGAACATATTTAAACTTTGAAAAATATCGTAATAACTTCAAAATTTTTCAGCCCAGCCACAAACTCTCTTATTAATAAAAGGGAAGAAGCGGTACTTATGTCTAGTCTATTTTTTTTTTTGTTTTGACGTTATTGAAATCTGATAATCGTCTTTCGGCTGCTGCACTGCTATGCGGTAAACTAGCTAGTGTAAGCATAAAGCCGGGCAACACCCTAAACATATCCTCTTCCAATATATTTTTCTGAGTGTAAACGCGTCCAAAACTCAACAACTTCTTCGTCGTCGTTCATTTTTATACTTTTAGTAACCATAAGCGTTCTAAATTCGGAGTTCAGAGTTTCTATGTTTGTTACATTATTATCAAAATAAGGAAATTCATTCAAAAGTGGAAGGATTGTCGGATATGTTTCAGTTTGTATTACTTTTGGATCCAAAAGTTCTAACAATTCTAACTTTTTGTCAGTTAAATCAAAACGAAGTTTCAATTGATCGCACAATTCAACATAAAATGAAACTAAATACATTTTTATCTGAAATAAATCTACCTCCGTGTCCGTATCTTGATTCTTGTTTAACTCTTCCTCATACAAAGCCGACTTTAACCCAAAAAACATTTGTTTTAAATCTGAATAATTGGATTTTTCTTTATAATTCACGATCTGCATTGAAGATTCGCCGAGTAGTTCTGCCCTAAAAAAAGTTTGATAAGATGGTTTTAAAGACCATGAGCACACGTTTCCGCAAAATGTGTATCTGTGTCTTTTCAGACTGAAAAGCTTTATTAAAATTGTTAATAATTTCCAAAATATAGGACAAAAATAACAGTGAAAATTTAATTTCTGGATTATTTAAAGATTTTTTCAATATAACTACATATATATATATATATATAGCGTTAGAAAAAATTTTAAAACGAAGTAGAAATAAGTTGCTACGTAGCAGATACATAAAAATAAATTAATGAAGTAGATCTGCTACATATGAAGTAAATACTCATCTCTGCGTTTCGAACGATTTGGATGTTCATTTATGTATATGATTGACCAAACATTTTTCTTTGTTAATTTTACAGTCAGTGGTCCTTTTTTTCAGCGATTTTATTTGTCAACGTTTTTTTTTTAATATCAATGGGTGATAAGCGATTATCTGGGGTTTCTTGTTCCGTTTGTATGAAAACGAAAAGAGATTACCCTAATTTGAAAATTTTTAAGTGCCCTTCTAAGGAAAAAAAATGAAATTTCGAATAATTTGTGGAGGCAGGCATGTGGATTCAGAAATGAAGGCAAATACTTTGTATGTGGAGACCATTTTTGTCCCGAGTTTGTGGGAAGAAAATATCTTAAGAAGGATGCTGTTCCTTCTTTAAATTTAAATTCTGATTTGGGTTCAGACTTAAATTTAGAAGATCTTAATAAGTCTCCTCCAACTAAACGAAGAAGAACTTCGAGCAGTTGTAGCATTTCATGTGTAAGGTGCGATCAATTATCACAGAGATGTGCAAAAGAGGAGAAAAAAAATGCAATTTAAAAAAAAAATTATCAAGTTTAAAAATTCAAATAAAAAACTTAAAAATAAAGCATTATAAAAAAAAGAGAGCTCATACTGCTTTAAAAGATTCAAAAAAAGGGAGATTATCTTTATCGTCTCAAATCCAAGGGCTACATATTTCCGACCATTCAAAAACATTTTGCGATATGTTGATGGGGTTGTCGAAATCTGCAAAATATAATAACAACGAAAAAGAAATTTCCCAAAATATATTTTATAGATCGCAAAGCGCCTATAAATTTTTGAGGGATGGGCTGGGCTTCAGGCTTCCCCACATATCCTCTTTATACAGATGGGCTCCTGTTAAAGGAATTCAACCAGGATATATAAACAATGCCCATTTGTATCTAAAATCAAAGTTCGCTTTATTGAACCAGCGAGAACGTTGTGTTGTGTTGATATTTGATGAGATTAGGATTCGTCAAAACCTCACATATAATATTTTAAATGATTTAATAGATGGTTTCGAAGACCTAGGAGCAAAAAGAAACAGAATTTTTGCCAATGAAATATGTGTTTTCATGGTAAATGGTTTGTTTGATAGTTGGAAAAGTGTTTTAAACTATTTTGTGTCAGCAAACGGTGTAAATGGGGCTAACCTAAGCGAAATTATAAGAAATAATTTGAAAATTTGTCAAGATCTTGGTCTTAAGGTTTGCGCTGTAGTCTGCGATCAAGGACCTAATAATAGAAAAGCTTATCAAATATTAGGTGTTTCTGAAGAAAAACCATTTACAATTTTTAATGATGAAAGAATATTTTGTTTTTATGATTTTCCTCACTTATTAACATCAATTCGTAATGTTCTACTGAAATCAGATTTACAAACTCCATATGGTAAGGTTTCTTTTAATGTTTTCAGAGAAATATACAATTTAGAAATTGACAACGTGGCTAAGACATGTTTAAAATTTAGAAGTTCTCATATAGCACCAAATGCTTTTGAAAAAATGCATGTTCGTCTTGCTACGCAAATATTTAGCAGGACAACTGCGACATCTATTCAAACTGCTTTTGAACTTAATTGCTTAAAAGAAAGCTCGAAGGAAGCTATAGCAACAAAAGAGTTCACACTTAAGGTAAATAATGCATTTGACTGCATGGATAGTGGTTCACATTATGACAAAAATATTTTAAAGCGCGGAGTTCAGCTAGGGAATCCAGCTTATAGTGAGTTGAAACAATTTTTGTCTTTCTTAAAAGAAATACAAAAATCAGATAACCTTCCAAGAAACTTTTGTTTAAAAGGTATGGAGCAGACGATAAACGGAGTTTTATTACTTAGTCAAGATATAAGTAAGGCCTATATAAGAACGTGGATTATTTACTCACAAAGAGAATTCACCAAGATGTATAAGAAAATTTATTTTCTATTATTCGCATCAAAGGTTAGCAAACATTTCATTGAATTTCGATCTATAATATTTAGAAGGTCAATCATAAACTTGACAGTTTTTTTTCTCGAATCGATACCTTTCATACAAATCGTCTTCATCTATTTCAAAGGGGTCCAATCGGGTTAAGTAGAGCTTTCGTTTTTTGTTAGTTGGTAGCATTCCAACATCCACTTATCAGAACTTATCAAGGAACTATGAATATGACCCTATGTCTTCGGTCTAAAGGTTCGGAACGCATTCAAAATCATATTTCCATGGTGAGTTTGAGAAAAACGTGTTTGACAATTTCAAAATTCAATCTAGCAATCTACGGTAAATTTGAATATGCGAAAACAAACAAAAGAGAACTGTGAAAATAGAAAAATCTTACCTCATCTCTTTGTTTCTGTAACTCACATTTATGTGTGAGTTCAGTCTAAGAATGATGGGATCGACAACGACAACTAGGAAATAAGGCATACAAACTTATACATGCATAATGCATATAAAAATTAAGTTTTAGCACAGATAATAGAGTTACATAGATATCGCATCCAGTGCAAATAAAAATGATCATATTTTTTATCCCCTATTTAAAGCGATTTGTTGAAGTCAAACCTTGCAACCATATTCAACATAACAAAATAAAACCCATAATACAATATCCCAGCAACAGACGACAGACGTTGACCTGTGAGTTGCGTTCGAAAGATAAATAGATACATTTTCTTATATGAATTCGTGTTCGTTTGCCAATGCAACCCTTTTGAGTTCTTTTTACGTGCGTCGCTTCTACGTTCCAACACACTATTTGCTGTGCAGGTAACGCGTTGCAACGCTTTCTTTTTCTTCGCTTCTCAATCTAATCGGTTGAGCGAGCGATTGACTGGAAGGTATCGGGATCGGGATGGCTCGTCTGGTGTGTCGTTGGATTTGTTTGGTCGTGTCGTGCGTAGGTATGTATACATTTTCTATATTTTTTTGGGTTGTGCGATCGGTGTTTGTGTGTGGCTTCTTCTTTTTATTTTGAAGTTATTTAATTTACTTCATTCGTTGTCGACTTTCGAACGATTTTGATGTTCATTTATGTATATATGATTGAGCAATATATTTTTCTTTGTTAATTTTACAGTCAGTGGTCCTTTTTTTCAGCGATTTTATTTGTCAACGTTTTTTTTTTATAGCAATGGGTGATAAGAGATTATCTGGGGTTTCTTGTTCCGTTTGTATGAAAACGAAAAGAGATTACCCTAATTTGAAAATTTTTAAGTGCCCTTCTAGGGAAAAAAATGAAATTTTGAATAATTTGTGGAGGCAGGCATGTGGATTTAGAAATGAAGGCAAATACTTTGTATGTGGAGACCATTTTTGTCCCGAGTTTGTGGGAAGAAAATATCTTAAGAAGGATGCTGTTCCTTCTTTAAATTTAAATTCTGATTTGGGTTCAGACTTAAATTTAGAAGATCTTAATAAGTCTCCTCCAACTAAACGAAGAAGAACTTCGAGCAGTTGTAGCATTTCATGTGTAAGGTGCGATCAATTATCACAGAGATGTGCAAAAGAGGAGAAAAAAAATGCAATTTAAAAAAAAATTATCAAGTTTAAAAATTCAAATAAAAAACTTAAAAATAAAGCATTATAAAAAAAGAGAGCTCATACTGCTTTAAAAGATTCAAAAAAAGGGAGATTATCTTTATCGTCTCAAATCCAAGGGCTACATATTTCCGACCATTCAAAAACATTTTGCGATATGTTGATGGGGTTGTCGAAATCTGCAAAATATAATAACAACGAAAAAGAAATTTCCCAAAATATATTTTATAGATCGCAAAGCGCCTATAAATTTTTGAGGGATGGGCTGGGCTTCAGGCTTCCCCACATATCCTCTATATACAGATGGGCTCCTGTTAAAGGAATTCAACCAGGATATGTAAACAATGCCCATTTGTATCTAAAATCAAAGTTCGCTTTATTGAACCAGCGAGAACGTTGTGATGTGTTGATATTTGATGAGATTAGGATTCGTCAAAACCTCACATATAATATTTTAAATGATTTAATAGATGGTTTCGAAGACCTAGGAGCAAAAAGAAACAGAATTTTTGCCAATTCTTTACAAAGCCTAGGAAATGAAGACATTTTTGAAGTATTTGGTTGAGTTTGGGATGCGTCTAGCCTCAAAAATTCTACATCATCATCATCACAATTACTGTAAGGAGAAAAAGTAATAAGATTTGATGAAAGAATTTTTGACATCAGAACATTGAACTCGTAAACAGATGGATCAAATCCTCGTAAAGAATTGGCAAAAATTCTGTTTCTTTTTGCTCCTAGGTCTTCGAAACCATCTATTAAATCATTTAAAATATTATATGTGAGGTTTTGACGAATCCTAATCTCATCAAATATCAACACATCACAACGTTCTCGCTGGTTCAATAAAGCGAACTTTGATTTTAGATACAAATGGGCATTGTTTACATATCCTGGTTGAATTCCTTTAACAGGAGCCCATCTGTATAAAGAGGATATGTGGGGAAGCCTGAAGCCCAGCCCATCCCTCAAAAATTTATAGGCGCTTTGCGATCTATAAAATATATTTTGGGAAATTTCTTTTTCGTTGTTATTATATTTTGCAGATTTCGACAACCCCATCAACATATCGCAAAATGTTTTTGAATGGTCGGAAATATGTAGCCCTTGGATTTGAGACGATAAAGATAATCTCCCTTTTTTTGAATCTTTTAAAGCAGTATGAGCTCTCTTTTTTTTTATAATGCTTTATTTTTAAGTTTTTTATTTGAATTTTTAAACTTGATAATTTTTTTTTTAAATTGCATTTTTTTTCTCCTCTTTTGCACATCTCTGTGATAATTGATCGCACCTTACACATGAAATGCTACAACTGCTCGAAGTTCTTCTTCGTTTAGTTGGAGGAGACTTATTAAGATCTTCTAAATTTAAGTCTGAACCCAAATCAGAATTTAAATTTAAAGAAGGAACAGCATCCTTCTTAAGATATTTTCTTCCCACAAACTCGGGACAAAAATGGTCTCCACATACAAAGTATTTGCCTTCATTTCTAAATCCACATGCCTGCCTCCACAAATTATTCAAAATTTCATTTTTTTCCCTAGAAGGGCACTTAAAAATTTTCAAATTAGGGTAATCTCTTTTCGTTTTCATACAAACGGAACAAGAAACCCCAGATAATCTCTTATCACCCATTGCTATAAAAAAAAAACGTTGACAAATAAAATCGCTGAAAAAAAGGACCACTGACTGTAAAATTAACAAAGAAAAATGTATTGCTCAATCATATATACACAAATGAACATCCAAATCGTTCGAAAGTCGACAACGAATGAAGTAAATTAAATAACTTCAAAATAAAAAGAAGAAGCCACACACAAACACCGATCGCACAACCCAAAAAAATATAGAAAATGTATACATACCTACGCACGACACGACCAAACAAATCCAACGACACACCAGACGAGCCATCCCGATCCCGATACCTTCCAGTCAATCGCTCGCTCAACCGATTAGATTGAGAAGCGAAGAAAAAGAAAGCGTTGCAACGCGTTGGTTGCTGCAAAATTATATAGACAAAAAACTACCTGCACAGCAAATAGTGTGTTGGAACGTAGAAGCGACGCACGTAAAAAGAACTCAAAAGGGTTGCATTGGCAAACGAACACGAATTCAAATAAGAAAATGTATCTATTTATCTTTCGAACGCAACTCACAGGTCAACGTCTGTCGTCTGTTGCTGGGATATTGTATTATGGGTTTTATTTTGTTATGTTGAATATGGTTGCAAGGTTTGACTTCAACAAATCGCTTTAAATAGGGGATAAAAAATATGATCATTTTTATTTGCACTGGATGCGATATCTATGTAACTCTATTATCTGTGCTAAAACTTAATTTTTATATGCATTATGCATGTATAAGTTTGTATGCCTTATTTCCTAGTTGTCGTTGTCGATCCCATCATTCTTAGGCTGAACTCACACATAAATGTGAGTTACAGAAACAAAGAGATGAGGTAAGATTTTTCTATTTTCACAGTTCTCTTTTGTTTGTTTTCGCATATTCAAATTTACCGTAGATTGCTAGATTGAATTTTGAAATTGTCAAACACGTTTTTCTCAAACTCACCATGGAAATATGATTTTGAATGCGTTCCGAACCTTTAGACCGAAGACATAGGGTCATATTCATAGTTCCTTGATAAGTTCTGATAAGTGGATGTTGGAATGCTACCAACTAACAAAAAACGAAAGTTCTACTTAACCCGATTGGACCCCTTTGAAATAGATGAAGACGATTTGTATGAAAGGTATCGATTCGAGAAAAAAAACTGTCAAGTTTATGATTGACCTTCTAAATATTATAGATCGAAATTCAATGAAATGTTTGCTAATATTTGCGTGCTTCCAAGTATAAAACCACCAGCCCGACTTCATAAAATTTCTTAACTATCAGCAAACAAAATAGTTCTTTATGAATAGCAGCTGTGTCTAACCTATATGTATGTTAAATTTAGACTCCAGTTCAAAGATACTCGGGTTTAAATATGACCAAAAACACTCTATATGCAGATATAAATCCTCGGTAGACATCTTGGTTTGTCTACAAGCTAAACCGGAAACCAGCCTCATAAAATTATTCTTGGTGTGCGTGTAATTTCTCCTCTAATTCATGAAATTTCCCCTAAAAACTCAGTAATTGTGTCTATGTATGCGTGAAAACACGTCAATTTTTCTCGTTGAATACGTCCACATTACAAATACAATAATGTAAACAAATGGGTTTTGGAGAGTGATACGTACAAAGGATTTATATCTTCATATAGAGTGTTTTTGAATATGACTATGAATTTATTTTGTGTCTTACATTAACCTATGTTTAAATGCAGAAACGCATTCAAATGTTTAAAAATATTGAATTTAAGAGACATCACGTAACTTTCTTTATTTATTTGATTCTTGTTCTTGAAAAATAGGGTTCCTGTTTTTGTTTTAAAATATTCTTGTGTCACAATTTAAGAAGTGAAAAAAGTTAAGTTAAAAGATTTTTTTAAACAAAAAACCCGAAACCCCTACCTGCGTTCGCCCCTGACCTGGACAACCTGTTGACAGGATTCAGTATGAAACAGTTTTTTGAGTTAAATTCTCCTTGAATGTAATACTGAAAGTGTTTTAAAGCTTATTACAGTTGGGATTGAAATTCTTGTCACATGCAGGGCCGTCGAGAGGAATTCCGGGCCCGGGACGGACAAATCTCAAATATTAACCATTTTTTTTAAAGTTCATGGTATCGTCCAGTTTAGTTGAAATGGAAGATGGATAGAAAATAATTCTACATGCGATTAGATCAGAATCCGAACAGAATCATACATTTAATTCGATATTGCCAACGGCATGTTAGTAACTGATAATACGGTCGATTAACTATTAAAAAAAGCATGAAGATCTATTACCTACTATGAAAATAAAATAGAGCGAAGTAAAAATATTTGAAATTTGTCTTTAAAAAAAACTATGTATTTTAAAGGTTTATACATTAAATACTCTTTATTGTTTTTCTTTATATTAAAATATTATCACAATGTTTTCATTAGAGTTAGTTTGCATTCAATGAAATATTTCTTTTTGCAAACGAGCTTTCATAGCTTTCTGAGCAGCAACACAACTTATAATTACATCGAAATTCAATTTCATTGCCAAAGGTGCTTCGATACATAGTGTAGCAAGTCCAGAAACACAATCTTGTGATGAGCATGAACGATGAAAATTCTTTGTTCTGGCAAGGATGCTAAATGAACGTTCGGTACTAGCTATGGTTACAGGTATGATTGAAAACAAACGAAGAGCAACACAAATGTTGGGGAAAATCGTCTCCAAGTTCTGGGAATAATAGTATTGAGCAAGCTCAATGGCGGAAGTTTTGGATGAACCTTGTAGCGGAGTTTTTAATCTCAATTTCGTCCATTGTTGAAAACTGCCATATAAATGAAAATGTAGCATTCAAATTCTTTATCGTATCGATCTGACGAGAAATTCCAGATATAATTGAATCAACTATGACGTAAAATGTGTTTTTCTTAAAATGTATTTCTTCGTCTGTTTCAATCTGCTCTACAGCCTCGATTTTCTACAAAATGTCTCTTTAATTGCCTTTTTCGGTTCGATGGGAACGATTATGGAAAATCCCCCAATCCAGTAGCAACTGCTTTACATTCAGATAAATTTGATCCCATCCGTTTCGAATAAAGTTCAAATCGGAGATCAAGTTGTCAAGATTTCGAATTTCAACTTCAATAGTCATGTTTCTGGCTTGAAGAATGATACTTCTTTCATTTATAGCGCTAAGAACCTTGCACCAAATCGAAGAAATCAGGACGCATTCAAATTTGTGCATATATTTTAAAACGCCATTTACATCTCTTCGAGCTTCAGCAGTTAAACAAATATCACTTAAGGCTTCTAATGATGTTCTAAGGTTTTTCAGATGGTTTCACTGCCTCAATTCTAGCTGACCATCTTGTATCGGAAAGTTTGTGAAGGGATCCGGGCACATTTTTCTTAAGAATTTCCCAAGTATTTAATTTAATTTAATTGCGGCAGAACAACATTTAGCTGAATCGACTCCACGCAAGTTAAGGCTGTGAGCTCCACATGGTGAATACGGGTCTATGAAATAACTCCCACGAAATAAGTCCCACTTTTAAAAACAAAATAAGTCCCACCAAAAATTGCTATTTTGAAAGTGGGAGTTATTTCGTTTTTAAAAGTGGGACTTATTTCGTCAATTGGTGGGACTTATTTCGTTACGCGTTTTTATTTTAAGTGGGACTTATTTCGTTTTGAGTGGGAATAAATTCGTTTTATAAAGTGGGAGTTATTTCATACCCCTAAATTGTATATTTTGGTGGGATTTATTTCGTTTTAAGTGGGACTTATTTCATTTTCATAATTTTGCATTTTATTTTAAGTGAATGCTTAATAATTTTTGCCGTTATTTGTTGCTCTTCACTTTGTTTCTCATTGAATTTCATTATGTTCTTTTTGTTGCTTTTTAAAAAAAATGTATTGTATTGTAGAATATGCTTTCGAAAAGTTCCGTTATTTCTTGCTCTTTACGAAATGAATGGTATTGTTTCAAATTTGTTGTTAAGTGTGCTAGTTTACAAGACCTTATCATTATATTGATTAGTTAAGTTTGTGAATTTCAATAGTGAACATGAGTTTGACATACGAAATAATTGCAGGGAAGAGGAATAACAGCAAGCTTCTTTATATTTTTTTTGGGAAACAATTATATATAGGGTGTGTAAAGTCGCCAGGCAGGCGCCTATATCAACAACTTCTTTCAATAAAAGCACCTGTGGGTGGCCCGCTTCGCGGGTTCTCAGGATTTAAAATCCCTTTTTCGGGGTCACACCCGCTCACGCAACTCCGTTGCTCCGCTTAGGGTATGTAAAGTCGCCAGGCAGGCGCCAATATCAACAGCTTTTTTAAATAAAAGCACATTATGGCTTTATTTCTCATTTTTTTCTTATGCAAAAAGTTATATATTGGACATTTCGTAAAAGGGACAACCATAGTTTTTTGTCCTTATCTCTCATGGCTCTCCTTTTTTTGTTATTAATTACTTTATACTTACTAAAATAAAAAAACTTTAAAGAAATGTGTACAAATAGGTACCGAACTTAACTACTGGAAAAACAATATTAAAAAAAATGTTTGACGTAATTACTTATGTAAGTGTTTTATTATATTTTTAGTAGGAAATTGGAATTCGTGTTCCATGTTTTCTAATATCACCATGTCAAAATACAACTAATCCCAATGCCACGTTATAGATAGATAGATTAGTTCTTTATTCTTATTAATGAATTCATATATTGCAATGCGCTCGAATACATAGACATAGTTAACAATAACATTCTATAATAAGAATAGTTAGTGACAACAATTATTTTTAAAAAATAGTTGTGATGCCACATCGATTTTATTTTTGTGTGGGGTTACAAAAAATATAATGGAAGAAAAAAATTTAATATAAATTATACATTGAAAATTATGAATTAGAAAAATAAAATAGTATTAGCAAAAATAAATTTGAAAATTAAAAAATCTTTTTTAAAGTTAAGTTTCAGCAAACAAATCGTATTTGGTTATATACATAAGTTTAATTTTAGACAGTGTAACGTAGCAAAGTTCCTATTTCTTGGTGGTCTACGGCAAGAAGCCATAAATTTATTTCTTTCAAAAACGCGCCAATATTTCTTATTTTACGAACTTCTATAGGAAGCGTATTAAAAAGTTTGCAGGAAGCAATGGAAAAGTACGAAAATATGGGATATTTACTATAAAGGTGGAATTACTTCTAAGACTTCGTATGTCGGAAATCGGACTTTCCAAATAGGTATCCAGCTCTTTTAAAAAACACTTTTAAAACTTTAAAAAAATATAAATGTCTAACGGCAAGAATTTTTAAAGACCTAAAAAGTTCCATTGATGGTGTTAAACGACGGGTTTTACAAACGTTACGTATAGCAGATTTTTGAATAACGTTGAGTTGTTGTAGTTTGTTGACATATGCACCGCCCCAACAGGGTATACCATATTGCAACTTGGAATGAAAAATGCCAAAATAAACCATCTTCAACAAATTTGAAGAGCAATGTTTTTTTAGGTGGTAGAAACAACGGGTGGATGATAGAAGATAGTTTTTTAAAATAGCAATGTGCTTGTCCCAGTTAAGGTTTTGATCAATATAGATGCCGAGGTACTTAAAGTCTTCAACTATTTCAATTTCAAAACAGCTTCCACTGCATTTAACATTGGGATGGTATGATTGAGTATGATGACCATTACATTCACCATTAAGTAACTTATGACTGAGGCAATCGTGAGAATGAAAAATTATTGGTATGTCCGGAGAGATACTACCTCTTAGGCTGAAAAACATTAACTTTGTTTTGCTGCTCACAATTAACTCATGTTTAGCAAACCAAAATCTTAGCAAGTGAACATCATAGTTAATATCTGAAATTAGATTCAAAGGACTATTGCTACAGTATGCAATTCCAAGGTCATCGGCAAAAGCTCTGACTTTACCTCGGAAAGGAAGTGAAAAAAGGGAATTAATATAAACCAAAAATAAAATTGGGCCCAGCACGGATCCCTGTGGGACTCCCAAAAGACTATTTTTAAAATAACTTATGCTGCACCCAACTTTTACATTGTGTGATCTAATTTTTAGATAAGACTCCAGCCATTTCCAGATGAATCCACGAAAACCAATTTTATACATTTTATCCAAGAGTATGTTATGGTTCACCATGTCAAAGGCTTTAGTTATATCCACGAATAGTCCAGCACACTTTTCCTTAGCATCTAAACCTTCTTGTAAAATGCAGCAAAATTCTAGAAGAGCCTCCTCAGTAGAAAGCCCAGCCCTGAATCCAAATTGGAATGGACTCAAAAAGTTTATTTTATTAAGGTAAGACAGAATTCTTGTTTTAATTGCCTTCTCAAACAATTTTGATATTGAAGACAACAAAGTTATTGGTCTATAATTTCCTTTATCTGTTTTACTTCCTTTTTTGAATAATGGAAATATCAAACTTTTTTTTAAATCATCAGGAAACTTTCCAGAGTATATGCTTAAGTTAAAAATATGTGTCAATATATCTACCAAATTTGGTCCAACCTTTTTAAGCATTATATTAGATATTTCATCTTTGCCATGAGATGTTGAATTATTTAACGAGTTTATTGTTTTAAGTATTTCAAGTCCTGTAATTGGCTCAAAAAAGAAACTGTTCGAACTGGTTTCTTGAGGAACAATCTCATAACAACAGTCAAATAAAGTATGTACACTTTCAGAAAAAGAACTATGCCCAACAGACGCAAAAAAGGAACTAAATTCATCCGCTACATCTTTTGGATTCGATAAAACAACTCTACCATTTTTTAGTACAATTGGATTGTTGCTATTCGATATGTTCCTACCTAAAATACTATTAATGACTTCCCATTCCTTTTTGATGTTGCCCTTTGCCGTATGGATTTTAGATTGATAAAACGAATATTTTGATATTCTTATTTCTTCGTTTACTTTTTTACATAGCCTCTTATACCTGGTTTTCAGACTTAAATTCATCGGATCTTTCAGACATTTTTTGCTTAATTTATTTTTCTGTTTAAGTTTTTTGATCAGTGATGAGTTTACCCATGGTTTGAGGTTTCTATTTGAATTGTTCTGCATTAAAGTACAAGTTGATAAACTTATGTGTTCTTTAAAAATTTTAAGAAAAAAATCATAGGCAATGGATACTTCACTTTCAAATATGACGCTATTCCAATTTTCATAAAGTAATCTACTATTTAAAAGTTGATAGTTGACTCTGATAAATTGGGGTTGGGTACAACGTTCATTGTTTTCACCTCTAACACTTTCAAAGAGAAAATAAAACTATAATACCGTCTACCATGCACTGGATCTTCAAGCCATTTATAAAGGTCGATAATTTTAATCTGATGATCCTTCCGAAACGGTTTCCATCTTAATAATAAGAACAATTGATCTGTACTTAATCCATTTACGAATCCAAACGTTGTTACTAGTGGGACTTATTTCGTTTATGAAAGTGGGACTTAATTCATTTAAAAAATATATTATTCAAGGGGGAGTTATTTCATTTCAAGTAAATTTTTAAATCATTTCATTTTGGTGGGACTTATTTCGTTTTCAAAAGTGGGACTTATTTCGTGGGAGTTATTTCATTTTTTTAAGCAATTTTTGGTGGGACTTATTTCGTTTTTAAAAGTGGGACTTATTTCGTGGGAGTTATTTCATAGACCCGGTAAATACACGGCATTCGGATTTTTGTTTAAAATATGACTTTGTGCACCATTATACTGTCCTTTCATATTGCTTCCATTGTCATAGCCTTGTGCACAACAGTCTTCTAAAGGGATTTCGTTCTTTGCCAATGTTTCGCAGATCAAATCAGCTATTGCGGTGCCAGTTTTTCTTGTTGCAATCGAAAAATTCCAAAAACCGTTCTTGGATGGTGAACACATTTTCTTCCAAGCGCAGATATCGCAAAATAAATTTGTTTTGTTCCACATGACTTGAATCGGGTGTTGCATCGACAATTATAGAGAAGTATTTGGCGTTTTCAATCTCCTCTCTCTTTCAATCATCTAATGAACTCATTTTGAATCTCAACGGAAAGGTAGTGGACTTGCAAACGTTTGTGCTCTTGTTGTGAAATTCTTACTTTTTCCAAGTGCTCCTGAAGTAAGGGGTCATAATGACTAATTAATTCCAAAATGCCCAAAAAATTACCATTATTTAGCTCTCCAATAAGATTGCCATCGCCTCGTATTCCTAGTCCCCTGGTGGGATTTTCGGGTCCCCCGAAACCGAATCAAAAATTTCGTTTACAGCAGAAACAAACATAGAAGAAAAGAAACTTTATAAAAACAGAAACCGAAATAAATATTTGTGTTTTGTTTTAATTTGCCGGGCCCCTTATTTTGACTTTAAAAATTTTCAAAATAAATAAATTTGAAATTTACGTTAAATTAAATAAGAAAAGCGAAACAATTTTTTATTATTTATTTCTTTCAATAGTTCAGAGTTGCCCAATTTTGCATTAAATATTAACAAAAATGTACGCCAATAACAATCAGGGGCCCAGATCGGCAAGCTTGTGACTGATAGATTGGCAGATAACATGCAAACAGGGGCCCGATTGCGAAAGCATGAATGATTTTATATTTTCGGGCCTCTTAAAATAAGTGGAAATAGGTATGTTGATGATAAATATAGAGTATATTCTCATTGCTTTCAATTTTACGGGCCCCTAGAAAATCCCGTGCCCGAGGAATTCCTCCCCCTTTCCCCCCTCTCGACGGCGCTGGTCACATATGGTTAGTCCGCCACTGACAGCAACTATTGCGACATATGGGGATAATTTTCGCTTCATCGATCTCTTTCTTTCTTACATTTAAATCCAGGCATATATAGAAATATGTATAGAACCGAAGGCTGCAAAGACGAAAGTGGAAACATCATAGTGGAACCGCAGTCAATGCTGAGGATATGAAAAACTACTTCTGCAGACTGTATAACTGCGACGACCGACGGACCGAATTCCGCTGTCGGACAAGATGATCCATTCAACATAGACGACGAAAACCAACAATTCCGTCTTCCCGACTTAGACGAAGTAATTGCCATATCTAAGCTGAAGTCTAACGAAGCCGCTGGAGCAGATGGCTTGAATGCCGTGGTCTTCAAAGCATCTGGAGATAATTTAATTATCTGTAAGATATGGTAGTAGGAAAGCATGCCCGATAAATGGAACCTCAGTATTGTTTGCCCGATTTTGAAAAAGGAGACCCTCTAAACTGCACCAAGTATAGTCTACTTAACATCGCTTACAAAATCTTCTCTGCCGTAATATGTGAACGTCTAAAGCCCATCGTCAACAACCTGATAGGTCCTTATTAGTGTGGTTCAGGAAAGTCCACAGTCGATCAAATATTCACATTACGGCAGATCCTGAAAAAAAACCAAGAACATCAAATCGAAACCCACCATCGTTTCATCGATTTCAAGGCCGCATATGACAGCATCTACAGGGACAAATTGTATAGGGATATGTCTAGTTTTGGAATCCCTGCCGAACTCCTCCGCTTCTGCAGGATGACCATGGAGAATTCACTGCTCCATAAAGGTTGGAAAGAACCTTTCGATGTCAAAAAAGGTTTTAGACAAGGTGTTGCGCTGTCATGCTATTTTTTTAGCATCGTACTTGAAAGAATAGTGCAGAGCCCCCACGTCAACACAAGAGGCACTATCTTTCAAAGAAGAACTCAGCGTGATGTCAATGGGCTTTTTGTGAGTATTGAGGCAGAGGCAGAGCCGGCAAAAATGGGTTAAACGGTTAATGAGGGCAAAACAAAGTAAATGCTGTTGTCAAGAAAGAACTTACAACACCGACGCACGTCTCGGTCAAAACGTCACCATCGACAGACGTAACTTTGAGGTAGTCAAGGACTTCGTCTACCTAGGCTCCGTTATAAACGTAGAAAACAACACCAGCGCTGAGATCAAACGAAGAATAACTCTTGCTAACCGCTGTTTCTTTGGGCTAAGGAAGCAATTGAGTAGCAAAGCCCTCTCTCGAGCGACCAAAGTGTCGTTATATAAGACCTTCATCATCCCCGTCCTGCTATACGGTGCAGAAGCATGGACTATGACAAAAGCGGATGAAAGCACCTTGGGTCGTTTCGAGAGAAAAGTTCTTCGTGTGATCTACGGTCCCGTATGCATAGAAGGGGAGTGGAGGAGAAGATGGAACCACGAGCTTTACGGGCTGTACAGCGACGTAGACTTAGCTAGAAGGGTAAAAGTCCAACGACTAAGATGGCTGGGTCACGTAGAGCGCATGGAAACCAATGCCCCGGCCCGGACAGTCTTCGAATCTTCGAGACCCACAGGACAGCGCAGTAGAGAAAAACCGCGGATCAGGTGGCGCGCACAAGTTACAAGTGACCTCACCCAACTTGGAGCGCAAAACTGGAGATATCCAGCTAGGGACCGAGCTAGATGGAGAAGTTTGTTGGGTGCGGCCCTAGTTCACACAGGACTGTAGCGCCACCTTAAGTAAGTATGTATAGGCTTTCAACTTTTGGCACACCGAAGCAATACATAGTGACTATTACGATAAATGGAAACCCTTCAAAATTATTCATTTAAACCAAAAACACTAATAAAGATATAAATCTTCGGTAGCCATTTTGCGAAGAGGAAACACAGTCAAATATCAATTCTCAAAAAAAAAATTACGGATTGATTTCAACGAAAGCTATAACTGACCCCTAACCGCTGCCAAGTGAAATAAGACCAACTTTCAAAAATTGGAATTACTGCACTAAAGCCAATTTTATGTAGTTGGTCTTATAGTCCAGTCATTTGGTAAAAAAAAGAGGGTTACCTGGAAAGTTTTCCGGGAGTTTTGAAAATTGGTTAATTTATAGATTTGGGTATGCTCTTTTCGAATTTCAACTTTGCCACCTCGTACCCCCGCCGCTCGCGCGCCGCCATCTTGAAAAAATGGCGTCTAAAAACGTTTTTTTGGGATTATTTCCTTTCCGACGCATTTTACGAAAAAATACTTGTGTACAAAATTAAACTAGAAAAAATTTCCTACAATTTATGTATCAATAATTTTTTTCATAAAATCAATAGTTTTTGGCGTACCAGCGCCACAAAGTATCATTCATCGTATATTGTTCTAAAATATTCTATTACTGCCGACGGTTTTGAAGAAGCAGGTATAAGGGTAATATGTGGCCTTTGTATTGGGCCCCTTTCTCTCGACTATAGAGATTACACACAGTGTATATAGTCTCCATACTCTCGACCTTCAACGAAACATCTGTCGGTAGAAGCTATATTACGAGAAATATTTGGTTGAGGCTGAGTCATCACTATACGTTTATCGTCGTACAGTGTTGTTTGTGTTCTTAGAGCTATGGCTTCTAATAAAGAAAATTATTTGTGACAATTCACTCTTAGGAAATGAAACAGTTGAAGTGAAAGAAAAAGGATTGGAGACTTTTCGTAAGTCAAGTGTTAAAAGAAATGATAATAGTGTGAGGAAATTGTCAATGAAAGACAGTATTTCAAATCTTTGTAGAAATCGTAATGATGATTGGGGTCGAGCAATTGTTGAGCGTCTTGAGCATGTGAATGATTTGGTCGCAGGCGATGCACAGTGTCAGTTTTCCTTGGAAGAATTGATGGCCAAAATTGAAGGTGATTACCGCCCCACATAAAAACGGTAAAAGCGCAACTACTTAAAAAATACGGTGATTATATTTTAATTGCCATCACTGCCAATAAAGCTCCAGTCGTTTGTTTTCGAAATACAGGATTTAAGTTGTTAACAGAAGCCTGGTATAATCAAAAAAGTGATGACAATGCAGAAGAACGTAGGCGTATTGTGAAACAAAACATTATCCTCTATCAGAAAATTTTTTTCAAGACTCTGAGTCTGATCTACCTGAAACTTTACGCATTTTTCTAGATGGCGTTATTTTAAAAAACAAACGAGCGTCCCTTCAAAAATGGAAGAAAAAAAGTATTGCTCTCGTTCATTCTATAATTGCAGCAGCAAGGCCGAAATCTTTTAAGTCAACAGTGCAGATTGGATAAGCTACATTTTTGTTTCACAAATATGGATCTCGGCGACGAATAGATGTATTATCATCTCTTGGATTTTGCTCTTCATACACCGAAGCAACGCTGTTCGAAGTTTCAGCTATTATGCGTGCACCGTTGAGTATCGATGCGCATTTTCTCAATTTGTTTTTGACAATGCTGATTTTAATACGCAGACATTAGATGGTAATAATACTTTCCATACCATGGGCGGTATCCATTGTGTAACACCTAAAACTGCTATCGCTCCTGATCAAATTATTCCACGATTAAAGCAAATGCCATCTGCAAAAGTCGTTGGTAGTTTCGGTAACATTACATTAAAAACAATTGTGAAAAAAACGATACCGGCTTAAAAACCATTAAGATTCAAAACCTCGGTAGCATTCGTGAGGTTTTGGAAATAGAAAAGCCGTCTGTTTCAGATTTATTGTGGCTCTATGGAAAATGGGCCGACCTGCCTAACATACCTGGATGGAGCGGATTCATGGAACAAGTGACTGCGGAACTCCATTTCCAAAAATCATTTGTAGGATGCTTGCCCTTCATTAATGCTCCACCGAGTGATTACGATACAATTTTGACTCCTCTCTAATCTGCTTCTGAAAAATGTGAATCATTACATCAGAATACTTGTTTTGTTACATTTGACCAGCCTTTGTATTTCAAAGCGCGGGACATTATTTCCTCGTACGATGTGGACTCCAACAGTTTATTAATGTCATTCTTGGGATCAATTGGATACATAATGACTGGAAGTGGATTAAAAGAGCTTTTAAACACTATTTACGCAACTAATTCAATTGAAAAAATTATGACAGGACATGCGTATTCACGTGCGGTAAGAGCACATATATTGACACATCTTTCAATTGCCAAAATTGTTCTACAATCAAAAGATATTACATCCGATCTCAACGCAGAGTTAGAAAGAATTTTATACAATTTTGATAGGTCAGTGGTACTCGAGGCGGACCAAGAAGAATGTTGTCAAGAACTTGCAGAGAAATTTGAGAATCAATTGATTACATTTGAACAACGTGGCCGTAAAGCAAAATTATGGGTCCAGTATTTCCGGATGGTTACACTTGTTAAACAATTCATTGAAGCAGAAAGAATGAGCAATTGGAATTTACATCTCGACAATATTCAGAAAATGATTCCTTATTTTCATGCTAGTGGCCACTTCTTGTATGCAAAATAATAATAATAATTCGCCAATTCCATCATATAATTATGATGAAGAGGAAGAAACGGCGACTATTTTTGAAAAAGCTTTCGATGAAATCGAAAATGAAGAGACGTGTGATGAATCTGATAGTCACATCGCAGATGATGCGGACGAAATTTCGGTCCTAGATGTTTCGATCGATGCTCAGGACGAAGTCGTAACACCCGGTCCATCAGGAACAGCAAAGCGAAAAAGATTGCGCTAAATTTCAAAATAAAATTTATCACAAGTGGATTAGGCCTGTAGATGAAACCACAATAAAAAAAAAAAAAAACGCGCCGCTTACTCTACCTCTAGGTGGTGTGGAAATGAGTTTTTTTTAAAAACGTCTATTGAAATGGAAGTTGTGGCGCTCGTACGCCAAAAACTATTGATTTTTTGAAAAAAATTATTGATACATAAATTGTAGGAATTTTTTTCTAGTTTAATTTTGTACATAAGTATTTTTTTCGTAAAATGCGTCGGAAAGGAGATATTCCCAAAAAACCGTTTTTAGACGCCATTTTTTCAAGATGGCGGCGCGAGCGGCGGGGGTACGAGGTGACAAAGTTGAAATTCGAAAAGGGCATACCCAAATCTATAAATTAACCAATTTTCAAAACTCCCGGAAAACTTTCCAGGTAAAACTACCAAATGACTGGACTATTATTGCACTTTGACAAAGTGAAATAAGGCCAAATTAGAAATGAGGCCAGCTCATTTGTGCGGTGAATATAAGCAGTGAGGTATTTCAGAGCGGACAGCATGCCCCCTGCTTTGACGCACTGTAGGATTGGGGGTAGGTTCGATGTTGAGTGTGCTTATTTCACTTACCCTGTTTTTTTGTGGGATTATGTGAATAAGTTGCTTGTCTACGCAGATAAACCTGATACAATTGACGCCTTATTTATCCTTGAAAACCACATGTCTTAGTAAAACCACCCTTTATAACTCTCTTGAAAATACCGGTGAGACACCAAAAGCTTTATTTACCTGGCTTGAGTGCCCTACCATTCATATTGTATCTCACTCAGTCATATGTGTGCATACATACATATTTATGCAAATTAAAAATAAGCTAGTCGGCTTAGTTAAAAAAAAACTTTATTTAAAACAACTTTAATAAATACAATTCTAATTTTTAAACAAAAATAATACGATCAGCTTGATCGCAGGTTCGCAAAATCTGTTATAAAATTTAAAAATTGTTAAGGAATAAGATAAAACAAACAATAAGATTATTTTTTTTATTACCGTTGTTGCATACATAAATATTTACGGTTAGATAAATGAGTCATTTTTGATTTATTCTGAAGTAAAGTAAGTTAACTTCTACATATTTATTATACATTTTTATTACGGATAATAAATAATTAGCTAAAGTAATAATTCCGAATTTTCCCCTTTAAAACTATTTCCAAATCTATGTAACCGATATAACTCGTTTATGATCAAAATATTGAATGGAACTGGGTAAACCTAGGATTGACAATTTTTTTTTTGTATAAACATTTTTTTTTGTTATAATTGATTAAAACAATTGTTAACTAAATTGGAATTGTAATTGTTTAGAAACAGACAATACATGAATAAGGATGGATATTGTAGTTGAGTTCGATACATTTCAAAAAGTATTGTCTTTTCTTGGATTTTAACCCAATGTTTTCTTCCCATAAGCAAGAAATGCAATATGTATCTACCGAAAACATACCGTTTGCGGAATAACCACAACTTGGCTCGGCGTATTTTTCGTCAACTTCCATCCGTATAAAATTCAACTGACCCAAGAACTGGCTTTAAAGGAGTTAAAACCAATATACATGAGATCCAAGAGCATTCAATCTCAATGCCACAATTATTGGCATGACATGAGGCTTTCCAGATCGAAGCACTCAACCTGTGTATCGATCAAATTTGGTCTGATTTATGCTCAAGAGTTAGGAGTTATAATTAAAATTACGAGTAGTATAAGGACATCCTTATTTTGTATTGTATGTTGTTTTTTTCCCAATAAGTATGTATGTACATACATTGTATATTGTATATAGAATTGTATGTGTCTAAGTAATTTCAAATATATTTCATTATTTATACACACATGTGAAACATATACTCGTATGTATTGTAGAAGTAGATATGCAATTTCATATTATATCAATATTTGTACACACACTATACTAAATATTAATACAATTTAAACCCATAATAAAATGTAATTACATATTTATTTGACAATTAAATTAAGATTAATTCCTTATGAACTTAGTCGGCGTTATAAACCACGCCGACAGAAAAACAAAATTATCAAGTTGACTCAAAAGATTAGTTTCTTTATTTCTGAATAATTTTGTTATGTTTAAGCTGACATTTAAATTTAATTTAACTACAAGTAAAATTCATAAATTTAATCTCTAACGCTGTTATATGGTTTGGTTTTACATGGGGAGTACAAATTTATAAAAACATAAAATCAAACCTTTTCAACCAGCTGTTCCTGTCGAAAAACCATCTATCTTGAAATAATGTGTTTAGTATATAAATTCTGACCGTCTCATGCCACCTGTACTACTGAATATTTTGCAATAACAATATTTTAATGACGAATGAAACACGATTACAACCTTTCTTTGCTAATTTGTTGATTTTGTTTATTGTTAGAGGAATTTAATTGTCGGTTAAACTTTTAAATATTTTCACTTGAAACATTTCTAGTATGTTAAACAAAAATAAAACCACATTAATTAAACCAATAGACTAAAATTGTATTGGTGTTTAAAAAGCAATAAATATCAAGATAAGTGTAGATGTGAAAATATGATTTTAAATCAAATAAAAATCAATTTATCTTGTGTTTTCACGGATTTAAATAAGCAATTGATTTATTTTACTAATGGAAAATAATTTTTTATAAATTTGTTTGTATAAGCAATTGTACTAAAAAATACCAATGACGAAGCTTCATATGTATACGGGTAATAGGGTGCTGTTTCTTTGGGATAGATTAAAAAAAAAATATTTTTGGAGATATGTACCTACATATAATTCGTTGAAGAGCACGAGTTTTTTTATGGGAAATTGTGGAAAAGTAGGAATAACACGGGAGCCTAAGAGCCCGTTCATACGATTCGGTATTTTCGCCGTATCGGATATTTTCTCTATTCGGTGTCATTCGGTTGGAGTGTTCAGACGGTACGGTAATTTAGCCGTACACCGTACTCAACCCTACACCGTACTCGGTGTAAAACACAAAAACGACTATATACTAGCAATAAATTATTCCACAGTAGCCCAGACGAAAAATGACGCACTTTCGGTCAAAACATCGAATCGTCTGAACGCACTGTATATAAATACATTGCCACGATAAGCCGATTCGGTTTTTTTACCGTACGGCCGAAAACGATTTGCAGAGACAAAACCGAATGACAAAATCGACCTAATCGGTGATTTTACCGTATACGGTTAAATGCCATATCGTCTGAATATACTAATTTAAATTATATTGACACTGGCTTATACGGTAAAATCGCCGATACGGCAAAACCGCCGCGCCGATTCGGGATCGTGCTCTAAGATTTTAAGTGTGGATTTACTCGAGTGTAAATTTTTTAAAATTGGGCCGGTCAGGCAGTAGGTGCGAATGGTGTTCGCTATCCGGAGATGATAGCAAACTTTTAATGGCCCAACCTGGAAGATATGGATGTGGACGATATGTGGTGTCAACAGGACACGGCGTTGCCACTCGCCACACAGCTATCGAAAGACAATTCGGCACATTACCCGTATAGAACCTCAATTATGCCTCAGCGTCATGGCGCTGTGATGAGGTCGCGGTGGCCATTTGGCCGATATATTGTTCGACACATAATTGAAACATACCAATATTATCATAATAAAAATAAATTACTATAATTTCCTAAATACTTTGTGTTTTATCCAAAATCAACATCGTCCCTTAAAATTTAACCATTCTTTAGCACTAAATGGCAAGTATTTTCGAACTCGATATTTTAATAAAATATGACGTTACGAAGGTAGAGAAGTTGAAAAAGTCTGTCTGTTTGTTCTCGCCCCTTTTTTCTTAACTTGGCTTCTTGGAATGTAAAAACAATATTTGTGTATTTGATCTATGTAGGGCGATAGTCAAATTGATAGCTAAAAAGCTGTCACAACAAAAATGTGATAATTATTTGCAACAAATATGTACTGTTTGAATAGAGCTATCAGACGAGTACACAAACGACTGGTACATTTTCTCAGTCACCTTTTTTCGCTAAATAAATACTCTCTTGTAGCCGACAAAGCTTACGGCATTATTCGAAAAACAAACGAGAAAAGTTTGTTATTAAAACACATCCAATTTTATACTTTTATTTAAATATTTTTTAGGATATTTTATTCACCTTAAAATTCAAAAAAAATAAAAAATGTGATATTTCTAAAAAAATTGAGAAAGTTTATATGATTATGTAAAAAAGTATATACATAGTACATACATATGTACATACATACATATGCACACATTAAAAGACAGGTACTATTTTTAAGCAGACGTTAATTTTTTTTCTATAGGTTTTCTCCTTTTATGAAACTTTGAGAAAACATTAATTTTATAAAAAAGGGTTAAGTCGCCCGACCCGTATTACCCCGTTTGGTGACATTTCAGCTCTGATACACCCTAATACATACATACTCATTATGTATGTAGATAGAGGTCTAGTAATTGACTGGATAGAAAATACAAAGGTTGTTTTTGTAGTAATTTTCAAAGTGTCTGCATATATATTATTGTCAAATATAAACTACATATATCGTATATAGCATACCTACTAAGATAGTTGTAAACTCAAAAATGGTGAAGTTAATTTTTGCTGAAAATACAGTTTAGGAGTTAGGAATAAATTATTATTATATAAGGGTTTGCATAACTGTGGCCATACAAATTCGTATCTATAAAATTAATGAAACAATTATTGTTACTTTTTTAGAAAATTCATAACTCTAACTAACTACAATTCCTTTTTTTCGCATTTTGTTTAACTTCTTTTGCATCAGTTTACATACACAACTGCAATGATGGACAGTTGGCGATGCAAGAGTTTTGCTTCTATGACTTTGCACTTTAATTCTTTAATTTCAATTACAAGAAACAATGAAAATGAGAAGTCCAAGGTAAGTAAGATTTTAAGGGGAAGTTATAGCTATTGGGTTTTTATCATTGAATTTTTCCCGGTTTAAAACGATTAAGACAGTCAAATTGTTTATTTTTGGTGTCAAAATGAAGCTGATCAGTTGTAGATTAGATTTGTTCTACTAAAAAATAAATTTTTTAAGCCAGAACTTTTTTTAAATTTCATATTTCGGAACAAAATTGTTCCACTGAAATTGTTCCATTTTCTTTGTATTCCAACCTGTCAGTTTAACTTTCAACTTTCACCTTAAATTCTTGATTCCAATCAGGAAATTTTGTTTCAATGACAAAAAATGTCAATGATAGCTATAAGAACCGACCTGTCAACAAAATTCTAATGATCGTTTTCAATGATGCAAACAAATGATAGCTTTAACTGGGACCACCTAAATGTATATTAAATTGTCAAGTGCATATTTATTTTATAGGATTCCTTTGGGGTTATTACCATTACATGCATTTAATATTTTACTGACCCAACAAATATTGTAAAGGCTACGTTTAAATGAAAGGAATGTTCATTTTGTTATGGACTATGAAGTCTTGGCTGAGTGTACACTTTCATTATAAAACGCAAAATGACGTATAGCTTATTAGAGTGAGTGGAATTGTTGTCAAAACCGTTTACAAAAAAGTTTATACATTTAAGCTTGAAGTTACAAAATAAAGACTAGTTATTTTCCAAAAAACTATACAAAAGTTTAAGGAACGATATTGACACCAAATGATACCAATCTAATATTAAATTGTAAAATGGTAAAATTGATATTGTTTCATTTACTTTTAAAATTTGTCTATCAAACCTAAGAAGGAAAGAATTTAAAACGAAAGTTTGCAATCAAAAGACTAGGATGCCTTTGTCGGCACGAGTACGATAACTTTGACGCCAAGATATAATAACGGTTTTTGGTAGAGGGGCTTAATACAAGCATTTTTTACTATGGGAGGGGGGTCTATCTCCCCCGTTCAGGCGCTAGGGGCAATTTAAAAAAATTATTATTTAAAATGAAAAAAAAAAATAATTAAAAAATAACGGTGATACTTACAATTAAATTTTATACATTTTTTTAAAGCCAACATTCTGTTTTATTAGCCAGTTTTTAATTCAAGTCAAAACTATGCGTACTTTTTGAAAAATTTAATTTTAAACTCAAAATTTGAGTAAAAAAAGTTAAAAAAAAGGTTTAAAGTGTAATTTTTCAATACTTCAAGATTATCTACCATTGTTTTTATTTCAGAATTTATTGCTCTTATTTGTTTTTGATCAAAAACTGAAAACTAGATGATTTTATGTCTTTTAGTTTTTGAGAAAATTAAAAATAACCACAACTACTATTTTAATTTAATTCTTTTTTTTTTGCTTGAGTGGTCTTATTTTGATAGTAACAATGGTAGGTGCGAGTTTGGGTGTATGCAACAGTAATGTGCGTGCGAATTTGGGTGTATGCAACAGTGGCATCTGTAAGGGGGGGCATGCTGCCCCCCTGCAACCCCCCTGCTTGGGAACACTATAGGATTTGGGGTGGGTGCAAGTTGGAGTGCGTGCAAGGGGGGAGGGGGCACGGTTCGGTGGGTGCAAGATGGGGTGCATGCAAAGTTTCTTTTGCATTTAAATAAGCTGGATTTAAGAAAAATTAATTTACCCTAGGTATATCTTAATCCATATTCGATTATTACTATCAAAATAAGACTACGTTAATACTTAAGCAAGGAAAAAGTAATTTAATTAAAATATTTTTGTTGGTAATTTTCAATTTTCTCAAGAACTAGAAGACATAAAGGCATCTAGTTTTCAGTTTTTGATCAAAAACAAATAAGAGCAATGAATTCTAAAAAAAAAACAGTAGATAATTTGAAAGTTTTGAAAAACTACACTTTAAACCTTTTTTTTTAATTTTTTTTGCATACATTTTTAGTTTAAAACAATTTTTTTCAAAAACTATGCATAGTTTTGACTTGATTTAAAAACAAGCTAATAGACAAAAATGTTGGCTTTAAAAAAAGGTATAATACTTAATTGTAAGTATTACCGTTATTTTTTAATTATTTTTGTTTCCATTTAATGTACATATTTTTTTAAAATGCCCCTACCGCCTAAACGGGGGGAGATAGACCCCCTCCCATAGTAAAAAATGCTTGTTTTTAGCTGTTCTATACAAATCCGTCATTAAACTTTGTCGCCAAAGTTATCGTACTCTCCCCCCTTTGTCCTATTAACATAACATCTTACGTCACTTTCAGTCTGTAAATTATTTTTCATTTAAATTTTTAAATCATTTTACTCCATTCAAATTTAACTCCCACATTAACAAGTCATTCTTGTCGCATAATGTATCAATAAAAATGATCTTGAAAAAGTACTTAATACTTTATTGCCCATCAGGGTGAACGTTTTGATAAAAAAATCAATCCCATGGTCAATGAAAATTATCGAACATTTAAATATTTACCATTTTTCTGAAAAACACTGCTGCCGAATATTGATGGTGTTGTAGAAAACAATAACAAAAAGAAACACAAACTACTTTTACTAAACATTTTTCAGTAAAAACACCAAAACTGAAAAATTATTTTTTAAGGCACAACCACTCGGTAAAAGAATTATAAAATGCAATAATTACTAATTAACAAATTTAAAATTTGTTTTGTATTACAAACATACAATTATTTTGAACAAAACAAGATACCAGCACAACTTTTTTCGGATATTTGTGTACCAAAGGAGCAGATCGAAAAACTCGCCTGTCGTCCGAACGGATAGGAAATTTTCTTTTTACTGATCGGGGTAGCAGTCGAAAGCATTCTTAATGTTATCACAGTTTTAAGTGATTGTTTATATCTATACACCTTATAATTTTTGCTATTTCGCTATAAAATTGAGTTAATAAATTTGATAAGAAATCCTACGTATGGTGGTTTTTGGAAGAAGTACTGAGGCTTGATGAGGTTTTTGTTATTTATGATTTTTAAGTGTGAAGTCTAGGTATCAGCAAGTTTGTATATAGCATTTTTTTGGTATGATTTCCAAGTAGGAGTATGTACAATGTACATTTAAATGTATGTACATATTATTTGTTTTCGCATACTTGAAGTTTTGTTTTATTCCGAATAAGTTTTCTCGGCAGAGGAGCGGCGATGGCAAGTGGTTAATCATTTAATCGGTTTGCAGCCGGTTCAAGAAAAGTACTTATACTTTTATTTGCAGTTTATCCGGTGATTTTTGTGGGTAAATGGAGGTTTTGTTTAAATTCGATTACCTTGGACATATGGCCAAAGACCCTACACAATTATTTTCATCAGAAATCAGATCAGATTACTTAAATATTTATCTAGGGTTTTTACATCTCTTTAAGTTCCTTTCTCAATCAGTCTTTCTTTTGATGAAAACAGTTTCTGTGTTTAAAGTTTTCAAATTAAGAGAACTGCGTAGTTTACACTCAAATACTTAAGTGAATTATGCCAAAGTTTTGCTGTTTGAACAAAACCTTGCCAATAAAACAGACGCCACTCTCTTGGACAAAAACTAGGATAGTTTTTTAAATTCAGTTTCAACATTAGTGCTTATAGTAAAGTGTTGCATTCAGAAGCACGTGAACAAATAAAACGGATTATAAATTCAGATTTTTTTTAGGCCACAATTTTTTTTATTTCTTAGAGTGAAATGGATTCTTGTCATGATTGAAATGTTTACCAATCTTGAATTTAGTGGAGTCAAAGTAATTGCTTTCGGCAACGACGTATACCTCTAGTGGCAACAGGGAAATAAATAACCATTATAAGCGAAAAACTTTGAACCAATAAGATGTGGCTGGACGATTAACTCACATTTTCATTTCATTTAACCAAGCAGCAATAAAAAGAATTTCTGTCACAACAATTAAATCAACAAAAAAAAAACTGTCGCCAACATTTAACGATTCTTAGCATAACATTACACTTTGCTGGGTACCAGGTCAGAATGATGTGCCTGGGAATGAGAGAGCTGTTGAACTTTCGAGGAAAGGTACAGCACTGGATTAATCCAATATAGACTCAATCATAAGCACTCCAACAAGTGAATTTAAATACTCCAGGAAACCAATGAAAGATCCCGTTTGATTATATACCTCGACAAAAAATCTCTACAATTACTAGTGGCCATACCAACCGGCCACAATATGTTGGGCTACCACTAGATGAAAATGCGGCTTGTCGACGATGATACGTAAGTGGACACTACTCACTTCCTATGTCACTGCCCAGCATTGTGCCACACAAGATACAATTTTTTAGGAAAATAATTCTTTACTAATCTTGCAGGAAACAGTCTCTTACGCTTTAACAAAGATTCTAAATGGCTGGAAAATGATAACATATATTACCATATGTTATATTGTAACTTCTCAGGCAAGTTATAGAACTTTCAGGGTATCACAGGGGATAACTAAATCAATCGCCAGCCCATTTATGTACATATCCCAACCTAAATGAAAACTATATTTGTATGATTCATCTAGTTCTGATTCTTCCATACAACATTTTTTTTTTCAAAATTTGTCAAAAATGGCTGGCTGCACTCCATGGTTTAGACACATATTTTTCTTATTTTTGTTCATTATTTACTAATATGTTTGTAATGAATGAATCAATGTTATTAAAATTTTTCCAATAGCTGTTTTCTGAGATTAATATTTCAAACCCTTTTATAAACAGCTTGCGTAGGCTGACCAGGCGTCCTCTTTATGGAGGACATGTCCTCTTTTTGACCTAAAAAACTTTTGTCCGGGGACTTTTTTTTTTAAAGCGATGTGTCTTCTTTTTCGGTTTTCTCTCAGTTTTTTGATTTATATTAAAAAATAATTTACGTGTGAAGACGGCCTTAAAAGAATTTTCTACGCAAAGTGTTGACTTGAACTCACCCATTCCAGAACCCATTTAGAGCGCCATCTGTTCTTTTCTACTTTTTGATAATCGAACGCACTCCGTCATCTGACAGCTCAGCAAGAAATATAACTGTTTCTTTTTTGTGTTAATACAAATCTTTTTGTGTTTTGGAAGGTGAAAGTTTTTGTGATAATTAAAATAAAATGCCAATGCGCAAATGCATCTTTAACAATGATCTACAAAAGAAATATCCGATGTTTGAACAGTGCGCTACTTGTAATTCGTCGTTTTCGGTAGCAAACAAGGGAAAGAGAGATCTTGATCAACATTTACTTACCGAAAAACATAAAAAAAATATTAAATCTGCGAGTTCTTGCAAAAAAGTTAAGGAATTTCTTATTTCAAGAAATTCAAAATTTGACGACCAAGCATCTGCAAATGAGGGTGCCTTAGCTTATCATACTGTAGTTCACCACTTTGGATTCCTATCTGTTGACTGCAGCCACAAATTCCTAGAGTATTTTGCCGGATTCGAAAATCGCTCAACATATTTCCAGCGCGCGCACAAAGACAGAAGTAATTGTCATCAATGTCTTAGCACCCTTATCACTGAATTGTGTCCTTGACGACATTAAAGACACAAATTATTTGTCGATTTATACCGATGCCAGCAACCATGTAGTTCAAAAAATATTTCCTATATTGCAATATTTTAAGATTGATTCAGGTAATAGTGTATTCAGATATTAGTAAAAGTTGAACTTAATAAAACCTACTTATCAGGCGTTAATATAAAAGTTGTTGACATCAAAGCAATGAAGGATGAAACATCAGATACCATATCCAACTATTTGTTATCAACTTTAAGGAAATTAAATATATACCATCAAAGTGCATTGCAATGTCTGGAGATACTCGTAATTGTAACACAAATGTTGGTGGCTGCAAACACACGTTGGTTAACGCTTTTCCCTGCCGTTGGAAGAATTTTACAAATGTTCGAGGGATTGAAAACTTATTTTCTTTCTATGGATAGTCCACCATTAGTTCTTACAAATTTTTTTGAAACCGATATCAATGAATCATATCTGTGGTTTTTTCACTCGCTTATGTATTTTTATAATGAACAAATAGGAGCATTAGAAAGAGAGAAGAATTCAATACTAGAAACATTAGAGAAAATTCACACTGTCCAAAAAGTATTTAAGAAAAGAATACCTGAGAAATTTATTCCATTAAAAGTTAAAGAATTTTTTAAAAAAATTGTCGCTAATGGTGGAAATAGAAATGAAGTTTTGAACATTGAACAAAATTTAATTGAGGTACTTAAAATATCTTCAGAGCTGGTGTGATTCTCTGGATGAATTTAGATAGATAGATAGATTGTTTATTGTAGCTGAATTATTATACATCTTTTCATTAAACCTATATTGCACAATTTACAGAGACTTGGTATTAAGCTACCTTACTACTGAAAAATTTATAAAAATGTTTTTAAGTATCATAGTTCTTAATAAATAGTTGGTAGAAGGAAAAGCTACAGAAAAAACCTTCTTTTAAAAGATGAGATGGAGAGAAGGGGAGGTAATAACTAACCTCGATCAAATCGTTGACTTTTTACAACCGTTTTTGTTATAAATGATATTTGATAATATAACTATATATGTTTAACATAGAAACAAAATATGTGTATCACGCAATTTTATAAATAAATTAATGAACAAGTATAATAAACAAATATAAATAATGTTAATAAATAATCGAACAATAATATGAATTCATAATATATAAATGAATTATTGAACAAATGGATAAATTAAATAAATAAATAAATAAATAAATAAATAAATAAATAAATAAATAGATAAATTAATAATAAATAAAGAAATAAATAAATAAATATGTATCAAGATAATAATAATTAAAGAGAATATCATAGAAGAAATAATAAATTAAATGAATAAGTAGATAATTTAATAAATAAATAAATAATAATAAATAAGGAAAATATCACAGGAGAAAAAGTAAATAAATAAATAAATGTATCGGGTGATTTTTTTGAGGTTAGGATTTTCATGCATTAGTATTTGACAGATCACGCGGGATTTCAGACATGGTGTCAAAGAGAAAGATGCTCAGTATGCTTTGACATTTCATCATGAATAGACTTACTAACGAGCAACGCTTGCAAATCATTGAATTTTATTACCAAAATCAGTGTTCGGTTCGAAATGTGTTTCGCGACAAATTTTGTTCAGCGATGAGGCTCATTTCTGGTTGAATGGCTACGTAAATAAGCAAAATTGCCGCATTTGGAGTGAAGAGCAACCAGAAGCCGTTCAAGAACTGCCCATGCATCCCGAAAAATGCACTGTTTGGTGTGGTTTGTACGCTGGTGGAATCATTGGACCGTATTTTTTCAAAGATGCTGTTGGACGCAACGTTACGGTGAATGGCGATCGCTATCGTTCAATGCTAACAAACTTTTTGTTGCCAAAAATGGAAGAACTGAACTTGGTTGACATGTGGTTTCAACAAGATGGCGCTACATGCCACACAGCTCGCGATTCTATGGCCATTTTGAGGGAAAACTTCGGAGAACAATTCATCTCAAGGAATGGACCGGTAAGTTGGCCACCAAGATCATGCGATTTGACGCCTTTAGACTATTTTTTGTGGGGCTACGTCAAGTCTAAAGTCTACACAAATAAGCCAGCAACTATTCCAGCTTTGGAAGATAACATTTCCGAAGAAATTCGGGCTATTCCGGCCGAAATGCTCGAAAAAGTTACCCAAAATTGGACTTTCCGAATGGACCACCTAAGACGCAGCCGCGGTCAACATTTAAATGAAATTATCTTCAAAAAGTAAATGTCATGGACCAATCTAACGTTTCAAATAAAGAATCGATGAGATTTTGCAAATTTTATGCGTTTTTTTTTAAAAAAAGTTCTCAAGCTCTTAAAAAATCACCCGATACAAGAATGGTCCCAAAACAGATCCTTGGGGAACACCAGCAAGGATTTATTTCGAATCTGAGCATGCAGCATTAATGAAAACATTAAATGTTCGTCCAGTTAAGAATGAGAATATGATTTTATTTATGTAATGAGGAAAATTCAAAATTCTTAATTTATGAATGAGACCTTTATGCCATACCGTGTCAAAAGCCTTCTCGATATCAAGTAAAACTAATCCTGTACTTTTCCCTAAAACGAAGTTATTTTTAATGTCTTTAGTTATCCTGTGTATCTGATGGACAGTACTGTGGTGAGATCTAAATCCGAATTGCTCAACTGGCAGGATATTATATCGATTTAAGTGATTTTGGAGATTGTTTTTGATGACCTTTTCAAGGCATTTGCTAATCGACCTCAGTAAACTAATTGGCCTGTAGTTGCATGGCATAGACGAATCCTTTCCTGGTTTCAGAATAGGAATAATTTTCGCTTTTTTCCATTCCTTCGGGAAATACCCTAAATTGAAGCATCCATTAAATAAATTTAGTAGATACTCAATACCCTTTTTTGGTAGTTTTTTAAGATATAAGTTACGTAACTTATCGAGACCAGGTGACTGATATTTTTAAGCCCGACAGTATAAATTTGAGATCATCAAGAGTTAGCACATTTTCTTGAATATCAACTATTTGTGAACTTAAAGTATCACAGGACTGTTGAACAGCAACTTCAAGTTCATTGTTTCCTCCTATGTTACTGGTAATTAAATGATTTAAAGAGAATTCCCTGGCCAAAGCATCAACTTTTTCAAAGTTTGATAGCATAACTGTACTTCCTATTTTAAACGCAGGAATAACACAATTTTTCTTTTTTGTAACCTTTGCGATATTCCAAAAGGGTTTGCTTGCCTTGTCCAAACTCCGCAGTTTATTGTTCCAGAATTTATTTCTGTATTCTGAAATTAATATTTTGATTTTGTTATTTAATAACTTCATTTCTAACAAATAAGCACGATTTCTAGTTCTCAGCCACAAAGATCTGTATTTATTTCTAGTTTTTATAAGATTAATGATGTTAGAAGGTAGTAAATTTTGCTTTTCGCAAGTTAAATTTTTTTTCGGTACGGATTGTTCTATGCTTTCAAGAATAACCTTCGTAAAATTTTCTACTGCTACATCTATTTCGTCGCATGTTACTTCTGCTGGAACAAGTTCCGGTGTTTCTTCTAGTTTCACGCGAATAACTCTCTTATATCTTTTCCAGTTAGCATTTTTAAAAACGTATACAAAATTATTATTTCAAACAGGTGATCTGTAAATACTACACACCACTGGGAGATGGTTAGAACTCATGTCATTTATGACCATAGGTTGGCTTACGAGTTCGGGCATATTTGTTAAAAATAGATCTATGGTTGACGGGTTAGATCTGTTATTAGGAGGAATACAGGTAGGATGAGGTGGATATAATATGCTAAAAGAATGCCTGGAATTTAAATCTGATAGAATGTTGCCCCATGCATTCGCTCTGACGCACCCCCAACTTCTATGTCTGCAGTTGAAATCTCCTCCGATTAAAAAAAAATCATTAATTCTAACCAATTTTAACAAATCATTTCTTAGATCACATCTTTTACTTGGTGAGGTATTACCTCCCGGGAAATAGACTAAAATTATTTTTACCGAACGACCGTTTTCAAGTGGTATTTCAATACCAATATTTTCAATTAGTTTCGTATTGACTACAGAAAGTACGTTATGCTTAATTGATCGTTTAACAACCACGGCAACACTTCCTTCCCTTCTCTCTTCTCTATCTAAACGATAACATTTGTAATCTTTATTTGAGATATTAATATTTTTATCTAACCATGTTTCATTAACTAGACTTACATCAATATTATGCTTACATAGAAAAGCAAAACATTCTAATGATTTAAATCGAATGCCTCTAGCATTCCAACAATTTATTTTTAAGTTTACATTCATCATTATTTACCTGCGTATAAATACTTAATAGCTAATTGTGCAATACAATTGAATTGATCTGCTTTAGATTTGCAATGACCGAGAAGTGTGATCATCTCTGCTGTTAGACAGTTGATTTCATTAACTTAGAGCGTCTGTATGGGACCAGTAAGTTAGTTGTAAGTTATGGTTATTTAGGCTAGTTTTATGAATTTTTGTCTAGCTTTAAGATAGTCTTAAGAATGAATTAATAAAAATGATGAAAAAAAAAAAAAAAAAAAAAAAACAGTTGATTTCATCCATAGAGAAAAGTAAGCTGCTTGTGTTGGTTTGCCGACGATCGAAACCGGTTTTGCTGGTGGTTCTACTGGACCACACGTTTGGGCAGGTATCACCTTCATTTACATTTTTCGCTGCTGCAGTTGGCTCCGAGCTTTTGTGTTGTTTAAGCGTTGGAAAGTCATCATTACTCGGGATAAATGAATGTGGTTGTTGATTAATATTTCGCTTAGTCATCACATCATAAAGCTTGAACGTTGTTTATTTCTTGAAGAAAGTCTTTCTCTTATTTCAACGAAACTTTTTCTGCGCATGCTGGGTCATTTGACCTGTGTGCTTCGTTGCAATTTGCACATTTAATGATCATTGATTTGCATTCGTTCGTTCCATGATTCTCTGAACAGTTTGCACAGTGCGTTTTGATGTTACAATTTTTTTCCCCATGGCCATACATTTGGCAATTATAACACTGTGTTATTTTGTTTCTTGGTCTTCGGGCAAAGTCCCATTTAACTTGGGTTCTGAAGATTGAACGTGTGTTTTGCTTTAATTCATTTAATCTTACAGAACCTATATCAAGATAAACTAAATAAAAAATGTATGAATTGAGCATATTGTTTTAATAATTTTAACATTTTGGCATTTAAGTCCAATTGATATTAGTTCATTTTTCACGACATCAGTATTAAGTTCATGTAGTCCATATAACATCACTTTGAATGATCTCATGGCTGGGAGATCATTGGTATAGAATTGCCAGTTTTTTCTTTTTAATGCCTCTCTAAGGCTTTCACGTGATTCAAGACTTTCGCAATTTATTTTGATGCCAATAGACATTTTCTTAATGCTGTAGTCTGATAGATTTAGATCACTACACAATTTATGCACATCTTCACTCGTTTTTTGAAGAACGCACCCAGATGGAATTTTAGATTGTTTTTTTGATGCTTTTGGAGTAGGGTCTATAATTTCATCGCATTCGATATCACTGTTATCTGAATCCGGTAAAGATTGTAAGGGTATAAATTTATTGTTTCTATTTGGTTCCTTAGAACTCATTTTAAGGGTTTTGACGTGTGAAGACGAAATGTCTTCAACACTAGGTGAACGATTTCGTTTACCGATTTTGGGTTTTTTAACTTTAGTATACCGCACAGAAAATATACACGTCTAACGCATGCGAACCGCTGATTGAACCGCTGGATGAATTTAATTGCTTTATTTGGATGAATTTAAACAAAGTTCCGGAATAGAACGATATCCAAAATTCTTTGTCCTATTTAGGAGAGAAACGCGTTAACATAAATGAAAATAAATTGTTTGATCAGTTTTGCAATTTAAAAACGTTTTTGGAACAAGAAATAAAAAATAAAAAATTTATAAACGCACCTATTCACGAGAAATGGGTAAATTATTTTGAAAAAATGTGCAATCTTGAATTATATATTGAACTTTTGATGATAGCCCAGTTTGTATTCGCGATTCCTGCTCATAATTTTAATGTTGAGGGCATATTTTCATTAATAAACAGTCAATGGACTGAGGAACGCAATAGATTAAAAATAGAAAACGTCAAAGCAATTCTATTTTGTAAACACAATTTTAAAAATATGTCATGTACTGAGTTTTATAATTATATTTTGCAAAATCCCGAAACTTTAAATAAAATAACGTCTAATGACAAATACAACCAAAATTGAAGTCAAAAATCATAAGAAAAAAAAAACATTATGAAATGTTTTTTCTTAACTATTTTTATTTAAATGAAAATGCGGTGCTAATAAAACCTGAATAATATTCTTATATGTTTATATCAATACTTTTATTATTTTCATGCAAAATAAGCCATAATATTATGATTTTTTTTTTATTAACTGTTACTTTTTTGTTAGAATTAAATATCTTGTTTTGTTTTATTCAAATAAATTATACAAAAAATTTAACTTCTGTTTTCTTTTTGAGATTTTGGTAAGTGTCCTCTTTTCCTTGACTCTATATCTGGTCACCCTAAGCTTGCGTGATCCAGTATAGAATTTAATTTCATTTTATGACCTATTCATACGAGTGAAATATCTGAAGGGTTAACTAGTAAATTTTGTTGGTGAATTGTTGCTGAACAATTAAATAACAGAACATTTCTTTGAGCTCTCATTTTTGGCTTTCTTAAAACATGGGTTACATTTTTACCTCTGGGATAAGACCAGATTGGTCTGATATTTTGTTGGCTTGCATTTTGAAAGACAATAAAGTCATTATCCTTTTTATATTTCCAGAAACATGATATACATATACACCTTTTTGAGCTTGAACAAAATTCAGAAATCAATAGAATTAAGATATAAAACCAGCTACTTACATAAAGCAAACGAAAATTAAGAATACGCTCAAGTGTACCAATTACAAGTTTAAGAGGGTACATGTAATTTTGTAGTTGGAACAGTTTTGTGCAACAACATTTCTTCAAAGTGCAACACATTTATATACATATATAACTCTATATATATAACTCTTATGTCTTAAAAACAAAAGAATATAAAGCTGAATCAAATAATAAAAAAAAAAACAATATTTATAGAGCTATGAAATGCATACATAAATTAATAAAAGTTTATTGCTTAATGTTCACATATTGGTAAGTTGACATTAAAAAAGAAATTAAGCTCAATCATTGATGCTAACATTAAAAATCCAACATACATAACTGTGCATGCTATACCGATTTTCCAATCTAAACGAAATTTATTTGCAGCAAATGCGATGTATAGTCCAAAAAGTGTTGTCAATAGTGAAATAGCAGAATATGTTAATCCAGATGAATTAAGTACAACAAAATGTTCATTAGGTACTGTAGGAACAAAAAACGCTTTAACAAACCAAGGCACTCCCAAACATAGCAAAATATCGAATGTGTTCGAGCCAATAGAATTACTGATGCCCATTTGACCGTGTCCTTGATTTGTTACAATGACACTAGAAACAGCCTCGGGTACGCTCATACCGGCAGCTAGAATTGTAAGACCCATAACGGAGTCGGGAATATTGAGGGTATCTCCTGCAAAGAAAATATGAATGTATTTATTGAAAAGGGCATTTCTAATTTTATAAAAATGTTATCAGTAATGTTTTGTTGGTTAAAGTCAACATTTAAATTAAATAGATTTGAAAGACAGGAACTTTTTATTTCGTGTTATCATGTAAATTAAATGAAAGGATAGAAATACATATTCTTCGAACTTAAAATTAATTAATTTATTTGTAATTGTGTTTAAGGGGATCCAATCAGACGAGTGATAGTTTCTTTAAGAAGGACTATTAACTTCCCATAGGAATATTTGTAGTTGAAGATTGTAATCGGTCCGATTTACCGAATTGAAAATTTGTACATTTCTCGACTTTTCATTGTAATCGGTCCGATTTGCCGAATTGAAAATTTTGACATTTCTCGACTTTTCAACGTCCCTGGAGTCGAAATGAAAGATTTGTAGAGAAATCTTTGTGTGAACATACGTTCGTAGTCCGTACTTCCGCGACGTTTTTTCGTCGTCCATAGCTCAAGAACAATTAGAGATATCGACTTCAAATAAATTTTGTTATACAGGTAATAATGCAGAAAGATGCAGAAAGAACTCTCAAAAAAAATTGAGTGGGTGTTTTTTTTTACTATAGCAATTTAAAAAAAATTGGTTAACCCTAAATATCTCACGAACCAATAACAATAACAAAAAATCAAATTAATAGTTTTTTTTATAAAAAATAAAAACCTACAAAAAAAATTAATAATAGTTGGTAAATATTTATTTTCGACTCAAATATCTTTTCAAAACTTTGAGATATCGGCTTTAAACTAATTTTATCTTTTTAAAAATATTGCTTCTAACATTCAGTAACATTTTGAGAAAAATCGAATTGACACGAATTGAAAGTTTTTTTTTTACAAAAAATTAAAAACCTAAGAAAATCATTACTAAAAGTTGGTAAACATTGATTTTCTACTCAAATATCTTTTCAAACATTTAAAATATTGGCTTCAAAATTATTTGTTCTCATAAAAAATATTGTTTTCGACATTCAGTAAATTTGTTATAAAAATCCAACAGTAAGTTTTTTATATAAAAAAAAAAACAAAATCTACTTTTGCATATACATATAATAGTACGCAAATTTGGTAAAAATTGATGTTCGGTTCTCGATATCTCGTGAACAATAGAAGATATTGTTTTCGACTAAAAATCTCGTTAGCAAAAATAGATTTCGAAATCAAACTATTTCATTATATGCAAAATATTGTTGTGAATTTTAAAATTTTTAAGAATAATTCAACTGACAACTTTTTCAACAAAACACGAAAACCTACAAACTTTTAAGCAAGACAAATCGACAGACAGGATGGGGAGTTATCAGTGTGGGTCGAATCCCAGCCTCTTTTTTCATGTCGTTATCAGTTTCGCCATAGGTAAAGATAGATAAAGATATTACATACAAAAGATACTAATGTACACCTTATACATTTCTTTTAATAAGTCCTACATTGTTTAACTAGGCAATAAACTCCATAAAATCTTCCCTAGAAAAAAAACACGACGCGTGTAAGATATCAATAACTTATGATAATGTGCTTATGGGTCTATTTATAACCAAGTAATACAAATATTTTGAGTGGCTAAATTATTTGTACACACTCCCACTTCAAGCTCAGACATATTAGGCCGAAATAGCTTTAGTAATATTTTATTGCTTATGGACAGCAACAGCACATAATAAGTATTTTTTAAATGTTAAAGAGACGTCATACTCTATTCATACGTGCTTACGGCAAAATATCTTTTCATACAAAAATAACTTATTAGGCATCACTGGTTTACTGGCAAGAATGTGCCAGATTATAATTTATTAACACTCCGTCTAAGTTGAATGAACGAATTTCAGCAAATTGATATGATTTAATCATGATCGTTGTGTGTAAATGAACATTTCTCTTTCATTTGAAATGTTGATAGATTATGAAACTTGATTTTAGGGAATTATATTGTAAGATATGACTGATGTATTAAGGTGAATGATAAGAATGGTGATATATTACATTTTAAACACATCTAAAATTTTGTTTATTTTGAGATTTTACTTATATGTATGTCTACATACATAATATGTATATACATTATACAAAAGATATGCTACCAAAAAGAAAGAAAAGAGCTTGAGAGAAATATTTATATATATATATGTACAGTACATACTCGTATGATTATGATTAAAAATAAGATACTGAGAAGAGAAAGAAAAAAGAGCGGCAAGAAGTATAGTTTAGAATAGCATAATATATTTAAGATCTAGAAGTACTTGTAAGCGAAAAATTGAAGTCAAACTTTTGAAATTCATTGAAGTTAGTCAAACCACACATCGCGTACGTGCGGATTTAGCGGAATTTAATTTTAAATTAAATACTTTGAAAATACACTTGAAGGCGTGGAAGGACATTATACAAATACTCTTATTGCTACGAGCTTCCCAGCTGAAAACTAATCATTGCTTGCTAGCTTTGTCAATGATTTTAGTCCTTTATATACGTTATATAGAATATCAACTTACCTACAATTGTGATTAGATAGGCAATGAAGTAAGATATAATTCCTATCCAAACTATAGCCATTGTAAATGTAAGAAAACGGCATGATGGATGGCGTTTACTATCGGGGACTGTTAACCATAGCAAAAAAGTCATAGGCCACCTCAGAAGATAAACGAATGAAAAAGAACCGCGCTTATTCCATGGGTCATCAGCGAAATCTAAAATTAATTTTAAAGTGTGTATTTTTTTATTTATGTAAATGTCAAAACTTTAAAAAAATATTTACCACTTTCGACACTGCACACGCTATCATTCATTGCCGAATTTGTGTAACTGTTCTCGATGTTATAATATTCAACATGGAGCGATGTGACAGGCTGTATTTTCTCTTCTACCACAGTTCGGAGAAGTGGACTTATTTCATTAACTTGTCGAAATGGACGAACTCTTGATTTTCTTCTTACTTTTGAGATCAGTGTCCTTGCTTTCCTCGCCATTACATCATTCCAGTACATTGCTGTGGTTTTATGTTTAAAAATAACATATCTCAACTATTGCAATTACTTACCATATAAATAGAAGAAATATGCTAATACCAAAAATAAGGCTTCATACCACATTACGATACCATCATAAAGTGTACAAATCAAACCCAATACTGCCAGACAATACATTATAGAATCTCTCGTTATTGGCCACCAATCTAAATTGATCATCTGTCCAGCAAAAATACCACAACATGCTGGCACCGCAAGAATATTAAACACCGCTGACCCAACAATAGTCCCAACACCTATATCCCCTTTTGTGATAAAAGTTCCCACGCAATTAATGAAAAGTTCTGGACTGGAAGTAGCAGCCGCCATAAAAGTTGCACCAACTATATCTTCTTGCATATTAAGTCCTAAAAATTGATCCACACAAATGACATAATTATAAATCACTTATCATTAGATAATTATAATCATTACACCTACTAAGACACATTTGCTCAATAGCTGGCACGAAGTAATCATCACAAATTCCTGCAAGAAACCAAAAGCAGTAGCAAACCAAGAGGATATGAATCAGGATACAGCCATTTTTACGTTGTGTTCTTGTAAAACCATCCGATGGAAATTCATTGATTGCGGGTTTTGTACAATTGGCTGGAGGTGCGAAGATGTCTTCAGACAAAATGACAACTGCATCTTTTTCATCGTAAGCCGGTCCTTTTATAGCAAATGATTCAACGAGAGGAAGTTTAGATTTTGTCGGAGCTGGCGTGATTAAGAGATTATTTGAAATACCTAGAAGATTCCGACCATTTCGAATTTCTGCAAGTAAAAAACTTAAACTAGATTTTAAAAAAATAAATCTGATAAAATATTATTTTGAAAAACAAAACAATGTTTTTCACAATATTAAAATCAATTGTAATCAAAGCGAACATCTCATTCCTAGGATATTTGCATTCACAGGTCGTGGCTTTTACGCAATATGGTTAAAGGAAATCATAGTAATACAAAAATTGTGGCCTTGGGCTAAGGAAATCACATGGCTTAAGTAAAAAGTTTGTCCAAGGCTTTACGCTTAGACTTAATTTCGAACGATTTGAAATTATGTATCTATGTATGTACATATGTATATACTGTTATAATAATTCTTGTTTGTAAGCTTTTTAAGAATAAATTAAATCCTATGTGTTTTTAAGATTTCTTAGATATTTCTTAATTAAGATTCGACAACCTATACCTATACCTATTGAAAGATAATAAAATAATGTTAATTTTAATTATTTTGTGGTTACTTTTATTAAAACATGTGGATTTCATGTAAAATATCATTATTTTTCTAAAGTTTTATAACTTCAAAACTTTCAAATATTTAAAGAACATATGTAAGTATGTATGTATGTATATATATGTACATAGGTACAAAACAAATACGATTTTCTTTGCCATACAAAACAAACAATTTTTGCTTGCTTGAATTGAAACATGATGTTATGTTGTGTTACGTCAGATTTCAATTCAAGCAATTATAATTAATTCAATTCTCTTACGTGCATGTAATACAGTTCAAATAATTATTTTAGAATATTACTTTTTTTCAGCAAATATCATTAGTTATGCAATAACTTATGCGACTTAATTTGACTTCGTGTGAAGTTTTGAAAAATCTTCAATGGTATGCTTTCATGGTTTTGAAAAATACGTTTTAAAGTTAATTTTTGGTTCTGATTTCGAATTCAAGCTCCGATTGAAGCATGTGTCAGATTTTAAAATACCCGTTTCAAAAATATTTTTTCAATGTTTGTTCTATACACATGTAGACGACAATTACATAATATTATTATAAAGAGTTTTTGTATTTGTCTGTTAAAACCCATCTAAGCATAAATACTTCAGCGTTTCTGTAAAGTTTATAAAGAACAAGCAAAGACTAACAGGTAATTATGATTTTTTTGAAAAGAAGATAAGATACTAAAAATATTTAAAATTAATATTGAAGCCAGAGATAATAGTTGAGGAAAGTCATCAAACATTTTATTAAAAAAACGACGCCTCTATATCTCGAAAACCTTAGTGGTATGTAATTTGAATTGTTAAATTGAAACTACAAAAAAATTAAAGCAGACATTTATTTTGCCTCTAGTCTGTGATCAGTTCTAAAGTAAAATTTGGATACACGAAATAACAATCTGTGAAAAAAAATCCAAGTTAAGATTTATTATTAAGTTAATTTTTATTTATGCATAATGAATGCTCATTATACAAATTATTTTTAAATCCTTTTCATAAAAAATGCCATCCCAACTGGTCAGTTTATATTATATTTTGTTGAAAACTATGTTTTCTTAAAGTAATGTTGTTGAAGTTAATAGATTACCGATTTAAATTTTTTTGTTTTGGAAATCAAACATATGCTTTAAAATGATTTAAGCTTTCACTGTTAATTTAGTTTCGGTTTGTTCTTCTTAGTTAGTAGTTCTTCTTACACTTACATTAGCACCGTCAAAACTTCTATAATAAAAATGACTTACGGTTAAAGCTATGCAAATCTCCGGAACCGATAGTCAAAAGAATTGAAAATATTCCAACAGTTCCCAAAAAGATTATAAGGCGTATTCGTAGTGCAGTATTAATTCGTCGCTTTTGCAACGTAATGCCAGATTGAGAAAAAGCTTTGTTCATCCTATTTTGAGAATGAATTTTGTATACTGTTGGGCTTTTCATCAATCAGTAAAAATGAAATTTTAGATCTATCGCGTTTAATTTAGGTTTACAACAAATGCAAAATTAAATTCGAACACGGGACTCTTGAGAGCTAAAACTCGTTCTGAGGAAAAATCCAAGCATTTTATACACAAATCCCACTGATCAGAGTGTCCAAATAATTGCATTTTGATAGTTTGTCGAAGAATGCACACAATATTATCACCATGGATTACAGATACCACTCGAATAGATAAGTATATTCGAAAATTCTTGCGGAATTCAAGGTGGCGAATTGGAACTTTTAAGTAGATGTTAAAAACAAAATAAAAATAAAAACAAACAAAAACTTTTATATGTTCCCTTCAAGGTTCGCACTTTTAAAGGAGTTCATGTTTTATTTTTAATTATTTACAAGCCACCCTATGTTTATTGTTTATACTTTGATTAAATACCATAATTTCTCAATTATTTGCACCCTATATAAATATAATAGTATGAATTTATCTAAAGCATTGGAAATATTCCAATCAAAAACAAAACTAAAAGATTTATTGTTTATTTTAGGTTAAGTCATTATGGAAAAAATTCAAAGTTACTTCGAACGAATTAATTTTATACTTTTCTTCTTCACGTGTTTTCTAAGACTAACTTCACTTGAGTATGTAGTTATCTTGCATCTTCGGTAAGATATCAGCTCAAATCATAAAACCATAAAATTACCTTCATATTAAATGAGTAAATAAAGATGTGTTTACTTACAATATCGTCATTTTCGCACTTGACATTATATATGAAGCTATTGCATTTGGGTCGAACCACATACCTACCGTTCTTATCATTGGAGATTGGAAACATAAAACAACATACACAATCTCCAGTGGTTAGTTATAAAGTAATTATAGTCTTGGCTGTATAGTTTGATAGATACATTTTCGCATTTCAATTGTTAAAATTGAAAGGGAATATTTATCTCGAAAATGTTTTAACTTCTTTAAAGACACAAATACAAAAACAACGAAATTTAAAATGATTAGAGCACTTAAAAAAATATTTTCTATAATTTTGATTTTTTATCCCAAAATACATATTTTCCAACGAACTCTTCTATATACATATATGTATGTACATACATACATGTAAACATATCGAGCACGCATATCTCAAAGGCAAGTCTACTCTGAGACGGTTCTACATGAGGTAGTGCATATACTCGTACCATGAGAAGACAATTCATTATAAAGAATTTACTCTTGCTACCTTCCTAGACGTTGAAGGCAGCGTTGCCGCCAAAAAAAAAATTTCGTGCCACATTTTTTGAAAAAACGTGCCATTTATGAAATTTTCGTGACATATGAAAAAAAAATTCAAGTTGTTCTTTAAAAATAAATTTTAATTCAATACTTTTACTATTACAAAAAAAATCGCTTCCTCTATTCGTGTAGGCATCGTCCAGAAACAGGAGTTTTTGGCAAGTTAATATCTACCTATTTCACATCACATTATGAGTAGGTATTATTATTAAAAATATTATTAAGCCAAAACGTTTTTGAAAAACGCTTTCCAATCTCAAAAATTTGTCTTATTTCACCAAAAAGAACATCTTTCCCGCACTCTAATAGATGAGAAAATTCTGATACCAAAATATTGAATTGAGACAAAATACTTCGTATGTTTGGATTATGTTTTAAAAAGGTTGGATCAATTATCTTAAACGCATTATCCTTTAAATTAAGTTTTCTTTCAAATTCTTGTAAAAGTTCTTTATAGAATATTTGACAATCTTTTAAAACATTCAATTTTTCATTAGTCTCTAAATTTTGAAGCTCTTCTGTGCATTCAATTCCCAAAAAAATATCATCTATTGGTTTACAGTTTTCGATTTCATAGCAAATATAATCTTTGTTTTTTTAAAGAATTAACATAATCTTCCTTTAAAAAATTTTAAGGATAATTTTGTGAAAAGTAGATATGTATATCTGAAACTAATAAATTTTTTTTTGGGGTAAAAAAAACGTGCCATATTTAAACTTTTCGTGCCACCGTGCCACGAGAAAATTTCCGTGTCAAAATGGCACGATCGTGCCACATCGGCAACGCTGAGGTGCTTTCAATAAGGCCTTACTGAATCGATTCACAAATCACTTACTCACTTCGGGGAAGAGGTTTTTATTCAAGAATAGAAAACTTCTATGCAAAGTGATAAAAGGTTTCAAGCTTCGTTAGGTAACACAATATCTTCCATGATTAGAGGAACACCCCATTGCGTTGTTCTCTCCCCGCTCTTATGGATTTTAGTAATGAATAAAATCCTCATAAATTTAAAAAGTTGTGGGATGAAGGCGGTTGCTTATGGTGATGATTGGGTTTTACTGGTGTCGGGAAAGTTCGTCACTGTAATTTGCGAAATCATGGAGGTGGCTCTGAAGAAAGTTAGGAGCTGGTCCACGAGAAGTGGACTAGGTGTTAATCAGAGCAAAATTGAAATTGTGCCCTTTACGACCAAAACTAAAATACCTGCCTTTACCCTTCCCCGACTGAAGGTCAAATCCTATCTTTATCCTCAAGCGCGAAATATATAGGAGTCATTCTAGATCCCAAACAAGACTGGAAAGTAAACATCGAGGAACGGGTTAAGAAGGCTTACATTGCCTTATGGTAAAAAGTGGGGCATTCAATCGGAGATGATTTTGTGGACGTACACAGCCGTTGTATGTCCTATTTTGCCATACTGATCGATTGTGTGGTGGCCTGAGCTTAAATGTTATTCCACACTTCCTACTCTTCACATTATATATTTGGTATCGTTCAGTGCAATAAGGCTTAAAGAATCAATCTGTTGATTTTCCAGAACCTCACTCTATGGGCATGGCAACACTAACGAAGTGATTCTCTGAATCTTTAAATGTCGCTTAGTCTTTTCGGCTACCTGATCGTGCCAGTGTATTTCAGTGGAATTACTAGCAATCAGAGAAGCATGCATAATAGTCAAATAAAACTCAAACCAAAATAGAAACACGGCTATCTGCACTAACAGGCAAGCGACCTTTCGATCTATCATTTCGACTACAACATCCTCTATACTGGTCCAACAATAATGTAGGGATGAACTCTCCAGCTTAAACACTAACCTCTGAGTCACTCTTATTTGGGTTCCAGGTTATAGCGGTATTGATGGAAATGAAGGGGCTCATGAGTTGGCCTGGATTGGCCTTCCATAGCTCACTTGCAGAAAGTGAAATATTCCTCTTGGAGCTTTGAAGGGCACAATTTTCTCAATTTTTTCTGACAGAATCCAACCGCAGGTGGAACAATCTAACGGACGAAACTCAAAGACCTGATTTCCTTTCTGAATGCAAATGAAATGGCTCTAGGTTTGTTAATGTTGTCAATATAAATCCGTCATAATATTATATTTGTATATTTTTACTTTCCATTAAATAGTTCAAACGACTTATTTAATGGAAAATATTGATTAATTAAAGTAAGTTGCATGCAATCCAAGGATTTTCATCATACATACAAGTTTTCTATGTATGTATTTGTTACGAGCGTTATAAGCACTTAAGTAGTAGTGCTTTTGCAACTTATTATTTTTCTAAATATTTATGGTGTGACTGTTACAATAATTACATTTTTGGTGTTTAAAAATAATTTTGAGGTGGTTGAAACGTATATCATGCGGAACTTAAACTAGAGTTTAGATTTCCTGAAATGTCAGTTTGATTTCAGTTGAATATTAGCCCCAACTTAAAACATTGATTTACAAGTTAGTAACTATTTAGAGTTTACAAAGTTGAAGCAACAGACTTAATTTGGTTTTATGTATTTTCCATTGTACAAGTACTCAACTAATAAGCTTCTTAATGATTTATAGATTTATAGGAATTGACAAAATTACTGATTTGATTGCTGTGATGTGCATTCGGATTTGGACGTCCATTTTTTTCAAACGCTTCAATGAAACTAACGCACTGCCAAACTGTGTGCCTCTCCTTTGTTGAGTTTGTCAAAGGCATTTCAAATGAAGTTGGACAACAAATTTGATGTTAAGGTGTAGAACGACTACAATTCACATCGTGCGTAATGCTTAGATCACACTTTAGTTCTGATAATAAATACAAATTGTAAAATCCAAGATGGCTGCATCTTTCATCATGATATCTATGGAAGCACTTGGGTTAGGTTTCGAAAATTCTTACGTTTCCTTGACAGAAATTAATTTTACTTTTAAAAGTGGTACAATTTACCGCATGACGTATCCCGTTTTAAATCGTTTCACGTGGAATCATTAAACAGCTCTAAAAAATACTTTTCCTATTAGCTACTTTATTTTTATGTATGTATGCATGTATATATTTCCCTGTGTAAATATCGATCTTTTTTCCATATTTTGAAAATACTTTGAAACTCTTTTATTTAAAACTACTTCGTTTGTTTACTTAATCAATTCATTGTTGCTTATTAAGTCACGCAAAATTAAAACAAAAAAATAACGACGTTTTTTAATTGTAACACCTAATTCATTATGTTTACTTATATGCGGGGACTGGACAAAAAGGGTAATAGAACCGTATTATTAAGACACTGTTGAATAATTTTGCCCGTTTTTTTTTTTAGATTTTAATTGCACGGATCCAGCTATTGATGAATTTCCACCTGATGGTCTAACGAAGGAAGAAAGAGCCGAAGGTTATGTGGTCTTCCATATTGTCTTGAGTATTTACATATTTATAGCGTTGGCAATTGTATGCGACGAATATTTCGTACCAGCTGTGGAAAGGTTATGCCTTGGTAATATTCGTCAATATTATAATCTGCAGAAGAATTGGCTAAATTAAATTGTATAAATTTAAGCTTTGGATATGTCAACTGATGTAGCCGGAGCCACATTTATGGCAGCGGCAACATCGGCTCCAGAGCTGTTTGTAAACATTATTGGAACTTTTATCACTGAAGGTGATCTTGGTATTGGAACCATAGTAGGGTCTGCTGTATTTAACACATTGGGTGTTGCTGCAGTTTGTGGTGTAGTTTCAGGGGTGGTTTGTTTAACATCAAAGTACACGTCAAAAGATTTGTTTTTGTATTTTTGTTTTAACTTTGCAGACAATTAAACTAGATTGGTGGCCTTTAACAAGAGATTCATTTATATATGGACTTACAGTGTCATCCTTGATAGTAATTCTTTATGATGGAACAGTTCAATGGTATGAAGCCTTGTTTTTGATTTGTTTTTATTTCTTTTACTTGCTGATAATGTACAATGACAAGAATCTACAAAATCGTGCTAAAGGTAAGCTAAATTATAACTTTATGAAAAATAACATACTTTCATCTTTTTAACTTTTAGTAAATTCAATATGAATACGGTAATTGACCATTTTCGATAATTTTTGCAATTAATATTCATTTGAAATTCAAATACATAAACAATATATTTGCATGTGTATGCGGATATTATCGATTTAACTAAATTTTCAAGGAAAACTTTCCCACAAAAACATAAAACACCTTACCAGGCTAAAACTTTTTCGAAAATTATATTCTGGGGCGGAATGGGCTAAGGTGATAGTTGACTATCAAATTTTTGATAGTCAAATTGACTATCACCGAGTTTCCCATCTGTGTAAGCTGATTCAATTCAATTCAATTCGATTGAACAATTTCAGAATATAATTGTCACAATTCATTGTTGCTATAGTGAAATTTTAAAATGATTTCTATAAAATATCTAAATAAAAGTATTAAATTGTCTGTGTTTTAATGACATTCTTACTTTTCTTATGCCTTTTCGAATGTCGTAAGCTTTGCCCGTCACAAGAATGTGTTTTTGTACCTAAAAAAGGTAACTAACAAAATTGTCCATTCGTTTTTTGTAAGCGTCTGGTAGCTCTACTCAGAAACGACATGTTTGTAGGAAAACGACTATCAAATTTTTCTAGCGACAGCTTTTTAGGTATCAATTTGACTATCACCTTACACAGATCAAATTCGATTATTTTGACTGTCAACAATCAACAATCACCTTAGCCGATTCCACCCCTGATGATAAACACTAGAAGACAAAAATTGCTCTGATATTCGTAAGAAATTCAATAAAAGTATATTTTAGCAATTTATACCTTCTTAGAATTGTATAAAAAAAAATATTGCATTGTTAAGATAAGACTTAAAGTGACTCAGCACAATTTAATAAAACATTCATTTGGAGTAAAAGACGAGCTTATAAGAAAAGTACTAAATTTAAATTTTTGATTTTTTTAGGAAACCCGACTTGTCAGAAAATTCCGTGTTTTGATATGACTCTGGATGAAAACGTTAAACGTGATTCACAAACTTCAAAGGCTGGGGAAGATGAAAACGAAGGCTCAAGCCAGAATTTGTGTAAACTTCCCACTGGAAAAGGATTTTTGTATGCCGTTTGTTGGGTCTTGCAATATCCAATTTACTTAATGTTCTATATTACCATACCGGATTGCCGAATGCCAAAGCTCAGAAAACTATATCCGTTGACATTTTTGATGTGTTGTTTTTGGATTAGCGTTTTGTCATATGTTGTCGCATGGATGATTACAACTGTGGGTAATGTGGTTTTTATGTACATATTATTATTAATTGCGGGAAGGAGTAGAGTTAGAAACAATTTATTTTTTCGTTCGGTCAGATTTTTCTAAAATTTAAGAAACTTCAGAATTCTATAATCAACTTTCTTTTAATAAAGTTCTTCCAATTTCTGTAAATTAAAAAGTGGTAAAATCTACGAAAGTTATATGATTTCGACTATTTGTTTCAATAGAAAAATTTTGCCCACACAGTTAACAAAGATAACTAAACGCAATAAATTGTCTACATCCTACCACAACTTGTCTGATGCTAAACCCAGTTTTGAGGAGATTATCTCTTTAATGCACTGACATCAATGCCATTTTTATCTTAAGTATGATTGTTGTGTGTTTTAATTTCACTAATTCAATTAAATTGTGAAAATTGCGTTCGATTTTTTTAGAAATAATTCTTATTTAAATATGAAAGCAGTTTTAAACAATTTAACTGACACAATAAAAGTTGTATCAAGCAAAACCCAATTTGAATACAGATTGGACAGCTACAACTACACTAGCTCAACCAAAAAGAAAAATGATTGTATTCAAATTAAAATTTGACCATTTAAAAACAACATTTGAAGCTTAACTCTAGTATCTCCTAGGCGACACATTCAATATTCCGGATTCAGTCATGGGAATAACTTTTTTGGCCGTAGGAACAAGTATCCCCGAAGCAGTTTCAAGTGTAATTGTTGCAAGACGAGGTAAATTTCATAACTTCATAACCAATAAGCAACGTTCAGTATATCATAATTTTTGTTTTGTTTAAAGGTTATGGTTCTATGGCGATCTGCAATTCAATAGGTTCAAACACATTTGACGTTTTAGTTTGTCTTGGCTTCCCTTGGTTAATTAAAACGATCTTTTTTCCTTCAACACCGGGAAATCATTCCTTGGATATAAATTCATCGGGCTTGATATATTCAACTGTTACCCTCTTGTCAGCAGTATTTATGCTTTATACTTCGTTTGCATGCACCAAATTTATTTTGGGAAAAACAGTAGGTTATGCATGCCTTTTTCTTTATGTTAGCTTCGTGATATTTGCAATTTTGATGGAAATGAATGTTTTCTTTGTCGTTAATTTGCCTATGTGCACTGCTAACTGATTGATTTGTAATATCTCTTTTTATTTACAAATCAAATATTTTTTTTTAAATTTAACCCCTATATGATTTCATTAATTAAACCAAAAGGATAGTCTAAATCTAAATAAATGAATAAATGAAATTAATCGCACGTTAAAGCTTACATAACGCATATAAGAAACATGTATGTATATAATGTTGTGTACACCTACACATTAATGTGTATGAATTTTTATTATCACTCCACATCCAGAATTTGCTGCCGGCTCTTCTTTTTGAGGGTGTTTAAATAAAATCATAAATTTATGCCGAAAAGTCTTTCATTTATTTTTAGTTCCAAAAATTTTACAAGTTCTACAATTTCTTTGTATTCAGTTTCTTTGTAAAACAGAGGCTGGAATGCAATCTACACTGGTGCTTCTCATTTGTTATTTGTCATCTAATTTTATTGTGCTATAAGAAATCATGAATTACAAAGAGCCATAATTATGATATTCGAAGCGAAAAAATTAACGATCAATAACATTTGATTTATGTAAATAAATATTGCTAGTTGAGCATCAATAATTTTTCTTATTTAAGTTTATACAACCCTTTAATACCGCAAAATGTGTCAAAATTTAGTTGCAGACCAATAGTGCACGATAAGGTCGCACTAACTTGCCTATTTATCCAAAGGTCCTGTATTTTAAGATTTGAAAATGTACCTGCAAAATAAGTTTTTCTTCAAAAAAATAAATGCGATTTAAATAATCTGCCAACGGAGACCTAAATATCTGTGAGACCGGGGTCACCAATTATGTAAGCCATTCAGTCACTATTACATTTTGTACGAGAACATTTTTGTTTTTAATTTTTCGAAATTTTTAGTCTCAAGAGACTAACGGAAATTATTTAATTTTACGACTTTTTGTTTTTATTTAATTTATAATTAAATTTGTAAAATCCTTATTATTTTTAACGATTAATGTCAAAACTGTTTTACAGTATTAAGAGGGAAATAAACGGGCTAAGGTTGGTTGGACCTTTTTTTAAAATTATTTTTTTATAAAAAATTAATTTTTAAATTTTGCCTTAAAATATTTTTGGTATGCTTTTATTTAGTGCTTATATATATGATTATTTAGTGCTTATAAATGATCATCAAATATTATTAAGACAGAATATAAGAGCTTGTACAGACAAAATAATTGAAATTGATTTAGTTCTTGAGAAAAATTAAATAAAATAACAGTTCTAAAGTGGCTGTCCGTGTGTCCAATTCCATCATGGAAAGCCACGTTAACCTAACCTAACAGTTTTATAGGGGGTAAATTTAGATCTTGTTCCTATCCACGTGACACTAAAAAACAGGTACTTTTTATGACCTTCTTCGGAAAAACCGCCATGTATTTATCAATTAAACTCAACATATTTTTTGCAATACAAACTTAATACATACCTCATTCATTCCACATTTGGATTTTTCCAAAAACCCAAGGTTTTGAAAAATAACGTCAAATAAAAAACGAAACAAGCTTGTCCCCATCCATGTGACACAAAGTGTATGTAGTTTTATGTCGGAAGTAAAAAACGAAAACATTTATATATAAAGTTTTTCAATAAAGGCGGGTAGATGTTGAAATGGAATAAAACAAGCTGTGTGTGAGGTATTTTTAATTCTCAAAGGAAGTTATTGTAATCGGTCCGATTTGTCGAATTGAAAATTTTGACATTTCTCGACGTTTCAAGGTCCCTAGAGTCGAAATAAAAGATTTTTCCGTATTTATTCCGTACATTCGTACGTCTCAAGAACCAGTAGAGATATCGACTTCAAAAAAATTTTGTTATACAAATAATAATGCAGAAAGGGCTCTCAAGAAAATTGAGTGGGTGGTTTTTTTTACCATAGCAATTTGAAAAAAAGGTGAACATTTTGGTAAACCCTAAATATCTCACGAACCAATAACGCTGGAGACTTGAATTAAATTTTATATTATATATTGTAACGTGATACCAAACAAATATATTTTTTGATAATTCCAATTAACGGTTTTTTTATAAATCAAAAAAAAACTGAAAAAAAAATATTTGTCACCTCGAAAATTTTGCGAACAAAATATGATTCTATCTTTAAAACAATTTTGCGCAACGAAGAATAACGTTTTCAACATCGGGTAAAATTTTGAAAAAATTCGAATCGACAGTTATTTTTTACAAAAAATTAAAAATCTAAACAAAAAACTAACAAAAGTTGGTAAAAATTGATTTTCGACTCAAAATAATCTTTTGAAAAATTTGAGATTATGGCTTCCAACTAATTTTAACTTATAAGAAATATTGTTTTCAACATTCGGAAAAATTTTGAGAAAAATCGAATTGACAGTTTTTTTTTACAAAAAAATAAAACCCTACAAAAAAATTAACAAAAGTTGGTCAAAATTAAATTGAAAAAAAAACAATACTTTTTTTTTTTTTTTTTTTTTTTTTCCGCAGGAAGGTGAGAAATCTTCAGAGACACTATAAGCCCGATGCTTATAGTAGTGTCAGATTTTTACTGACTAAAACTCACCTCCCTTATCTTCTATATTATTACTACAACTAAGTCCAGCTTAACAAGTAGTTTTAGCGTCATTTTGTTCGCGTTTTGTCAGGAAGCTCCCCAACGAGAGGACCTGAAGATTCCACAAAATTCGAGTGGAGAGATTAATTTGTTTGCGCTAGATCAGAAGGTCTTGTTCGGTGCAGACGCCGAAAAACGAACGCCTCGCTAACAGATTGTTGGATTAAGTTATTACTATGATTTCTAAGTCGTGATCTTAGCTCTGTAGCAAATTTTTTAATTTCGTTTTCTACATATTTTATATTTAAATCTCTATGTAAGTCGCTATTTCTTACATACCATGGAGCATTTACTATTATTTTAAGTACTTTGTTTTGGTATGTTTGCAAAATTTGTATATTTCTTTCGTTGGTACAACCCCAAAGTTGTATACCGTACGTCCAAACTGGTTTCAGTACTTGCTTATAAATAAGAAGCTTGTTATAAACGCTTAGATTGGAATATCTTCCAATAAGCCATGTCAATTCGCGGAGTTTATTTTCGAGTTCATCGCGTTTCTTTTTTACATGAACTTTCCATTTAAGTTTCGCGTCTAGAGTCATGCCTAGATACTTCGCTTCATTAGCGTATGGAATTTGCACAGAATTTATATAAATAGGTAAGTTATATACTTTTTTATACGTAAAATTTGTGTGCGTCGATTTCGTTTCATTAAGAGCAATTCGCCATTTCTTTGTCCAATCTGAAATGCTATTTAATGCCTTTTGAAGCTTAGAGGTTGCCGTTTCTATTGAATCCGATATTGCGAGTACAGCTGTATCATCGGCAAAAGTGCCTAAAGTTGTGCCTTCTGTTTGGGGTATATCTCGGGTATAAAGAACAAACAAAATCGGTCCAAGGACGCTACTTTTCTAGGTACGATTCAAGAATGTTATATATTTGCTCTGGAAAGACTTTTAATTGAAATTTTAGCCCGTCATGCCAAACTTTGTCAAAAGCTTGAGAAACGTCAAGAAATGCAGTTGAGCAAATCTTTTTTTCTTCAAATGCTTTTTCAATTTCGTTAGTTATTCGGTAAACCTGATCAATTGTCGAGTGATTATTCCGGAAACCGAATTGGTGGTCGGGAATTAAACGTTTTTCTTCAATAATTGGTAGCATTCGTTTAAGAAGCAATTTTTCAAATATTTTAGATATAATTGGTAAGAGAGAAATTGGTCTATACGATTTTTTCTCATTCGGTGGCTTACCCGGTTTGGGGATCATTATTACTTCGGCGACTTTCCATTGCGTGGGTACGTAAGCAAGTCTTAAAGCTAAAGCAGCGTTAGTGAGCTGTAAGAGCTTAACCATTGCTTTTTTAGGCAACTCTTTGAGGACACGACCGTTAATCAGGTCGTAGCCAGGAGCTTTATTATTTTTCTGCCGTTTTATTTCCTGGACAAGTTCAGTCAAAGTAATATTCCTGATAGAAAAATTGTCCAGCGCTGGTTGGAGCTCTCCGTCATTAGTCAGAAGCTCTTGACCATCGAAAGGTTTGAACGTTTCCTCAAGGTGCTTAGCAAATAAATCCGCCTTTTCCTTATCAGTTTTTGCCCATTCAGAATTATTTTTTCGAATAGGTGCCGACATTATTTGAGGCTTTTTAATCCCTTTTATCGTCTTCCAAAGAGAATAATTCGTTTTTTTGTCTGCTGTTAGGCTTTCAAGATAGGCAGAATTCTCGCTGTTTTTAAAATCTCGTAACAAATTTTTAATCTTGTTTGATAAAAAGTTGACGACACTTTTATGCTGAGGAGCACGTGATTGCTGCCATACTTTTCGAGCTTTTCGTTTTTCGCGTATCAATTCTTTTATATCTTCTGGAATTTTTTCTTCGTATTGCCTTGACTTTTTACTACAGATCGGAGTATTATTCCAAGCTGCTTCTTGAACAATATTTATAAATTTTTCTGTTTCATCTTCTAACTCAAACGGAGTTTGCAAAGAGACGTTCAGTATAATTCTATTTTCGCAATCTTCTTTGAATTTATCCCAATTTGTGTTATTATTTGTTAAAATTAGGGGCTTTTCTTTTTCGATTACGTTACTGTTTATTGTTAAGATAACGGCCGAGTGATCCGTAGAAAAATCGAAGTTATCATCTACTGTCATATATTTTCTGTTCATTCCTCTTGCGATGAAAAAGTCAACAAGATCGGGTGTTTTCGCTGTGTCGGTTGGCCAATACGTTGGTTTTCCTGATGAGAAAAATTCAACGTTACATTCAATACCCGCTTTGTAGAGTTGTCTACCCTTCGTCGAAATGCAACGTGATCCCCAAAATGAATGTTTCGAATTGAAGTCGCCGCCAATAATAAATTTTGGACCTAAAGCGTTGAAAAGATCTTTAAAATCGTTTTTGTCTATCTTGGGCCGAGGAGGACAGTAAATAGACGCAATATTAAAAAATACGTGTCTAACTTTTATGCTAACGGAAGTAACTTGCATTGTATCGAGTTCGATATTTATCTCAAACGAATGATTGATATTTTCTCTGATAAATACGGAGGAACCACCCCTTGCTCTTTCGGATGGATGGCATGCGTGGTAAGCCGAATAACCTTTAATACTTAAATTTGAGTCTTTTTTCAAATGAGTTTCAGAGATCAAACAAATATCTATTCTTTCGTTAAGTAGAACCGTTTCTAGTTCTTCGATTTTTGCGGTAAGTCCGTTCGCGTTCCATGTTATTATTTTGAGTTGTTGAGACAACTGATCCATGTTTACGGTAAATTTGGTGTTTTAAGAGCCGCCGACTCAAATTTGTCCAATTTCTCAAGAATAATTGTGTTAATTCTCCCTTGTTCTTCTAATCGTTCAAGTATAAGGGAAAATACATTTTGAACGGAGTCAGGTTTAATAGTTTTAGGTTTTTCGGGCGCCGTGACTTGAGCGTACGTGTTCGTCTTATTTGTTTTTATGTTTTCTGAGGGTAAAACGTTTTCATTATTTTTCCCGTCCGTTTTACTCGACGCTTGAGTATTAGTCTTGGTTTTTAATTTTAATTCTTTGTTTTGCTTTGAGGTATTTTTTTTAGTTTTCTTACTAAATTCTTCGCGCCTCTTTAACATTTCCTTTGCGACCTCACAGCCACGGTAATTTTCTGGATGATTACCTTTGCAATTCGCGCATGTAGCCGGAGTTTCTTTTTTAAGACGGCATACATCAGTCATGTGCTTTCCCGCGCATTTAACGCAAACGGGGTCCTTCTGACAATAAGCTGCTGTATGGTTAAAACCTTGACATCGCTTGCACTGAGGAATAAGGCGTTTGTTCTTTCTTAGTGGTTCGATTTTTACAACAATATTCATTATAGTTTTAATATTATAAACATTGTCTACATTTTCATTTTTATCGAAACTTAGAATAAAAAGCGGAAGAGCGCGTTTTATATAAGCGGTTTCGATTCCTTTTTCTCGCTTCAAAAGATTTGTTGCGTCAAGAATCTTAAATCCTTTGGTTTTTAAGTCCGAAAGGATGTCTTCTTTTGAACAAGAGGGATGAAGTCCTCTAGCTACTACACGTAAAGGTCTTTCTTCTTTAATTGAATAATTATACCATTCAATTTTTTCATCGCTGAGTTTTTTCGACAGTTTTCTATAAGAATCTGAATCATTTACGTTAATTTTCCACGTATTATTGTGAGTGGATGTAGCTTTGAAATTCTTTTGCGCCGTTTCTTTTAGAATAGGAAGAATTTTGTTATAATCCGCTTGACCAACGATGTTTATCGGTGGAGGAAGTTTCTTATTCGCAGAAAACTGATCTTTCCGTGTAATTTTATTTGGTTTTAGCTGATTTTGAAACTTAGGCGAATTTTCAGCCTTCCGTTTTTTACTAGGTCTACTTTTTTCAGTTTCCCGAGCAAGTTCATCTTCATCAGTTTCATATTCGTGCCGATCTCGATGTTGTGGACTTAGAGTATTTACTTTCATGTTTTCAGAAGTTTTTAACATCTTGTTCTCTTCACGAAGACTTTCGACTTCTTTTTTAAGCTCTTCGTAGAGTCTTATCATTTCGTTCAGCTTCTTTTGCAGTTCACAATTGTCCTGCTCAAAACTGTTTGTTTTCGGTGAGTCGCTTTTAGTGCCTTTTGGCACAACCGGTGGACTCTTTCTGCCGGTAACTCTCGGTACAGATGGAGGTGATCGAGGGACCTTATGCGCTTTCGCGAAAGGATTTATCAAATGCAATAAATGGCTCTCCCCAGAATCCGTAGAGCCTGCCTCCGAAGAGGATGGATTTGCCAGAGAAACTGGCTTTCCACCTGGGGTAATTAATCTATTTGTTTTTTCCATTGCATATTTTGTATACTTATGTAGTTCTCAGTATACGGAGATTGGATTTTAGTCGCCTTTTACGACAAGCATACCTTACTTCGGGTAAATTCTTAACCCCTACCCGAAGGGGTAGATTTTCGACTCAAAATAATCTTTTGAAAAATTTGAGATTATGGCTTCCAACTAATTTTAACTTATAAGAAATATTGTTTTCAACATTCGGAAAAATTTTGAGAAAAATCGAATTGACAGTTTTTTTTTACAAAAAAATAAAACCCTACAAAAAAATTAACAAAAGTTGGTCAAAATTAAATTGAAAAAAAAACAATACTAAAACTTGGTAAAAATTTGCTTTCGACTCAAATAGCTTTTCAAAAATTAAAAATATTGGCTTCAAACTTATTTTATCTCACAGATGTTTTCGATATTCAATAATTTGTTTATAAGAATCCAACAGTCCGTTTTTTCACAAAAAAATCAAAATTGATGTTCGGTTCTCGATATCTCTCCAATTAAATTCATTCAACCAATTTGTATTTGTTCATATGACTCAAAATCACCAAGGTTGCAAATTTCAAAATTTTTTTATGACAAAAAAAATTGCAAGATATAATGATGAATTTTAGTTTATACTGTTGCAAAAATTGTATATAAATAAACTTTGACAGGGCAGCGCACAGAATTGTATACTTTTTTAGTAATATTTTTTAGTACTAAATATCATACAGAAAACCAATCCGGGAACGTTTTTCTAAGTTTGATAAAATCAACAAAAACAAAACAAAGTACATAATTTAAGCTTTGTTTAATAACATGGGTATATTATGTATGTGTATTAAATAAGCAATAATGAAAACAATACATACAAAATCTTCTACAAGCAAAATACGTAAAAATCATGTCCGGGAACGTTCCCGAAATGACCGTTCCCGAAATGACGATTTCAAATAAGTGCGCGCTTAAATTATACGGCCGACTCAAATTTGTCCAATTTCTCAAGAATAATTGTGTTAATTCTCCCTTGTTCTTCTAATCGTTCAAGTATAAGGGAAAATACATTTTGAACGGAGTCAGGTTTAATAGTTTTAGGTTTTTCGGGCGCCGTGACTTGAGCGTACGTGTTCGTCTTTTTTGTTTTTATGTTTTCTGAGGGTAAAACGTTTTCATTATTTTTCCCGTCCGTTTTACTCGACGCTTGAGTATTAGTCTTGGTTTTTAATTTTAATTCTTTGTTTTGCTTTGAGGTATTTTTTTTAGTTTTCTTACTAAATTCTTCGCGCCTCTTTAACATTTCCTTTGCGACCTCACAGCCACGGTAATTTGCTGGATGATTACCTTTGCAATTCGCGCATGTAGCCGGAGTTTCTTTTTTAAGACGGCATACGTCAGTCATGTGCTTTCCCGCGCATTTAACGCAAACGGGGTCCTTCTGACAATAAGCTGCTGTATGGTTAAAACCTTGACATCGCTTGCACTGAGGAATAAGGCGTTTGTTCTTTCTTAGTGGTTCGATTTTTACAACAATATTCATTATAGTTTTAATATTATAAACATTGTCTACATTTTCATTTTTATCGAAACTTAGAATAAAAAGCGGAAGAGCGCGTTTTATATAAGCGGTTTCGATTCCTTTTTCTCGCTTCAAAAGATTTGTTGCGTCAAGAATCTTAAATCCTTTGGTTTTTAAGTCCGAAAGGATGTCTTCTTTTGAACAAGAGGGATGAAGTCCTCTAGCTACTACACGTTAAGGTCTTTCTTCTTTAATTGAATAACTATACCATTCAATTTTTTCATCGCTGAGTTTTTTCGACAGTTTTCTATAAGAATCTGAATCATTTACGTTAATTTTCCACGTATTATTGTGAGTGGATGTAGCTTTGAAATTCTTTTGCGCCGTTTCTTTTAGAATAGGAAGAATTTTGTTATAATCCGCTTGACCAACGATGTTTATCGGTGGAGGAAGTTTCTTATTCGCAGAAAACTGATCTTTCCGTGTAATTTTATTTGGTTTTAGCTGATTTTGAAACTTAGGCGAATGTTCAGCCTTCCGTTTTTTACAAGGTCTACTTTTTTCAGTTTCCCGAGCAAGTTCATCTTCATCAGTTTCATATTCGTGCCGATCTCGATGTTGTGGACTTAGAGTATTTACTTTCATGTTTTCAGAAGTTTTTAACATCTTGTTCTCTTCACGAAGACTTTCGACTTCTTTTTTAAGCTCTTCGTAGAGTCTTATCATTTCGTTCAGCTTCTTTTGCAGTTCACAATTGTCCTGCTCAAAACTGTTTGTTTTCGGTGAGTCGCTTTTAGTGCCTTTTGGCACAACCGGTGGACTCTTTCTGCCGGTAACTCTCGGTACAGATGGAGGTGATCGAGGGACCTTATGCGCTTTCGCGAAGGGATTTATCAAATGCAATAAATGGCTCTCCCCAGAATCCGTAGAGCCTGCCTCCGAAGAGGATGGATTTGCCAGAGAAACTGGCTTTCCACCTGGGGTAATTAATCTATTTGTTTTTTCCATTGCATATTTTGTATACATATGTAGTTCTCAGTATACAGAGATTGGATTTTAGTCGCCTTTTACGACAAGCATACCTTACTTAAACTTAGAATAAAAAGCGGAAGAGCGCGTTTTATATAAGCGGTTTCGATTCCTTTTTCTCGCTTCAATTTCATTTTTTATGATGATCATTTTTTTTTTATTTTTTTATTTTTTTTCTTAACTTTGAATGTAAAAACTAGAAAAAGGGCTTCCAAACGCTTTTCGTTTTTGTTTTTATAATATGCTTTGCCATTATTTAGATCGGTAGTTAAAACAAAAAAAAAAAAATGTTTAATTGTTTAATTTAATGTTTTTGGAAACACTACTTTTTGCACACTTTTTCGACTTCAAATTGGGTAGAAAAAAAAGATTCAACGAGTGGTGCTAAGATCTCAACTGTATCAGTATCCATATATATTCCTTTACATAAATCCAAAAGATCAACTGCGTCATTTTGCATCGAACTGAGCTAGGGAGATTTGAAGTGATGAAGTCAGTCATTTTTTTCCCCTCTTTTTTTATGGAAATTTTTTTTTATGGTTTTCTTTGTTTTGTGTGTGGTGGATTTACAAAAGATGATTTTATTTTTTATTTTTATTTTATTTTTTGTTTATTACCTAAGATTTTCAAGAGTTTTAGAGCTAATTTTTTTAATCCTGTAATAAAATTTTAAATAATGCATTTGTTTTCGGGTATGATTGAATTATGATCAGGTACTTTTATTGATAAGGATTAAGATTAAGAATTTATTGATAAGATTTAAGGATAAAACAATTTTGGAATATGTTAGTATACAGGTAGACAGACAGGTAGTTTTATTGGTGTGTCTTTAAGTATAATTAATATAAGGATTAAAGAGACTTGAGTGCAGGTATTTACTCTAAGGTATAAGAAGATGAAACATTTGACTAAAATAATCATTTAGAATTTAACTATGATAGACGGAAGAGTATTAAACGAATTAACGGAAACAAAGTCTACGCGGTCATGTCCGATATGCAAAAGTTCACAAAAGAATTTCAATAAAGATGAATCAATTGAGGACGAACATAATTACGAATATGGAATCTCTCCACTGCACGCTAAAATCAGATGCATGGAATTTATTTTGAAGCTTGCGTATACTCTTCGACAAGAAGGAGAAGGTACTGATGAATCGGTTGGGACCAAGGAGGCGGAAAAAAGAAGAAAACAAGAGATCCAAAGGCGTTTTCGCGATGAGCTTGGCCTTGATGTGGATAAACCAAAGCAAGGGTTTGGAAACACTAATGACGGAAACACTGCAAGAAGATTTTTTGAACAGTCAGATGCAACCGCTCGAATAACTGGAGTCAATGGAGAAGTTATAATGAGGCTCAAAGTAATATTGAACGTTTTAAATTGCAGAGAAGTAGTGAATGCAGTTAAATTTGGGGAGTATACAAAAAAAACAGCAGAGCTTTTAAAACAAAAGTATCCTGAAAAACTACTCACACCTACACTACACAAAATATTGGTTCATAGTCAAAATATCATTGAATATCAATCACTACCACTTGGAGAACTGTCAGAAGAAGCCCAGGAATACAAAAATAAAGACTACAAGAGATATCGATATCAGAATACGTGTAAGGTTTCAAGGATTCGGCAGAATGAGGACCTATTTAACATGCTTGCAACCTCTTCGGATCCACTTATTTCTTCCTTAAGGCTTGTGAGAAGCCAAAAAGATCTGAAAGAACGATACTCTCCAGAAATGATGAGTTTATTACACATTTCCCCGGACTTAGATGATAGTTTTCAAGAAATTTAGTGTTTATATATTAATTTGTTTTGTCTTTATTTCTTTTTACACTGACTTTTGATATATAACCAAAATACATTATGTACTCTTGAATACTGGAAAATAAAAAAAAAAATGCCTTAAAATTTAAAAAAAAAATACTTTTTTCCCCACTGTTTCACTCGAATTGATTCTTTTTCTTTTTGCTCCACTGTTTCAATTCACTCAGATTACTTAAAAAAATGATTTTGACGATTGCATATTAAAATACCGCTATGTTTATGACCTTTGCTAAAACTTCTTATTTTAACACAAATTTCTGAAACACCCTGTAAACAGTTTTTTTGTTTGCTCTACTGTTTCAATTCACTCAGATTACTTAAAAAAATGATTTTGACGATTGCATATTAAAATACCGCTATGTTTATGACCTTTGTTAAAACTTCTTATTTTAACACAAATTTCTGAAACACCCTGTAAACAGTTTTTTTTTTGCTCTACTGTTTCAATTCACTCAGATTACTTAAAAAAATGATTTTGACGATTGCATATTAAAATACCGCTATGTTTATGACCTTTGTTAAAACTTCTTATTTTAACACAAATTTCTGAAACACCCTGTAAACAGTTTTTTTTGAAAGTCACAATTTTTATAGCCTTAGAAATTTCCTTCAAGATAAAAAAAAATTAAAGCAATATCTTTATTCGTTTAGGAGATATGATTTTTGCAACCAAAAAAGTCAAAACGGGCCACTGCGGCGGCTCTTAAAACACCAAATTTACCGTAAACATGGATCAGTTGTCCCAACAACTCAAAATAATAACATGGAACGCGAACGGACTTACCGCAAAAATCGAAGAACTAGAAACGGTTCTACTTAACGAAAGAATAGATATTTGTTTGATCTCTGAAACTCATTTGAAAAAAGACTCAAATTTAAGTATTAAAGGTTATTCGGCTTACCACGCATGCCATCCATCCGAAAGAGCAAAGGGTGGTTCTTCCGTATTTATCAGAGAAAATATCAATCATTCGTTTGAGATAAATATCGAGCTCGATACAATGCAAGTTACTTCCGTTAGCATAAAAGTTAGACACGTATTTTTTAATATTGCGTCTATTTACTGTCCTCCTCGGTCCAAGATAGACAAAAACGATTTTAAAGATCTTTTCAACGCTTTAGGTCCAAAATTTATTATTGGCGGCGACTTCAATTCGAAACATTCATTTTGGGGATCACGTTGCATTTCGACGAAGGGTAGACAACTCTACAAAGCGGGTATTGAATGTAACGTTGAATTTTTCTCATCAGGAAAACCAACGTATTGGCCAACCGATACAGCGAAAACACCCGATCTTGTTGACTTTTTCATCGCAAGAGGAATGAACAGAAAATATATGACAGTAGATGATAACTTCGATTTTTCTACGGATCACTCGGCCGTTATCTTAACAATAAACAGTAACGTAATCGAAAAAGAAAAGCCCCTAATTTTAACAAATAATAACACAAATTGGGATAAATTCAAAGAAGATTGCGAAAATAGAATTATACTGAACGTCTCTTTGCAAACTCCGTTTGAGTTAGAAGATGAAACAGAAAAATTTATAAATATTGTTCAAGAAGCAGCTTGCAATAATACTCCGATCTGTAGTAAAAAGTCAAGGCAATACGAAGAAAAAATTCCAGAAGATATAAAAGAATTGATACGCGAAAAACGAAAAGCTCGAAAAGTATGGCAGCAATCACGTGCTCCTCAGCATAAAAGTGTCGTCAACTTTTTATCAAACAAGATTAAAAATTTGTTACGAGATTTTAAAAACAGCGAGAATTCTGCCTATCTTGAAAGCCTAACAGCAGACAAAAAAACGAATTATTCTCTTTGGAAGACGATAAAAGGTATTAAAAAGCCTCAAATAATGTCGGCACCTATTCGAAAAAATAGTTCTGAATGGGCAAAAACTGATAAGGAAAAGGCAGATTTATTTGTTAAGCACCTTGAGGAAACGTTCAAACCTTTCGATGGTCAAGAGCTTCTGACTAATGACGGAGAGCTCCAACCAGCGCCGGACAATTTTTCTATCAGGAATATTACTTTGACTGAACTTGTCCAGGAAATAAAACGGCAGAAAAATAATAAAGCTCCTGGCTACGACCTGATTTACGGTCGTGTCCTCAAAGAGTTGCCTAAAAAAGCTCTTACAGCTCATTAACGCTGCTTTAAGACTTGCTTACGTACCCACGCAATGGAAAGTCGCCGAAGTAATAATGATCCCCAAACCGGGTAAGCCACCGAATGAGAAAAAATCGTATAGACCAATTTCTCTCTTACCAATTATATCTAAAATATTTGAAAAATTGCTTCTTAAACGAATGCTACCAATTATTGAAGAAAAACGTTTAATTCCCGACCACCAATTCGGTTTCCGGAATAATCACTCGACAATTGATCAGGTTTACCGAATAACTAACGAAATTAAAAAAGCATTTGAAGAAAAAAAGATTTGCTCAACTGCATTTCTTGACGTTTCTCAAGCTTTTGACAAAGTTTGGCATGACGGGCTAAAATTTCAATTAAAAGTCTTTCCAGAGCAAATATATAACATTCTTGAATCGTACCTAGAAAATAGATTCTTTCGAGTTAAGCAAGGAACGGAGTATTCGGAGTTTAAAGAAATAAACGCTGGGGTTCCCCAGGGTAGCGTCCTTGGACCGATTTTGTTTGTTCTTTATACCCGAGATATACCCCAAACAGAAGGCACAACTTTAGGCACTTTTGCCGATGATACAGCTGTACTCGCAATATCGGATTCAATAGAAACGGCAACCTCTAAGCTTCAAAAGGCATTAAATAGCATTTCAGATTGGACAAAGAAATGGCGAATTGCTCTTAATGAAACGAAATCGACGCACACAAATTTTACGTATAAAAAAGTATATAACTTACCTATTTATATAAATTCTGTGCAAATTCCATACGCTAATGAAGCGAAGTATCTAGGCATGACTCTAGACGCGAAACTTAAATGGAAAGTTCATGTAAAAAAGAAACGCGATGAACTCGAAAATAAACTCCGCGAATTGACATGGCTTATTGGAAGATATTCCAATCTAAGCGTTTATAACAAGCTTCTTATTTATAAGCAAGTACTGAAACCAGTTTGGACGTACAGTATACAACTTTGGGGTTGTACCAACGAAAGAAATATACAAATTTTGCAAACATACCAAAACAAAGTACTTAAAATAATAGTAAATGCTCCATGGTATGTAAGAAATAGCGACTTACATAGAGATTTAAATATAAAATATGTAGAAAACGAAATTAAAAAATTTGCTACAGAGCTAAGATCACGACTTAGAAATCATAGTAATAACTTAATCCAACAATCTGTTAGCGAGGCGTTCGTTTTTCGGCGTCTGCACCGAACAAGACCTTCTGATCTAGCGCAAACAAATTAATCTCTCCACTCGAATTTTGTGGAATCTTCAGGTCCTCTCGTTGGGGAGCTTCCTGACAAAACGCGAACAAAATGACGCTAAAACTACTTGTTAAGCTGGACTTAGTTGTAGTAATAATATAGAAGATAAGGGAGGTGAGTTTTAGTCAGTAAAAATCTGACACTACTATAAGCATCGGGCTTATAGTGTCTCTGAAGATTTCTCACCTTCCTGCGGAAAAAAAAAAAAAAAAAAAAAAAAAAATCATAAAAAATGTTCAACTTTGGCCTGCTGTATAAGGCACACCAATAACCCAAATTGAATAATTTTTTCGAATACTCAAGCTCCAAATATTTGTGAGTCCAGTGAACTAAAAAGTTTTGCATTATAGACCCACTCGAAAAATGAATATTGCAAGCAGTTTTGCATAAACGGGCCACTGCGGCGGTCATCTTAAATGCGATCTGACTTTGTCAATAGGAAAATATTTGAGGTAACTTTGAAATTTCGTGTCGTAAAAAAGAATTTCATTAATAATTAAATGTAATAAATGCGTTCACGGATTGACGGGCTATTGATGTACTTACTTTTTCTGCGTTTACAGCGGAGCCTAGGTAGACGAAGTCCTTGACTACCTCAAAGTTACGTCTGTCGATGGTGACGTTTTGACCAAGACGTCGGTGTTGTAGGTCCTTTCTTGATGACAGCATGTACTTTGTTTTGCCCTCATTAACCGTTAAACCCATTTTTGCCGCCTCTGCCACAATACACACAAAAGCCCCATTGACATCACGCTGAGTTCTTCCGATTATGTCAATGTCATCAGCATATGCTAGTAATTGGACAGACTTTTGAAAGATAGTGCCTCTGGTGTTGACGTGTGAGCTTTGCACTATTCTTTCAAGTACGATGTTAAAAAAATCACATGACAGCGCATCACCTTGTCTAAAACCTTTTTTGACATCGAAAGGTTCAGTTAAGTTGTTTCCAACCTTTATGGAGCAGCGTGAATTCTCCATGGTCATTCTGCACAAACGGACGAGTTTGGCAGGGATGCCAAAACTAGACATGGCTCTATACAGTTCGTCCCTGTAGATACTGTCATATGCGGCCTTGAAATCGATGAAAAGATGGTGGGTGTCGATTTGGTGTTCTTGGGTTTTTTCCAGGATCTGCCGTAATGTGAATATTTGATCGACTGTGGACTTTCCTGGTCTAAAACCACACTGATAAGGACCTATCAGGTTGTTGACGATGGGCTTTAGACGTTCACATATTACGGCAGAGAAGATTTTATAAGCGATGTTAAGTAGACTGATTCCTCTATAATTGGTGCAGTTTAGAGGGTCTCCTTTTTTCAGGATCGGGCAAAACAATACTGAGGTTCCATTCATCGGGCATGCTTTCTTCCGACCATATCTTACAGATAAGTTGGTGCATGCTCCTAACCAACTTATCTCCAGCTGCTTTAAAGAGCTCGGCATTCAAGCCATCCGCTCCAGCGGCTTTGTTAGACTTCAGCTTAGATATAGCAATCTTTACTTCGTCTAAGTCGGGAGGACGGGATTGTTGGCTTTCGTCGTCTATGTTGAATGGATCATCCTGCCTGACAGCGGAATTCGGTTCGTCGTCGCCGTTATACAGTCTGCAGAAGTGGTCCTTCCATATCCTCAGCATTGACTGCGGTTCCACTATGATGTTTCCACTTTCGTCTTTGCAGCCTTCGGTTCTAGGTTTATGTACTTGTGAATTTCGTTTCACCTGTTCATAAAACTTTCGAACTTCATTTCTGCTTTTAAACCTCTCAACATCTTCGACCGCACGCTTCTCATGCTCTCTCTATTGATGTACGCTCTACGAACAATGAATAAAAAGGTACCTACCATTTAGATACAATTTATTTTACGATAAATACTCTGGCAGCCGGCTTTGCTATTGTTCTCTACCTCGACTGACGTGTCACACCGAATGGCTGCGTTCACTTAAAATTATTTTTGGTCGATTATCGATATGTTCACTGAAATGACTTGTGCGGTATCGGACAAACTGTTTTTGCATTTTTTACAGTTAAAAATAAATAATCTATTAGTATCCTTTCTAAAACTAGATTTTGTATAAAAAATACGGTGTATTTCCTCTATGGTATTAGTGATGACCGGGGTTGAATACCTTACATTTTTCAATTATATTTTGAACTTGTTGTTGAAGATTGTAGATTAGGACGCGTTCCCGAAATGATTTTCTATGCGTGTATATTGATTTCATTTAAAATTTAGTTTATTAATAAATTATATTGTTTGATAGACACACAAAACAGGTTAGTTTTAGTATTTTCTTAATTTTTTTTTCTTAATTAAGTCAAGATTTAAGACATTAAATTGCTAGCGAAGCCAATTCTGCACCTTGGTGATTTTGAGCCATATAAGTAATAAAAACTTTTAAGAAATGCTACTACGAGTAAAATAAGTAAAAATTATTTTTCGACTAAAAATCTCGTTTACAAAAATAGATTTTGAAAACGAAGTATTTCATCAAATGCAAAATATTGTTGTAATTTTTAAATCATTTAGAATAATTCAACTGACAACTTTTTTAACAAAACACGTAAACCTACAAACCTTTTAAGCAAGACAAATCTACAGACGCGATGGGAAGTCTGGAAGATGGGACGTATCCCAGCCTCTTTTTTTATTTGAAAGGCGCATGTATGCCATTAAGTGTGGAACATGACATCATTCAAATGCCCGCCTGGGCTACTAACGGTGGCACGGTTCTGAGTGGCCCAATTTTCAATACCCGTGTTTTTTGGCATTCTATAAATAGTATAGTAGAAAATTCCCAAGAAAACCCATCGGCAGTAGCCAGATTTTTGTATTTGAAAATCGGTACAACTGAAAGAAGACCTGTCAGATTCCCAACAAAAGGTTATGAGCCCAGACCTTAAAGAACTATATATATATTATATTGAACAATTAGAAAGAGCTTAAAAGTATATCACGTTGACGTTTTCTTCCTTGTCTCAAATCGATAAATTAGACGAAAAGAATTACGAATCATGGAAGCTGCAAATTAAAAGCGTTTTAATCCATAGTGAATTGATTTTGCAGCCTGGACCAAAAACGATGAGAATGCATTGGCCAGCATCCTTTTTTCCGTGAAACCGTCTCAATTCAACTATACCAAAAATTGTAAAACATTAAATGAAGCATGGATTATTCTACAAAAACACACATCAGCCACAAGGGCCAGCGAGAAAAGTAACCCTCTTTAAGCAGCTCCTACAACGGAAAATCAAGAAAATAGTTACGTGCTACCACATCTTAATAATTTTTCATCACTCGTCGAAAAATTAAAAGAGATAAGTATTGAACTCCAAGATGAACTTTTATCAATCATTTTGCTTTCCAGCCTCCCTACCAGCTTTGAAAATTTCGTTCTTGCTATCGAAGCACGAGATACTCTACCCACGTGTGATAACCTTAAGATAAAGCTTCTGGAAGAAGGACATAGGAGACAAGGGGCAGAATTTAATAATTTTACACCACAACAAGCATTGTTCGTAAGAAATCGCAGGCAAAAACAATCCTCACACCAAATCCAGCAACAACAGCAACCACAACCTTTAAAGTAATCTGTTTCAGTTGTAATCGTCGTGGGCACTTCGCAGCTAATTGCAGAGATAGACACAAAAATAAAACAACAACATCTTCATTTGCAATGATCAATATGCAGCATTTGCGGGAGGGCTAACCAGTCGTGGATTTTCGACAGTGGATCGACAAGTCATCTATCTGTGATAACAGTATGTTTATCAGTCTTCGCCCGCACACTGAACAAATAGCACTTGTTAATGATGCACATATTTTATCAGATGACATTGGTGAGGTTTTATTAAAAACCAAACACGGAATTGTTACTCTGAAAGAAGTTCTTTTTGTGCCATCGATGAAGATGAACTTTGTTTCAATTTCCAAAGCTGCTGACAATTTTAATAAAATTATTTTTGACCAAAATAGTGCAAACATATTGAATGCTAATGGAGGAGTTCTGTTATCTGCAAAGAAGTCGCAAAATATGTAGGTACATTTGTACTGAGATAATTAAGAATGAGGTTAACGCATACACGTGTTCAAATGGATCATCGAGTGAAAATGATATGGCATGAGAAGTACATATGGGCATCTAAATAAAAAGAGCTTGGGCAACCTAATCGAGAAGCAATTGGTTAGGGGTCTAAATTTGAAAGGTATTATCAACAAATTTAATTTTCAATGCGAAGTTTGCATGAAAGGAAAAATATGCTCGCTACCATATGTGTTTGAACAGAACCGGAGCGAAGGTATTTTAGATTTAATACATACTGATTTATGCGGCCTCATGAGGAAAACGTCCTTTGGAGGAGCAAAATATTTTCTACTTTTTGTTGACGACTACTCAAGAAAATTTTTTGTTTAATTTTTAAAGGCAAAAAGTGAAGCGATAGACATGTTCAAGAAATTTAAGGCCATGGTTGAAACCCATACCTCGAAACGAATCAAGACTCTTAGGAGCGATAATGGTACTGAATTTGTGAACAGACCATTTAACACTGGAGTGCACGCGTGGCCTACTATAGTAGACCACAGTAACAGTTTTCTTCATAACTTAACAGTTTTTTATGTCAGATTAGTGTCAGTTCAGATAAGCCTCATCAACTAAATTTGTCAACAGGTCAGTATCTCACTTCACGTGTTCGCGATTGCATTGTTATGTAATTAAATGCAAAAGTCACTTGTCTACCATAGTAGTCCGCGCGAGTATACGTGTAAAAATTAAGGTATGCTTAAGTAGTCCGCGCGAGTATTCGTGTTCCAATTTGTTTTGATTTCTGTTTCTGTTTTCTTAGAAAACTCATCATGAGTAATTCAGACCTAGATAGATGGCTTTTGGAGATGGAGACTGATGATGTCTTCGATGATCCAATTGACAGTGAAGAAGAGGAACCGGATATTGAAAACATGGTTCGTGAGCGTGAGGTGGAAATTCAAGAATTCGAAAGTGGATTGAACGACTTTTCGGAATCAGATAATATACATCTCGCAGAATTGTTTGGTAGAAGACTATCAGCCTACAAATGTCCAAATGGTACAATTTGGTCAAAAAATGTACCACCAGCTACTCGAACTCGAGCCCATAACATTCGGGTAATACGATCAGGCTCAAAAGGAGAAGCAGCTAGGAAAGCCAAGGATACGGTGTCGAATTTTGAATTATTTTTTACACAGGACATTATGGATATTCTTGTAAGTTGCACTAATATCAAAAACACTCCATTACCAAGACCGGAATCTTTCGTACGTTTCACTCTCCAAAACCCGTTTGTTTACATTGTTGTATTTGTAATTTTGATAATTAATCCATGAATATATGTGAGCACAAACAAAAAAAAACGATGCCGTGGGCTAGCGGCATTTTGCACAGCAAAAACAAAATGGAGGGGTTAATAAGTTTTTTTCAGGTTTTTCTTTTTACTTTTTTTCGATGAAGAAGTCAGTTTTAAGCTTTAATTTCATTTTGTGGATAGCGAACCAATGTACATTTTTGTCTATAAAAAAAGCATGTTCACCATAAGTTTATTATAATTAATTCACTAATTTACAAAAATCACTACGAAATTCTTCAAATTTCTAATTAACCTCGGATTTTTGTATCAAAGATGCGTTCGAAGAACCATCAAGTTAAGGGTGCGAGCGCAATTTTTGTAGTGAATTCTAATAAATTTTCGTTAATGAACGGCCCAAATATTTTTTTGCAAGTAATTAAAATCTGTATCAATTTAATTAATCCAAATGTATTTATAGTTTGTTTTTAATGATTTAAGCTTGCAACTATTTTTGAATTCCATTTTGATTAATAAATATTATATTTAAAAAAATAGTTATAATCGAAAAATATCTTATCCATGACATTCTTGATTGAGGGAAGCATACATGTATTTGCTATCAAAAAAAACTATGCATCAAAGGAACACCAATGTTTTAAAAAAGTAATCAGAACAATTATAGCGAATCTGTTGAATAAATGCAGAGGAAATAAAATGCAAATTTTGACATATATCACAAAATGAAAACGTCTTAAAATCGTTCTGAATTCATACACAACTAATTCAATAGAACATGTAATCGTCATGAATGTTTATTGTTGACGTACAGAAGTTTTTTTAGTGAATTTCCACAGTTTAACGCAAAATATAATTTTCTTTCATTCCTTAAAAATGTTTAGTTACCAAAGTTCAAGTTTACTTATTATTGTTTGAAGGGTATGTTTAGTAAAAGTGCAGCTAAAAATGAAACAAATGAATGAATTTTACGTACATGTTTTTTTTTTTAATATAGTAAATACTTCCATAGATTACATTTCATAAATGCAGAACATGGAAGAAAATATACATAAAAAATAGTTTCAGGTATAAAGCAGAGGTTAGTGTAGAAAAATATTTTTGAGAAAGCCAATAATATTTTAGGTATGTTCATTAAAGAAATTTCCGCTTCGGCTAACCTTCATCAACTTTTTAGAAAAAAAAAATAGTATTAATAGCAGCCAATTATTTCATAGCATAATTAATTTTTCAGATTGTAAAATGTCTAGAAATTTTCATACGCTACAAAATTCGTAATTTTATGCGTAAACATAGAAGATAACGTTATTTAGTCAAGAAGTATGGATTTTGGCGCGTATACCGTTTTTTTTCTATTGGGTGTTTGGTTTCCCCATACGGGAATAAAAAAAGTTACTTAAATCTATTTATTGCACTCATTTAGTTGGTATTGTGTGTAAACATATTGCCTATTTCTATTCCTTAAAGATGCTTTACACAAAGCAACTTATTTTTAAAACGTGGTTCTCTCAAATTTTTATTCCAAAATCTAACCTGCAAACAAAATTCTAACTATAACATAGTCCCTCAAAAAGAAATTTTCAGGAATATTTCTGCAACAAACAAAACTAAAATTTGGTCTTGCAATTATCGAACTGCTTAAATGATGAAAATACTAATCTAATTGAGGAATCTGAACTAGCAATGGAACTTCACCAGTATGCTTCTCGTAGCATTGTCTGTACAAAAAAGTATGGAGACACCTGCCTATTGTTTCCACCTGAACTTCTAACGTCGCAAAAAAAATGCTCTAAGCAAACTACAGCTGAAAAAATTGTCTGTTTTGTTGTTTTACAAAGTATTGAGTTACACTTTTGTCCATTTCCAATTATATCGGGTGATTTTTTTGAGGTTAGGATTTTCATGCATTAGTATTTGACAGATCACGCGGGATTTCAGACATGGTGTCAAAGAGAAAGATGCTCAGTATGCTTTGACATTTCATCATGAATAGACTTACTAACGAGCAACGCTTGCAAATCATTGAATTTTATTACCAAAATCAGTGTTCGGTTCGAAATGTGTTTCGCGCTTTACGCAAATTTTATGCGTTTTTTTTTTTTAAAGTTCTCAAGCTCTTAAAAAATCACCCATTATATTAAACAATGTCCTCTTTTCAATGGAGGACAATAAATACATAATGGGTGATTTTTTAAGAGCTTGAGAACTTTTTTAAAAAAAAAAACGCATAAAATTTGCGTAAAGCGCGAAACACATTTCGAACCGAACACTGATTTTGGTAATAAAATTCAATGATTTGCAAGCGTTGCTCGTTAGTAAGTCTATTCATGATGAAATGTCAAAGCATACTGAGGATCTTTCTCTTTGACACCATGTCTGAAATCCCGCGTGATCTGTCAAATACTAATGCATGAAAATCCTAACCTCAAAAAAATCACCCAATACTTAACCAGTTGCAGCGCATGTTGCGTTCGCAAATAATTCAAGTAAACAAAATACAGCACTAATAAATCATTAAATATGTATTTGGTCAATTTTATTTTATTTAATATACATTAACAACATTTATTTGGATTGAAATTAAAAAGCTATACAAATCTTCCAATTTAAGACCATGTCAGCACTTCAGATTTTGTTGGTTAGGATTGTTTAGTTTTTGAACGAGGCCATGCAACATTCAAAATGAAGCATTTAGATGTGGCTGATTACTATAATGAAGCATTTTGATGGGCCTGAGGACTAAATGTGAGAATGTGTTTGGTTTTTTGCATCATTTCACGCACACTTTCTCACATTTAGTCCTCAGTAGCTTGTAGGCAAACTAAAATGTCAGTCTGAGATTCCGGTCTTGGTAATGGAGTGTTTTTGACTAATATATATATTGGCAAGATAAAAGACAACTTTCAAAGAGACCGGGATGCTAAACCCACCGATTCTGGGGTTGTTGTATGTTAAGCTAGGCATACACGATTAACATGCTCAGCGAACATGTTCGTTTGCGTTAGCCCACACACGACGAACACAACGACGAACATTCATTTCGGGACGATTGTTCAAGAAAGAAGGATGTCTGAAAAACAAGCGCAAGTAGTTGCCCTTATGGCAATTTACTTATGTGCAAAAAAAAAAATAAATAAATAAAATTAGTTTAAAGCCAATGTCTCAAATTTTTGAAAAGTTATTTGAGTCGAAAATCATTTTTTACTAACTTTTATTAATTTTTTGTTTTAGATTTTCATTTTTTGTAAAAAAAAACTGTCAATTTGATTTTTCTCAAAATTTTAACTGAATATTGAACACAATATTTCTTATAAGATGAAATTAGTTGGAGGCCATAATCTCAAATTTTTGAAAAGATATTTAAGTCGAAATTCAATTTTTACCAACTTTTAGTAATGTTTTTTTTTTAGGTTTTCTTTTTTTTATAAAAAAACTGTCAATTTGATATTTCTCAAAATTTTACCAGATGTTGAAAACGTTATACTTCATTGCACAAAATTGTTTTGGAGATAAAATCATTTTTTATTCGTACAATTTTCGAGGTGACAAATATTTTTTTTTCAGTTTTTTTTTTTGATTTATGAAAAAAACTGTTAATTGGATTTTTTTTCCAAAAATATACTTGTTTGGTATGACATTACATTATATGTATAATACTAAATTTAATTCAAGTCTCTAGCGCTGTTGGTTCATGATATATTTAGGGTTAACAAAAATGTTCACCTTTTTTTAAACTGCTGTGGTAAAAAACACCCACGCAATTTTCTTGAGAGCCCTTTCTGCATCTTTCTGCATTATTATCTGTATAACAAAATTTATTTGAATACGATATCTTTTCTGGTTCTTGAGCTATGGACGACGAAAAAAACGTCGCTAACGTACGGGCGAGAAATGTCAACATTTTCAATTGGGCAAATCGGACCCATTACAATAACTTCCTATGGGAAGTTAAATAGGTTGTGTATGAAAGACTGGCTTCCGAAACCTTATATTTGTTCTTCTGTTAATTTATTGAGAGAACTGGAGATAACATCACACGAAGATTTAAAAAAATCTATAAAAGTATGACTTACAGTTGCCATCTTCCGCAATGCTCACTCGACGACATTCATATGAGAAATGAGAATTTGTTCGCGAACATCGCCATACACGACGAACATGACAGCTAACGAACATGAAAAAATCAAAAATTTTCGCCAACAGCGAGCGGTTCGCATACAAGCCCATACACGAGAAAACAAACAGCGAACACGAGCAGGTTCGCCGAACATGTTCATCGTGTATGCCTAGCTTTATTGGAGTATCCAGAAATGGGCGTCGGAACCTAAAAGATTCTTGGAATAACTCTCAAGGCACGGCATTAGAAATAGTATACACGGCGATGTCAATAAATAGATTTCGTTTTCTTTTGAGAACTATAAGATTTGACGACGTCACTAACAGAGCTCAACGCCGAGAATTTGATAAATTGGCCCCAATAAGAAAAGTTGTAGATTTATTCACTGTCAATTGCCGCAATAATTTCGTTTCCAGTGACTATTTGACGTTGGATGAACAACTTGTGGGTTTTCGAGGTCGTTGCGTATTTATCTTGTATATACCGAACAAACCAGATAAATTCGGAATAAAATTCTTCATGGTAGTGGATACAAAGTTTCCGTATCTATACAACATTGAAATCTACGTTGGAGCACAGCCTGAAGGTCCGTTTCAAAAGTCCAACAGGGTGAATGATGTTGTCCATAGACTTCTGGAGCCACTTTACGGTTTGAGTTGTAATGTTACAATGGATAATTATTTTACGAACCTACCTCTAGCTAGGGAATTGTTGCAGAAGAAAATCACTGTTGTGGATACAATGAAAGCTAATAGACCTGCAATACCTAAGGAATTTAAGGCTTCTAAAGATAGAGAAATCAAGAGTTCAATTTTTGGCTTTCAGAAAGACGCGACACTTGTTTCATATGTCCCAAAAAGAAACAAGTCGGTCACATTACTCTCAACAATGCATTACGATGCAGCAATTGATCCCGATACGCATGAAGAATGCAAACCAGAAATAATTACTTTTTATAATCGTACGAAGTGTGGTGTTGACGTTGTTGATAAAATGTGCAAGCAGTACAGCGTTCTACGGAACGCCGCCGATGGCCACTTACAGTATTTTTTGATTTGATGAATAGGCATCACTCTGAGTGAGGAAGACCTACTTCATTCCTCTTCAGACGATGAAAACGCCGACAAAACAGTGGTGGAGGTTCATCTGACTAAAAGTAGCAATGCTGCGATTAGTACAGATTAATCTCCATCATGGCCGCAAACAACCTGGTACTCCGATTGCACACGAACAAGGAAGACATCGTCTTGATACAGGAGCCGTGGGTCTCAAACTCCATCATCAGAGGCCTCAGGACTCCTGGCTATAAACTACTGTATGCATCGGAGAAATGTGAACCAAGGTCATGCATGTTAGTACAAAATGACTTAAATGTATTTTTACTCCCCAATTACAGCGACAAGGACACAACCACCGCTGTCTTAACAACGGATAAAGCCACCTACTGGCTCATATCCTCTTATCTTGGCCACGACAGCCCAATTCCAGGTGACACCTTGAGGAAGGCAATTGCGGAAGCGCAATCGAAAAAAGTTGGTCTCCTAATTGGTTCGGACGCTAACGCCAATCACACGGTATGGGGTAGCTCTGATATAAATGAGAGAGGTGAGTCCTTATTTGATTACTTACTAAGCACTAACCTACTCATAAGTAATATTGGTAATAAACCCACTTTTGTAACCAAGAATAGGAAAGCGGTACTTGATATTACACTTACCTCTGACTCGATCCACAATCTGATTTCAAACTGGCATGTCTCAAAAGAGAATTCCTTCTATGACCACAAATACATTCATTTTGAGCTCAAAGATGTGGAAATATGTATATCGTTGACGTTGACGCCAGCGCTGATATGATCACAAGTTAAATTCTCCTTGGAATGAGAACTTTTATACCGAACAGGGTTAAAAGTATCAGACCTAAGGAAAACGCATGGTTTGATGCGAGCTGTAAAGAGGTTATCAGGGCCAAAGAGGTAAGTTTCCGATGCTATAAAGCCAACCGTAACCGGAAAAAGTTCAAACAAGCCAGGAAGGCCTGCAACGCCCATATTCGACGGACCAAATTTTTACATGACCAAAAATTACGGCAAAAAATACTGCAATGTCCCAAAGGCAGTAAAAATTTTTCGTCATTTGTAAAAAACATGAGGAATTCTTCCTCTTCATCGGTTCCTACGCTCGTTGTCAATGACACTCCTTTTGTTAGCTCTTTAGAGAAAGCTAATCTCTTTGCTAGGCAGTTCGCCGCCAATATTACGCTGCCAGTGAGTGTTATGACTCCGCCTGTACTTGAGCAAGTTAGTGATTCTATGGGACTAATCTTTTTTCGCACTCGTACTGTGGCAAGAGTCCTTAGAGATCTAAACACACATAAATCCGCTGGTCCGGATGGTATCCCCGCTATTGTTCTGAAGAGGTGTTCTTCAACGCTGGCAAAACCACTGCGTAAGCTTTTTCATCTGTCCTACTCCTCAGGTCTCGTTCCGAGAGGATGGAAAACTGCATTTGTCCAGCCCATCCCAAAAAAAGGCGAATCTTCCTCACCCTCTAACTACCGACCGATTGCACTTACGTCCCTTCTTTCCAAGGTCATGGAAACGCTAATTAATTATCAGCTCAAGAAATATCTTGAAGATCGAAAGCTTCTTAATGACCGGCAGTACGGCTTTCGAAGCAATAAGTCCACTGGTGATCTCATGGTTCATCTCACCGAACAGTGGAGCAAATCTTTACATCGCTTTGGAGAAAGTAAGATTATTGCACTTGATATTTCAAAAGCATTTGATAGGGTTTGGCATCAGGCTCTCTTATCGAAAATGCGTGCTTTCGGTGTGCATGAATCCCTGCTTAATTGGATTAGTAATTACCTTTCGGATCGTTCAATACAAGTAGTATTGGATGGATTCAAGTCTGAAAGCCATAAAATAAATGCTGGTGTGCCCCAGGGCTCTGTTCTATCTCCAATACTCTTTCTCATTTTTATTAATGATCTCCAATACATTGTTTCGCTGACGATAGTACTCTTAGCTTTTCATATTCGTTTTCAGACTCACATCCCTCTTCTTCGGATGTGGAACTGCAACGACAAAATATGATAAGCTCATTAAATTCCGACCTAAACAGCATTTTTCAATGGGGATTAAAAAACCGCGTGGAATTTAATGCTTCGAAAACGCAATGCTGTCTTGTATCGTTAAAGCGAGATATACCCCCATTGCCATTATCCATGGATGGCACTTGCATCAATGAGACTGAACACCTCGATATTCTCGGTATGTGTGTCACCAACCACCTCTTGTGGAATGATCACATACGCGATGTCGCCAAAAATGCCGCAAGGTGTTTGGGTTTCCTTAGGCGATGCAAGAAATATTTCACCCCTTCTAATCTGGCTGTTATCTACAAGACTTACATACGTCCAAAGCTTGAGTATAACTCCCATCTCTGGGCTGGTGCTCCTGCAACTTACTTAAGCCTCTTGGATAGTATTGAACGTAGAGCATTTAAATTGATAGATGATAATACCATCATAAGTTCATTTACTTCGCTTGAACATCGTCGTAAGGTCTCTTGTCTGACCCTTTTTTACCGTTATTTTAACGGCTTATGCTCTAGTGAAATAGCCAGTTGCATTCCTCTCCTTAAACAGTTCAACCGTAATACTCGCGCTTTTAGGAATGCCCATCAGTATACCCTCGAGTCCAACTTCGGCCGTACTGTCAAATACAGAGATTCGTTCTTTAGCCGTACTACGCGAATGTGGAATGCCTTACCACACTCTGTCTTTCCTAGTCATTGCAATGTTCAGGAATTCAAAACCAATGTGCACCGACATCTCCTTTTAAACCCTCTCTCCTCTTCCTAGTGCTCACACTGTGCCTCTGCATAATAAGGGTAGTAATATCCCCTTGAGTGTGTGCTTATTATTAAAAAAAAAAAAAAAATATCTACGGGTTTTCGCAATCACCGTAATACAAACTGGGAACGATATAGGGAGGTACTAGCACAACTACTTGATCACAACCTTCTTTAAAGCTCCTCCAGTAAAGATGAACTAGACCTTTCTGTGAATCATCTCACCGAAGCCTTCAATGAATCAATGAGAACTTCATGCCCTGTAACCATTTTAAGGGGTAAAAGGAAACCTCATTGGTGGCGTAAAGAACTAGAACCATTCAGAAAGAGCTGTTGCAAACTCTTCAATAGATCTAAGTACACTAGATCTCCTTCTGACTGGGACTTATACAAACAAGCTCTAAAGCAATATAAAAAAGAATTAAGGAAAAGTAAGAGGTCTTCTTGGAGAAACTTCTGTGGTAAAATAGAAAATACTTCAGAAGCCTCAAGACTCAGGAAAATTATCTCAAAAAGTCCAACAATACCCAGTGCTTTAAAGACAGAAGCAGGCACGTGGACTATCACAGATGAAGAATCTCTTAATCTGTTATTAGACACCCACTTTCCAGGTAGCTCTAACATACTTAACGACTCAATATCGGAGTCTCAAGCTTCTACAAGCGATTTAGTTGATCTAATAACGCGGGAAAAACTGCAATGTAGAATTCGATTTTTATTTAATTAAACAATTCAAAATTTACAAAAGCAAAATGGAAATTAAAAGGCAAAAATTAAACAAAGAATGCAAAAAAAGTAAGTTGAAATAAAAAAAGTAAGAATTCAGCGGGATTGACACACGTCTTCGTCGTTCGTCGTCTCGTTTTAGTGTGTCTTCTTTCTTCTTTTTAGGAGAATTCGTTTCTTTTTGGAAGTTGTAAGTAGTCCGAAAATAAGAGCAGGTTCAGCGTTGCCGTCTAAGTTTGTTTCAATCCTACAGATCGGCCATCCTGATCACAAGCTGTCCTCAGCGTTCTGTCGAAAAGAAATAATAAAAAAAATAATTAGTCATCGTTTTCCTCTTCCGAAGAAGAGTCTGAATCAATATCCGTAAGGCGCCAACTTTTCATCATATCGGCACAGCTGGTTGTAACGGAGGGTCCTTCGTGGTCTCCAATTTTCTCCACCTCGTACCTGTCATGATTGCAAACCTTGGTAATTTTGTAGGGTCCAAGATACTTCCTGGAAATCTTCAAATTAGGCCCGAACTGTGTACGCCGAATCGCCACCAGGTCACCTTCATTATGATTTCGAGCTGGACGTCTTTTCCGATTATAAGTCTTCCGATTCTCGTCTTGTATCTCTGCGATAGATTCTCGTGCCAGCTGCCTTGCTTCATCTCTCTCCTTAGTAAACAGCTCTCTTATATCATCGTCTATTAGTTTTGTCAGTTCAGGGTCAGTCTTGCTTTTCATTTTGGTACCGAACATGAGTTCGAACGGTGTGGTTTTAATGCTTCGCTGCCAGGTCGAGTTGATGGATGCTTGAAGTTTACTGCAATGAGTGTACCATTTACTTGAATCCGTCGCTGAAAGCTTGGTTAGAACAGAAACGATAACACGATTTATGCGTTCCACTTGGCCATTCCCCCTTGGCACTCCTGTGGCTATTACCAAATGTTCAATATTGCCTGACTTGCAATAATCCTCGAAGTTGTTGCTGGTAAACGCTGATCCACGATCGGAAATAATTCTTGCTGGATTGCCAAAGGTTGCAGCTTGAAGCTCAAGCTTGGCGATTACCTCTGCTGCTGAAGTCGTCTTCGTTGGGTAAATCCATGTAAATTTGGAAAATGCATCGATTACACAGAAAATGTAGCTGTACTGCTTTGCTGTTTTGGTCAGAGGACCTAAATGATCGATGTGATATGTACACAAAGGGGCGCTTTCTTTGTCGATGGGGCTTAGGAGCCCTTCTTGTTTTCCTGATTTTTTCTCCGATAAAATACAGGCAATGCAATTGCTTCGGGTTTCCTCTAGTTTCTTTGCGAGATGAGGAATGAAATAATCTCTTTTCACGATCTCCATCATTTTCTTAGTAGAAAAATGCCCGTTGCTGTGAACATTCCTTAATAGTTCGGCTTGCATCTTTTTTGGTATGTACAACAGCTTCCGTCCTTCGTCATCTTCTTTGTAGATTACTCCGCGTACACAAACGTAATTTTCATAAGGGCTATACTTCAAAATATTTTTTATCAGTTGTATGTTTTCGTCGTTGTCCTGTGCTTTTATAATTCTAGATAGGAACTCACCTTTAATGACACCTACCGCATTTCTGCTTAGTGCATCAGCATGACGCATTCTTACCCCATTCCGATGTTCCAACTCGAAGTCGAACTCCTGCGTTATCAGCACCCATCCCGCAATTCGTGAAGAGAACTCTTTTTTCTCCATCGTTCCTTTGAAAGCTGCGCAGTCCGTCGCTATCTTGAATCGCAGTCCGAGTAGGTAGTGTCTAAACTTCTTCAGGGCGTTCACCACTGCTAGAGCTTCAAGCTCATAGCTGCTGTAGCTCTGCTCCGACGATGAGGTCTTCTTGCTGTAATAAGAAACAGGATGAAAGGCATTATTTTCTTTTTGGAGCAAGACGGCACCAAAACCCCATTTGCACGCATCAGTATGCAGCTCCGTCTCTGCGTCTGGTCTATATAGCTTAAGAACAGGAGAAGTCGTCAAGATTCGTTTGAGCTCCTCGAATGCGGCTATCTGTTTTGGTCCAAACTGAAACTTCTCACCTTTTTTTAGTAGATCCGTTAGTGGCCTTGCGATGGTGGAATAGCCTGGCACGAACCTCCTAAAATATCCAGTGAGTCCCAAATAACTTTGGATTTTCGGAACGCTTATCGGCTGTGGAAATCCTTGAACGGCTTTTATTTTTTCAATTGATGGTTTGATGTTCCCGTTTTCTATTCGGAATCCCAAGTATTCGATGGATTCACACAAAAACTGACATTTCTTCCAGCGGAACTTCAGACCATATTCACTCGCCACCTCTAGCACCAGTTTCAGATTATTCAAAGCGTCATCATAATCTTTCCCAAGAATCGCAAAATCATCTACAAAAATCAATAGAATTTTTCGTAGTCTTAAATCTTTAAAGACTGCATTAACATGTCTTTGGAATACAGCTGGTGATAGACATATTCCAAAAGGAGCAACGTTAAATTCCCATTGATCATATGCTGTCACAAAAGACGTATACTTACGACTCTCTTCACTTACAGGCACGTGGAAAAAGCCGTTTTCCAAGTCCATTGTCGTAAAAACTTTCGCCGAACTCAACTGATCGAGCTGTTCCTCCACCAGAGCATTTGGAAACGGGTCCCGGATGATGATCTTGTTGAGTGCCCGATAGTCTATGCACAACCTTTTCGTGCCGTCTTTTTTGTTTGCGAGTACAACCGGTGATGAGTATTCTGACTCGCTTCGTCGTATAAAACCCTTCTCGTGCCACTCATCTACTTGTTTTTGTACGATATCTTTTTCGAGTGGGGCAAGTCGTCTTGGACGATGAACAATCGGCACATCAGAACGGAGAATAATTTTCATCTGAACGTTTGTTGTCTTCGTTTTCTCAGGCTTGTAGTTGTCGACCAGTTTCTGAACTTGCTCCCTGTACAACGGATTGCCAACAAAAAGTTCTACTTTTTCGTTACTAACCTGGTAACAGTTCCGTAATTTCGACTCTATCTGCTCTATGTGCACACCGTCTTTACCCAGTGAAATGCGTGTGCCTCGTAAGACGTCTTTGCCAATTAAAAGCGCGTGCTGTAGGCACCTTGACGAAACTACGTAAATCTTGGGTTCATAGAACATATTATCTATTTTCACCGTGGCGAGAAAGTATCCAAAAGGCTTCGTACATTCTTGGGATAGTCCTCGAAAAACTTTTTCATCAACCTCTAATGCTGGAGAGCCTATCTTAAAATACTCTGTCGAGTCCATCACCGTCACGTCACTGCCTGTGTCAATTCTTGCTCTAACCTGAAAGCCATTCACCAAAACCATCTTAACCTCCAACTCGCTTACGTCAGCCTCGACCACATTCACTGCTTTTGGGACGTCTACCACCTTTGCGACGTCTGCTTTCTTTGGACAGTTTGGTGAAAGGTGACCGAAAGTATCGCAGTTGAAGCATTTTGGACCTTTCGACTTGTTTTCGCATGTTCTGCTCTTATGTCCCGTCATTCCACAGTTATAGCATCGAATTCCCGAATTATTGCTATGGTTAAGGTCTTTCGTCTTCGCTTTGATGGTCTGCAACTGGTTTGAAGAAGATCGTTGACCAAGGCTACTTCTAAATCGCTCATACTCTAGTAATTTAGCCCTAAAATCGCCCATCGTTCGAGCACCGTAAAGCATGGCTTTGTTCAACGCCAAATCGTCAATGCCATCGATAACGTATTGTATAACGGCGAGTTCCTCTACGCCACCCTTAGCCCCTAACTCTCGCATTGCAAACAAATACTCCATAATTGTTTCACCTTTCTTTTGTTTTTTTGCAGCCAAACCTTTGTGCACATCTGCAGTATTTATCGCGTTTCCAAATTCGTCCAACAACAGTTCTTTAAGCTCCATCCATTTTGTTATAGTTGGCTTAGCCCGCATCGCCATTTTAGCGGTACCAGACAACAACCGTTTGGCAAACAAAATTTTCCGCGTGTCATCCCACTTCATCAAGGATGATACCGTTTCAAATTCGTCAACCCATGAAGCAACATCTCCCTGACCACTGAAACTAGAAACAGCATTAAGAGCGTCTTCAAAAGATCCGATACTTGTCTGAATATCACGCCTTTTGAGCTCCTCGAGTTCAGCTCGTAGCAGTGAACACTCTAGTTCAACGCTAACTGCAACTCCACGTCTTTGGTCATCTTTTGCGTGCATCGATTCGACGTTATCAGCTCCGCCACCACCATCGTTCCCGAGTTCGTCATCTTGGAGTCCTCTTGTAGGAGGTAATTGTGGTCGCACCCCGAACAGACTTGCTTCTGCCCTCGCCATCGTCCTCCTGCCGATCGGCACATCAGGCAGAACGTCATCCATCTCCTCCTCGTCATTCTGGGGTGCTTCCACGTTGCCTCTTTGTGTCCACATGGACATTCTCCACTTGTTTTTGCTAGACTCCAACTCTTTCTCACGTCTTTTGAGGTCGATTTCTCGTTGCACAAGAACCTCAAATACTTCTGAGAAATCAGCACCTGAGTTCATTGCAGTGCTATTTAATTGTCTTCCTCGTCGTTTGCCTACCATCGTCTATTTTTTCCTTTGCTCACGATAATTTTAATTCGAAAGTAGGTACTATTCTCAATTAACCACGTGACTGACAAAAAAAATCGCAAATATTTTAAAATCGAGTTTCTGGCATCAAAATTATTTAAAAAAAAAAGGATTAGTTGAGCCCCCAATTGTAGAATTCGATTTTTATTTAATTAAACAATTCAAAATTTACAAAAGCAAAATGGAAATTAAAAGGCAAAAATTAAACAAAGAATGCAAAAAAAGTAAGTTGAAATAAAAAAAGTAAGAATTCAGCGGGATTGACACACGTCTTCGTCGTTCGTCGTCTCGTTTTAGTGTGTCTTCTTTCTTCTTTTTAGGAGAATTCGTTTCTTTTTGGAAGTTGTAAGTAGTCCGAAAATAAGAGCAGGTTCAGCGTTGCCGTCTAAGTTTGTTTCAATCCTACATAGATAGCTTTGATCCATATAAATCTCCAGGACCAGACGGAATCATTCCGGCCGAACTACAAAAATGCTCAGACATGATCATTCCACCATTGGAAATCATTCTGACAAGCTGTTTAAGGTTGAGATATATTCCCAAAGCCTGGAGAATGGCAAAAGTAGTAGTCATTCCTAAAGCAGGGAAACCCTCCCACGTTAACCCTAAAGATTTACGACCAATCAGCCTATCATCCTTCCTTCTTAAAACCTTGGAAAGATTGATTGAAATTCACATCAGACATAACTTAAAACCATGTCTCATTTCCACAGCTCAACATGCTTACTCTAAGGGAAAATCAGTAGAAACAGCACTTTTTGACTATTTGACTTTTAACAGTCAAATATTTCTTTTTCAAAAAAGCCATAGCACGGCAATAAATTAAAGCTACAATTTATCCTCTCTGAAGACTTGTAGCAACCATATAATTCGCAGTTGCTCTAAGTAGCTCGGATTATATGGTATCTGGATTTATTCGAGAAAATATTCGTCAAGACAAGGTGTAATGGTCATCTTCTGATGAGCCCAACCATTGCACCGGGGCGAAACGCATATATGAACACTAATTGCTGGATCATATTTATTTTATTTTCATGATTTTCATGAATTTAAATCATTTTATTATAAACTTCATTCGCTTGTATGTAGTATTGATTATTCCCTCAAATACAAAGAATATAACTTAGTAGCTTTCCTAGATATTGAAGGAGCTTTCAACAACGTCAGTTACCAGGCGATTACGACAGCAATGGATAAACTGAAATTAGAGAAATCACTCATAGCTCTTATAAGTCTCATGCTCAAAAGCAGGACAATAACTTCCAGCATGAGAAGTTTTACTACCACCAGATCGGTGAATCGAGGTACCCCCCAAGGTGGGGTCCTTTCACCTCTCTTATGGAACATGGTAGTAAACGACCTACTAACATCATTGGAAGCAGAGGGTTTCAGGGTGATTGCCTATGCTGACGACGTTGCAATATCTGTATCTGGGAAACACCTCCAAGTTCTCTCGGAACTCCTACAAAATGCCTTGAATAGGCTAACAAAATGGGCTAAGCAATGTCGCTTGGACGTCAATCCACATAAAACAGAACTAGTACTCTTTTCGAGAAGGTACAAAATTCCTCAAATCAGCCCACCCAAGATTAAAGGAATACCATTAAGGTTTTCCGACCAAGCTAAATATTTAGGCCTCATTTTAGACAAAAAACTAAATTGGAAGGCAAATATTGATGAAAGAGTGAAAAAGGCTACTGTAGCGCTTTTTACTTGTAAAAAGGCCATAGGATCAAAATGGGGCTTCTCCCCAAAAATAACCCACTGGCTATACACTTCGGTAATCAGACCGATACTCATTTATGGAGTTGTCGTATGGTGGACCGCACTGGACAAGATGGTAAATCTAAATAAGTTCATCAAAGTCCAGCGGTCAGCAGGTATGTGCATCACAGGAGCACTTCGCTCAACACCAACCGCAGCCCTGGAAGTGCTTTTAAACCTAACACCTCTTGACATCTTCTCCAAAATGGTGGCAACCAACTCATGTGTGAGGCTTAGAGCCACCTCTCAATGGAACAGTAACAATACTGGACATACTACCATTCTAGACAATTTCAGATCTATCCCAGATCGCTTAGACTATACCACTCCAAAAATGGTATTCGGTAAAAGCTTCCATGTGTCCATCCCTTCAAGATCCTCCTGGGAAGAAGAGGGACCCCTGGAAGACAATGCGGTACACTTCTATACACACGGTTCAAAGACCGATTACGGAGTTGGAAGTGGTATCTATTCGGAACAACTGAATCTCAGTCTATCATACAGACTTCCCAATCAATGTAGTGTATTCCAGACAGAAGTAATGGCGATTAAAGAGGCACTATCCTGGCTCAAAGAAAACGTTATATCTTGCAAGGATATACGAATCTTCTCGGACAGCCAAGCCGCTCTTAAATCTCTCGCGTCTGTCTCCACAAACTCTCAAGTAGTCCACTATTGTAGATCATCTCTGAATGAGATGACAGAACAGTTTAATATTCACCTCATTTGGGTGCCGGGCCACAGAGACATTCCGGGAAATTGCAAAGCCGATGAGCTCGCCAAAAACGGAACACTTCTGCCAAATGTTAGACAAAAACATAACATAGGAACACCACTTGCTACATGCAAATATCTTCTCAAACAATATGCTCTAGAAGCAACCAATGCTAGATGGTCACAGAGTACCACCTGCCTAGCAACCAAGCAAATATGGCCAAGCATAGACTTAAAACGGTCAAAAGGCTTGATATCCCTGAGCAGACAAAATATAAGCTCTACAATTGGAGTAATAACAGGACACTGCCTCATAGGAAGACATGCTCTGAGACTAGGGGTCTACACAAATGACTTCTGTAGAAGCTGCGTGGACGAGAAGGAAGAGGAAACAGTCCAACACCTTCTATGTACATGTCCAGCACTCTCCATTAGAAGGAATAACTTTCTCGGTAATCCCTTCTTCGATAATACCAGTGAACTGGCAACGATTGACACAAAATGTCTCTCTAACTTTATTAAAAGTACAAAATGGTTTGTTTAAGTTCATTACTCTCCCATGAGTAACCTCGTTAGTGGTATCACAATGGACCCTTGAGGTCAAAGTGAGTCAATGACATCTGGACAGCCACTCCAACCAAACCTAACCTAAAGTGTCCTCCACGTCTGACGAAAGTGCTGGTTTTCTGCCTCTAGATATAATGACAGTAGGATTTTTCCCTTCACCGATCCTCTGAAGTGCATGATGGAGCTGTGGTTTTTGGTTGATATGTACATTGTACGTGGCATCTTTTTGATATAAAATAATGTTAGATCAACAACAAAGCCATTGAAAATGAATATTTACAATTACCCCAAATTGTTCACTTTTACCCCATTTCGGTGTTTACATTTACCCATGATAGGAAAATAATGGCCATGGGGTAATTGTAAACAGCCAATAACTTTTAAATTTTGTTATACAAACATATAGCATGCATTTTTATACTCATATTTAACTTTCTTAAAGATAACATTTAACTTACTTCGATCGCCTTTGTTTGTTTTGCAACAATTTTAATTAGCACTGAAAAACTTAAAAACGCAGAAAAACGAAAGACTCATGGAAACGAACAAAACATAAATAACCCTTTGACAGATAAGGCCTTCCACGCGTCAATATGATTTAAATATAATGTCCTTTTAAATAATTTCATGGCATGCTTCAAATTATAAACGGTTTTGAGAAAATTAAGTGTGTTTACAATTACCCCTGTTTAAAATTACCCCCCTTGACCCTAAGCAAAAGTATGGCGTTGATTTTTACGAAACATTCTCACCGGTAGCAAGTTATTCGAACATACGATTGGTTATTGCATTAGCAGTTGAATTTAAACTGCTGTTACACCATTTGGTGTAACATTTTCTTGGCATAGAAATTCAAAGAGATGGCCCACGGGGGGCAATTAAACTCAGTCAACAACAGCTTATAAAGGGTCTTTTAAACGATTTCAAGATGACTAATTGCAGGAAAGTGAGCACACCAATCGATCCAGGAACGCAGTTGATGAAATGTGATGTCTGTAAAAATTGTTCGAAAGTCCACAAAACACTGTACCAATCTTTAATGGGGTCTTTAAATTTTATAAGCATCACTACACGACCTGGGGTGGAATCGGCTAAGGTGATTGTTGATTGTTGACAGTCAAAATAATCGAATTGGATCTGTGTAAGGTGATAATCAAATGGATACCTAAAAAGCTGTCACAAGAAAATGTGATAGTCGTTTTCCTACAAATATGTCGTTTCTGAATAGAGCTACCAGACGCTTACAAAAAACGAATGGAAAATTTTTTCAGTTACCTCTTTTAGGTCCAAAAACACATTCTTGTGACCGACAAAGCTTACGTTATTCGAAAAAACACAAGAAAAGTAAGAATGTTATTTAAACACAGCCAATTTGATACTTTTATTTAGATATTTTATAAGAATCAATTTAAAATTTCACCAAGGCAACAATGAATTTTGACAATTTGAATCTGAAATTGTTCAATCGAATTGAATTGAGTTGAATCATCTTACACAGACGGAATGAAAATGATAGTCAATTTGACTATCAAAAAAATGATAGCTAACTATCACCTTAGCCGATTCCACCCCTGATATTTCTCATTCGGTTATAAAATTATCTCAGTATAATATGAATCCTCACTTTGAACATCTTACTGCAGCAAAACATTTACTAAAATATCTTTGTAAAACAATTCATTATCAGATTATTCACAGAAAAACTGGACTAGATTTGCTTGGCTATACCGACGCTGATTGGGGTGGTAACACTGATGATAGGAGATCATTTACCGGTCATGTTTTCTTTTTGGCTGGCAGTCCTGTATCCTGGGAGTCTAAAAAACAACCGACAGTAGCGCTTAATACTCGTAGTACTGAGGCAGAGTACATGGTACTTTGTTCCGCATCGAAGGAGATCGTATTCTTAAGTAACCTCATCAGCGAAATGGGATTTAGCAGTTTAGTCACCAAACCAACAATCTTATATGGCGATAATCTGAGTGCTCAACAGTTGTTTAAAAATCCAGATTTCCACGCTAGGAGCAAGCACATCGACACAAGGATGCACTTTGTTCGAGATGTTTATGAACGGAAAGAGCTCGAACTAGCCTATACATGCCTACGGATGAAATGGTAGCTGACATTCTGACAAAAAATTTGAAGAAAATTAAGCATAACAATTTTGTATGTAAACTTTTGAATTGAGGGGTTGTGTTGAAAATTATTTCTGGCAATTCTCCATTACAATTATTCACTTTATATACTTATACTTACTTTAGTCTTGTATTAAACCTGAATGAATGCCTTTTCATTAAAACAGAATTCCCAACAACAAGCGATATCGATTGCCTTAAACTTCAAATGGACTTAAATAACTTATTCCGTTGGTGTAAATTAAACTACTTGAATCTTAGCATTAAAAAATGTTTTGTTATTTTTTTCTCTAGGAAACACTTTGTACATGAATATGCATATTTTCTTGATTGCAATCATCTTCAGAGAACTACAAAAGTAAAAGATTTAGGAGTACCCTTTGATTCCAATCTTTCATTTGCTCCTCATGTGATCGATGCTATTATCGCCAATTCAAGGCTAGGATTCATAAAAAGAAATTATATTGACTTTTCTGACCCATAAACTCATGTTGCGCTCTATTCTACTTTTGTTAGATCTATTCTCGAATATGCGAATGTTATCTTGAACCCTCACCAACAACTTTTCTCCGATAGAATTTAAAAGGTCCAGAATCGCTTTACAAGGTTTGTCTTTCATAAAATGCATTAGAACTTCTGTCCAAACTCTGTGTAAAATCTTTTGAGCTTGCAGATGCTTAAATCTAGAAGAACTATTCATAATGTAGTTTCTGTGCGAGTTAAAGAATGAGAGTACAAATGTTTTGTTATTTAAGTTCTTTTTATTGCGGAGGTATATGTATGTTCAGGACTAAATTTCTAAATTTATATTTTTTAAGTTGTTCGATCAGATATATTTTACATTTATTATTAATATGCTGATCGAACAATTTTCTTTATGTATTATCTTTCAATATTATATTTCATTATTTATCAATTTGACATTTATTAATACTCATATTACACTTTATTATAAGCTAATTGGATTACCGTTTAAGGTTGATGTACTATAGTGGTGACGAAAGTCACCATTCAAATCCTCCTGAATCGTCGGGCATTTGGTTGGGTCATAGTAACATTATTTATTTTTGCTTTTAATTACGATTTGTCTTGTTCATGAAAAATATTATCTTTCAAATTACTTAGCCATACCAAGGAATAATGATCGGTTACGACAGTAAATCGAACACCTTCGAGATACGGTCGCAACTTCTCAACAGCCCAAAGCACAGCCAAGCATTCCTTCTCTGTCGTACTATAATTCCTTTCGTTTCTATTCAAGGACCTGCTAAGGTAACAGACAACCTTTTCTCCCTCATCAAAGTTCTGTGAAAGAACTGCACCGATACCAAAATCTGACGCGTCTGTTTGAACGACAAAAGGTCGTTTGAAATCTGGGCAAGTGAGTATAGGTGCTGTCACCAAACACTCTTTTGCCTTCCTAAAGCTATCCTCGCATTCTTGAGTCCAAGTGAACTTCCTATTCTTTTTTAGTAAATCCGAGCAATTCAGCGAAATTTGGTACAAAACGACGGCTGGAATCCTAACCATACTGTCTACTTTTTCAGGATCGACATGCAACCCATTACGATCCACTATATATCCTAAAAATTTAAGCGAAGGCATGCAAAAGTTGCATTTTTCCTTGCTAACCTTTAATCCGGCATCGCTCAACCTTTTCATCACTTCACTGAGAACTTCGAGATGTTTTTCAAAAGTTTCGGCAATGATAATGATGTCGTCTAAATAGACGAAAACGAATGGCTCAAGATCGGCACCCAATACCGTGTCGATAAATCTTTGCCAAGTCGCCGGTGAGTTATGAAGTCTGAAAGGCATTCTCCTAAACTGAAATAAACCTCGCCCAGGTACCGTAAAGGCAGTATAAGGCTTAGATTCCTCCTCCATAGGTATCTGCCAGTAGGCTGACTTGGAGCCATCTTTCTTCTTTACTAACAGTATTGGAGATGACCAAGCACATGTCGATCTCTCAATAACTCCTGCCTCTAACATTTCATTAAGTTCCCTATCTATATGAACCTGCATTGCCGGAGAGACCGGATAGTACCGTTGTTTTATCGGCTCTGCCGACGTCCTAATTTTGTGCTCGACTAATGTTGTGCAACCTAAGCCCTCGGGCATTTTCCTAAACGAATCTTCCACTAAAGTTTCTAACGCTTTTATTTCCCTATCATCCAACTCTGCTCGTTCTATAATAGAACATACCGAAACAGCAATGTTCTGTTCGGAAAAATTCCACTCTCGTGACCTGAGATCCGGGACAATGCCCGACAGCGCCCAAAAATCTGCGCCTAAAATCACGGTGTGCGGCAAAGTTGGTATAATTAAGCAATCAATAAGGATTGCCCTATCCTCAACTACTATCGGAAGAGAGAGTGTACCTAACACTTCGACACCTGACCCGTCTGCCAAACACACGCAGTGGACAGTGTCTTTCTTCACAGTAAACCCTAAATCACCAAGTATTTTCCAAGAATCCCTACCTATTATGGTCCTGGAAGCTCCTGAATCTAGTAGTCCTACGAATTCAGAACCATAAATACTAATTTTTAAAAATGGTCTCCTATCATTCCCGTTTGCCTCCAAGGTGAACCCTAAATGAACCCTATTTACCAGCTGGTTTCCAGCAGGCAAAAACCCTAACGCTTCTGAACTCCTCGCCCTGCTGCCGCAGGAGTTCGCTGCCCATTTCCCGAGCATTTCCTACACTCTGATCTTTTGACCCCTAAAGCCCCACACCCGAAACAACGCCTAGGAGCGGAACACCTATCTGCATAATGGCCTGATCCATTACACTTAAAACACCGAATGCTCGAAATGGCACGAGATTGGTTCGATGATTGGGCCTGACGATGAGTTTCGTTGTTCTCTGTAACAACCGCAACAGAGGGAGTATCGGCACCTACATATGCTAGATCCGGTTCTAGCAAAGACCTATTCTGCCTAACACTTGGTGGTGGAACATACGCATCTACGTTGGCCCTAACGGCTTCTAAACTCCTACCTAACGTCACCAAATCTGACACACAAGTTGGTTTCGCCAAACCAAGTTGTGTTTGGTAAAAGGGTGTCAAGTTCCTTTGGATCATTGACAACCTTCTACTTTCAGTTATGGGTTCTGTCAATCTACCAAACAAATTCGACATCGTCGCGACATAGACACCGATGGACTCATCCTTGCCTTGAGTCCGACGCCTAATCTCCTCTAAAAGCTGATCGTCATAATTCGGTGGCAAGAATTAGAGTTTCAACTCTTTCACGAGTTCCTGCCACGAATTAACCGAAACCCTAACTGCCCTATACCAAATCAATGCTTTTCCGACGAAAAGCTCTACTGCTGCCCTAAAAAGTTGGGTTTCCGAAACCCCCCTAGCCTGTCGCATTTCCTCAATCCTCTCTAGAAATGCATTCACTGAGGTACCGCATCGTTCCCCAGTGAATTTAACCTCCCATTTGGCGATGTTTTGGAATCGGTCCGATTCCACATAAATCCTACCTGGAACAAAATCCCCATTTTCAATATTATTCCTCCTATTGTCTGCCTCTCCTAAGCTTGTTGTTGCAGCCGGAAGCTGTTTATCCCTCTCCTTTTCCCTTACAACCTGTTCTTCCTCAATAACTTCCTCATCATCCCTCTCTAATACCGACATGGTCATAATCACCTTATTTTTCAAGGCAAGCTTTGATTTATCCTGACTTTCATTTTCAGGAATGCTCCTCTCTAACCTACGCAAGCACCATTCTACTTTCGTCAAAATCTTTAAATATTCACCCGAAGTTTCCGACTTCGGGGGATTCTCTAAAAGTTTCCCTATCTCGACTACTTTCTTCTCAACTGCCATCAAATCCTCCTCGAAAGTGAAAGGATATGATGCAGCTACAAAAGAATTCCTACGTTCTAACTTAAGCGTCGTCCTAAGAGACTTCCTCATATCTTCAACCGTACCGACAATCAAACCGCGACATTCTATTTCATAGGTAATCTCGTCCTGAGATAACCTATTAATCTGACTCACATCCATATTACAAAAAACTATTTTCCAAAATTACCCACGACACAAATTTAAAAAGGTATGTGAATAATCTTGAGCTAAAAAAAAATTGATACCAAAAAGAAACGTATTACTAGCAGACGTGAAAGAAACGAAAAGTCGCAAAACCCCAAAGAAAATTTGTTTTCTTTTATTTAAAGCAATTTAATAATAGTAACTAACGATTGAAAAAAAAAACATCCGTAAACCCGTGCGTCGTTGAACAAGATTTTATTATAACTTTATTTAACAATATCGCAAGAGAAGAGAAAAAAAAAATTAAGAAAAATATTTCCCAAACAAATTCCGACAACCTAAAGTGGCAACACTTGTTCAGTTAATTAATTAATTATTAAATTCGATCAAATTAAAATATCGAAAGAAAAATTTAAAAAAAATCTATTAAAAGAATCGAAATAGTAAAATGGCAACACTTGAATATCGAACAAAACTTCACTAAAATACGCAATCTATTTCCACAAAAGGTGCGAGAGAGAAAACTATATAATCACTATCACAAAATGGATTCCGAAATCAAAAAAAATCAAAAAATATCACTTTATATAAAAGTAAAATCAATATCAAAATCGATGAAAACTATATATGAATGTGTATATTATCACTATGAAACAATGTAGATATGCAAAAACTAAAAGAATATTCCAAGGACTCACTTATTTTTTCCAGTCAAAATAAAAAAAGCACTCCCGAACTCCCTCCTTTCCTTTTTAAGGTTATATCCTTAGGCCTCCTCTGGCCGTAAATTCCCCGAGACAGCTCACCTAAATGAAAAACAACACCACCAAGTAATTAAATCTTTAAACAAGTAACTCAAAAAACAATTCACTTCCCTAAACACAGGACAAAACCAGACAATCACAAGTAGGTATTCCAACCAAAAAAGAAAGCCCCACGTTGGGCGCCAAATTGTTGTGAATTTTTCCACCGACCGACCGACCGATTGTATATAATAATTTATATAATTTAATCACTATTGGATTTCCGAATCCAATATTATATAATACAACCGTACACGAATTAAATTCTTTACTTTTAAATTATTTTAAATTAAACAAAATCAAAATCGCACACCGCCGATGTGCCGCGAAAGTTATTATGACAAAAGAAACGTCAGTCGATATGACAAACAGATGAAAGAATTCACCACAGGTAGCAATAAAAGTATTGCCAGCACGGTAGCTCAGCTTAAGGGGGGGGGGGGGTTTCGATTAGTGAATATTTTATTAATCGAGGTGATTAATAAATTTGAGATAAAATTGATATCAAAATGATATCGAAATACGACGAGGTGAATTTCTCCAAGTCGTATTGTTTGAAGTGGGCGCCAGGAAACTTTTTACTGGAAGTTTACCAAAACCAGAAGCTGAAAAATTAGTCTTCAAATAAAGATATGAAATAAAATAAAGGTTTTGTTTTCCTGATGGGAAATTAAATTTATCTTTTATTGCCTGGAAAACCTTGGCCGAAGCCGGGATTAAAAACCAGGATCTTTTATAAAAAAGGAAAAGATACAAATTGAATTATGGAGATTGACAGAAGGTCAATTCTCGATAAATGTATTGCAAACAAAACGAAAGATTATTAATTGTTAAACAAAATTGGAAAACAAAAAGAAAAACCAAGAAAAATCACTTCAAGAAAATTTTCGAATCAAAACCAAACGGTTAAACACTTCGACTCGAAGGTCAAAAGGACGAATTCGAGACAAAAGAAGGACACAAAGAAAAGCAAAATTCTTAGGAAACAAAGAAAAGACTATACTTAGATTTTCAACTTCCACAACAGCTATCGTAGTCCTTTCTCAATCCAATACTTCTCCACAGCGGAACAATATCTTCAACTCAACAAAATTTTTTAATAAAACACTCGGTCCCGCAACTTCCTCCATCCATAAGATTGGGGTGTGCGACCGAGAAGCCAGATATCTTTCATCACACGCGATCTCTTTAAAAAGGTGATGCGATCACCCAGTAGCTCAATGAGTGAGTTCAGCTCTTCACTTTCCAACCCATTCCAGCCAAGACTTTCTGGAAAAATCATGTGGAATTCCTCGCATTACCGAGTATCTACACGCGCTAGTTTTTGGTTGAGGAAAGACTACTTATGTGGTGTTGCAGGAAGTCGGTAGCCAAGCCTATAATTAAAATAAAAGTTATTAAGATATTCTTAGAGTGATTTTTCTATCGTTAATATGTACTTTATGGTGGGCCCTCGGCCATACTACGTTAAAGTTGGTGTGACTTTTCTACACACATTGTTGGGCATGGGTATCGTCTTCATGCCTTGACGATATTGTTTATCCAATATGTGGGCCAACCGTCGCACAGTTCGTTGGTGTGGAATCCTTTCGCACACTTTGGTAGGACCTGTTAAATTTGCTTTCCCAAAATGCTAGAAGAGCAGGTCACTGGCTGATGGTCCAGGTTTCTACTAAACTCTTCCAGAATTTTGCGGCCGCAGTAAGAATTGTTAAGGGTGGTTAGCAAAAAGGGAGATGAAACTTGTTGTGGTAAAATTTACCGCAACAGTTATATTCTTGAATTTTTTTCACACTTTAATTTGTCTGTTAAATTTAAATTCTTGTTTTCTTCACAATGAATCTTTTGAATAAATTCTAGTTGATAGTTTCAAATAGTTTCATTTAATATATTTATTGAACAGTTATTAATATTTAATATAAAATTTTCAGTTAAAATTAATATTCTATCATCACAACCATTAATAACATTGGCGCAAAATTTTCAACAACCTATTATTAAGGCCTTAGCACGATACTTAGTTAACAATTTACTATATACATAGTAATCTACTAACTTTTCACTAATTTTAAACACTTTTTATTGTTTTGCTAACTAGTATCATGCTAAAACCATTTTATTCAAAAAAAAAACATGAACACATCTAAATAATGACAGATTGTGGAGCAAACAAAACAAACATACCTTAATATTTTTGCAAATGTGAAAGTGACAACATTGAATTTGTATTTTCTTTTTTCATTAATTTTGTTTTCATAACTTTTAACTTTCCTACACAACACTGAATCCTCAAACATTTCAAAATCTTCTTCCTCCGAAAACATTTTAAATTGATTTACTTTTTATGATATCTATAAATAAATTTTATTTCACAATTTACCAATTTTAAAACACTTTGTCACATTTAAGAAAAATGACATATGTCATACAGATTTATTACGATACTAAAAAGATAAAGTAGCCATTTGGTGATTTTAACTTTAGTAAAATGTTAAGAAGATAGTACGATACTAAACTCGTTTAAAATTATCAAAATCCTTTTTTTAACCTGATATCATACTAAAAATGATTTAACATCGTACTAAATCGTCTAAAATTTTGCGCCATTATCTTTTTTTAAATTTGTGCATATTAAAGTTGCTCTAGAAGCAAAAAATGCTAGATGGTCACAGAGTACCACCTGCCTAGCAACCAAGCAAATATGGCCAAGCATAGACTTAAATCGGTCAAAAGGCTTGATATCCTTGAGCAGACAAAATATAAGCTCTACAATTGGAGTAATAACAGGACACTGCCTCATAGGAAGACATGCTCTGAGGCTAGGGGTCTACACAAATGACTTCTGTAGAAGCTGCATGGACGAGGAGGAAGAGGAAACAGTCCAACACCTTCTATGAACATGTCCAGCACTCTCCATTAGAAGGAATAATTTTCTTGGTAATCCCTTCTTCGACAATACCAGTGAACTGGCAACGATTGACACAAAGTGTCTCTCTAACTTTATTAAAAGCACAAAATGGTTTGTTTAATTTTCATTACTCTCTCATGAGTAACCTCATTAGTGGTATCACAATGGACCCTTGAGGTCTAAGTGAGTCAATGACATCTGGACAGCCACTCCAACCTAACCAACCTAAAGTATCGTCATCAATTTTTATTATTTTCTTTTATTTATTGTAACGAAAAGTACACGAGTCCTTTGTTATGCATGAATTACTTATATTTAAATCTTTCAAATAAATATTCTTGGGATTAAAATCATATTGAACATTATTGTTTATTTCTACTCGTATAAACTGTACATCTTCCATGTCTATTTCTTTTTTTATTATTTGGTATTGGCATTATCATTTTAAGTTGAGTCAAAATAGAGTTTATAGAAGTCTATCCCTAATGTCTTTATTTCCATTCCTGTAAATTGTTCGTTCATTTTAATTTGTTTGTTAAGAACTGTTATGGCTGCATGATTGTTGGTGTCAGTTACGTTCATATGTCCGATAATATCTTGTCTGTCATTGTCATCCATTGTTCCAAACAACCATTTCTGTCCTGTTCCTATAATGTTTAATTAGTCCTGTTTTCTGTCTTCTTAGTAGGACTATTGATCCAGGTTTTGATTTTATGTTAAAAATTTAATTTCGAATTTCGGTATTGTTTTCTAATTGCAGAGTTTGCAAATTAGCTTCTATCAATCCTATTGTTGAAAATATATCCTTAGTATCTATTATATGTAATACAATCTGGTTTTCATTTATTATTTCTACTGGGTAGTATACCCTCTATTGGTTTGTATTGGTGTTATTATGAGCGTTGCTTCCGTTACTCTCAGTATTATCATCCAGAAGATCGCTTGAAGCCAAAAGATTACCTGCAAATTGAATTGGTCTTTTAGTATTTGTTGGGTCAACATTTTTTAAATTATGTTTTCTGTAATATGTTTCGTTTTTGTGTCCTCAATGTTTATAATTTCTAATTTAGCCTTCATTGCGTTTTTCATGATAATTCTCCCTAGATACATTCCTTTTTTTTTATTATTTTGTCCTTTTTAGCTTGTATTCTATTTCTTAAATTTGTTTGTTTCGTCTTTTCTGCTGAATTTGGACTCATACCTAATGTTGAATGGTATCTTTTATTGTATATCTGAATGGCTTTATAGAATTTACGCTTAGTAGAAATGTCCTTGTTTTTAACAGTCAGTAAGATTTTTAATAACGTTGAGTGGAATGTCTCTATATCCGAGTTTCCAGTATGTGAATTCGGTGTGGTCATATGCATTTCTATTCCTTCTTCCCTAAAGTATTTTTTAATATTTTCTGAGTTAAATTCATTATCAAATATAATTTTACTAGGTTCCCCGAATTTACTTAGTTGTTCTTCAATGCATTACTTACTTGTCCAATTCTTGCTACCTAAATTTTAACCATAAGCTTTTTTAGTAAATTTCTCAACAAATGTCAGGTATGTTAATTGATTAAAATGGTAAACATCTATGTGCGAAATGTCATTACCATTAAGTGGAGTTTCTGTTAGTTTGAACTTAGGTCTTAAGCTGAGATCTCACGATTGGTCATATGTACCGATTTCGGCCAAAATTTGTCTGTACACATTTGGTGACAGAAATTTTGTGTACCGAAAATATTTTTAGGTGTTCACACGATTGGTGTATTTTAGCCAAATATTTTCTGCGCTTATTTGTACAATAGAAGAATATGACCGATATCTGTACAACCCTGTCACACGATCTGTCATTATTATATTAAAATTAAAATTATATAAAATTAAAATGATGTCCATACGGAAAAAAAAGAAAATAGCTGCCATAATGTGCATTTGTGTATTATTTAATTGAAAAACAAAAAAAAAAGAAAGGCACGGAAGCGAAGTGTTTGGGTGCGGGATTGGCTCCTGAGAAGGAGTACTGATGGCGCTTGTGTAAAAACTTTGGCGGAGTTCCGAGAAATCGAAAATCAGAAATTTTTATTTAAAAATTTCTTGCGAATGAATGAAGCCACTTTTAATGATCTGCTTAAATTAGTTTCTCCACAAATACAAAAAAATAACACCAACATGCGCCAAGCTATCTCAGCAAATGAAAAATTGGCAGTCACGCTACGTTTTTTAGCTTCTGGAGACAGCTTCAAAAGCTTATCGGTTCACTTTCGAATAGCACCAAATACCATATCTTTGTTTGTGCCAGAAGTGTGCAAGGCCATCTATGATGCATTACAAAATGAATATTTAAAGGTATACTATATATAATCATATTTAAAATATATAAATTAATATCACATTATTATCACATTTCGGACGGAGGAGTTTTTGAAAAGTGTACATTTCAGCACGCTTTGGACAATGAATCTCTTGGATTACCTCCGCCGCAACCTTTATTGGGCCGTGTACTGAATGTGCCATACCTATTTGTGGCGGACGATGCTTTTCGAATGCAAAAACATATACTGAAACCATATCCAGGTAAAAGTTTAAGTGCAGGTCAACGTATATTCAATTACCGACTGTCACGGGCCAGACGCGTAGTTGAAAATGCATTTGGAATAATGACGAAGCGCTTCCAAATATTATATCGGCCTATTCAGCTGAATGAAAATAAAACAACCCTGGTAACCCTGGCTTGCTGTGCCTTGCACAATTTTTTAATACAAAAAAACACCAATTACATGGATCGATTTTCTATGGATGCTGAAGGCAACCTACTTCTAGGGGAACTCAACCAAAATGCTTTTGAATTACGCCAGCAAGGAACAGAAGAACGCCCAACAACGTACATAAGCAATGAAGCCAAAGAAATTCGTCAGGAATTCGAGCAATACTTCATGTCGGCTGCTGGTGAAATACCTTACCAATATAAATGTCTATGTTAAAAAAAAAAAACAAATGTATGACATATTTATATAATTTTATTAAATTTCAAATTAAATGTAATGAATTCATATGAAAGAATTCATATTTTTTAGTATATCGGCACTTATCTGCTTTGATTGGTCACTATGATCGGTCATTAAGTGGCAGAACAAATTATCTGTACATTTAAGAATTTTTTCTGTCTTCATCGGTGTATGAACAGTTCACACGATTGGTACAAGACAGCTCATTTTTATCTGCCTATCGGCCAAAAAAATTGTCCTATCTGCCTTATGCCCAATATTTTCTGCCATTCACACGATCTGTACATACAAATGGACAAAAATCGGTACATTTGACCAATCGTGTGATCTCAGCTTAATTGGTTTTCTGTCGTATTTACCTTCTTGACAAGTCGGACAATTCCCTTTTACTCTTGAAATTTCTCTTGTAAGTTTTGGAAAGTATATTTTCTTTTTCAATTTGTGATATGTTTCTACTATACCTGAATGATTACTCTCTTCGATGTGATATAAGGATATTTTTCTATGAGCATCTTCCACTTTTTCTAAGTCTCTTGCCCTCTGTGTAAGCTTGTAGAATTTTACTTCTTTATCATGTCCATACATTTCAATTAAAACTTTTTGTACTTTATTGTATTCAGTATCTTCTACTTCTGAATAAATTCCTATTGTTCCTGATTTAATAGTTCTTTTAAATAAATCTTTGCAGTATTTGTCATCTTTCGTCATATCTACCTGAATTAGTGTTTTAGTGTGTTGTACTTTTATTTCATTTTTTACAGAATAAGTCAGTATAAGCTGAGTCTGGTAAATGTTAAAAATTCCTTCTTTGATTTGAATATGGTCTAAAAGTTGTTTATTACCTCTGGGATCCTACTTAATGGCTATGTATTTTATTTTCCTTGCCTTTTATATGTATATTCAATGGTAAACTCAAATTCTTGTAATTTAAGAAGTCCTCTTTGAACTCTTTGACTACATTCCTTTCCATTGTATTTTTTATTTAAATATTTTACAGGCATATGGTCAGTAATTATTTTAATAAATTTTCTATAATTTTCAATAAATTTTATATAATATGTCACAGGGGTTTTTCAGCCCAAAGGGCATTCTGATATTCCGTTTGGTGTTATAAATGCAGTCTTATGTATATCATCAGGATGCACCTTTATTTGATGATATCCCTTGGCTAAATCAAGGGCTGAGAAGTATTGAGAAGTACCTAACTTATCGAGAAACCCTTCGATATTTAGTAATGGGTATTTGTCGTCTACAGTTAATTGTGTCTGTATTTAACTTTTCCTTCGATATCGGGTTTTTTGGCGACCACTACGATTGGTGAAGCGTATCGATTATTCGATTTTCGTATTATACCCTGCCTTTCCATATCATTAATTTGGATTCTTACGTCTTCTTCATGTTTTTGAGGCAGACGGTACAGTCTAGCATTAATTTGTTGGTCTGTGGATAATTTTATTTCATAGATTATACTTTCGCAATCAGTAAGCTGATCTCCGTTTCTATATAAGAGATTTGTACTTCCTGTCTCTCGAATACTTTTAGATCGTCTAGCTTTACTTCAGTACTACCCTTTAACTCATAACCTTATAAAGATAGTTCTGATACCATTGGAAGTATAGTTTTATTTTGTAAAATCACTTCCTTTTTTACAATGTTAATACCTCCAACCATGTTACTAAGAACATCCATTCCTAGCAAGAGATTATATACTTTGTAGCCTAGTGGTTTTTTGTTTTGCTCTAACAAAAACATTTTTTGGATAACCAAATTCAGTAGGTACAGGAACCTGATAAATGTTTAGTTTTTCAATGCTTCGGTTATTTACAGTAGGCAAGTGCACAGTAAGCTCTTCGAGTACGTTATATGATGTACACTGTACAGTCTATTTTACTCGTATTTATCAAACTCATTGTGGCCCCTTTATCTAACAAGCATATATGTTTTTGATTATTAAACTCGAATTCTACCTGTGTTTTATTATCTGAGAGGCTACATTCAGAAAAACCGGAGCTTCTATTGAATTAATTTCTTCTTGGGCAACTTGAGATCCTTGATCTAAATTATTTATGTCCATTGGTTCAACATTCTGATGTCTATTACGAGTCTGTCTGGAGTAGTTATTGTTGTAGTTATTAAGTGTTTGGTTGCTGTTTTGTACGGTATTATTTTGTCGGTTTCGGTTTATTTGTATGTCGTTGATTTGTATTATTTGTTCTACTTGAAATGAATTTTGTCGTAGCTGATTCGTCTGTCTTGAGTTATTGTAATAAATATTGTTCTGAGCCTATTGATTATTTTGTAGGTATGACCTATCTGTCGGCCTAAAGTCATAATTTTGTCTGTTATTAAATTTGTTTGTTATAATATTGCCTACATCGAACCCTACATACGAATACAAAATGCTTTTGACTTTTAGTAAGTCATATACATCTCTTATTTCCCTAGCTATGTATGTTCCCTGTAGCTAGTTCTCTTATTTTATTTATGACTATTGAGTATAACATTGCTTTTAACTGTTATCTATTGTTTCATACATAATAATTCTATTAATGTCAGTAAGAAGAAATTGGTTTTTATTAATTAAGTCTAACACACAACTCACTCTTAAGGGCGACTCGATGGGTGACTTCTCCCTGGTCGATGGTTGGTCAGAATGACAGCTTTAAAATATTTGTCGCCTCCTCCCACGAGCTGGTATTGTTGGTAAGCAGTAGTTCCTTTGCCCATCCTATCACCTTGCATTGTGATATTGCTGTCCACATAGCAGCTCTTCTGTCTTTCTGTGTCAAGCTCATAGGATTTTCAACAACGTTGATAAATTGGGTCAACTCTTGCCTGTTGCCCGAAAATTATTTGATGTATGAAATTTTTTTCATAATCACAATGGCTCGACTATCTTGCTTATGAGAAGTTGAGAATTGGCCTCCAATTTTAGCAAAACCTGTGCCATTGTATTAGTAAAAGTTATTTGGTCGTTTGCGGTTGCTATTTCGTCTATATCTTGAATTGGAAAGTTTCTTCTGGAGTCGTGAAGAATATGGCGTTTAATTTTTTAAATTTATTTTAATAAAACTCGCACAAAAAAAAACACGCACTGTAAAAAAAATTGTTTGCACTGATTTTTAGTTACAATTTTTTTGTCTGCGTTTGCTTATTTCCGCAGCGACTGCGCCAGGCAAAGAATGAGAGTCCAAACGTTTTGTCATTTAAGTTCTTTTTATTGCGGAATTATATTCACGACTGAGTTTCTAAATTTATATTGTTTAAGTTGTTCGATCAGATATATTTTACATTTATTTTATTAATACGCTGATAGAACAATTTACTTTATGTATTATCTTTCAATTTTATATTTTATTATTTGTCAATTTGACATGTTTTAATACTCCTATTACATTTCATTATAAACTAATTGAATTACCGTTAAAGGTTGATGTACTATAGTGGTAACGAAGGTCACCATACATATATGTAACTTGAGTGGTATTTTGTGCTACCACATCTAATGTTCTAACTTATTTTTTTTAATTTGTATCTATGCTCCATCAAGACCGGTGAGAGAAAAACACCTTCTTTTTCAGCTTAGACACAGAACTAACTACGGTATGAACTAGCCAATTTCAAGGTTAGCTAGCGAGCTTAATGAAATTGATGCTAATATTGATTTGACATTTTCAAGAATTAAATTCAAAAATGATACATATTATTTATTTTTAAGAAGTTAATCTTATTATTATTTAGTTTTTAAGATTATTTAAATAATTTATGTGCATATTTTGTAGTAATCTGATAAGCCTGAAACTCGTAGATAAATAAATGAATATAAGACGAAGCCTCAAAGATAAAAATTTATTGTAAAATTTTTACCTGACACAAATTTTACAGTTTTGCGACCTTTGTCAACATTCGAAGTAACAGAAGCAAACATTTATTTTTTATAGTTTTTGAAGATTATCCTCCGTTTAAAGCTCCGTTTAAGTTTAAAGTTTAAATGTTCCTTACTTACAGTAATGAGTAAGCAATTGTCTTTTGTTTGAGAAAAATTTTGTAAAAAATGGTCAAAGTTGGCGCCAGTACATACATAAGTATTCTGGTACTTCATCACCAATCAAAGAAACACTGAAGATAAGAATGAAAATTCCTTTCCAAGTAGAAATAAAGGAATTAAATCTACCTGAATAGGTTAAAGTATTTTTATTCAAACTAGGATCTGGGAAACCTTTAAAAGTATAGGTAGAAAACCCAGACATTTTTCGGAAAAAAGTAAAATTTTGTTATTTTGGCAGAGGGCCAATTATTGAAAGTATGAATTTTCAAAATAAATTAAATGAAATCAATGGGGTGTCACAAAGGACAAAAGGAAAGTTCACTTTGGAAAAGTGTCCGAACAATAAGGGAATTTAATACGGTCGCGGGTCCCGCAGCCGCAATTTCGGAAGACAAAAAAAAAAACGAACTAGCCAACCACAAAACAACACAAAATCACTTAGCACTTACAACAAATTTTGTGTTGGATATTTTTTTTTAATATTCCCCAACTGGGATTTTCTTCACCAAAAAACAGAAACTCTTCTTACAAACTAATTATGGCTCTCACCACTTTTTTTCAATAATTCTTCGAGAACAACCTATTGTTTTTTTAATGACCTAACTCTTCTTCGCTTGTCTCTCATCCAAGAGGCCACGATAAACATGCCAATCTACTCTGACCTTTTTTTATAAGCTGGTATTCTATTTCGGTCAGTGACGTGCAGTGGTGATTTCAGTAAGGTGTTCACTATAATTATTTGTACAAATAATTTGCCTATTTTTAGTTTTAATCCAGGATCACGACGGAGACGTTTTTTTTATTTTTATTTTTTTTATATTTTTTTTTGCTTTTTTTTAAAGTATTTATTTTAATAGTAGAATAAGTCATATTTATTTACTAGTATAGTTAAATTAACGGAGCCCAATAAACATTTACTTAAGTTCGATTCGACGGGATTTCTTCAAAAAAACCTGTAGAACGTCATCATAAAAAATATTTTTTGCTTTTATTTCCTTAAGAAATGATTTTTCAATTGAAATAATTGCCAGTTCTGACAACCTGTTCTCCAGCATTTTATTTCTGGCATATGATTTTATGCGTTTAAGTGTAGAAAAAGATCGCTCGACAGAGCTACTTGACACTGGAATAATCAAAATTAGTAAGCTTGATTTAAAAATTTCAGAAAAAGTGTCCTTAAGTTCCATATTATCGAGGAGTTTTGGAATATCATTAACGGAAATATTTTTGAATTGGCACTGTGCAAATTTAAAAAAACACAGTAAGTTCATTCTTAAGCTTCACAAAATCAAAAAAACGGACCATATGAACTTTTATGGCATTCGATGGCTTCAGTTGGGCATTTTTTTTCCATTTTCAGCAAATTTTTTTACAGAAAGTAATTCTAAAAATTTAAATTTTGTTTAATGACTCGAACCTGCTTTCCATTTGTAACGACAAAGTATCGATTATTTCAAAAAAATAATTGCCGATACCTAAGTTTAAATGTATCCAGACTTTCGCCACGTTTAAGAACAGGGTCAATTATATTTTAGGCAGTTTCAAAAATGTTTTGAAATTTTGTTAGTAATGTATTGATTTCAATCTTAACTGATTCAATTAGCTCACAACAATAATTTATGTCGAATATTTTGTTTTGTAAGACATTAAACAAAATATCCGTGTGGGAAAATACATCGTTAAAAGTATTTAGCATAAAAACTGTATTAAAGCTTTTTAAAAATTGAAGAAAAACTAAATTCAGAACATGAACATTGCAATGAATATAGCATGCTGAAACTCATTTCTTACTTGAGCTTGGGTTCCATTTAGCTCACCAGACATAACAGCGGCACCATCGTATGTCTGAGCCACCAATTTGGCACCCCAATTTTGTTCGATATTGCATTGGCTGTACGATCTTCACTGACGTCCCAAAATTGGTAAAATCGTTCTTTTGGGGCAACATTTGAGTCTACATATCGGAAAACCACAGATAATTGACACTTTTTTGTGATATCTGTGGTTACATCCAAAATAACAGAAAGAAAATTTGCAGCATCAATCTCTTTTTTGATATTATCAATGATTGTGTTTGATATTGCATTGATCAAATCATTTTGAATGTTGTTGGATGTTCCTTTTAAAACCGTTGCCGATTTTAAATGATTTTCTAGTTTAGAGTAGGCTAACCAGGCGTCCTCTTTATGGAGGACATGTCCTCTTTTTGACCTAAAAAACTTTTGTCCGGTGACTTTTTTTTTAAAAAGCGATTTGTCCTCTTTTTCGGGTTTCTCTTAGTTTTTCGATTTATATTAAAAAATAATTTACGTGTGAAGACGGCCTTAAAAGAATGGTGGAAATAGAAATGAAGTTTTGAACATTGAACAAAATTTAATTGAGGTTTATGCTAGGTGCTTAAAATATCTTCAGAGCTGGTGTGATTCTCTGGATGAATTTAATTGCTTTATTTGGATTAATTTTAACAAAGTTCCGGAATGGAACGATATCCAAAATTCTTTACTCTATTTGGGAGAGAAAGGCGTTAACATAAATGAAAATAAATTGTTTGACCAATTTTGCAATTTAAAAACGTTTTTGGAACAAGAAATAAAAAATATAAATTTTATAAACGCACCTATTCACGAGAAATGGGTAAATTATTTTGAAAAAATGTGCAATCTTGAATTACATATATAGTGAACTTTTGATGATTGCGCAGTTTGTATTCGCGTTTCCTGCTCATAATGCTAATGTTGAGCGCATATTTTCATTAATAAACAGTCAATGGACTCAGGAACGCAATAGATTAAAAATAGAAAACGTCAAAGCAATTCTATTTTGTAAACATAATTTTAAAAATACTCGTATGTCTTGTACTGAGTTTTATAATTATATTTTGCAAAGTCCCGAAACTTTGAATAAAATAATGTCTAATGACAAATACAACCAAAATTGAAGTTATAAATCATAAGAAAACAAAAAACATTATGAAATGTTTTTTCTTAACTATTTTTATTTCCATGAAAATACGGTGCTAATAAAACCTGAATAATATTCTTATATGTTTATATCGATACATTTATCATTTTCATGCAAAATAAGCCCTGATATTATGATATCTTTTATTAACTGGTACTTTTTTGTTAGAATTAAATAATTTGTTTTGTTTTATTCAAATAAATTATAAAAAAATTGAACTTCTGTTTTTTTTTGAGATTTTGGTACGTTACCTCTTTTCCTTGACTCTATATCTGGTCACCCTAGTTTAGAGTCATATTTGACTATTAGATTTAAAAGCTCAACATAATTTCCCTTGTTATCCGACTCTTCGCGTTCATCATTACCATCGAGAAAGAACTAATAGAGAGAACCAACTTCGACGGTTTTTCTCTTTTTGCCTACAAGCTATGATTTGGCCACCAACTTGCATATGTAGTAACTCCATATAAAAAAAATGTGGGGAACAAATACTTATGCAAGTTTGTGCACTTACTCACCACGAAAGAGAAAAAACTTTTCTCTCTTTTCTCTCTGCTCACCACCTTTTAAAAATGGCGACCACCTTTGAAAAATGGCGGATGTAGTCAGCTGTTCAGAGGTGTTCAAAGAAAATTCAAAATTGTGTATGAACAACTTTTCGGTACTCTCATTGTGTTCGTTTGATATGAATATCATTCGAATATGAAGTGAAATTAATTACTCTTGTTAGGTGCCAGAACAATGAAGATTTAGAAACAATTCTAAATTACGCATTTAGATAAGTATTAGTTAGTTATTTGAAGCCAGTTTTAATCATTAAGTAAGTAAAATGAATTGGGTGGTGCAACAGTCCAATGAGAATTAGGACCTAGAAACATAAAACTCTGAAAGCACTACTACTATTATTTGTATTATTAGCTGAGTTTATGCGTTTAATTTTCGCTCCGACCGTTGAAAGATGCAAAAAAACTCAGATTTGTTTCAATTTTCAGAGTTTATCGACTTAATTTTGTCGATGCGAGAGTTGCAGGAACATTGAAAACGAGAGTTACAGAATGTAAACATGGAACATTGAAAACATTTTTATATACTCATCTCTTTTTCTATTCCTATTTTATTTGTGTGTACTCGTTGTTTATTTTCTTTACATTACTCACGACATTTCCAAAATGCTAAAAATAAGTGATTTAAGTAGACACTAAATAAAATGACCGTCAACTTGTTACTTCTGTTGACAGTTTTCATTGTATAAGATTTGTGAATAGGTGATAAGCTATTCTTACTGCTTTCCCCTAAGGTAGTGTGTTGCTTTTAAAGGCTTAACTACATAAGCCGAAAAGTACTTTTGTACAAAAGTAAAAATATTTGTATTCTTGCTAGTTCAGTGGTTTTGTGAAAAGAATATACAACCAAAATTTAAGTCTTATGCATCATTTTTATCAGTTATCCAGTGCTAACTATTTATATCTTATCTTTCAGTTATATAGCGACAAGGAAAAATCTGTCAGGGAAAGTTCTAACTACAGTTTTTCTGAAAGTGCATTGTGGCTTATTCATAGATGATTGCTAAACTTTTTAGGCTATTCATAAATAAATGCAAATCAAAGTTAAGGGCTGAAAAAATAATTCATGACAGATAAATGCGACGTTAACACTAAGTTCCAGAAAATATTGATTGATACCGCAATTGCAGAAGATATGGATATTTTTTAAAAATATTCCCGGTAAACTGTAAAACTTTATTAATTCCGCCTTTTATAATTCAATGTAAAATAATTCAATGCAGTATATTTTAGATAATACAGTAGTTAAGTTATTAGTTAAGGTATTACTATTGAAATAAACATAACATATGTTTAAAAAACATATTTATAAAAAACATGTACTCGTTCAAATATACAAATAAATTCTTGTCTAAAAAACCTTAACCTTGTTATACTCTTTCTGCACACATCCTTTCTTGTTTTGGTTGTTAATGCCATCTATCTGTAACTCAGAGAAGGTTGTTAATGCCATCTATCTGTAACTCAGAGAAAGAGAAGAGAAAAACAAATTCACCACGAACTACCGGTATAACTTCTTCCGGTATTTATTGACAAACAAAAATGTTTTCCTAGAATTAATTTGAATTATAGGAGTATTTTTGTAGATATAAAAACGACAAGATGTTAGTAAAATTAAAGAAAGAAATTCATGAGAATTACAAAAATATTATAATGAGACTTTAAAAAACATAGCCTTCTTGGCTATCAATAAACAAAAATGAGAAATGTCGCATTTCCCGGAAGTGATGTTTTTTTGTGTACTCTTTTCCGAGGTGAAAACATGTATACACCGATACGAATTCAACACGCTATAAAAAATGAGAGTAAGAGGTTTCGAAGAGACGGAGACGAGGAAATTTGGTTCTCTCATTTAGTTTTTTCTCTCTGATCATTACCCCTGAACGCTAGCTCTTGAGAGCCCAAAAAGCATACCGCATCAATAAGTCGCTCCAAAACTTGCCGGTTTTCGGACACTTGTTCGTTATGACGAGATACCGATATATTTTTTTGTGCATCAAGCAACAAGTCTATACGGGTGTTGAAAAAAGTTTTCAACGCTACACTAGAATTGATATGCGTTTGAGAAATTATATGTTTGTTTGCTGCTACGGTCAAATGATTTAGATCGGAGTAACCCGTAGACCACACACCCTGTTTTTGGTTACTTGCAAAAAGCAAGCAAGGCCAGCAAAACAATTTATTTAAAGTGGGCAACCACACAACCATAACTTAGACTCGTACTGTTTTACCTGGAAGTATCTATTAAATGTTTTATTTTTTATTGCATTTATGGAAATTAAATTTGGAAGAGGTGGTATTGGCCTTCCAACATTTATCGCCTCTGTTTTATCCATGGGCGTTAGCTGCGAAAATGGCTTTTCCATTAATTTTTCAATGATGCACCTGCAATTCATTAAATTATCATTCATTTTGTCCTCGAAAAACGATCTTTTCATTCTAAAGTCCAGAATGAGAATCAAAAATACTCCATTAGCAAGATCGGAATCTCAGACTGACATTTCGGTTTGCCTACAAGCTACGTCGGACTAAATGTGAGAAAGTGTGCGTGAAATGATGCAAAAAACCAAACACATTCTCACATTTAGTCTTACAGCCCATCAAAACGCTTCATTATAGTAATCAGCCCCATCTAAATGCTTCATTTTGAATGTTTCATGGCCTCGTTCAAAAACTAAACAATTCTAACCAACAGAATCTGAAGTGCTGACATGGTCTTAAATTGGAAGACTTGTATAGCTTTTTAATTTCAATCCAAATAAATGTTGTAAATGTATATTAAATAAAATAAAATTGACCAATTCATATTATTTAATGAATTATTAGTTTATTATTATTTATTTTGTTTACTTAAATTATTTGCGAACGCAACATGCGCTGCAACTGGTTAAGTATAATTATTGCAAATGGACAAAAGTGTAACTCAATACTTTGTAAAACAACAAAACAGACAATTTTTTCAGCTGTAGTTTGCTTAGAGCATTTTTTTGGTGACGTTAGAAATTCAGGTGGAAACAATAGGCGGGTTCCTCCGTATTTTTTTATACAGACAATGCTACGAGAAGCATACTGGTGAAGTTCCATTGCCAACTTTAGCTAGTTCAGATTCCTCAATTAGATTAGTATTTTCATCATTTAAGCAGTTCGGTAGTTGCAAGACCAAATTTTAGTTTTGTTTGTTGCAGAAATATTCCTGAAAATTTCTTTTTGAGGAACTATGTTTAGAGTTAGAATTTTGCTTGTAGTTAGATTTTGGAATATAAATTTGAGGAACCATGTTTTAAAAATAAGTTGCTTTGTGTAAAGCATCTTTAAGGAATAGAAATAGGCAATATGTTTACACACAATACCAACTAAATGAGTGCAATAAATAGATTTAAGTAACTTTTTTTATTCCCGTATGGGGAAACCAAACACCCAATAGAAAAAAAACGGTATACGCGCCAAAATCCATACTTCTTGACTAAATAATGTTATCTTCTATGTTTACGCATAAAATTACGAATTTTGTAGCGTATGAAAATTTCTAGACATTTTACAATCTGAAAAATTAATTATGCTATGAAATAATTGGCTGCTATTAATACTAATTTTTTTTTCTAAAAAGTTGATGAAGGTTAGCCGAAGCGGAAATTTCTTTAATGAACATACCTAAAATATTATTGGCTTTCTCAAAAATATTTTTCTACACTAACCTCTCCTTTATACCTGAAAACTATTGTTTATGTATATTTTCTTCCATGCATTTATAAAATGTAATCTATGGAAGTATTTACTATATTAAGAAAAACATGTACGTAAAACTCAAAACTCAAAACTAAACATACCCTTCAAACAATAATAAGTAAACTTGAACTTTGGTAACTAAACATTTTTAAGGAATGAAAGAAAATTATATTTTGCGTTAAACTGTGGAAATTCACTAAAAAAAACTTCTGTACGTCAACAATAAACATTCATGACGATTACATGTTCTATTGAATTAGTTGTGTATGAATTCAGAACGATTTTAAGACGTTTTCATTTTGTGATATATGTATGTCAAAATTTGCATTTTATTTGCTCTGCATTTATTCAACAGGTTCGCTATAATCGTTCTGATTACTTTTTTAAAACATTGGTGTTCCTTTGATGCATAGTTTTTTTGATAGCAAATACATGTATGCTTCCATCAATCAAGAATGTTATGGATAAGATATTTTTCGATTATAACTCTTTTTTTAAATTTAATATTTATTTATCATCATGGAATTGAAAAATAGTTGCAAGCTTAAATCATTAATAACAAACTATAAATATACTTGGATTAATTAAATTGATACAGATTTTAATTACTTGCAAACAAAATATTTGGGCCGTTCGTTAACGAAAATTTATTAGAATTTAATACAAAAATTGCACTCGCACCCTTAACATGATGGTTCTTCGAACGCACCTTTGATGCAAAAATCCGAGGTTTATTATGAAATTTAAAGAATTTCGTAGTGATTACTGTAAATTAGTGAATTAATTATAATAAACTGATGTTGAACATGCTTTTTTCAAGACAAAAAGGTACATTGGTTCACTATCCACAAAATGCCTGCAAAATTAAAGCTTAAAACTGACTTTTTTATCGAAAAAAGTAAAAGGAAAAACCTGAAAAAAAACTTATTAACCCCTCCATTTTGTTTTTGCTATGCAAAGTGCCGCTAGCCCACGGCATCGTTTTTTTTTTGTTTGTGCTCACATCTATTCATGGACTAATTATCAAAATTACAAATACAACAATGTAAACAAACGGGTTTTGGAGAGTGAAAGGTACGAAAGATTCCGATCTTGGTAAATGGAGTATTTTTGATGAGAATGAATAATGAGAATAAAATAATAAATTTGAATTCAGAGAGATGCAACACTGCAAACATAAAAACTCTAACTCTTCCCACGCTTGCCACTTGAAAAAAAAATTGCATGACCAAAGCTGAAAATAAAAATGACCAATCGTACCAAAAAAGGACCAAAATAATTTGTGTCCGCATTCCGCAATGGCTTTTAACTTCCCATAGAAAGTTATTGTAATCGGTCTGATTTCTAGAATTGAAAATTTTGACATTTCTCGGCGTTTCAAGGTTCCTAGAGTCTAAATAAAAGACTTTTAGAGAGATGACTGTGCGTGCGTGTGTACGTACGTTCGACAAGAATAACGTTTTTGACATCTGGTAAAATTTTGAATCGAATTGACATTTTTTTACAAAAAATAAAAACCTTAAAAAAACAATAGTAAAACTTGGTAAACATTTACTTTCGACTCAGGTATCTCTTCAAAAATTAAAAAAATATTGGCTTTAAGCTAATTTTATCTCAAAGAAAATACTGTTTCCAACATTCCGTAAATTGTGCATAAAAATCCAACAGTCAGTTTTTTTCATAAAAAAGTAAAACCTACAAAAAATAGTACGCAAATGCTACGAAAATTTGGTAAAAATTGGTTTTCGACTAAAAATCTCGTTAACAAGAACAGATATTGAAATCAAACTATTTCCTCATACTCAAAATATTGTTGGTAATTTTTATTTTTTTTAGAATAATTCAACTAACAACTAGCAAATCACGAAAGCCTACAAACCTTTTAAGCAAGACAAATCGGCAGACGGGATGTGAAGTTATCAGTGTGGGACGCACCCAAGCCTCATTTTTTTGTCAGATCACAATATGTTAACATTATGTCAGGAGAACGAATAAGTCAGGAGATCGAATACTATCGCTAAATAAAATTAATTCAAAAAAATGTTTTTGCAGACCAAACGCTATGGTTATTTTTGCCATCTTGACGCTCTTTGGCCAGCATTACATTATTAATGGTACCCAAATTAAGTCTGCCTTTCGTTTTTATCAAAGTTAATTCAAAAAAATTCCTATGAGCAGCAGCTGAGCTGTGAGGAAGTAACATCAAGTTATAAACGAACTAACTCAAATCTTGAAAACAATATTCATTTTAGGCGTTTTTATGATAATTGAATTTTTCCCAAAATTCTTTAGGTATGTATTTTATTTTTGAGATTATAAAAGGAATAGAGTCGAGTTATTTTTTTTTTCAATTTCTTAAAAAAGGGACCAAATGGAATACAAAATGACCATGCGACCAAGTGAGAAAATAATGACCAAATTTGGTCGTAAAAGACCAAACTGGCAACCGTGACTCTTCCCCTTGTGTGTGGTACACTTATATCACAGATAAGAAACTATACAGATGTCTCATCCCCATAGAAGAAAATGTCCCATATTTTTTCACTACTCCTTGGCTATCAACCGACAAAAAGCTTTTTGTCGGTTGATCGTCAAGCACAAAAAGCTCTTTTCGATTTCACATATTGGCTTGCCAGTATGCCTGTTCAAAGCTATGTGTCTAACTATAAAAAATTCTAAAGTTGTTTTTTTCTCTCAATTCAATGTCCATAGAGACAAAGAAGAACAGAAACTGTTTTGGTTTCGATGATCTTTTGGTACCGGTGTTACCATATTTCAGTTGCTATTGTTCAAGCGATGTAGGTATTTTATGCTATTTATGCTATTTATTATTGAATATGAAAATAAAAACCATAGTTATTAATTTTTCCATTTTATATTTTACTACCTATATCAAATAAAACAATATACATATGTTGAAAATACATTTAAGAAAGGAAGAGAAGATGAGTTAGGTGTGCAAGACATTTTAAAAATAATTTGTATGGATTCCTATGGTAACACTGATGCAAATGTACGTGCGCCGCGCCGCGCCTCTGGTGCGCGTATGAGGCTTAGTTTTGGTTGCCTTCCTTATTTTGATTTTTTTTGATACATATATTGAACGCATGTGTGTATGTACATGTATTCATAGATATATATGACAAAAGGGTAAGTTTCAATTTCGGTCTTTTTAACTTCCCATAGGAAGTTATTGTAATGGGTCCGATTTGTCAAATTGAAAATTTTGACATTTCTCGACGTTTCAAGGTCCCTAGAGTCGAAATAAAAGATTTTTAGAAAGATGTCTGTGCGTGCGTGTGTACGTATGTATGTACGTCCGTACGTCCGTACGTTCTCGACGTTTTTTTCGTTGTCCATAGCTCAAGAACCAGAAGAGGTATCGACTTCAAATAAATTTTGTTATACAGATAATAAGGCAGAAAGATGCAGAAAGGGCTCTCAAGAAAATTGCGTGGGTGGTTTTTTTACCATAGCAGTTTAAAAAAAAAGGTGAAAATTTTGGTTAACCCTTAATATCTTACGAACCAAAAATGCTAGAGACTTGAATTAAATTTTATATAATATATTGTAACGTTATACCAAACAAGTATATTTTTTGAAAAAAATCCAGTTAACAGTTTTTTTTATAAATCAAAAAAACTGAAAAAAAAAATTTGTCACATCGAAAATTTTACGAATACAAAATGATTTTATCTCCAAAACAATTTTATGCAACGAAGAATAATGTTTTTGACATCTGGTAAAATTTTGAGAAAAATCGAATTGATAGTTTTTTTATAAAAAATAAAAACCTAAAAAAAACATTACTTAAAGTTGGTAAAAATTGAATTTCGACTCAAATATTTTTTCAAAACTTTGAGATATTGGCTTAAAACTACTTTAATCTTTCAAAAAATATTGTTGTCAACATTCAGTAAAATTTTGAAAAAAATCAAATTGATAGTTTTCTTACAAAAAATAAAATCTTAAAAGAAAATTTAACAAAAGTTGGTAAAAATTGATTTTCGACGCAAATATCTTTTCAAAACTTTGAGACAGTTTTTTTACAAAAAATAAAAACCTAACAAAAAAACAATACTAAAACTTGGTAAAAATTTACTTTCGACTCAAATAGCTTTTCAAAAATTAAAAATATTGTCTTCAAACTTTTTTTATTTCACAGAAAATATTGTTTTCGATATTCAGTGGTTTTTTATAAAAATCCAACAGTCCATTTTTTCATAAAAAAATAAAATCTACAAGAAATAGTACGCAAATTTGGTAAAAATTGATGTTCGGTTCTTGATATCTCTCAAATTAATTTAATTCATCTAATTAGTAAAAATTTAAGAAATGCTACTAAAATTGGTAAAAATTTGTTTTTCAATAAAAATCTATTTAACAAAACTAGATTTTCAAACTAAACTATTTCTTTATATGAAAAATATTGTTGGTAATTTTAAAATTTTTAAGAATAATTCAACTGACAACTTTTTTAACCCAACACGAAAACCTACAAACTTTGAAGCAAGACAAATCGACAGACGGGATGGGAAGTTTTCAGTGTGGGTCGCATCCCAGCCTCTTTTTGTTTCTTGTTGTTCTATGCAAAACGTAAGTTGCGCATTTTGTGAACTTAAACAGGTGTAGGTAGTTACTCATGTAAATAATTTCGATACGATACAAAAAAGAGGCTCGTATGTGACCCACACTGATAACTTACTATTGATGCCCACTTAAATTTTTCAAAATTTATTTTTTTTATTTGGAAAAATTGTATTAGTAAGTAAGTATGCAAAAATATACATTTAAGCTGTTTTCTGTGGAAATAGATGTATCGAAAAGTTAAATTAATATATTTTGAAAGTTTGGTTTCTCTAAAATAAACATTGTCTTATGTTACAAAACATTAACAACAATATTTCTATGGGATGAAACAACTTTAAAGTCAATATCTTTCTTTATTCAATTTAATTTATAAATTCAATTAGGTTAATAATTTTTTTTATTTTTTTTTGCCTAAGGTTTTTAGTTTTCTGTAAAATAAAAAATTGTTGTTAATAACAACAATTTGTACGAGATCAAAACAATTCTTTCTTTCTTTTTTCTTTCTCCTTTACCCGATATTTCAGTTTAAGAATCAATTTCACGTTTTTTTAGTACTTTTTTTTAGGTTTAAATTAAAGGAAAAAACTATCGGTTGATTAACTTTTTATTTAAAACTATATTTTCAACATTTGTTGTATTAAATTAAATAAGTTTGAAGTCAATATCTTTCTCTGTTTTCAAGATGCTTTAGTAGAAACTATTTTTATCAGTTTTTAGTAGTTTTCTGTAGGTTTTTTATGAAAAAGTAGTAAATTGGGATGTTAAAATAGGTCTGTTAAGTTTTGTTTAGAAGTTTTTTTATGTTTAATATATCAGTGCTCTTAGCCTATTAAGCAAAGGTGGTTTTATAGAAAGTTTAAGAGACAATTTTTGGCCTTGACAAATAAAAATAAAATATCGTAAGTATTTATAATTAATTATTTGGGGAGAGTACGATAACTTTGGCGACAAAGTTTAATGACGGATTTGTATAGAACAGTTAAAAACAAGCAAAACAAGGGGGGTCTATCTCCCCCCGTTTAGGCGGTAGGGGCAGTTTAAAAAAATATGTACATTAAATGAAAAAAAATAATTAAAAAATAACGGTAATACTTATAATTAAGTATTATACCTTTTTTTTTAAAGCCAATACTTTTGTCTATTAGCTTGTTTTTAAATCAAGTCAAAACTATGCATAGTTTTGAAAAAAATTGTTTTAAAATCAAAATTTGTGCAAAAAAAAGTTAAAAAAAAGGTTTAAAGTGTAATTTTTCAAAACTTTCAGATTATCTACTATTTTTTTTTATAATTCATTGCTCTTATTTGTTTCTGATCAAAAACTGAAAACTAGATGACTTTATGTCTTCTAGTTCTTGAGAAAATTGAAAATTACCAAAAAAAATATTTTAATTAAATTACTTTTTCCTTGCTTAAGTATTAACGTAGTCTCATTTTGATAGTAATAATCGAGTATGGATTAAGATATACCTAGGGTAAATTAATTTTTCTTAAATCCAGCTTATTTAAATGCAAAAGAAACTTTGCATGCACCCCATCTTGCACCCACCGCACCTTGCACCCTCTCCACCTTGCACGCACTCCAACTTGCACCCACCCCAAATCCTATAGTGTGCCCAAGCAGGGGCCACTTTTGCATACACCCAAACTCGCGCACACCTTACTGTTGCATACACCCAAACACGCATTACGCATACGCAAATACCATTATTACTATCAAAATAAGACCACTCAAGCAAAAAAAAAAGAATTAAATTAAAATAGTAGCTGTGGTTATTTTCAATTTTCTCAAAAACTAAAAGACATAAAATCATCTAGTTTTCAGTTTTTGATCAAATACAAATAAGAGCAATACATTCTTAAATAAAAACAATGGTAGATAATCTTGAAGTATTGAAAAAGTTACACTTTAAACCTTTTTTTAACTTTTCTTACTCAAATTTTGAGTTTGAAATTAAATTTTTCAAAAACTACGCATAGTTTTGACTTGATTTAAAAACTGGCTAATAGAACAGAATGTTGGCTTTAAAAAAATGTATACAACTTAATTGTAAGTATCACCGTTATTTTTTAATTATTTTTTTCCATTTTAAATAATAACTTTTTTGAATTGCCCCTTCCGCCTAAACGGGGGGAGATAGACCCCCCTCCCATAGTAAAAAATGCTTGTATTAAGACCCTCTACCAAAAACCATTATTATATCTTGGCGCCAAAGTTATCGTACTCGTGCCAATTATTTTATTACTGATCTTTTATAAAATTACCTTTGCTTAAATAGTTTACAGGGGTCACGAACGGGGACGTGGCAGAATATCGACCCCCACCCACCTACCACCCGCTGAATTGTACATTTATATATCGGGTGATTTTTTAAGAGCTTGAGAACTTTTTTTAAAAAAAACGCATAAAATTTGCAAAATCTCACCGATTCTTTATTTGAAACGTTAGATTGGTCCATGACATTTACTTTTTGAAGATAATTTCATTTAAATGTTGACCGCGGCTGCGTCTTAGGTGGTCCATTCGGAAAGTCCAATTTTGGGTAACTTTTTCGAGCATTTCGGCCGGAATAGCCCGAATTTCTTCGGAAATGTTGTCTTCCAAAGCTGGAATAGTTGCTGGCTTATTTGTGTAGACTTTAGACTTGACGTAGCCCCACAAAAAATAGTCTAAAGGCGTCAAATCGCATGATCTTGGTGGCCAACTTACCGGTCCATTCCTTGAGATGAATTGTTCTCCGAAGTTTTCCCTCAAAATGGCCATAGAATCGCGAGCTGTGTGGCATGTAGCGCCATCTTGTTGAAACCACATGTCAACCAAGTTCAGTTCTTCCATTTTTGGCAACAAAAAGTTTGTTAGCATTGAACGATAGCGATCGCCATTCACCGTAACGTTGCGTCCAACAGCATCTTTGAAAAAATACGGTCCAATGATTCCACCAGCGTACAAACCACACCAAACAGTGCATTTTTCGGGATGCATGGGCAGTTCTTGAACGGCTTCTGGTTGCTCTTCACTCCAAATGCGGCAATTTTGCTTATTTACGTAGCCATTCAACCAGAAATGAGCCTCATCGCTGAACAAAATTTGTCGATAAAAAAGCGCGAAACACATTTCGAACCGAACACTGATTTTGGTAATAAAATTCAATGATTTGCAAGCGTTGCTCGTTAGTAAGTCTATTCATGATGAAATGTCAAAGCATACTGAGCATCTTTCTCTTTAACACCATGTCTGAAATCCCGCGTGATCAATACTAATGCATGAAAATCCTTACCTCAAAAAAATCACCCATTATATATGTAAATTGGTTATGTATTTATTTTTTTATTGTTTTTGTTTGATCTACGCGTTCATAACATTCACTAATTTTTGTATTTTAGTAGTTCTAGGATTTTTATACCTTTTATCTTTTGTGTCAATTATTTTGGTAGCAAGATCGTCGATTTATTTTTTAAATTTATTAATATTTAAATAATATAAATTATTATGGTCTATATATATAATGCTTTTTGTATTTGCAAAATGCTCAAACCTTTGAAACAAAACGCTTTGCTTCTTGAATTACAAGTAATAGGCTGAATGTTGAGAATATATGTTTTCATTTCTCTTTTGAACTAAACCTAGCTTCAAAGGTATTCATGCCTATTACAGATGTCGTCTCGTTTTGCGACGACTCTCGTTTTCTTTGTTGTGTCGTTTTTTAAGTGGCATTCCATAACTTTTCCGACGCGACGCGACTATTTTGTAGCAGATTTTTAAACGATGAAAATGTGTCCGAGATCTGTCAAGCTGAAATAAAATTCTAAATCATTTCATTACTCGATATTCACCAAATGTGTTTTTATTAAATTATTACCAAATAAATAAATTATTAAAATGATAAGTGTTGAAATGTGTTACAACACAAGCAGCGATAGTGACAATGATGAAGAAGGTAGAGAGCGAAATATTGCAAAAGCACAATTAATTGTACAATTAGGACAGTGAAGCGTCGGCATCTGCATTTGCATTTGTAGCCTGAATTTGCTTTGACTTATGTATGTCCGGATGATAAAGACGTTGAAGTGGTTGGGAGCTGCGATACACCAATTGCATTTCCACTCGGGCCTCACCATCGTTTTATATTTAAGTAGATTTGCAACAGCATCCTCAAGCGCAGATAGAATGTGCAATTGTTTTGGCCCTCCTCCATTTCCTTTCACTTCTTTTTTGTTGTTCTGAACAATTTTTTTTTACTTTGAATTCAAAGTCAGCCCAAACCTGAAAAAGCAAATATTAAAAATGTGTTAATGTAAATAGAATAAACTGATTCAAACCTTTTGCCAACCTTCACCATCTCTTATTGGAGGACCTTTGCTGTTGAGTTTATCAGCTATTACATTCCATTCTTTTTTAAAATCGGCTTTGTTCATACATTTCAAAAATCCCCTAGCCAACTGCTCGTTGCTTTCCATCAGCTGGACAAGCGCCTCGAATTGGTTTTGGTTTGTTAATTTTAACTGAAAATGTGCAAAAATATGTTTTTTTATTTATGGCAAATAAAGTACTAATAAATTCCATAAAATAAATTATTTAACAAGGAAACTTACAGTTTTGCGAACTTCCATTTCTTCGTCGTGAGCAACTTTTCAAACGAGAGATATCGTCGTTTTTTGTCATTGTCGTCGTTTCCTTTCGTCTTACTACAGAATGCTGAATTAAAGCGTTCAACACACTTGACGTTTACACACGACAACAAAACGAGTGACAAAAGTTGAAAACAACTTATGGAATGCAGATTGTGTCGTGTCGTATATTTTGCTGTCGTTTACGACATCGGTAATAGGGGTGATTGTCAAGCAAAAGTTTAGATGAAGAGGTTCAAATTGCTTGCACAAAATGTGAGGCGCGTGTTAAAAGAAAATAAAATACTTAAAGCCAGTGCAAAGCTAAATGTACAAGAGAAAATTGACGTTTTACCTATGAACCAAAACTCAAAAACGTTTGCAACTCATTTTGTCGCAAAGTACAACAGAGTACAATGAAGAAGAAAAATGGATTTCGCAGTGTATATTTTTCCGTTCATCCGTTATTAATTTTTTGAGAAATCAATTAGAATTTCACTTGCCTCATCCATCTTCTTTGCATAGATGGATAAGCGTTAAAAGCCTCACTCCAGGCTTAAACAAAAACGTTTTAGAAGAGATAGACAAAATTACCTCAAAATTGGCAAAGAAAGAGGAAGAAGTAGTTCTAATTTTTCATGAAATGAGCCTTCAGACAAGTTTAACCTACAATGAATACAAAGATGTACTTGAAGGTTTTGTAGATTATAACAAAAACCAAAGATCTGATATATGTATGTGATAAGTCAGCCTGCGTTTTTATGATAAGTAGTTTAAGCGGCAACATTAAAAAAGTTTTGTATCATGTAATTTGCCCAAGTAATATCCCTTCGCAACAACTTGAGGTAGAAGTGCATAACTGTTTGGATTTGGATATATGCGAAGAATTAAAATTAAATGTACGACACGAGCTATTTGCTGCGATTAAGGGCCTACAAATATGTAGAAGTTTGTTTAGTAAATTATGTCTAGATGACAAAAGCTGTAACATTGTTTACAAACAACAAAAAATGTATGGTATGTATGATATTCCTCATCTTTTAAAAAGCATTAGGAATAATTTAGTGAAATATAATTTGGCCACGGATGATGGAATTGTAAGTTGGAAAATAATTGAATATATGTACAATTTTGAAAGATTAAATGCAACAAAAATTTGTCTAAAATTAACATCGGCACATATTGACCCAACAGAATTTCAAAAAATGAATGTAAAGTTGGCGGCATTAGCGCATTTTAGCGCATTATAGCGCATTTTGCAAAACCAACAGCTAATTTTATAAACAAAATAAACCGACTTTTCGACCTTTTAAATAGAAAACCAGCTATTAAAAAAAATTATCAAAATCTAATATTCATAAGAGAAATGAAAACATATATTCTCAACATTCAGCCTATTAATTCAAGAAGCAAAGCGTTTTGTTTCAAAGGTTTTGCCTTAAGTATTGAGAGCATTTTGCAAATACAAAAAGCATTATATATAGACCATAATGATTTATATTATTTAAATATTAACAAATTTAACCAAGATCCCTTAGAAAATTTATTTGGAAAGATAAGAGCAAGAAATGTTAATAAAAGTAATCCGAATGCTGCTGAATTTGGCTCCCTTCTAGCAAAAGTTATAGCTTTGAAATTTGTATTCAAATCTAAATGTTCAAACTGTGAAGAAGACGATACAGAATGTCTTAAAGTTGATTGTAATGTTATTTTACAAACCAATGCTGAGGAACAAATATCGATTTCGTATGAGCTACCGGAGAATGAATCATTTGAGAATATAGAAAACGACATGAATATTGATAATAAATTAAATGCTTTACCGACTGAAGACATGATATTGATAAAGGTGCCTAATCGACGATCTTGCTACCAGATACTATGCAGGCTATTGCCTTTTTAAATCGATGAACAAAATGAATAGTATCCGTGAAAACTGTATTCAACAAATATCAAAAGATAAGCTTCAATTTGATTTAACGGAAATATTAATTAAATTGAGAGAATACGAAACCTCAAAAGAAAATACGGTTCTTATATGGCCTTCTGAAAATAGATAGATAGATAGATAGATAAGTTCTTTATTCTTATTAATGAATTCATATATTACATTGCGCTCGAATACATAGACATAGTTAACAATAACATTGTATAATAAAAATAGTTAGTGACAACAATTATTTTTAAAAAATAGTGGTGATGCCACATCGATTTTATTTTTGTGTGGGCTTACAAAAAATATAGTGGAAGAAAAAAAAATTAAATATAAATTATACATTGAAAATTATGAATTAGAAAAATAAAATAGTATTAGCAAAAATAAATTTGAAAATTAAAACAATCTCTTTTAAAGTTAAGTTTCAGCAAACAAATCGTATTTGGTTATATACATAAGTTTAATTTTAGACAGTGTAACGTAGCAAAGTTTCTATTTCTTGGTGGTCTACGGTGTGTCTATGCTTACCCTTTTGTCATATATATCTATGAATACATGACATACACACATGCGTTCAATATATGTATCAAAAAAAATCAAAATAAGGAAGGCAACCAAAACTAAGCCTCATACGCGCACCAGCAGCGGCCGGCGCACGTACATTTGCATCAGTGTTACCATAGGAATCCATACAAATTATTTTTAAAATGTCTTGCACCTAACTCATCTTCTCTTCCTTTCTTAAATGTATTTTAAACATATGTATATTGTTTTATTTGATATACATAGGTAGTAAAATATAACATGGAAAAATTAATAACTATGGTTTTTATTTTCATATTCAATAATAAATAGCATAAATAGCATAAAATACCTACATCGCTTGAACAATAGCAACTGAAATAGGGTAACATCGGGACCAAAACATCATCGAAACCAAAACAGTTTCTGTTCTTCTTTGCCTCTATGGACATTGAATTGAGAAAAAAAAAACAACTTTAGAATTTTGTATAGTTAGACACATAGCTTTGAACAGGCATACTGGCAAGCCAATATGTGAAATCAAAAATAGCTTTTTGTGCTTGACGATCAACCGACAAAAAGCTTTTTTTCAGAGTTCACTCCAAAAACACTAATGAAGATATACATAAATCCTTCGTACATACGTATCACCCTTCAAAACCCATTTGTTTACATTGTTGGATTTGTAATGTGGAAGAATTCAACGAGTAAAATTGACGTGTTTTCACGCATACATAGCCACATTTACTGAGTTTTTAAGGGAAATTTTCTAAAATTAGAGGAGAAATTACACGCACACTAAGAAATACTTTATGAGGCCAGTTTCCGGTTTAGCTTGTAGGCAAACCAATATGACTACCGATGATTTATATCATTACTAGAGTGTTTTTGGTTCACTCTCTCTCTCTTTCGATGCCATATTGAAATAGAGAATGGTGCGCTCAAAGAAGTTGAACACCATCACCAAACCAATTTATTTCCTTTTCTGTTTTTCTGTTCATTCGAATGAAGGACAAGGATTGTGCTTTGCGCCGTGTGCGGTTGCGGTGGTGCACTCGATGAAGGTGAACACCAAAAACACTCTAGCAAAGATATAAATCCTCGGTAGCCATATTGGTTTGCCTACAAGCTAAACCGGAAACTGGCCTCATAAAGTATTTCTTAGTGTGCGTGTAATTTCTCCTCTAATTTATGAAATTTCCCCTAAAAACTCATTAATTGTGTCTATGTATGCGTGAAAACACGTCAATTTTACTCGTTGAATTCTTCCACATTACAAATACAACAATGTAAACAAATGGGTTTTGAAGGGTGATAAGTACGAAGGATTTATATCTTCATTAGAGTGTTTTTGGTGAACACCTATACTCTGTCCAACAAAAATTGTCAGTACGTACAAATCGTATTTGGTTATATACATAAGTTTAATTTTAGACAGTGTAACGTAGCAAAGTTTCTATTTCTTGGTGGTCTACGGTGTGTCTATGCTTACCCTTGTGTCATATATATCTATGAATACATGACATACACACATGCGTTCAATATATGTATCAAAAAAAATCAAAATAAGGAAGGCAACCAAAACTAAGCCTCATACGCGCACCAGCAGCGGCCGGCGCACGTACATTTGCATCAGTGTTACCATAGGAATCCATACAAATTATTTTTAAAATGTCTTGCACCTAACTCATCTTCTCTTCCTTTCTTAAATGTATTTTAAACATATGTATATTGTTTTATTTGATATACATAGGTAGTAAAATATAACATGGAAAAATTAATAACTATGGTTTTTATTTTCATATTCAATAATAAATAGCATAAATAGCATAAAATACCTACATCGCTTGAACAATAGCAACTGAAATAGGGTAACATCGGGACCAAAACATCATCGAAACCAAAACAGTTTCTGTTCTTCTTTGCCTCTATGGACATTGAATTGAGAAAAAAAAACAACTTTAGAATTTTGTATAGTTAGACACATAGCTTTGAACAGGCATACTGGCAAGCCAATATGTGAAATCAAAAATAGCTTTTTGTGCTTGACGATCAACCGACAAAAAGCTTTTTTTCAGAGTTCACTCCAAAAACACTAATGAAGATATACATAAATCCTTCGTACATACGTATCACCCTTCAAAACCCATTTGTTTACATTGTTGGATTTGTAATGTGGAAGAATTCAACGAGTAAAATTGACGTGTTTTCACGCATACATAGCCACATTTACTGAGTTTTTAAGGGAAATTTTCTAAAATTAGAGGAGAAATTACACGCACACTAAGAAATACTTTATGAGGCCAGTTTCCGGTTTAGCTTGTAGGCAAACCAATATGACTACCGATGATTTATATCATTACTAGAGTGTTTTTGGTTCACTCTCTCTCTCTTTCGATGCCATATTGAAATAGAGAATGGTGCGCTCAAAGAAGTTGAACACCATCACCAAACCAATTTATTTCCTTTTCTGTTTTTCTGTTCATTCGAATGAAGGACAAGGATTGTGCTTTGCGCCGTGTGCGGTTGCGGTGGTGCACTCGATGAAGGTGAACACCAAAAACACTCTAGCAAAGATATAAATCCTCGGTAGCCATATTGGTTTGCCTACAAGCTAAACCGGAAACTGGCCTCATAAAGTATTTCTTAGTGTGCGTGTAATTTCTCCTCTAATTTATGAAATTTCCCCTAAAAACTCATTAATTGTGTCTATGTATGCGTGAAAACACGTCAATTTTACTCGTTGAATTCTTCCACATTACAAATACAACAATGTAAACAAATGGGTTTTGAAGGGTGATAAGTACGAAGGATTTATATCTTCATTAGAGTGTTTTTGGTGAACACCTATACTCTGCCCAACAAAAATTGTCAGTACAGCGAAGATAGGACGTTTACCTCTCACTCTGACTGAAGTGAAATCTCGTTAAGCTGTGAGAGAGAGCAAATATTACAGGGTTTCCGTAGTGCCCACTATAAATTTCGAAAAAGCTCTGATAAATATTAATAGGATTACCAACTTTTGATTTTAAATTGAAAGTTAAAAATAAATTCCGTTTAAGAAAATTTCAAAATTATGTACATAATCCCGAATTCAAAAACCCCTTTGTGAAAACTAAGAGTAACACAAATTCAATTATGAAAAAATAATGAAAATACTTAGAAATTTAAGGTTTTTTGTTCGAGGTTTTGAATAAAAAAAGTTATGTTGAACGAAATAATTATTTTTATCCACACAATCAATGTAAACATAAATTCATTTTTATTTAGCATAATATAAATTAATACTATATTATAAAGATATCCCACAAGCATAAGGAACATAAAATTAATTCGGTATAACAAACAAAATATCACAATATATTATAAAATAAATATAAGTAACTTAAAAGAAATTCAATATAAAAAATAATGCATAATGCCTTATTCTGACGAAGAGTAACTGCTGCTACTTTCGTCATTTAAATTTATTATCAAACTTTCCACTGCATCTTCTGAAAAAACATCCATCTCCCACATTTTTGGTTCAATTACCAGCTCCACGTGTTGCACACAACGATGCCATTTTTCAGCGTCGACGTTTAAAATTCCTGTTGCCAAGAGATCCTTAATTTCGGCCATTTTAAAAGATTTATTTTCCCTTGCCACAAAACCCTTCACTTGAGCCCAAACCAATTCGATTGGATTGAGCTCGCAATGATAAGGTGGCAATCGAAGCACTTGATGCCCTGCCAATTGATCAACAACGTAGGTTTCATATTGGGATTTATAACGTTTCACGATTGCCAATAACTCTGCTTTCACCATATCCACTTCAAAGGCTATATCATTCGATGTCAGCCATTTTTTGATGTCGTCTTTTCTGGAAGAAGTGGTGGGGGCCTTGTTTTTATTCCTTGAATGATATGAAGCGTTATCCAAAACTATGACAGAGTTGGGCTCCAGAAGCGTTAAGATCTTCTTAAACCACTCTTCATAGACACTGGCATTCATATCTTCGTGGTAGTCTCCGGTGCTTCCAGAAACGAAGCTTAATAGCCCGTCATCTATAAATTATGTAGAACTGCCAATGTGCGTAATGATGAGCCTTTTTCCTTTCCCGGATGGTGAACGCAGTCCTGTTGATAGATCTTCGTTGAACGCTTGACGAGGTGTTGTTATTGCTGTATCTATCCAAGTTTTATCACAAGTGTCTCCCTCATTCAACCATGTCTCATCAGTGAAATATATTTTTTTATTTTGTTCTAGGAGTTTCTTTACTTCGCGCAAGTATCTTCTTCTCCATGTTATTATGTTATTTCGTTCTATTAAAACGTTCTTCCGCTGACGTTTGGTGAACTTAAAGCCAAGATCTTTTCTTAAGATGGTATGAAGAGTTGATCTGCCTATTTTTGTGATGTTTTCATTAAGTATTACCTCACACAAAATTTTGTCCAGCGTTGGAAGTTCGTTGTTAGAAAAAAAAATTATGAACAATTTGCCTGATTGCACATTTGTCGAAATCATCGGTCTTTATTCTGGGACCAGAATTTTTTTCTTTTTTGATGGTGAGTTGTGGCCTTTCGTCTTATTTTCATTCATTAGTCTGTAGACAGTTCGTTTTGTTACAGAAAAAATTTCCGAAGCTTGTTTTACGGATTCTGTCTTATTTTTCAAATGACCGTAAAATTTATTGGTGGCTTCAACAATTTCTTTTTTTTTTCGGCACTTAAATCCTTGGAATATTTTGACGCCATTTCCGATTCTGTATCACACAATATTCACAAATACACAATTTATAAACAACACAGCACAGATTTATAATTTAATAAAAGCAGTTCTTTTTTTGGCACTGATTATAAAACACCGTATAAATAAACACTTTTTCAAAGAATATTTTTTTTTATGAACAAAATCACTATTTTTTCATCTATAATTACACCATGTATTATAAATAATTTTCGCTTAAACTCAACCCTTTGCTTCCTAGTGGTTTCGCAATTAAACCACATACTCTATATTTTTTCTTTATATTCCTACTGGTTTCACGATGAAACCATGTGGTTTTCTAAGAACTCTAATCATTTTTAAAACGGTAAAAAAATGATTAGGGTTGTTTCCGGTGTATTGTAAGTAATAATTTGCACATATTTTGATCGTTCGTGTCATTTGGATTGCTTTTTTTTGCTGTGAATTATTAGAATTATTTAATGTTTTTTTAACAATTAAAAGTAAGTAAAGTGAATATATGCAAGAATATTTTATTTTTTTGTTATAAGAAATATAATTTGTGACAATATATGAAATATGGCCCATTTATTAAGCTTATTGGATGTGGTTTAGCTGTGAAACCAGTAGGAAATAAAAACAGTTTTTTTTTTAATTTTTAGTGAATATTAATTTTTTTATTTAAATGCATTATTCATTAAACACATTCTATATAAATTTTAAGTTTTTATACAAATATTTGAAAAAGTTGACATCTCCGGGAACAAAGGGTTAATTTACGAAGAATAATAAATAAACTTCACTTACCGAAAAACAGCAAGCGACAACACCATTCCCATATTTGTTCTCAAAAGCTTTTAAAAAAGCACACATTCTGAAAGCTCCCAAACAAAATCCAAAGAAACATCCACCATGACTTGCATTGACGTGGAAATGGTAACTCTAATAACAATCTGCTTATTTTCAATACATACGAAGAGGGTTGTTTGTGAACACATTATCAGTGTGGCTTTGGCCAGAGAGAAAAAACTAATCGAGAGAGCCAAACTTCCTCGTCTCCGTCCCTTCGAAACCTCTTACTCTCATTTTTTAAAGCGTGTTGAATTCGTATCGGTGTATACATGTTTTCACCTCGGAGAAGAGTACACAAAAAAAACATAATTTCCGGGAAATGCGACATTTCTCATTTTTGTTTATTGATAGCCAAGAAGGTTATGTTTTTTAAAGTCTCATTATAATACTTGTAATTCTCATGAATTTCTTTCTTTAATTTTACTAACATCTTGTGGTTTTTATATCTACAAAAATACTCCTATAATTCAAATTAATTCTAGCAAAACATTTTTGTTTGTCAATAAATAACGGGAGAAGTTATACCGGTAGTTCGTGGTGAATTTATATTTCTCTTCTTTTTCTCTAAGTTACAGATAGATGGCATTAACAACCAAAACAAGAAAGGATGTGTGCAGAAGGAGTGTAACAAGGTTAAGATTTTAAAGACTAGACTTTATTTGTATATATGAACGAGTACATGTTTTTTATAAATGTATGTTACGTTCATTTCAATAGTAATACCTTACCTAAAAACTTAACTACTGTATTATCTAAAATATACTGCATTGAATTATAAAAGGTGGAAATAATAAAGTTCTAGAGTTTACCAGGAATATTTATATAAAATATCCATATCTTCTGCAATTCCGGTATCAATCGATATTTTCTGGAACTTAGTGTTAACGTAAAATTTATCTGTCATAAATTAATTTTTCAGCTTTTTTATGCACCAAAAAAATCAATTATGAAATTTGGCTGCGATAATAATTTTTTTTTTTTTTTTTTTTTTTTTTTATAATAAGCACACACTCAAGGGGATATTACTACCCTTATTATGCAGATGCACAGTGTGAGCACTAGGAAGAGAGAGAAGGTTTAAAAGGAGATGTCGGTGCACATTGGTTTTGAATTTCTGAATATTGCAATGACTAGGAAAGACAGAGTGTGGTAAGGCATTCCACATTCGCGTAGTACGGCTAAAGAACGAATCTCTGTATTTGACAGTACGGCCGAAGTTGGGCTCGAGGGTATACTGATGAGCATTCCTAGAAGCGCGAGTATTACGGTTGAACTGTTTAAGGGGAGGAATGCAACTGGCTATTTCACTAGAGCATAAGCCGTTAAAATAACGGTAAAAAAGGGTCAGACAAGAGACCTTACGACGATGTTCAAGCGAAGTAAATGAACTTATGATGATATTATCATCTATCAATTTAAATGCTCTACGTTCAATACTATCCAAGAGGCTTAAGTAAGTTGCAGGAGCACCAGCCCAGAGATGGGAGTTATACTCAAGCTTTGGACGTATGTAAGTCTTGTAGATAACAGCCAGATCAGAAGGGGTGAAATATTTCTTGCATCGTCTAAGGAAACCCAATTACTTGAACACAGCATTTTCTATGTTTATAGTTATTCAGGTTTAGCCCTTAACTTTGCATTTATTATGAATAGCCCGAAAAGTTTAGCAAACATCTATGAATAAGCCACAATGCACTTTCAGAAAAACTGTAGTTAGAACTTTTCCTGACAGATTTTTTTTGTCGCTATGTAACTGAAAGATAAGATAAAAATATTAAGAACTGGAAAACTTTTAAAAATGAATCATAAGACTTAGATTTTGGTTGAAGAACAAATTTGTATATTCTTTTCACAAAACCACTGAACTAGGGAGAATACAAATATTTTTACTTTTGTACAAAAGTACTTTTCGGCGTACGTAGTTAAGCCTTTAAAAGCAACACACTACATTAGGAGAAAGCAGTAAGAATAGCTTATCACATATTCACAAATCTTATGCAATGAAAATTGGCAACAGAAGTAACAAGTTGACGGTCTTTTTATTTAGTGTCTACTTAAATCACTTATTTTCAGCATTTTGGAAATGTCGTGAGTAATGTAAAGAAAATAGACAACGAGTACACACAAATAAAATAGGAATGGAAAAAAGAGATGATGTTGCGGTAAATTTTACCACAACAAGTTTCATCTCCCTTTTTGCTAACCACCCTTAAAAATTCTTACTGCGGCCGCAAAATTCTGGAAGAGTTTAGTAGAAACCTGGACCATCAGCCAGTGACCTGCTCTTCTAGCATTTTGGGAAAGCAAATTTAACAGGTCCTACCAAAGTGTGCGAAAGGATTCCACACCAACGAACTGGGCGACGGTTGGCCCACATATTGGATAAACAATATCGTCAAGGCATGAAGACGATACCCATGCCCAACAATGTGTGTAGAAAATTCACACCAACTTTAATGTAGTATGGCCGAGGGCCCACCATAAAGTATATAGTAACGATAGAAAAATCACTCTAAGAATATCTTAATAACTTTTATTTTAATTATAGGCTTGGCTACCGACTTCCTGCAACACCACATAAGTAGTCTTTCCTCAACCAGAAACTAGCGCGTGTAGATACTCGGTAATGCGAGGAATTTCACACGATTTTTCCAGAAAGTCTTGGCTGGAATGGGTTGGAAAGTGAAGAGCTGAACTCACTCATTGAGCTACTGGGTGATCGCATCACCTTTTTAAAGAGATCGCGTGCGATGAAAGATATCTGGCTTCTCGGTCGCACACCCCAATCTTATGAATGGAGGAAGTTGCGGGACCGAGACAGATCGATCACCACGCAAAAGATCCGAGAGGATTGCCTAAGGGCAGGTAGCCGGAAGGGTTAAGCTCGCCATGATGATGGCCACTTTTTGGATTGCGCCCAAAGCCTTTAGACAAAAAGAAAAATTGTGTGGAGGAATTTTTGCGAAAAGAAAAGTTTTTTTGAAAAATTTGGTTTGTTCTGCTGTTGAAAAGTTGTTGAGGAAGGACTAAAATAGCTGTTGGAGGAAGTCAAAAAGAAGCTAAGTATAGTGTTTTTTTTTTCCTTGTTTCGAAGAATATTGCTTTATTTTTCTTGGTGTCCTTTATTCGTTTTCAAATTCGTCCTTTTGACCTTCGCGTCAAGAGTGTTTAACCGTTTGATTTTTTTTTTCTTTGTCTTTTGTCGAAAATTTCTTGGAGTGATTTTTCTTGGTTGTTTTTTTTCACTTTTGTTTAATAATTTTTCATATTTCATATTTTTTTCATATTTTTTATCGAGATTTGACCTTCTGTCAATCTCAAAATCTCGACTTGTAATTTTACTATCAGAAAAGATCCTGGTTTTTAATCCCGGCTTCGGCCAAGGTTTTCCAGGCAATAAAAGATAATTTTAATTTCCCTTCAGGAAAATAAACACACTCTTTTATTTCATAATTTGTTTGAAGACTAATTTTTCAGCTCTTGGTTTTGGTAAACTTCCATTAAAAAGTTTCCTGGCGCCCATGGTAATCAATACGACTTGGTGAAATTCACCCCTTCGTATTTTGATATCATTTTGATATCACTTTTATTTCAATTTTATTAATCACCTCGATTAATAAAATATTCACTAATCGAAACCCCCCCTTAAGCTGAGCTACCGTGCTGGCAATACTTTTATTGCTACCTGTGGTGAATTCTTTCATCTGTTTGTCATATCGACTGACGTTTCTTTTGTCATAATAACTTTCGCGGCACATCGGCGGGGTGCAATTTATTTTGATTTTGTTTAATTTAAAATAATTTAAAGTAAAGAATTTAATTCGCGTACGGTTGTAATCAATATTGGATTCGGAAATCCAATAGTGATTCAATTATCTAAAGTATTATATACAATCGGTCGGTCGGTCGGTGGAAAAATTCATTACAATGAGTATATAAAAATGTTTTCAATGTTTCATGTTTACATTCTATAACTCTCGTTTTCAATGTTCCTGCAACTCTCGCATCGACAAAATTAAGTCGATAAACTCTGAAAATTGAAACAAATCTGAGTTTTGTTTTGCATCTTTCAACGGTCTGAGCGAAAATTAAACGCATAAATGCAGCTAATAATACAAATAATAATAGTTGTAGTGCTTTCAGAGTTTTATGTTTCTAGGTCCTATTTCTCATTGGACTGTTGCACAACCTAATTTATTTTACTTACTTAAGATTAAAATTGGCTTCAAATAACTATTAATTAATTAATTATTTATCTTAATGTGTAATTTAGAATTGTTTCTAAATCTTCATTGTTCTGGCACCTAACAAGAGTAATTAATTTCACTTCATATTCGAATGATATTAGTCCCAAACGAACACAATGAGAGTACTAAAAAGTTGTTCATACACAATTTTGAATTTTCTTTCAACAACTCTGAACAGCTGACTACATCCGCCATTTTTCAAAGGTGGTCGCCATTTTTCAAAGGTGGTCGCCATTTTTAAAAGGTGGTGAGCAGAGAGAAAAGAGAGAAAAGTTTTTTCTCTCTGGTGGTGAGTATGCACACCAACTGGCATAAGTATTTGTTCCCCACATTTTTTTATATGGAGTTAATACATATGCAAGTTGGTGTGCAAATCACAGCTTGTAGGCAAAAAGAAAGCAACCGTCGAAGTTGGTTCTCTCTATTAGTTCTTTTCTCTCTGCTTTTGCTGCGCATGGTAAAGGTCGTGGGGATGTACGCTCGTCGAAGCGTTATTACAACAACAATTTATGTGTAAGTCAGTGGTTGAATTTTCTTTTTCAGTAGGAAAAAAGGAAATAAAACCACTGACTGGCACCATTTGCAAGAAAAAAGCTCTCCCATAAGACGTGTACTGACAATTTTTGTTGGACAGAGTATTGTATAGCCATATATCTAGAAACTAGCTACACATTTTGTCTCAAAAACACTCTATATGAAGATATAAATCCTTCGTACGTATCACCCTTCAAAACCCATTTGTTTACATTGTTGTATTTGTAATGTGGAAGAATTCAACGAGTAAAATTGACGTGTTTTCACGCATACATAGCCACATTTACTGAGTTTTTAGGGGAAATTTCATGAATTAGAGGAGAAATTACACGCATACTAAGAAATACTTTATGAGGCCAATTTCCGGTTTAGCTTGTAGGCAAACCAATATGGCTACCGAGGATTTATATCTTTACTAGAGTGTTTTTGTTTTGTCTCTTCTTTGCATTTTTTGTGTGGACGTGTATTTGCTTTACCCTGTTTTCGCTGATCGGTCGGTGCGTTGACATGAGGAGAACACCATGGATTATTTATTTTGTTGTTTTGTTTGAGAAAATTTCTGTTAATTCGAAGGAGGGACGGTGCTGTGGTGCGCTGGATGAAGGTGAACACCAAGCCATATAGAAACCAAAAACACTCAAGTAAAGATATAAATCCTCGGTAGCCATATTGGTTTGCCTACAAGCTAAACCGGAAACTGGCCTCATAAAGTATTTCTTAGTGTGCGTGTAATTTCTCCTCTAATTTCTGAAATTTCCCCTAAAAACTCATTAATTGTGTCTATGTATGCGTGAAAACACGTCAATTTTTCTCGTTGAATTCGTCCACATTACAAATACAACAATGTAAACAAATGGGTTTTGGAGGGTGATACGTACGAAGGATTTATATCTTCATATAGAATGTTTTTGATAGAAACTATCTACACCTTGTCTCTTCTTTGCATTTTTTTGTGGATGTGGATTTGCTTTGCCTTAGCTTTGGTGGTCGGTCGGTGCGTTGACATGAGGAGAACACCCTAGAGTATTATATTTGTTTGAGAATGAATGAATGGTATGAATTGCCGTGGTGCGCTTGATGAAAGAGAACACCAAGATTTAAAAAATCAAATAAGTGGAATGTGACGATTTTGGTAGGGTGTGCGGTGAACACCTGCGTACCTTCGAATAAACGTCACTGATTTCGGTGTAACTGCGATACCCGGCTTTTTCGCTGGGGTCCATGCTGTTTTAAAAACCAGCCACACATTTATGGTGTCTGTCACCTGATTTGATTTTATTTGATTTGAACACCAACCTTGGCTTAATAGACGAGTTCTTGTCTGTCGAATCCAAATGGTCTTAAAAACGAAAAATTATTGAGAAATCGCAAATAAAATTCCCAGCCCAAACCGGCACAGTTTAATAATATTGTGCGACAGGATCCGATAGTTCACGCAAAATTTAAAAACTCTGAACTCTAAGACTTTCGGGGATGGCAAAACACATGGCAACGTAGCTTTTCTTTGTATTACAACAAATAAGGCTGGGCAGAAAGCCATACTAATTTTAGTGTGCTGTGCAAAATGGAAATGGGTTAATTCTTCATGCTTTTTCCTTATGACCATCAGCCATCAGCCACACACTAAAATATTCCGTCAACGTGACTCATCTGCCACACAATCTTGAAGTTTGTGACCGCCCGTCATAACTTTTAAAAGTAAAGTCAAATGTGCACAACTCTGCATTACAACTTGAAGACCTATTTTAGTTGCCTTTACAGAATACAATAAGAGCAGGACACTGACAGATGGAAAGCAGGATTCAACTGAAAACTTAGAATATTTTGGAGCAGCAACGACGAAAGGAAGGTTTAAAAGAAAAAAGGATAGGCAAGTGAAACTTCCTGTGGTAAATTTGACCGCAACAGCTGAAAGATGAAAAGGGGAGTTATTTCACTTTTTGTAAAGTGCAATTAAGACGAATTTTGAAATTTGTCATTTTTTCGTCGGCATTTTTTCATGACGCCTATTTCATTGGGATTTCTTGTTTTAAAAGTATTCAGTCATAGTTTTTTTTTTGGGAACTCGGAAAATGTTGCGATTAACATTTAAAATCATGTTCGTTGTAATGTGTGACAAAAAATTGCAGCGACACAAACATCACACAAATTTGTTGTAAAACAATTGTTACGAAAAATGTCGCAACTTAACGTAAACATAAATGTTATCTATCATAAAAATGGCATTTATTTGAAAATAAATGTTCTTTATAATTGTTTTTCGAGAATTTGCTTGTGTTTTTTGGCTGAAAACCAGCACTAATTGGTACTAGTCACCGAAATCGGCCCAGGTGTTCTTAAGTTGTTGCGTTGTTACCAACGTCAGTCTCTTTTATATAATATAGAAGATAATGCCTGGATGAACATGAAAATGTGCGTATTTAAAGATAATTTAATTTATATACGAGTAAAGATTGTTTTAAAAAAAGGTTGTTACTAAGTCTCAATCTCGGTGGTTAGTATTTATGTACTTATTTTGTTATATGTATTTTTACCTATATTGTTAAATATTTTTAAGTAGTCTTTAAGAGCTGTGTCTCTGCTTGATGAATAAATAATAAATAAATAAATAAATAATTTCCTTTCATAGTTAAAAGCTTTAGTTCATACAATAACTCATACCCGTTATGGCGCTATACAGTCCAGTAGTTACCAAATTATGTTACGTCATAAGCTTTCAACATATTTTTTTAATTATTACTCTTAACTGCAGTTTTGTTTGTTTTTTCCATTTTTTATTTTTTGCTTCACAAAAAATATGTGATAAAAATATTTACATTTTACAATCTTCTTTTTACTGCCTTATCAATTTATACGTATTGTTCTATTCTATGTGTATTTAAAGTTGTAATTGGTTTAGACTGATATACAAAAATCAATAATTACAACTACATATATTATAAACAAACCAACAACAACAAAAAGAAACTAAAATAACAGAAAGTAAAAATAAAAAGAAAGGATGCATAGAATTGATAAGGCCTTAAATATTGAGAACTAATCTAAACAAATAAATTTACTCCTCAATACCAAATAAAACGAACAACCAAAAATGTTGTTCTACAGAATGCTTATTAAATGAAGGCCAAAGGATGAGCTTTATGTTCGTCCACAAGTTGGCAGATTCACTCGGAAGAAAACGTTTAATTCTATTAATGAGGCAAACACTAAAAATACCAAATACATGACGAGGCATGCCATTCCCACTTTCTTATCCAGTTTAAATTTGTTACACGAAAATGTTATGTATAGCAAAAATAATGTTGATAGAAGTGTAATAGCTGAATATTCTAATCCTGCCGAATTGATTCCGACGAAATTCTGACCGGGTTGTATTGGAAAGAAGACAGCTTTGATGAGCCATGGAACGCCAAGGCATAGCAGAATGTCAAATGTATTTGAGCCGATAGAATTACAAATTCCCATTGAGCCATGTCCTGAAAATGTATACAAAAACGCTAAAATTTTCTAGACACATTGGTCTCCCAAAACCTAGAAACAAACTCACCTCGTTTGGCTACAATCACACTTGAAACTGCTTCGGGGACACTAGTGCCTGCTGCCAAGAATGTAATTCCCATTACCGAATCGGGAATCTTTAACGTATCACCTTAAAGCAAATTAAAATTTGTCAATAAAACTATAAAATATGAAACAAAACCCATTTTGTGTTACCAATTATTGTTATCATCCAAGCAACAACATATGACAGCGATCCAATCCAAACAATGCACATCATAAAAGTTACTGGAAATATTTTGCTGTTTTTCGCTCGTTTGCAATCTGGTATTGCAATATAAAACAAAAGATGTATTGGCCAAATAATAAGCCAGGTAAATTGGGCAAAGCAGCTCTTGCCCTTAGGCCAGTGAATCAATGAATAACGCTCTTCCTCTTCTTCTTCTTGGGATGATTCTACTTCTGATACTTCAACTGTTGAAATTTGGTTTGATGTTGGACCGGAAGGTGGTTGTAATTTTGGCGGTTCATTGTTGACACCACCGTTCAGTTGAATAGTAGATATGTTGTGGCAAATGCGGTTTTCAACAATTTCTAAAATAAAGTTTATATTGTCAATAAATACACAAACATGTATTTATTTTATTTTCAATTTGTTTTCTTGATATAATTACTATGAATTGATAAACGAGAAGAAGCTATCATTATTGCGCTTATTAGACATCATTAGTCATATTTATAAACACCGCACATAGGCCTAAAGTTACAATGTTTCTCTTCTCAACTTCAACATATTACTTATAAAGGTTATGTTTCGGTTAGAGGCTGCTTAAAGTTACATTATCTGACACTAAAACATTGTACCTATATTGGCTCCAAAAGATCTAAATAAACGCTGCTATCTTTATAAGTGGGTGACCAATAGCATAGCTTTTTGATACTTACTGCAAAACATTTTTTGTTTACTTATTTTTTAAATTTGATTACTTTTTCAACAAAGTATATTAAACAATTAAGATACAAATTTAAACATGAATATGGTTTTGATATTTGGGTGTACATATGTCTGTATAGATAGGATGTCCCGTAACGGATGGTGAAACTGAATATGTTGAGAGATCAGGTCATGTCCTAACAGAATATTGTTAACTTGTTTGTACCACATCTAACATTTTTCGATTCACAACTGTCTTAATGAAATTAAAATATATATAACATACTCTCAAAAATATTTAACTTTAAATGTCTCAAAGAGTGAGGTATAGATATCACCAGCGGGCATTGTAAATTTGTACAAGAACTTATTCTTTAGTCGCTATTGGCGCTTATTATTCCTGTCGTAAGTCGCATGAGAATAGAACAAATATTTGATTGAATACTCTATTTTACGAGTATAATGTATTGTCTTTTATCAAGATGCATAACATGAATAGTTAACTTAAAACATTTCTACTGTTAAACCATTAAGGTCTTATACATTTGTTTAGTTTAATAGTGCTATGTTTATTTATACATAGGTTTGAAATTGATATTATAGAAGCAATATTGTAATATGTATCTACATACATTGGTGTCCAAAATAATAAGAGTGAATTAATTAATGTGTTTTATTCCATAGTTAAGGGGGTTGTTTTTCTTATTATATCTTTTCGATTAAATATATGTATTATGACAAAGGAAATATACCGACAAATATTCGAAAATTGTATCTGTTAAAAGATTTAAGGAAGAGATAAGCTTTTAGTTCTTAACACTTTGACTGCGACCCCTCTATGCGGAATTTTTTTTGTCAAAAAGGTTCATTTTACTCTACTTTAATAATAATAACAATAATGTAAAATAACTGGAATGTCAAACCACCGCGAACTAAGCAATTTCAACCTCTTATCTGTGCGGATTGTTGCTGGTATTATTGGGAGAGGTCAGAAAGTAATAAACAGGTTGTCGACGATGCGCCGAACGTCCGCCGCATAGAACAAATACGATAAGTACTGAAGTGTTTAGGTGACCAATGTTCTCATATTCTTCATAACGTTGAATAGTAATAGTCCCGGGCCTGTCAGACGTACCTTTTATCATAAAAGCTGAAAGTTTGTCTATGTGTGCCTCTAGTACAGGTAAGAACGATCCCCACCCATGATACCTGGGTAGTGGTTCCTTTGGCAGCTAACAGGTAGCAAAGGTGCATAAAATTCCATCTAACTTACCTTATTTTATAAAACTCAATTTTTTTATATTTCATTCGTAACAACACCAAAATTCGCTTTACTCATTGCCAGACACTTGGTATGGTTCCAACCCCCTGCCAGACACCCCTAAACTATAATATTTTGTAATTCAATTTACGTTATATTATAAAAGCTAAATTTAATATATGTTTTTTGGGGAGCTATTAAGCGATGCTTCCTTAGCAGTCAGACATTTTCAAGGGTTCTATCATCCTGCCAGACACTTTGAATTGAGCAGAAGTTGCGAGAGCGCGGAGCATATGTAGATAGTAGACGGTGCGAGCGAAACAGAGCATTCGGTTTATTGCGATCTTTGGTAAGAGTACGATAACTCAGGCGACAAAGTTTAATGACGGATTTGTATAGAACAGTTAAAATGAAGCATGGGACGGGGGGTCTATCTCCACCCGTTTAGGCGGGAGGGGCGATTTAAAAAAATAATTGTTTAAATAAAAAAAAATAGTTACAAAATAACGGTAACACTTACAATTAAGTATTTTTACATTTTTTTTAAGCCAACATTCTGTTCTAACAGCCTGTTTTTAAATCAAGTCAAAACTATGTGTAGTTTTTGAAAAATTTAATTTTAAACTCAAAATATGAGTAAAAAAAGTTAAAAAAAAGGATAAAAGTTTAATTTTTCAATACTTCAAGATTATCTACTATTGTTTTTATTTTAGAATGTATTGCTCTTATTTATTTTTGACCAAAAACTGAAAAGTAGATGATTTTATGTCTTTTAGTTTTTGAGAAAATTGAAAATAACCACAACTATTTTTTTTAATTTAATTATTTTTTTTTTTTTGCTTGAGTGGTCTTATTTTGATAGTAATAATGGAAGGTAATAATAATAATAATAAAAATAATAATAATAATAATAATAATAATAATAATAATAATAATAATAATAATAATAATAATAATAATAATAATAATAATAATAATAATAATAATAATAATAATAATAATAATAATAATATAATAATAATAATAATAATAATAATAATATATAATAATAATAATAATAATAATAATAATATAATAATAATAATAATAATAATAATAATAATAATAATAATAATAATAATTAATAATAATAATAATAATAATAATAATAATAATAATAATAATAATAATAATAATAATAATAATAATAATAATAATAATAATAATAATAATAATAATAATAATAATAATAATAATAATAATAATAATAATAATAATAATAATAATAATAATAATAATAATAATAATAATAATAATAATAATAATAATAATAATAATAATAATAATAATAATAATAATAATAATAATAATAATAATAATAATAATAATAATAATAATAATAATAATAATAATAATAATAATAAAATAATAATAATAATATAATAATAACTAATAATA